>CM022300.1:602359314-602959314 GCA_011799875.1 Thinopyrum elongatum | reverse complement strand
ATAAATAAGAACTATTGGAGCAAATAACCACCAGAGCGGGCCCACCAGGTGGGCACAACCCACCCTGGGCGCGCCAGGGAGCGCAGGCGCGCCCTGGTGGGTTGTGCCCTCCTCGGCCCACCTTCGGTGCCCATCTTCTGGTATATAAGTCATTTTGACCTAGAAAAAATTAGGAGAGGACTTTCGGGACGAAGCGCCGCCATCTCAAGGCGGAACTTGGGCAGGAACACTTTTGCCCTCCGGCGTAGCGTTTCCGCCGGGGGAACTTCCCTCCCGGAGGGGGAAATCATCGTCATCATCATCACAACAACTCTCCCATCTTGGGGAGGGCAATCTTCATCAACATCTTCAACACCACCATCTCCTCTCAAACCCTAGTTCATCTCTTGTGTTCAATCTTTGTACCGGAACTATAGATTGGTACTTGTGGGTGACTAGTAGTGTTGATTACATCTTGTAGTTGATTACTATATGGTTTATTTGGTGGAAGATTATATGTTCAGATTCATTATGCTATTTAATACCCCTCTGATGTTGAGCATGATTATCATTTGTGAGTAGTTACTTTTGTTCTTGAGGTCACAGGAGAAATCTTGTTGCAAGTAATCATGTGAACTTGATATGTGTTTGATATATTGATGGTATGTATATTGTGATTCCCTTAGTGGTGTCATGTGAACGTCGACTACATGACACTTCACCATACTTGGGCCTAAGGGAATGCATTGTGGAGTAGTTATTAGATGATGGGTTGCGAGAGTGACAGAAGATTAAACCCTAGTTTATGCGCTATTCCGTAAGGGGCTGATTTGGATCCAAAAGTTTAATGATATGGTTAGATTTATTCTTAATACTTTTCTCGTAGTTGCGGATGCTTGCGAGGGGGTTAATCATAAGTAGGAGGTTTATTCAAGTAAGAACAGCACCTAAGCACCGGTCCACCCACATATCAAATTATCAAAGTAGCGAACACAAATCAAATCAACATGATGAAAGTGACTAGATGAAATTCCCGTGTACTCTCAAGAACGCTTTGCTTATCATAAGAGACCGTTTGGCCTGTCCTTTGCCTAAAAAGGATTGGGCTACCTTGCTGCACTTTTGTTACCGTTAATGTTACTTGCTCGTTCCAAATTACCTTGCTATCAAACTACACGTTACTTATAATTTCAGTGCTTGCAGAAAATACCTTGCTGAAAACTACTTGTCATTTCTTTCTGCTCCTTGTTGGGTTTGACACTCTTACTTATCGGAAGGACTACGATTGATCCCCTATACTTGTGGGTCATCAACAACTTTGGGTACGTTTGCTAGAACACTATTCACAATTCTTTTTCATCATGATCTAATATATATACACACAACTAATATATTCATATTGATCTTCTTTTTTAATAAAGATGCAAGAGATGTGGGATAAACTCCTACCAATGGATCGCGTACGAGCAATTCAAGAGAAAATAGCGGGATTTTTTCTCGGCTAGGTCATAGATCTTAAAGGAGAATACCATTACACATAATGCCTCCATGTAATGATCTACAAATTGTAGGAGAAATTGGTATATACCAAATTATATATATATATATATGTGTGTGTGTGTGTGTGTGTGTGTGTGTGTGTGTGTGTGTGTATGTGAATGGTCGTACGAGAAATTCGATGATATATACATGATCGGTTCTACTAGAAATTCTATTTATATATATGCATAACGTGTACAGCATGTAGTAGCGTAAAATATGTTTGAAATGAAAAAGAATTAAATGAAAAACACAAAATTAAAATGAAAAATAAACAATAAAAACCCCTAAACCTTTTAGTCCCGGTTGATGTAACCAACCGGGACTAAAGGCCCCCAGCCCCCCGGCGCGGGCTCGTGCCATGTGGTGGACCTTTGGTCCCGGGTCGTGACGAACCGGCACTAAAGGGGGGCGGGGCCTTTAGTCCCCACCCTTTAGTGCCGGTTGGTGAACCGGGACTAAAGGTCCTTACGAACCGGGACTAAAACCCAATTCTGCACTAGTGGACCATCTGGAAAGACATGCAGTTGCGTGACTACAGTTGAGCATGCAACTGGCCCCCTCTCTCTCGACACCGCCCCTCCGACAAAACAAAGCCCCCAATTCGACCAAGTTAGAAGACATACGGTTGCATGCCTAGTGTGGGACATGCAACTGGCCCCTTCCACTACTAGGAAAACGGCTATAGCTAATATGTATATTAATGGCGCACCATGTATGTGGTGCGCCACTGCTATATAGCAGTGGCGCACCAAATACAGATACGCCATTATTGGCCACATTACTAATGGCGCACCTGGTGTGTGGTGCGCCATTACTAGTTTTGAAAAAAAAGATAAAAAAAATTGTTAGCAGTGGCGCACCAGTGGATAGTAACTAGTAATGGCGCACTATCCCCTGGTGCGCCACTACTAACATGTTTTTTTTTCAAAACTAGTAATGGCGCACCACACATTAGGTGCGCCATTAGTAACCCTGGTTACTAATGGCGCATTCTTAGGTGGTGCGCCATTACTAACTTTCCGAGGTGGCCAAAAAATTCACCAAATGCACCCCCCCTGGACCGCCTTTTCAGTTTCAAAAAAATAAAAGAAAATGATAGAAATGTCAAAAAAATAAAATAAAATAAGATTCCCATGTGATATGTGGTCTAGTTGTTAGCAAAATTTACAAACATGAATTTTCGACTTTTTTGCAAAATCTCTCGAGAATTTGTAAAATGGGCATAACTTTTGCATACGAACTCCGATGAAAAAGTTTTTTATATGAAAAACCATCTACTCGAAAAGTTATATCCGAATTCAACGGGGTGTACCCCGTTGAAGATTTTTAGAATCCTCAAAAACCTAACAGAAAAAAAGTTACGGGGCTTTCAATATCTGAAGAGGCAAAAAAATTCAAAAAAAATCAAACTCAGTAATGGCGCACCTGCCCATGGTGCGCCATTACTATCTTCCCGCCTTCAAAATTCAAAATAAATCAAAAAAATAAAAAAAAAGTTAGTATTCCCATGGTGCGCCATTACTATCTTCCCGCCTTCAAAATTCAAAATAAATTAAAAAAAAATTAGTAATGGCGCACCTTCCCACGGTGCGCCATTACTATGCCGTATATATGGCTGGGGTCCTCTCCTCCTTACCTCTTCATTTTTCTCCTCCACTCCACCTCTCCTCCACTCCATCTCCTCCTCTCCTCCACTCCATCTCCCCTCCTCTCCTCCACCATACTCCCCTCCTCCTCTCCGGCGACCTCCTCCTCCTCCTCCTCTCCGCGACCTTCTCCCCCTTCTCTCCTCCCCTCCCCTCACGGTTTCTCCTCCTCCTCTCCGGTGAGCTCCTCCTCCCTCCTCTCCCTCCCCCCCCTCACGTTTCTCCTCCCCCCCTCCTCTCCGGTGAACTCCTCTCCGGCGACCTCCTCCTCCTCTCCGGCGATGTAGGCGAGCTCCTCTCCGGTGACCTCCTCCTCCTCCTCTCCGACGATGTAGGTGAGCTCCTCTCCGGTGACCTCCTCCTCCTCCCTCCTCTCCTCCTCACGGTCTCTCCTCGGCCCTCCTCTCCGGCGAACTCCTCTCCGGCAAAAGAACGTACAAGATCCAAAAACGAGAACAAAATTTGAAAAAATATCGTGCAAAAAAACGAGCAAAAAAAATGAGCAAAAAAAGGGCAAAAAAATCGCAATCCAGATCCAAATTCAAAATTCAAAAATAGCAATGGTGCACGGTGGGGGTTAGACGGTGCGCCACTACTATTTTCCCGCCTTCAAAATTCAGAAAAAAATTTAAAAAATTTCAAAAAAAAGGTTACCAGTGGCGCACCTGTAGCAATAGTAATGGCGCACTACAAGGTGCGCCACTGTTACCTGCAATACTAATGACGCACCAGAGGTGCGCCATTAGTACTTGTTACTAGTGGCGTGGTGATAGTGGCGCACCTATAGTGCGCCATTAATGGCAAAAATAGATGCGCCACTAACAGGCCTTTTCCTAGTAGTGTTCTCCTCGTACGCCAAAAAGAAAGTCGAGTTGCGACCATGCTGGAAGACATGCAATTGCGTGACTACAGTTGAGCATGCAATTGGCCCCCTCTCTCTCGGCGCCACCCCCTCTGACAAAACAAAGGCCCCCAATTGCAATCAAGTTAGAAGACATGTAGTCGCTTGGCTAGTGTGGGACATGCAACTGGCCCCTCTCCCCCGTGCGATAAAACAAAAATCGAGTTGCAACCAAGTTGCGAGCATCTTGGAAAAACATGTAGTTGCGTGACTACAGTTTTGCCTGCAACTGGCCCCACGACAAAACAAAGGCCCTAGTTAGAACACAAGTTAGAAAGACATGCAGTTGCAACAATGCTGGAAGGCATGCAGTTGCGTGACTACAGTTGAGCATGCAACTGCCCCCCTCTCTCTCGTCGCCCCCCCCCCCCCCCCCCCCCCCCGCGCGACAAAAAAAGGCCCCAGTTAGAACACACGTTAGAAGACGTACAATTGCGACCGTGTTGGAAAACACATGTAGTTGCGTGACTATAGTTCAGCATGCAAAAAAAATGGCCCCCCTCTCTCTTGTCAACGCCCCTCCGACAAAAAACGCCACCGGCCCCGGTAATGTCTCCGACCCCACACACCTTCCAACCCTCACCCCCTCTATCCACACTACCTTCTCCCACCATCATCCATCATTGTTTTATCCTCCCCGTCACGGCCCCACAACATATCCCGACCCTCCTCCCACCCCCTCCCATTACTATAGGACTCATCTACCCCCCCTTCTCCATCGCTCCTCCCCACCTACCCTGTACCCCCTTCCCCCAAACACTTATTCACGCCACCACTACCCATCAAATGTTTCAGCCTGCCACCCCTTTCTCTCCATTCCTGTTTCTAATTTGGATCCTTGTCTCACCCTTTCCTTTCCCACACTCGCCCCATCGTACACGCCTTTATCTATGCCGCCAGTCTCACATTACTGAACATCCCCAACCATACCTGCACACCCAACCCTTTCCCTATCCCTTTCCGTCTCCCCTTACCCTACAATCTCATTCTGACCCTAGTCTCCCCTCCCACAACCCTCCCCCTGATCTCTCCTAAAAGAACGGCCCCAGTTGCAATCAAGTTAGAAATACATGCACGTTGCATGCCTAGTGTGAAATATGCAACTGGCCCCTCTCCTCGTTCGACAAAACTAAAGTTGAGTTGCAACCAAGTTAGAAAAAGACATGCTATTGCGACCATGTTGGAAGAGATGCAATTGCATCTACCTCCCTCTCTGACAAAACAAAGCCCCCAATTGCAACCAAGTTAGAAGACATGTAGTTGCCTAGCTAGTGCGGGACATGCAACTGGCCCTGTCCTCATCCGACAAAATAAAAGCCGAGTTGCAACCAAGTTAGAAAACATGTAGTTGCGACCATGTTTAAAGACATGCAGTTGCAATGACTACATTTGAGCATGCAACTGGGCCCCCTATCTCTTGCCGGCACCCCGTCTAACAAGACAAATGCCCAAGTTGCAACTATTTTGGGATACATTCAATTGAGTGACTATAGTTGGACATGCAATTGGTCCCTTCGATAGAACACCATTGAGTTATAGTTGGGGGCGACACATGCATCTGCGTACCAACTGGCCCATCCCCCGACAAAACACCATATAGTTACAGTCGCGTTGAAGAGATGCGGTGGTAACTATGCCCCTCACCCCCGACAAAACACCGCTGAGTTGCAGTTGCATTGAAGACATGCAACTATAGTATGGGGCAATTGAGTAACCACAAATTACAAAAATAAAAAATATTTAAAAATTTTATAAAAAGGTTTAAAATTTTCAATAAAAATATAAAATAAAAAGAAGAAGAAAAATAAAAATACATTTGAGAAAAGTAATCAACGCGACAAGGAACACCGACAAAAAATTAAATCTTTAAATCACCTATTTTAAAAATACCATGTCAAAGATATGAACAAAAAAGTAAAAATGTATTTTATGAAGGAAAAATATACAAAAATATATGTTGCATATAATATACATACACACCTTTGAAATAAACTTAATCATCGTGTATCTCGTGATAAAAAACATGGGCTGCCGTAAAACTTGTAGACCAAAAAAAAAAGAACAGTCCCCTATTGTATTTTGCGGCATGCCCACCACATACACCTGCCCAAGCCCCTCCGAACACAAGTATAAGACAAAAAACCAAGACAGGCCAGCTACCTCCTATGGGTCGGTTTCTCATGCAACAAACAGCACACAGATCTTAAAGCATCGGTGTTAAAAAAAAAGATCTTAAAGCATAAAAAAAGATCCAACAGTTAGGGGACTCGACAGAGACTTCGCAAAGTCTCAATCGACTGAGATTTAGCAGGACCGTTAATAATTTGTTGGTCCTCCACTACTTGAGACCCCCAAAGAAGTGTTATTAGTGAGCGAAGCACCATAGTATGTATTATGAACCGTCCATGCATATGCTTGTATTACATGAATGCAGTATTCCTGGCCTAATCTTTACCTACTAATAAATCACGCATTGTTTCTGTCGGGTTCACCGTCGCAATGTTTTTGCATAAAAGTCCTTTTACTTTTTGGTAGTTGAACCCGCGGTCCTCGTGGTAAGTCAATCCGAACCGTTACATGCTAGAGAAAAAAAAAACCATACAGTCTGCCTCCCAATCCATCTCCACCTCCTACCACGCCCCGCCCCTCCCCACCTTACCACGCGCCGCCGGCTGCCGTTGCGCCCCGCCGCCGCGCGCTGCCACCTCCTACTCTGCTGGCGCGCCTACCCCTACCCCAAGTGCCCCCACACCCGCGGCCTTCCACGGCCGGCGACACTCGATGTCGCGGCCGTTGACGGCTCCCTGGCCCCTGCTTCGACCTCGACAATGGTTTCCCCAACCCCGCCAGCTTGGCCACCAGCCACTCCTTCCTAGTGCCCTCTGCCCGCCGTCCGACCCATCCGCCTGGCTCCCACGGCGAACATCACCACCACCCTGCTGTGATGCGAGGTGATATTCTTCTTAGTGACGGCTTGATTCTTCCTAGATAAATTCTTCTTTCTATTGTATCACTTCATAGCAAAATCTGACTGCCTAAGAATTCCCCAATTTGCTACAATTTTTTGGTGGAAGATTGGAGTGAGCTTTTCATCAGAATTATACTTTGATCCTATCCAGTCTTACTGTGATAGTAAATATTCCCCTTTCGTTTATATGAAAGGAAACTTGCAGCTCTTTATTAGGTCGTCACTATAACTGTATGCAAGTGTGTTCAGTTCAGCTAGATGTAACTCATTGACATATGAGATTCCAATGGGCCTGATAATGTTGAATTTTGCTTCACAATTTAAAAATGTAGTATTAGACCAAGAGTATTTAACCAAGAGTTTTTATGTATTACAGAACACATGTAGTAGATGAATTGTATGAAGTAAATCGCCCTGGAATGATGGTTACTGACTGCTACAATTGTGCTTGATACTTGATAGTCATCTACCTGGACGACCTTCAACTTAATCCTTTTAGGTTTTGTACTTTTTTCCTCAGTACAGACGTAATATTGTTTGGTGCCTCCCAATATTTGGATGTGAAAACAGAGAAGCTTTACATTTTAAGAAATAATAGATTATCAACAAGAAAATGTGGTCCCAGCCAGACTACTACTTCTAAATGTTTTGTCTTTCACCAAAGGGGATATCGTACTTCTCCTAATCACGATTGCATGTAACCCAATAGGTAGGATGGTAAGTAACTACATCCTTTTTTTGGTATGGCAAAAAAAAATACATCTTACCCATTTGATGATTTGTATCTGCAGTTGAACAATAATGGAAGAGAAAGGAGTACACGCTTTACATAATGTACCTACAGCAACAATGGGTTGCCCCACCAAACATCACTAGAGGATTGAGAAGGAAAACGATGATTTCTACAATCAGGTTCTATTGGCCGTTGAAGCATTAGCATGATGAAGATTCTGGAACAGTGCACGACATGCCCAAGCCCAAGGTCTTCCCTTAGCCAGTGAAGCACCTCAGCCGGCGTCGAGCAATATCCCCTGAATACTCTTTCATTGTATTCTTTCCAGGTATGCAACCATATCAGCTGCACCAGGGAGCTCCATGCACGGCGGTACTACTTCCAAAGGTGTAGTACATGAAATTGTATGTAAATCGCGTTGAAATGATGGTTGCTTAATACTACATTATGCTTGATAGTCATCTACCTGGACGACTTCAAACGCCAATAGGTGAATCCTTTTAGATTTTGTACCTCTTTTCAGTACATAGATAATACTGTTTCTTGTTTCCCAATATTTCGACGAGAAAACAAAGAAGCTTTGCATTATAAGAAATAATAGATTATTAATAAGAAAATAAGGTCGCCAGACTCCTACTTCTATAGGTTTTGTCTTTGACATAAGGGGATATCATACTTTATCTAATCACAGTTATCATGTAACCTAATGATGGTTAGTTACTACATCCTTTTTTGGGATGGCAAAATTAAAAAAATACATCTTACCTGTTTGATGATTTGCAAGATCGGCTGAACAATTATTTCCACCGAGCACATGTCTTTGCTTGGCTTAGTATACAAGATAAGAAAATGTAAATTCTAACATACATTTTATTGTTGCTTTGTTTCTGGTGTTTGTTAGCTATAGAGCATGCATCTTTACTATAATAATGGGCACTCCTCACATATTATTTTTCTTTTTGTAGTTTGTAACTTTTTTCCAAAAATGATTCTCAGAATCAGCTTACGCTGTCCGAAATGTTGTTTTGTTTATGTCACATAAGGGCATCTCCAACGCGGACCCTCAAACCGCCCGCATATGTCGAAGTTGAAATATTAGGCGGGCTGTGTGCATACACATCTCTCTGCCCAGGTAGGCAATATACTTTGGTACTGACACACTACAGGAATCAATGTCGTGGATGTGTCCGTGCTGCTATTCGCAGCTGCATCCCCGGTCATGGTCGCTGCCTCGAGCCAGCGCGCGGCTGTGATAGTGGAACCATGGCTCGGCACCTGGGCTAGCATGCGGCCCGTCCTACTTCACGTCCAGTGTGGTCTTTGGTGACACATACGGCATGAATAGACGCCATGGTAACTGGACATCCATCAGGCAATGGTACAGTCAGTCAATTCACAAAAAAAGCTGTTGTCTTTGCAGTGTTGAAGTATTTTCCTTGTTGGTTAGAATTATTCAAAAACAATCAATGATGTTGCAAGATCTGAAAAGAAAGTAGTGTTGACAATGCCAATGGCATCCCTCTGCATAGTTCTCATGTCAAAGTTTCCAGCGATGAGAATGGGCTACCCGACATCACTCGGCTGCTGAAATTGAGCAAACTTGGTGTAGTTATTCATGGTAGAAATTCCAAATTAAATGATCTATTCGCTAGATTGGGAAACTGCATACATGCCTTTGTCAATGTGCAATCGAACAGCCATCAGGTGGTGATGAGAGGACTACTAAATGCTGGGGAAACACACTTAAGTTTGTTATCCACAGTTTCTTCAGAAGCTAAACATCAGTGGCATCACAAGTGGGCTTCCTCAATTAATCCAAAAGATCCATCAAATTGCAAAGATAAAAACAATGAACATGACATATCTGAAAGCAGCCCGAGCATCCTCTACTACTTTGGTTTAGGTGCTATTTATCTTGCTCTGTGTTGACATATTTTCTTCTTCCGTAGATGCAAAGCATCCAGGATGTGATCAATCATATACTGGAGAATGGCATCGAGACTTTCGGTCATTGGATAATGGCATTTATATGTGGTTCCAGTCCTTTCACAACGCAGGTGAACTGGAGAATTCTATCAAAGACAATTGTCCTTTCAAGATTGACATTGTCCTTTCTTCAGTGTACATGCATGATATTACATGATTATAACATGTCAATTTTTAAAATTCATTTAGTTGTCTATATTATGCTCTATGTGCTATATTACCTCTGTTCCAAAATATAAGATGTTTGGTAGGCCTTTTAGCCTGAAAAGCGACTCCTATGCCCAGTGTGGCAACAATATGTTTGCACCAGTGAAGAGAGAACTTATTTTTTACATTGTAAGAAACATTACTTCCCCATAATTTAAGTGGGTGCCATGTTATCTTTGTTCATGTTGCTAACTCTACATATTCAGCATTATCAGGATATATCTGATTATGATGATGTTGAGTACTGCACCTTTGGAGCCAACACCTCTTTTGGATTGCTGGATGTTTATAACCAACGAGACTACTTTTTTTGGTAGTTGGTTGGAGCTATCACCAAGGTTTTGGTTACCGCTCAAAATTTTGAGATTTACCACGGTTACCACATATTTCGGCCCCCCTCGGTAAATGGGCATTTCAAGCAAAAAAATTGAATTTTTGAATTTTTTGAATTCAAACGCTCAATGTATAGTAAAGTATGGCAGCACTTGACAGCACGCGTGTAGACAATGTTCCACTAGCTAGTAGCTCTTCTATGATAAATATAAGTCAAGTGCTATCTATTTCTATTTTGAAAGAATTTGAATTCAAAATTCAACTATAAATTTTGTTCGAAATTCATTCAAAATTTGCTCAAAATTTCATGGTAACCGTGGTAACCACATTTACCGGTCCCCCTCGGTAAAAATGCACCATTCGGTAACCAAAACCTTGGCTATCACTATGACTGAAATTTACTTAACACTCAAGTAAATTTATATCGTCATCAAAAACCAACGACAGGTCAACACTTATCAGCACTTTGCAATTTGTATTACAATATGCCTAAGCCAATTGTCAGACAATGTTGCTTTAGTTAGGAAATGTAGAAAATGTGGTCATGATTTATGTAGATTGGACAGTCCTTTGAAACTGCACTCTTCGATCTTGAGTGGACAATCTAAATTTATGTTTTCTTATAGAAAATTGACTATATATGTTCCATGAATTGACTGATTATTTTGGCATGGCCAGATTAAACTAGGTCTTGATTTGAAGGTACAGTTAAGGCAGCCAGTGCTGGTTTGTTTGTTGTACTACTAACTATGCTATTTAGGCAAAGACATGTGGTCTTCCTCATTCCTCAAGACATTTTCCTTTCCTACCAAGATTTTTCATTCTAGGTTGTGGAAAAACAGATGTATAGCACTTCGTCTACAAGTCGTCATGAGCTGGGAGATAGTTCCTTGACCAGGCTAAACCTGGTTTATTGCAACATATGTTTCCTCCAGAGAGGTCTAAACAATGCAATCTCTTAGGCTGTGGAAATATGAGTCATGAGTTGGGACATAGTTCCTCGACCTGGCCAATCCTGGTTTATTACAACATATGTTTCCTCCAGATAGGTCTAAACAATGCATTCTCTTAGGCTGTGAAAATTTGACCCGAATGAAGGTAGACGAACGATGATGTCCCTTACTTCTTGAGCAATTAGGGACGTGTCATTTCCTTCTCCCATTGCAACACACGGGCATATGTCCTAGTAAAGGTTCATATGTTGTTGCCTTTAAAGTTCGGTGGTGCCAGAGGTAGGTGACGGGCATTAGTGTCAAGCTCGGAGTTTTCTTCGGTCTTGTTTGTATTTTTACGTCTTGGTCGGTGTTCTTTTGTGTAAAGACTAGCGTTCTGCTATTTTTCTAGTTTTGCCATGTTGGTATGTCGTGACTCGTACTATGATATTTATGATATAAATGAGACATGTATTAGCATGCAAAAAAAAGAATGAGATAGCACAACAAAAGGGTCTGCTAAGGGCACCAGCTCAATAAGCCCAAAGAAAACAAAGAAGGCACAGGCCGCGAGGAGGATCGAGAGAGCTAGCCCTTTCTTGAAGTCCATATCATCAAACGAATTTGGTTCTAAACTCCACATGATCAGCGAGCATAAATGCATTTGAAGCTGAGCACAACGACTTTGCAGTTAAACGCACGCCCATCCGCAGGTTCGCCTCCTCTTCACCAACAACGCAAATCTCCCCTACTGTTGCATCACAAAAGCAGCGTGTTAGTCTCCATCAACCAGAAAGTTAATATCGTGTAAATCCTACCCTTTTGTGCAATGCCTCAGCATGTTAAATGCTCAATTCTACTCTTCTAAAATAATAATAATTAAAAAACAAAACAGCTTTCTTGCAATAAGATGATCTTATACTCTGAAGAAACTGAACATAGTTGACGCTTGCCAATTTATTAAAACTGAACATAAATTGCAGTTAGCAGGTGCAAAACAGTTGAGCGGAGAAACAGCAGATGCAGAAATAATGCAACAAAGACATATCCACTTTCAAAACTCTCCAATATCTAGTAAACTAAGGGACCATCTGCCTAACACTGTGAACATGAATACAAGTTTAACAAGTCGCAAATAAGCCACCACAAAAGTTAGGCTGGAAACATATTCAGAAGAAGAAGAAATAGATAAGCACTTAAAAGCTGTTTTATATTGTTAGTCGTGTGCATAATAAAGACAACCAAGGTTGAAAAAAGATCCACAAAAATTAAGAGATTGTTCAGTGAAAAAATAAAACAAGAAAATTTGCATCCTCAAAGATGAAGAGATTGTGCAGTACATAAAATGAAAAAGAAGAAATTACTATCAAAACAAGTACTCCCTCTGTAAAGAAATGTAAGAACGTTTAGATCACTGCTTTAGTGATCTAAACGCTTTTATATTTCTTTACAGAATGAGTAAGTTGTATACAGGGACTCTTGTTAGAATCACAGGTGCATCAAAGAATTCATTTTTCATACTTTATGCACATCCAAAAGTTCATAATATTATAATTATTTTTCAGAACTAGCAGTCCTGTTTCTAAATAAATGACAAACACAAACACAAACTGTAGAAAAGAAATTAGCTAATGGGGCCTGGCTGCAAATGCAACATAGCAGTATTCATTTAAAATAGAAAGTTTTCAGAAGATGAAAATCCAATCTTCCAAAATTCATTAGCTCCAGAATTGTACAGGAAGTTTTAAAAGCATCTAAAGGTTTCTATGAGACACCAAGGAGTGATTTTCCGGTTTTCAATGCAAACTAGACATTATTTTGCACCAACAAAGTAAGTAATAATGGGTAGCTCATACCCACAGATTTCCATCAATTTTCTCCTGTGACAGACAACTGCAGACTTCAGTGAGAGCCTTCAACTTCATCTCCAATGCTCCCATCATCACCAACCAAAGAAGGGGGCCAGGCCATAACATACGGATAGGCACAGCCACCAAATGTTCCCTCGATCAGCAACTCAAGCTCCATGGTCTCGAATGAAAGGGAGAAGAACCAGCAGTGGGTTGTGCCAGCAGGGATCATGCATGTCATGGACAAATACACATACCCAGACCTAACTTGCACAAACCTGAGGCGGCCCTCCAAGCCCTCAGTGAACCGATCAATTTCTGCACCCAAAAGGTGTACGTTATGTGGCACCCAAATCTCAATTCCATCACCGTCCACACTACGGTTCCAAACATGGAGGAGGGAATCATCAGATGCATAATAGACAATGCATAGTTGGCCATCCTTAGTCTCCCCAGCCTTGAAACCGAGCCCCTTCACCTTCACTTGCGAGGGTAGATCCACATTGGTGATGTCCATGGTGGCTGTGTTGATCCTAATCATGCGCGCTTCACCCTGGAAAGGCCAGTAAACAGACCCATCCACCAGCGTGCCCGCACAGTACTTTAGGCCGTGGTGTCCACCGATGTGCACCCACGGGTGCACGACCCAATGCCAAGTCTCCGACGAGAAGATGGCGACACGAACCCTAGACACATCCGCGCAGACGCAGACCATGCCGAACGACCAGGGGTCCTCCTCACAAGACAGCAGATGGAAACCAAGGAAGTCGAAATCGTGCAGACTCCCGTCTGCGACATCGTCGGGCAACGGGATGGTGTCCACGGCCCAGGTCATGGGGTTCACAGCAGCGACGGACAGCGTGTTCCATAGGAGGATGTAACCGTCGCGGCAGTCCGTGATACTCCAATCCTCCGTGGGAAGCGAAGTGAGGAAGAAGTCGCCGCAGCGGAGGGCGGCTTTGACGTCGGGATCTGAGCGGCGCAGGGGGCCGAAGGAGGGGCCGTCAGCGCCGTTGGCGAAGAGCCCGATGAGCGGCGCCGGGTGGAGGGTGTGGAAGAGGCGGCGGAAGGACGGGGAGGAGCGGACGGCGCCTAGCCACGAGCGGCAGGTCAGCGCGGCGCGGACGAGATCCGGGAGGTTCGGCAGGCGGAGGAAGATGTCGAGAAGCTGGTCTTGGCCGAGGGAGGATATGGTGGTGGCGGTTCCGTCAGCGGCGGTAGCGTGGCTGGTCGTGGATGAGATCGACGGACGTTTCGCTGGTGGCGCCGCCGCCAGCGGTTCGTTGCCCATTGCTCTCTCTCTCTCTTTTTAGAAACCGCTGCCCATTGCTCTCTCTCTCTCTCTCTCTCTCTCTCTCTCTCTCTCTCTCTCTCTCTCTCTCTCTTTTTAGAAACCGCTGCCCAGTGCTCGATGGTGGAGGAGTCGATGGAGATTCTGGCTGTGCCGACGCATGACCAAGTTTATGCTTTTAGCCCATGTAACCTCATGTACGCATACCATGTTGACATTTTCTCTGCGTATTTTGTAATTCAAATTTCACACGAGCAACTTGAGAAAAGTTTGGTCTAAAGATAAACGATTCAAATGAAGAGACTCACGAGTTTAAGTTCTACTGCCCAATTAGCGCGTCGTCCTTGCATGTGAACAACAATTGGCAATTAATACGCAGAGACCTATATCATGTGCACAGTGTCGCCAGGACGCAAAAGTGAAAAAAGGGTCCCATGTCCTCCTCCGCCGCACCCTCCGGCAGCGCCAAGTTGAACCGCACGGGCATGTTGACCAAACACCTGCCGGACATGGTGTCCGCCATGGACAACATCGGCAGGGGGCGAAGGGTTCCTGGGTGCAGACATATCCGGGGTGGACGATAGTGTAGTCCAAGGCAAACAGGCACGTGGGTGGGGGCTGCTAACGTCCGACAATGCCTGGGCGGCGGCCAGAGTGGTACAGTGACGGCGTCAGACGAGGAAGGTGCAGATGAGAGCAAGGGGAAGGAGGGACAGATTGGAAGAAAAGTGATTTGAGAGGAGGTTTTGGATGGACCGGGGGTGTCAGAGTCCTACGTGGCGGAGGTCCACACACTCACAAACCTCCCCCGGTCTGCGTCTGATTTGCAGGAATTCAGCCAAACGAACCAAGTGTTGGAAAATTAAGCAAGTTCATGATTAATTCCAGTAAATAATTCATGACTAGAACAGATACTAGCATGCAACAATCTAGCAAACTAGAAGAACAGCAAGACATGCATAACAGCAGCGAACACGAAACAATAGCTGTAGAGACAGACATGAACAGATGATGTTGGACGTACTGTTCGTTAGCTATTGTGGGTGCGACGGTGTTGATGACGATGTTGGCGACGATCTGCTGCTGACGGCGATGAAGACGACGATGAGTAGCACCGCCCGACTTGGACCGAAGACGACCCGTGATGACGAATTTGAGCAGTCGCGCAGAGCGCTTCCCAAAAACCTAATGCGTCCTCTCCCGGTGCAGGATCGCAAGGACGAACGGTTCCGGAGACCTGCTCTCCCACGCGCCGATGCACGCCGGCGTTTGGGATGAAGTAGACTACGACGGCGGCGCAAGTTGCGAGATGAGGCAAAACGCTAGGTGTTTTTCGGTGTGTCTTTGGCCGCAGCCGGTAGCTGTATATATATTAGGACCAGAGGCGGTATTGTGTCGCGATCACAATCCCAAACCGACTCGGTTTCTAATTCGTATACTTACCGGACAAAAAATCAAAAACTTGTTTGCCAAGACATAAAAAATAAAACGGCAAAAGGAAGCTGCGCCCCTGCAAGGAGACGGACCGGATTTCGGCGGACCATTCACGCGCATGTCGCACGTACGCGCCGCCTCGCCTCGTCACGGCCCGGCCAGGCGAGCGAGCGCGCGCATGTGGTTTTTCCTTTCTCTTCTCACACACCACTTAGAGTGGTGGAGAGAAACCACTATATAAAGAGGTCCAACTCTTCTTCAACTTCCGGGGTGGGACTAAACTTTAGCACCACCACTTGCCATTTTACACATGGGATTTGAGATTTCAGAAATTGCTATGGGCCTAGCCCATTAATTCTAACAATCCCCCACCAGATCTCAAATACACATTTAGAGATTTGCCTTCTCTCACCACTTGTTTAATATACCAGTGTTTCAGCCGAGACTGTTAAGTTAAACTTATGCCTAGAACTTTAAGCTACATCCATTCACAACTTGACAATGGACTATGCCTTGAATTGCTAGTTTTGTGTGGACAGGTTTCACTCAAAGTCTTAACCAGTACCTGACCGCCAGTAGGCTACCCTGCGGTTTGGAGCTTATACGTCATACTCCCTGGTCTCTTCGTGAGCTTACTAGAGATCACCCAAATCTCATAGACTGCGACGTTTATAGTCAGAACTCATATAGGTGTGTTCTTTCAAGACTGCTCTGTAGGATTGTGACAACCCCGGCTTAATCGTGCACTAATCATACACGCAAATGCACACGATCAAGCCTAAGGACTCACTTGAAGATATCACAACACAACTCTAAAACATAAATAAAGTCATACAAGCTTAATATTACAAGCCAGGGCCTCGAGGGCTCGAATATATAGCTCGATGGCATACAAGCGTCAGCGGAAGCATCAGATATCTGGGTTCAGATATATTACAGAAATAGAGATAAGCCTTTATGAAGGCGGGGCAAAATAAAATACTACGATCGAAAGGCGTAGGCCTCCTGTCTAGGACCCTCCGAATCCTACTCCTGGCCGTCTGTCGGCTTCTCGTAGTAGTACTCGCCGGGAGGGTAGTAGTAGTAGCCGTAGTCGTCGACGAGGGCTGCTATCTCAGGGGCTCCGTCCTCTGGCGGCGTCAAATGGATATGGGGAGAAAAAGAAAATAAAGCAAACGTGAGTACTCATCCGAAGTACTCAGCAAGCAAGGATCTACACTACATATGCAATATTTTTAAAGGGGGCTGTATATGCGGACTGGGCTGCAGAGATGCCAGAGTAGAGGGGGAAGCCTAGTCCTATCGAAGACTAGCATCTTCAAACATCTTCATCGGTCTTGCAACATTAGAAGAGTGCAGATTAACATAATGTAAAGTAGTAGTATCATCAACGTCGGCCAGAGATTCTTCCTAGACTCCCTGCGAGAAAGCAATCCCAGAGCCATACTATCCATTTCATCTCAAGTTCTAGTTGCACCGATCGGGATACAACTCCGAGTGTCCGTTACCGTAGGACAGGCTATCGATAGATGTTTTCTTCCCTGCAGGGGTGCACCAAGTTACCCACCACGCTCGATTAACTCCGGCCGGACACACTTTTCTGGGTCATGCCCGGCCTCGGCCAAACGATACGCCGCAACCCGACCAAGTACTTAACAGAGAGGTCAGCACGCCGGACTAAACCTATGCCCCCAGGGATCTTGGGCCATCGCCCCGGGAACTCCTGCACGTTGCGTCAGGCGGCCGAGAGCAGACCTAGTAACCCCTTAATACAAGCGCAGTTGCGTAACCAGTCCAACTCGGCGCGCGCCGCTCAGTTGCTGACATCCATTAAGCTCCGGCTGAAGTATACGACACAGAACGCCCATACTATGCCATGTGATGGTTAGTGCTATCAGGCCAGAGGCCCCTCGGATCAAATATCAAAACCGTTAGTGTGTTGATAGCGCGAAAACGAGCAGAGACTCACGAAAGATGTGACCCCGTAGCCCCGTCTCGAGGACTTGCGGCAAGGGCGAGGAATGCCCGGCCACGCCTCGTGTTCAACCCTCGGGCACCATCCAGGTCCACCCGACTTCACATCACTCGCTATTAAGCTCGCGCGGGTACCCCTCAGGGCCGACCCATCTTTATCCAGTATGCACAGTTATATCAGTAATGTAAGTCATCCGTGGGGCTACCGCATCAAGAAGGAATCCGAGGCATCACCCTCGTTGGATCCCCACCTGACATAACCGTCAAGGTGAACGTAAGAGGAATCACCCTCGAGGTCACTCTTGAGGAGTTGTACGACAGTGTCGGTTTTGGGGGTGGTGTAGGAGGAATCACCCTCGCTTACCACGACCGATTAACTGACCTACAAGGTTATCATCCGAAGTGCTAACGAGGTATCACCCTCGTCACTCGATAGTAACCCAGTAGTGTCGGCAACTAAGGGGGAAAGTGACGTGCGGTGTCGGGACCTGGTCTTCAATCCCGTTGCACGGGTCTTCTGATCATCCAGCGGGGTAGTCGGGATAAGTGGGGTCTCTGGTGGTCTCTACCCAACCTATTCTAAGCAGTTTAGGATAACAGGTAAGTATCAACAGCAGGTTACAAGTAAACATGCTATGCAGCAGATATAGGATACAGTAACAGCAGTAGATTCTAATGCAAGCATAAGAGAGAAGAGAATGGGCGATATCGGAATGCTCAAAAGGGGGGTGCTTGCCTGCAAGCTCTGGGGCAAGTGGCTGGTCGTCGGGGACGTAGTCGTACTCCGGAGCGGCGTCTGCCTCGGGAGCTACGTCAACATCGAGGTCTAATCGAGAGAGAAAAGGTGGAGGAAATAGGTAAACATAATGCAATCAAATGCAACATGGGGCATGCTATGCTACAATGCAGTGCAGGGTTGCCTAAAGATATGTCTAAGTCATTTTGGTTATTTTAGGATTAAAGTTGGATTTATTAACCGGTAGGTATGCACTACTCATCTACCGGAATCGGGCTAAAAGTTACGGGTTCTCCTACGTAGGGGGTTCCGACATGAAAATAGATGACACGATTAGATTCGTCTCGTCGTTCTGAGCAACTTTCATGTTTTAAGTTTTTCGATCTGAGCTACGGTTTAAAAGTTATTAATTCTCAAAGTTTAAATGATTTTCTGCAATTATTTTTATTAACAAAATTGAATTATGACGTCAGCATGATGTCACTGTGACATCAGCAGGTCAACTGCGGCTGACCAGAGTCAAACCTGACATGTGGGTCCAGTGGGACCCACATGTCAGCCTCTGTTGAGACTAACAGTGAGTTAACCTAACTAACAGGGTTAATTAAGGGGGTGGGCCCCATATGTCAGTGAGTGTTTAGTCACTTAATTAGCTAAACTAATTATTTCTAATTTATAAAATGTTTTAATTAAACTAAATGTGGTGGGGCCCGCTTGTCAGTGGCTGGGCTGCCCAGTCAGTACAGTTGACCGGGTCAACCCAGTCAACTGGGGCCCCCAGGGCCCACCAGTCAGTGGCCCAGCGATGCCACGCGAGCGCCACGTCGGCGGTGGCCGGCGACCTCCAGACGCGGCGGAGGCACGGGTGCGCGCCGGATTTCGGCCACAGCAAGCCAAAACGAGCGCGGCGAGGCGCGTTCGAACAAGGAGACGACGCCGTGTCCAACCGTGGTGCTAGCGCGAGTTAAGTCGGCCGGATTTGAACGCTAAGACCTCGCCGGTGGCGAGATGATTCCGGCGTGCTCGGATCCGTCGCCGTAGGGCACGGCGAGCTACGGGACTAGGCGCGTTGGAGCCGCGGAGAGGCACTGAGCGCGTTCCCGCGCTCAGATGGCCATGACAAAGGCTATCTCATCGGCGACGAACTCCACGGCGGCGACGCTTTCGGGCGGCGATGGCAACGGCGCTACGGTGGCGCAAACGGACGGGAAGGAGAGGAGAAAGATGCTGCTGCTCACCGTGGAGGCGCACGAAGGCCCGGTGATAGCTTAGGAGCAGCAGTTCGCCGGCATTCGTCAGAGTTGCGCCGGCGACCGTAGATGGGGAAGCGTTCGATCCCCGCGCTGTGGTGGCGCAGCGCTCGAACCAGCAGTCGGAGAGGAAGGAGAGGAGGCAGGTGGAGCGGACGAGACCGGTCTCAGGCGTCGGGGAGGCCTGTGGCCACGCCGGCGAGCTCGGCCATGTCGTCGGCGTCGGGCGTCTCGTGCGGGAGGGAGAAGACGAGCGAGAGAGCGAGATCTGGGAGAGGATAGGGTTGCGGGGAAGGGAGAGGAGCTCGCGGGCACCCTTATCCTCTCCAGGGGCCGACGGATGGCCGACAGCGAGACAAGCTCCGCCGTGTCGACGCTCGGGCGCGACAGCGCACGATGAGGACGATGACTGTGGTTGATGGGCTGGGCCGGGCACTGTAGCACGTAGGCTTTAGTGCACAGTAGAAGTGTAGGCCTTTTCCATTTTCTATTTTCTGTTTCTGCCCTTTTCTTTATTTCTTTTCTGTTTTGAAATAGTTAGGTCACTTTTGCATTTTTGTAAAATATGAGAGTTGTCCCCAATATTACAATGCAATATTTCCTTTCACCAAAAATTGGTTTGGGCAAAGTAGAATTTTATTTGAATTTGAAATGAATTTTAATTAGATTAAATAATTATATTTTGGTGCTATTTCATGTTGTTGGGGTCTTTTAACTACTCCAAGTACCATTGGATATATTTTTATGAGTGCTTCTGGAATATTTGTTATCTAGTGAACAATTTTCCAACAGGGTTTGAGCAAATTTATTTTGCACTTTTGAATTTGAGTTGATTTTCAGGTTAGGATTTGAATTGTTGGGATTAATCACTATGACTAGACACTGCAAATGATATGACTTGGCATTATTAGCAGTTGATCACAGTGACTAATACACAGGGGTGTTACAAGGATAGCATCTTTGTTAATTATAGTCAATAGAACCACATTAAGGCATGTTGCCAACCTGCCTTACAGCTCTAAGAGTTTTGCATCTTCACTTAGAGACGGTTATTAGTTATTACTCTCCTCAGTTAACCAATAGCTTGTTCTTCCCAGATTCTAATTCACGGGATCTTCGATCACAAAGGTTGGGTTACTACTATGGTGTAACATCTATGGGTCTCATACCCATCTCCCTCGATGCAATATCTATCACATTTCGTGATAGTCCCTTTGTAAAAGGATCTGCCAGGTTTTTGTCTGTTTGAATATACGTAACAGTTATTACTCCGGAGTTTCTCAACTTCCTGACAGACTTCAAACGTCTCTTCACGTGTCTTGATGACTTCGCATTATCTTTAGAATTGTTTACTTTAGCGATAACCGTTTGGTTGTCACAATTCATAAGAATAGCCGGTACAGGTTTTTCAATCACAGGCAAGTCCATCAATAGCTCACGCAGCCATTCTGCCTCAACAGTAGCTGTGTCTAAAGCAGTTAATTCTGCTTCCATAGTTGACCTCGTCAATATGGTTTGCTTGCAAAACCTCCATGACACTGCGCCACCTCCATGAGTAAATACATACCCACTTGTTGCGTAGAGTACTTCAACATCGGAGATCCAGTTTGAATCACTATATCCTTCTAGCACAGCAGGATGCCCTGAATAAGTAATTCCGAAACTCATAGTACCTCTCAGATAGCGCAAGACCCTTTCTAGTGCATGCCAATGATCATCACCCGGGTTGGACATGAACCTACTCAGTTTGCTCACAGCAAAAGAGATATCTGGTCTTGTAGCGCTAGCTAAGTACATGAGTGAACCGACAATTTGAGAGTATCTTAATTGATCTCTTGTTTCTTTCTTATTCTTTCTGAGTGTCACACTGGGATCATAAGGTGTTGGAGAAGGCTTGCTATCCATAAAGCCGAACCGGCTCAAGACCTTCTCAACATAGTGAGATTGCGTTAGAGTAATCCCACTCTCATCCTTAATAAGTTTGATGTTTAGAATTACATCGTCTTCTCCCAGATCTTTCATGTCAAAACTTTTTGATAGAAAAGACTTGACCTCATTGATCGCATTAATGTTTGTACCAAAGATCAGTATGTCATCCATATACAAACATAATATGACACTATTGCCCCCACCATGGCGATAGTAAACACACCTATCAGCCTCGTTAATGACAAATCCTGCAGAAGTCAGAGTTCTTTCAAACTTCTCATGCCATTGCTTAGGTGCCTGTTTCAGGCCATACAAAGATTTTAACAACTTGCACACTTTTCTCTCTTCACCCTTTACCACAAACCCGTCAGGCTGATCCATATAGATTTCTTCTTCCAACTCTCCATTGAGGAAAGCTATCTTTACATCCATTTGATGAATGATAAGACCATAAGAGGCAGCCAAGGAAAGTAACACTCGAATGGTGGTCATTCTAGCAACGGGTGAATAGGTGTCAAAGTAATCTTCGCCTTCTTTCTAAGTGTAGCCTTGGCCACTAGCCGCGCCTTGTACTTATCAATAGTACCATCAGGCTTTTAGCTTCTTTTTGAACACCCACTTACAGCCCACAGGTTTACAACCATATGGTCTATCAGTTAGTTCCCAAGTTCCATTAGAAAGAATTGAGTCCATCTCATTATGAACAACTTCTTTCCAATCATCTACATCCGGAGATGCATATGCCTCTGCAATCATCTTGGGTGTGTCGTCCACAAGGTATACAATGAAATCATCACCAAAGGATTTGGCAATCCTTTGTCTCTTGTTCCTTATAGGAACTTCATTGTTATCCTTCTCAAGGACTTCCTCATGTGATTGTTCGAAATATTCATCAGTTGTACTAGATTCAGGAATTATCTCAGAAGAAAATCTAGCAATGCTATGCATATCTTTCATAGGAAATATGTTCTCAAAAAATGTTGCATCACGAGATTCCATTATAGTATCAACATGCATATCAGGTACTTCAGATTTTACCACTAAAAATCTATAAGCAATGCTCCGTTGAGCATACCCTAGAAAGACACAATCCACTGTCTTTGGTCCAAGTTTGCGGTTCTTAGGAATAGGAATATTGACCTTTGCCAAACATCCCCAAGTGCGCAAATAAGAAAGTGATGGTTTTCTCCCAACCCACTCCGCATAAGGGGTTTTCTCCTTATTATTGTTAGGAACTCTATTCAGGACATGACATGAAGTCAATAGAGCCTCCCCCCACCATGCCTTAGATAAACCAGCAGTTCACCAAGTCAGTCAATGTGCGGTTTTTCCTCTCGGCAACTCCATTTGATTGGGGTGAATAGGGAGGCGTCCTCTCATGAATAATACCATGTTCCTCACAAAATTCATCAAATACTTTGGGAAAATACTCTCCACCACGATCGGACCTAAGACGCTTAATCTTTCTCTCTAGTTGATTTTCAACTTCAGCTTTATAGATTTTAAAGTAGTCTAATGCTTCATCTTTAGTTTGCAACAAATAAACATAGCAAAATCTAGTCGCATCATCAATCAAAGTCATGAAATATCTCTTTCCACCTTTGGTCAACACACCATTCATCTCACAAAGATCAGAATGTATAAGTTCTAGAGGTGCCAAGTTTCTCTCCTCGGCATCCTTATGAGGCTTTCGAGGTTGCTTTGATTGCACACAACTATGGCACTTAGAACCTTTGGCAATAGTGAAATTCGGAATTAAACTCATACTGGATAGCTGAGACATTAAACCAAAATTAATATGACATAAACGAGAGTGCCAAATACTTGCATCATCATTAACACTAGCACAAATTTGGTTTACTGACTTATTGCAAAAATCTGAAAGAGAAAAGCGGAACAAGCCTCCACACTCATAGCCTTTGCCTATAAATTGTCCAAATCTTGACACGATTACTTTATTGGACTCTAAAACTACCTTAAACCCATCTCGACATAGAAGGGAGCCGCTAACTAGATTATTGTTCATAGTAGGGACATGCTGCACGTTTCTTAATTGCACGATCTTTCCCGAAGTAAACTTCAGATCCACCGTGCCAATGCCACGAACAGAAGCATGTGACCCATTCCCCATTAGGACGGAAGAATCCCTTGCGACCTGATAAGAAGTAAACAGGGAGACGTCAGCACACACATGAACGTTAGCACCCAAATCAATCCACCATGAAGATGATTGAAATACTGAAAGCACAATAGGTAAATTATCATACCCATCAGTATTGCTAGCGGTCACCATGTTGACAGTTTTGGAGCTCGTTTTTCCTCTGCGGTCTGCACGTTCAGGGCATTCCTTAGAAAAGTGTCCGGGCTTCCCACAGGCGTAGCACTCTAGCTCAGCCTTGTTGAACTTCTTCTTCTTGAAGGTAGTAGTCTTTGTAGGCTTGTTGAAAACAGGTTTGTTTTTCCATTTGTTCTTGTTTTGTGGGTACCTCTGCACCATATTGGCGGTAGGCTGAACCTCACCTCCTTTCTCAGTAGTGTCTTTAGCCCGAGCTTTTTCTTCAACATCAAGAGATGCAATCAGATTTTCAACTGATATCTCCTGTCTCTTATGTTTCAGAGTTGTGGCGAAATTCCTCCATGAAGGAGGCAACTTTGCAATCATGCACCCAGCCATGAATTGGTCGGGTAGAACACACTTAAGGAGTTCAAGTTCTTTCACAATGCACTGTATCTCATGAGCTTGTTCAACCACAGAACGGTTATTCACCATCTTGTAGTCATGAAAACTCTCCATGATATACAGTTCACTGCCTGCATCTGTTGCACCGAATTTTGCATTCAATGCATCCCACAGAGTCTTTTCATCATCTATGTGCATGTACACATCACACAGACGATCAGCAAGAACACTCAGAATGCATCCCACAAACATAGTATTGGCTTCCTGGAATTTTCTCTGATCTTCGTCAGACATTCCCTCTGGAGCACCAACACTAACGTGAAAAACTTTCAGAGCAGTAAGCCAGAGCGTGGTCTTCACCTACCACCTCTTAAAGTGCACACCGGTAAATTTATCCGGCCTCAGTGCATCAGCGAATCCAGCCATAGTTAACTCAGAAAATTGCCTACAATTAGGTTTTTGGATTGTTGGAAAATTAGGCAAGTTCATGATTAATTCCAGTAAATAATTCATGACTAGAACAGATACTAGCATGCAATAATCTAGCAAACTAGAAGAACAGCAAGACATGCATAACAGCAGCGAACACGAAACAATAGCTGTAGAGACAGACATGAACAGATGATGTTGGACGTACTGTTCGTTAGCTATTGTGGGTGCGACGGTGTTGATGACGATGTTGCCGACGATCTGCTGCTGACGGCGATGAAGACGACGATGAGTAGCACCGCCTGACTTGGACGGAAGACGACCCGTGATGACGAATTTGAGCAGTCGCGCAGACCGCTTCCCAAAAACCTAATGCGTCCTCTTCCGGTGCAGGATCGCAAGGACGAACGGTTCCAGAGACCTGCTCTCCCACGCGCCGATGCACGCCGGCGTTTGGGATGAAGTAGACTACGACGGCGGCGCAAGTTGCGAGATGAGGCAAAACCCTAGGTGTTTTTCGGTGTGTCTTTGGCCGCAGCCGGTAGCTGTATATATATTAGGACCAGAGGCGGTATTGTGTCGCGATCACAATCCCAAACCGACTCGGTTTCTAATTCGTATACTTACCGGACAAGAAATCAAAAACTTGTCTGCCAAGACATAAAAAATAAAACGGCAAAAGGAAGATGCGCCCCTGCAAGGAGACGGACCGGATTTCGGCGGACCATTCACGCGCATGTCGCACGTACGCGCCGCCTCGCATCGCCATGGCCCGGCCAGGCGAGCGAGCACGCGCGTGTGGTCTTTCCTTTCTCTTCTCACACACCACTTAGAGTGGTGGACAGAAACCACTATATAAAGAGGTCCAACTCTTTTTCAACTTTCGGGGTGGGACTAAACTTTAGTATCATCACTTGCCATTTTACACATGGGCTTTGAGATTTCAGAAATTGCTATGGGCCTAGCCCATTAATTCTAACACCAAGTTCACGGACCGGATAGGTGTCCGCATTAGACGGCAAATTACATCCGAACAGCTTGGTCCAGACGTATGCGGGCATTTTGAGGGTCTGACTTGGAAATGTCCTTACACGAGCAGTTTAGCAGCCTTGTTCAGTTGTTCATTGGCGTGGGCCAGAGTCTACCCCGTGATTCCTCCACTCGCGCCTGATCATAACCTGTAACACGGTCGCCCCATGCCACATGGACGTTCTATAAAACAAGGGCCAGCCGACCGTTAATGCTGCTTTTGGTCGGGCTCGGGCTCGCCGACCGCCAATGATCGTGCCTCAGCCGCCTCTTCTTCCGGCGCCAACAATGGCGGTGGGACATCTCTGCTTTCCTCCCCTCCTTTTTCGATTTCATTCACAGCCTCTCTGATTCGAAGCTCTTGGGAGAAATCATGGGCGGTTGAATCGTTACTAGTAGTGCCTCCTGAGCTGAGCGGAGCGGGGATTGGATTGTATCCCGCAGAATCTTCAGCGATCGATTCCTCTTCACGGCGTCCGTACGGGAATTCGTGAAAGATCCCCCCTTTCCGTGGAAGCTAATGTAGTGGGAGACCTCTCGTGTTTGAAATCATCTCTAGCTCCGTGCGCGCGTCTGCGATTTGGTTCTTCATATGGATGGGGTTTTGAGGGGTTTTCCCCCTTCATCCATTTGTTACTGTACTACCTATGTTATCGTTTAATGCTTATATCTAGGAATTATTTATGTTTAAAACTTGAGTTGATGTGAAGGATGTTTATTTTGGAGAAAGATCACATTAACATGTACCCATATGATTTATTGTTGCTAACTAATTTAGAGCCTGTTCATCTTTATTTCAACAAAAAAAATACTATTGCAGTCCCCTCAAATCTTTCAGAGCCTACTTTTGTACAGGCAGGGAGTAAGTTCAGTTTTGCTCATCGCCTCCTTTCTAATTCGTAGAACAATGCTTCGTTCTAAATAATGCTCTTTTTGTTTCATTGAGCTGGACCTGCCATCTTACTGTTTCAGTTGTAGCTGTATTCCTCGTGGGCATGTCTCCCGGAGCATGCCTGGAGAGATGGTTAGCCCAGCATGGCAACACTAGTGCGACGGTATGTATGCCAACTGATTTTTAGTTTGGAATAAAAGCGTGTGCATGTTTTGCTCTCAGTCACCCAATCACATTGTCCAATTTATTGTTGCTAGTGCCCTCAACGGGGAAGAAGGTTTAAACTTAAGGATATTACCACTATCTATGCACCGGAGGTTGATGTTCCAAATAATGATCTTGAAAAGGTTGGTTTTGTTTCTTCACTTTGTCTGCATATTTGGGTTGGCCATGAACTGAACATTGTTGCATGTCTGCAGCAATCATAGTCTTGCAGGGAAAAGGTCAAAGCCCCCAAGGAAGTGGCAAGTAATTTCCTTATGCCATCTGCGAGCTTCTTTACTTTCTTACCATGTATCCCCTTTCAGTTACTAGAGTACAAAACAAAATGCTTTTCTCATTGTTAGTTTGTGTTGGTATCTTCCTGCTAACATGGTTTTTTTCCTCTTGTCGTAAGGTCCTGAAACAGGGGAAGTTGCTCGAGGAGATAATTGCTGAGAAGGTACCTCAGTTGTTTATTTCACTGTTCAAATTCTGAATGATGAGAATGTGTCAATTGCATAATGTCACTAGATAGTATGTTTGCACCTGTTATTCAGTTACTGTACTAATATAAAAATAAGATATTAGAGGTTTTTTATATTGAACTAATACATCTCTTTTTTTGCTCTATTTATCGACTGTTGCTGCATCAGAAAGTTAATGCAGCAATGATCAATAGTTGTCACTTCTGTGAGAAATTTATGCTTACATTTGCTTATGCCATGTAACTTGCGGAATCACAGGTCAACAGATGATATATGCCACATCTTCCTCCGCTTTGAAGAAAATAGCAGAGCACTCGGATGGACGAACATATCTGGAACCGTCAGTCTCAGCCAGAGCAGAATATAGCTCTAGCGACAGTTGCTGCTTTTTATTACAGGTAAATATTTATTAAGAAGTGCTATTTTCAGATGCGAACATTCAGCCTTGATATATACTGCATGTTATACTGATCATTGATGTCTGGTATCTTGTCTGGCCTGAAACATATGGTCATTTAAGTTGGTTATAAGGAGGCTGGCCAGAATCTTAAATTCCATAATAAGTAGTACCTATCTTAATTTTTGTGACTAGAGAAACTGGAATTGTTGGTTGTGTAGATTGTGAGATCCTAGAACACTTCCCCTGTCTCTTTATTGTGACTAGATTGTGAGATCCTGGAAATGTTGGAATTGTTGGTTGTGTAGATTGTGAGATCCATAATATCGTCATTTAGTACCTATCAGAAACTTACTGTCTCTTTATTATTCCAAGAGTTTAGCAGTGAAATGTTGTTAGGTATATAATCTTGTTCTTAGCTTGTTTGGAAGTTTGATCAAATGCATGGAACTTGTAATGAAATGTTGCTTGGTTATGTTGTCATAACTCACAACACGAGTATGCGTACAACAGGTTTAAGCTGATCTGCTTGTGCCAACTTGCAGTGAGACGCTGTTTTTATCTGTACTGTACTACTTTGTTTCTGAATGTACTTGTTCCATGTGCTGGACTCTGAAGTTTGATAGAAAGCACTACTTTATTACTACTGGCAAAAATTTTCCTTTTTGTGCAACTCGGCCTAAAAATGTCAGATAAATAAAATAAGTTTGCCCAACAGGATTTTAACTACGGAGTCGAATTCATGTTGGAGACTGCATCCAGAAGCTGGTCATCCATTACAGTGCAGGCTCAGCAACCTCAGGTACGACGAAACGGGTTTCTTTTGCTTCTGCCATCACATTGCCGAAACGACTCTGAATCTCCTGCACTGCACTTGACTGCACCTTATATCTTGATCTGCTTGACAACCTATAATTTGCACCATCAGGTCTGGAAGAACCAATCCTAATGTTCCATTTCAAATCAGGTTGCTGTCTGGATCACATGCTACAGTTATCCGTTTTCCATCAGGTAAGTTTGCCTTCATTTTGTTTCTGTTCCTTTTGAGAATCTCTAAGCCATATAGATGTAGAGAAAAGCTAGATGATGGAGACCTTCACCAATCACCAGGGCTGATTAGTGATTACTACCTTTTTTATCTTGTTTTCTGCAGTTGTTGATTTCAAGCTATTCAAGGAGAGCACGGCGTGCAACTGTAAAAGCATGTAAGCCTGCTGCACTTGCATAGATAGAAATTTTGGAGTCCTTAAATTGAATTGAATTGATGATCTAGTAATTTACTAAATTCTGTTTTGAATGGGTGATCTAGTAATTTACAAAATTCTGTTTTGAATGGATTTATGAGGGGTTCAAGGATGTAAGTCTTCTGTGTAACTTTAGTTGAGTAAATTGCTAGATCATCCATGCTGTAGAACCTGTTGTGGTTACTTTCCTGGGACTCGGAAAACAGTTGCTCTGAAATTAGACCATCCATATATACCTTGAGCTCAGTACTTGGTTGGTCTAGAAACTGGTACTGTTGGTTACTTTTACATAATGCTTAGATGGCTGGTTAGCCTAACCACATATGGTTGAAATCCAGTGTAGCCGAGGCGTTTGTTAGGGATCCAACAGAGTTGGGATGCACCATCGCCAATAACCTTTTGAGTTGATGAAGATGGTCGATGCGGATGTGGGAGTCCATGTCTCCATGCCATGTCGAATGGGGATTTGTCCATGTGCTTCTCGATTCTATAGGTCTGACACACCGCTTTGACCAATCCGCTCGCACCTGCCGCCGGCCATGGATATGGATGGATGAAGAGCTTTGCTTGCCTGCTTGTATCGGAGAGAAACCCAAATCATCTAGTCACCCGTATCACACCATCGGATTCCCCATCCGGCGAGCTTCCCATCGACCCAAGTCTCGTCGACATGCATTGAGCTCGTCCGGTCGACTGCTGGGTGCTAGCTCACGGAACGGAAGTGAGGGGGAAAAAGATTTCATCTGTCGTGCCGGATGTCCCCTCTACGGAGGGCGGGGGCGCCGGAGATCCCGTCCGGCGTCTCTCCGACCGGCTCGAGTCGATGCTGCCGCGGGTGGAGGCGCTCGCCGCTGACCGCGCGCGCGTGGAGGAAACCAACAAGGCCCAGCACCAGCTGCTGGAAGCCCTTTACGCCCGCCTCCTCCAGGTGATCCATTCGCTCAATCGCGACTCAGTTTCCTTCCTCCCTCTAGGGTTTTCACTCATCTATCTATCTGGTTGCTGTGTTCGCGATTGAAGACGGAGGCGAGCAGGGAGAGGTGGAAGACGGCCTACGCGGAGCTTCCTCCCGGTGCCAATCCCAAGCTCGCCGGTAAGAGAGACTAATCTCTCCTCTTCTTCTCCAAATTTGAGTCCTTTCCGCCACTTGTTTTGAACGATTTAATTTGAGCTAATTTAGGTTTCTGATGTGGTCAATAATAAACAATTCGCTTGTCCATTTGGAAATTTCAAGACAACTCTGGTGGAACTAATTATGCTGCTGCTACTGATAATCATTGCCTTTGTGTGTGATGCAGAACTTAAAAAGAGTGACTCGGCGGCCGATAACTCTCAACTGAAGGTACTTGCTGAAACATCAGTTCCATAAGACCATAACTCAGAAAGCATTTTGTCCAGCTCGTGCATTTCACGATTTTCTTTATCACTGATTTGTAAACATGGTTGTTTTTGTTAATAATGCTACCAAAGAAAAGTTACTTGCATACAAAAACAAACAATTAGGAATTAGGTTTGATTTTCATGATATGTTATGTCCATATTATAGGATAAATGGATACTCTGCTCCTGGGAAGTGCTCATAGACCAGAGTCTGTTTTGTAACAGGAGAATAGTGAGGATACCGATGAGATGCATCTTCAACAGTGCATGTTGTTGAGTCTCTGTTTCACTTGCCTTTTCTCATGCCCTGCTCCATCTTTGCCCGATGCACCCCAGATTCAGCATTTGTGTTACTTGTCTCCTCAAGATCTAGATGATTTTGTTGGTTCACTTGCTGTAAACAATTTTGCAGTGTCATATTTTCTAGAAATCGAGTGGATCGAAGTATTCATATTCCTTATAAGATAGTTGTTTCTTTCACTTTTTGTCATCCGAGTGGATCCAACATTGCCGACAGACTCCCTGATGAATTGACCTCGCACACAAGGAGGGGTGATGCGCATCATATCCTACTAGTTAGATGGGAATATAAAACTTGTTCTTATTTGGTTCATATTTTAAAAATGGGAAGGGCTAATCTCTAGGATTCTCGAGTAGTATGTCTTTTATCACAATATCTGTCAACTTTGTGTAAGATACTTGATTTTCTCAAAAAATTGTTGTACATCTATGAAGTACTGACAACATAGGCCAAACAGTCCTGATGCTTATATTTATAGTTAATTTACTAGTCCTTCTGATATTAACTAGATGTATTACCCCGTTTTGATCTGAATAAGATGTATTACCCTGTGCACCACCAACTGTTATCACTGTGGAACCTGATGATTTATCGCGGTTAATGTGCAGATTTCTGTTTTTAGTTCTACTATCTGTTGAAATTGGTACTATTCATTTCATTTACCGTTTTGTGTATTTAATGAAGGTTGTTTGTCTAAGATGCTAATATGTTTTCTGCGCTCGTTCAACAGATGGAGATCTTTGTCAAGATCCAGTCTACAAATCTTCGCATAAAAAGAAAGATTCGCTGTTTAAAGACAGACAGTCTTGAGGTCAAGGGATCAGATACGATCTGGGATGTCAAGGATAAGATTCGAGACAAGGAGGGCATCCCTGTAGGCCAGCAGAGACTCATATTTGGCAGTAAGCTGTTGTTTTGCAGCTGCACCCTGGAGGACTACAACATCGAGGAGGAGTCCACCCTCACCCTTGATCTTGTGCCCCGAGGGATGCATATCTTTGTCAGGCCACTGACTGACAGGATCATGACTATTGAGGTTGACAGAGAGGATACCATAAGCAGTGTGAAGGCAATGATTTTCGACAAAACCGGCATTCCCCCACGCAGACAGCGTCTCTGCTTTGCAGGGAAGCAGCTGGAGGATGGCCGCACCTTGGCTGACTACGACGTGTACAATGAATCTACCCTTTTTCTTGTGGTGCGCCTCCACAAGTGTGAGGGAGGTCGGATGCACATAAACATCATGGTCAAGACACTGAATGACAAGATCATGACTACTGAGGTTGAGGGAGAAGATAGCATATACAGTGTGAAGGTAAAGGTTTTCAATGAAACTGGTGTTCCCCCAGGCAGACAGTGTCTCATATATGCTGGGAACATAATGGAGGATGGCCGCACCTTGGCTGACTACGACGTGCCCAATGGATCTACCATTTATCTTGTGTTGCGCCTCATGTGCATCTCTGTCAGGACGATTAGTTGGATGAAAATCATTGAGCATGCGTTTATGCACCCACAGACCATTGACGACATCAAAGCGTGGATTTACTCTGAGGTGGGCATTCCCCCGGAGCAGCAGCAGCTCTCTGACCCGGGTGGTGCCCCCCTGGCTGAAGAAATCTTCTATTCGTGCACCCTTGTCCTGCAGATCTGTCCTCCCGGTTGTCAGTGAGATGGATATAAATTGGTCCTTGACTGATGGTGATATTAGTGAGAGCTCAGAATCCGTAGAGGTTGAACTTGAAGAGCTTGTTTAGCATGTGCGGGGTCATTTTGGTACAATGCAGGATGTAAAATGGGTGAACTTTTGTAGTTTCTTGGCTGGTAACATCTTGTATGCGAGTACTTGATAATTCCAGTGTGACGCTTAATGTGCCATTATGTGAGTCTTTAAGGTGTCGCTAGCCTAAGATGTTATGTTGAGTTTGGTGTTAGGAAGAGAATAATATATTTGTTCCCTTGATGGCAATCCTATGTTCTCGAAGTCGCACTAGGAAAGAGGAATCTAACTAACTGCTTATGAGCATCGTGATGTGCTTTCATTTTTTTAATATCTCGACCGGTAATTAAGTTCAGTAAAAGGTGAATCCATCCAATTTTTTATGGGATCAAAGAGTATATTTCGGACATAAGGAATCAGCTTAGAGTCACCCACTCAAGGAGTGGATTTCCCCTCACAACTTCACAGTGAGTTCCATCTCCTACTTGTCACAAAACAAGCTGACGCTGAGAGCTTCACAATGAAGTCTTGGTTCCTGTTCGTCGTCCGATCCTTGCCGCAATTTTACGCACGATCAACTCAGCCCTTTTTTTTTCCCAACCGGGCTCACACCCTTTCCATTAATTTTGCAATCAACGGAAATACATCAGTCTCTTTTGAGTACTGTCTACAGCATCAGCCCCTAGCCAAGAGCCAGACCAAAATGAAACAACCACGAGCAAAGAAGACTGAAAGGGGGAAGCGAGTTGGCGCACCGTCAGAAAACCCACCGCGGGTGACCCTGAAACGGATCATCCACCATGGGGCAAAAACCTGACGACACTTAAACCACTGGCCAACACAAATCCTGGATGGAACTACGGACACCTGGAACCAGCAAAATGATACTAAATGACATCAGACTACTCCAGCGGGCATCAAACCCCAGTGGAACATGGCTAGTCTAGATAAAGCAGCAAGCTAGCCGATCTGAATCCCATCACCATCTCCCAGAAGTCTGCCGCGTGAGTATGACCTGTCCGCCAGAACAACAGCCGCATGAGCCAGCCTCTTCACCCCAGCCTGAAACTTCGTCTTGTTGTCTCCCTTAAGCAATCCTGCCCAATACAACATAAACGAGCAAGCAGTGAAAACAGCCTCCAACGGAGTACGAACATCATATTTGTCGAAATTAACTTTGTTCCGAAGGCACCAAATCCCCCAGCAAATGGCAGCAATGATCATCATATAAAACTTTTTCCCTCCCGGAAAGAACTTATATAACCAAGCCCAGCTTTGCCAAAGGGATCGAGGGCAGCAAGAAGCCCCTGCTGTCACGATCAGCTCAGCTTGGGTTTCCATGAGGTAAGTGTTCGCTACATTTTGTTTCTGTTCCATTTCAGAATCCCTAGACCATATGCAGAGCAAAGATAGATGATGGAAAAGACGATAAGAGATATTGACAAAAGTAGTTAATTGCTCTGAAAAGTGGCTTCGTTTCTGTGTAACTTCAGTTGGGTAAATTAACTGGCGAAATCATTCATACCCTTATGATCTGTGGTGGTTACCTTCGTCCAGGGAATGAAAACAATTGCTCTGAAATTTCATGATTCAGTCATACCTTCAGTTGAGTAAATAATTGCTCTGAAAACTGAGATCTCTCATCTTAGTTGCCTACTTACCCTTCCCTACTTAACCGAGATTAAAAATCCTATTACTCATACTTAAAAGGCCGTATGCATCCCTAGTTGGTGCAGAGGCCGGGGAAGTGAAATTCTCCCCCAATTTTAGGTTACAGAGGACCCTAATACATCGCAGCACCGCGTCCCTCGCGTCGCTCTCACGGGAAGCGTCGGGGGAACCCTAGCCGCCACCCCTCGGCCGCCTCCTACACCCTCCCCTCTCCTCGCCGCCGCCAGAATGCGCTGCCGGGCGAAGCCCGTTGCGCGTCGGCGGCGGTGGGACCCTTCTCCTCCTCCCGGCGTATGGCTGCAGCGCGAGATGCGGCGGCGTGGCACTGATGCGGGGCGGGTGCGGCGGCCAGACGGCGGCGCGGGCGGGTCGCCAGGCCGTGGCTGCTGCGCGTGGGGTTGGCTCCGGGGCGGCGGCGCGGGCACGGATCCGGCGCGGATCTGGTCCTGCGGGCGCGGACTCGGCCTCCCCGAATTCGTTAGTCCAAAGTGTCGCATGACCCGTCTGGCGTAGCTCGCATGTCCAGCACAGTCCACCACCGTCAAACGGACGACCCCGCACGGACGCACCACCGCAGACACCACGCCAGCTCCCGACCGGTCACTCCACCACAAACCAGGTGCTCCCGCGCGCCAAGAGGTCGACCCTCCAAAATGATGCTTTCACCGAAGAACGATGCCGATTTGACAAGACAGATCTTAGTTTTCACCCCAAAGACTTGACTTGAGGATAGGAGAGACATCTAATCTCCTCGGTGATGCCTCACACAAGGAAACAACATCCACGAAATATTTTCACATAAGGAAACCTGACCATATGAGTCGGCACGGCCCGACACACCTATAAAAAGTCCAGGCATGACATGATCCATGTTGGCACGCAAGGTGATGGCAGTTGCAGGATTACCTGAGTTTTCTCTGCAAAGTTCTGTGACACGTGTTGTCTACTGACCCATTCTGGTCGGCGTGCTTGTATTCACGCTATTTGTGATTAATGATACATGCAGTTAACTTAAAAAAAATCATGAATAGAAAGTCTACACACACGCACCGTGAAAGAAGCCCAACTACCTTTACGACAAGGCAATTTTTCTTGGGTGATCTGAGTGGCTACATTGATTCTTGGTCTTCTTTTTCTTGTTGTTTTTCTTCTTTGACTTTGGGGCAAACCCAAGTTCCTCTTTTGCCACAACTTTCTTTTGATTGCTCAAAAGGTCGTTGAGATTCTTCTCTCCTTGTATGAACAACACAAGGCCCTTCTCAAGCTATTCCTTCAACTTAGTGTTCTCCTCAACAAGATGTGTATGCTCACAATAAGGGTTAGTTGCACAAGCATTATCAATCACAGCGAAATGAGGACAAGTTGAAATATCTTTAGTTAATTTTGCTTGGAGTTGATCATGAGACTCCGAGAGTTTCTAGTGAGCACTCTTCAAGACTTTGTGGGCCTTTTCAAGTATCTCATAATCCTCAAGGAGTCTAGCATGGCCAACAACAAGCTCGTCATTTTTAATTTTAAAATCAACAACAAGAGAATTAGCCTGATCATGATTTTTTTTTTAATTTAGCAAGGCCAACAGTTTGTGTCTCCTCAACAGCCACAATAAGACCTTGCTCTTCCTCAAGAGCAAGAGAAAGACACGTGATATCATCGGTATACTCACGACTATGCCCTTCCAACTTCATGATTGTCTCATCTTGAGATTCAAGAAGAGCATTTGCTTCACCTAGTTGTTCCAAGAGGTCCACAAAGTGCTTATTTGTCTCACCTTTGACTTTGGCCATGAACTTGTCAAACTCATTCCCTTTTTCTGGTGCCTCCACATAATCCATCAAAGATGGGTTAGATGAAATGATTGGATTGATGGGAGGAGTTCCCTTAGAGGCCTTGGCCATTAGGCACATGTGGGTGGTAGTCTTGTTCCTGCCGGGGGAGTCAAAGAGTGACGTCGATGGAGAGGAAGTGGTAGCAATGGCAATGGAAGCCGTTGTCACCCCTTCACCACTTGTATCTTCATCATCATCAGAGTAATACTCTTCTTGCACCACCATCACCTTGCGAGGCTTCTTCGCAAAGTTGTTCTTCTTGCTTTGGAAAGACATGGACTTGTCCTTGCGGATAAGCTTGTCTCCATTGTTTTCCTCTTCTCATAAGGACAATCCGCGACGAAGTGGCTTACGTTTCCACAATTATAACAAGTCCCAAGTCTTTGACCCTTTGGTTTGGAACCACTTGAGTTGTTGGACTTGAAGTTCCTCTTGTTGCCCCCAAAATTGCCTTGAAGTTAGAGCCATGTTCTCATTGTAAGCATATTTGATGTCCTCGGGGCAACACTCCTCTTCCTCCTCTTATTCTTCTTGTTGGACCACTTTTTCTCAATGCAAGGTTCGGCTTCTTGACCCCACGGGCACGAGGGAGAGCGTCGTCGACAGTCTTGCTTAAGATCCCCATGGAGATGAACTCATCCAACATGTCATTGGAGGACATGGAGTGAAAGTACGATATTGGTGAATCACAGAAGAAGTGTTCTTGTTGAAAGGCATGATCGCTTTAAGAAACTTGCGCTTGATCCAACTGTCATCTGTGTTCTTGTTCCCATGATCCCTTCAAAATGCCGCAAGAGCCGTCAACCTACGGTAGAGATCTTCGGGGTCTCATCTTCGTCCGTGACGCACTCATCTGCTTCATCTAGAACAACATCAAACTTGGAGCGTTGAATGCTCAAGCTGCCCTTGAACAAAGTGTCGAGATGATCCCAAGCATCCTTTGCGGTCACAAACGGACTGATGTGGGGAAGGTGCTCGGTTGATAGTGATTTCTGAATGATGTACAAAGCGGATGCATTGAGTTGCTTGTCCACTTCTCCTCTTGGAGTCAAGTTTCTTGAATCATAAGGATTGTACTCTTCTTCAATGGTTCTCCACAATTGGGTCAAAAATGAAGGAGAGAAAGGCAAAAGATAGCTGGGAGGAGGAAGAACCTTCTACTTTTATAGCTCCACCAAATCCAACCGTTATAGCGCAGGAAAAGCACCAAGTGGTACTACCGTTGTCCCATAGAAAATTGGGTGAAGGCCTCGGCGGTAGTATGCTCTCATGAGCGGTACTACCGTAGTCTCCTCTTAGGGTTGCCGCACAAACACCAGAGTGGTACTACCGTTGTGGTGTCCGGTAGCACTGGCTAAAATAAAATAGCCGGAACTACCGGGGTGTTCCGGCCCTAGTACCGCACTAAACCCGAGGGCAATACCTCCGGAGTGGTACTAAGCCCGACACTAGGGGGGGTAGTGCTGCTCCGAACAGGGGATTAGTACCATCGGTTAGGTGAGCGGTACTACCGATCTGGTATTGCTGGTCAGAGTATTGCTCCCATAGGGGAGCGGTACTACCCCCTAGCACAGCGGTGCTACCGGCTGTACTTTTTTGGGATAATTGTATTTGTGCCCTTAGTTGTGTCACCCTCGACAGGAATACCCCTACTTTTGGAAAACACGCGGTCTTGCCCAACTCAGTTAGCTTGCCTTGTGCTTTTGCCCTTCCGGCACGGCTCCGTCCAGTCAGCGCCGTTTGACCGTAAGCGGCGCTAGATTTTGGACATTTCTTGCCCCCCCGGTCAACCTAACCAGCTCACACTCTCTCGTTCCCCACTGTCTCTCTTTCTCTCTCAACAACCCTAGCTCGCTCGGCGGCGGCGAAACCCGCACCGCCAGATCCATTGCCAGGCGATGGGGGAGACCGGAGAAAGCGTCGGCGGACGCGGCCGCCGCCGTAGGGACACCACATCTTCACTTCAGCGCGGAGGCGGCGGTGCTGCTGGAGCCAATGGCGACAAGGGCAGCAGATCTGCACGGAAGCGCGGACAAGGCGACGCTGGCGGCGCCCACGGCGACAAGGGCAGCGCATCTGCACGGGAGCACGGACAAGGCGACGCCGGTGGCGCCCACGGCGACAAGGGCAGCGGATCTGCATGGGAGCGCGGACAAGGCGACGCTGGTGGCGCCCATGGCGACAAGGGCAACGGATGTGCACGGGAAATTCCTGCGGGGTAAGTATCAGACCTAGATCTTCTCGTGTTTACTGCCGTAGGATTGATTCAACGATGCTTTAGGCTCGGTTTTGTTCATTTTTTCATGGGAGATGGCATGTTTTTTATCGTAGGATGAGTCCAACGACCGCGTTCTATCTTTCTATTAGAATGGAGACCACTGTTCTTGTTTCTGCGGGTACTAAAGGAAAAGATTGTGGCTTCACTTTTCCATTGTTTGTGGACAACACTACTTCGTACCAGGATTTTAGGGCTGCCATTTGTGCTAAGTATCCATGGGGATTGTTTGATGCTGTTGAGATGAGATATTGGGATAGTAGCAACCTTTGTTGGGTCCCTGTACAGTGTGATTCAGAGTTAGGTGTGATGTTTGCAAGTAATGCACAAACTATGTCATGCAACTTGGAAATCACAGTGATACAGGGAACTAGAGCACAAAGGTTTGAAAACCCATCTACTTATAGGCCCTCTGCATCTAGGCCATCTTGTTTTAATCCCACTGCTGGAGGGACAAGGGCTAGAACTAGGGCTAGCAGTAGAAGTAGGGCAGCAAGTGACACCTCTACTGCTCCTGGAACTCTAAGTATTACAAGGAGTGTTTTAGAAGAGTGTTTGTTTGCTTCAAAGCTTGTCAGAAGGGTTTTCTGGAGGGGTGCAGGCCATACCTAGCTGTAGATGCTACATCATTGAATGGTAGGTTTAGAGGGCAGCTTGTGCACTGGATGGACACAACTGGTTGTTTCCAGTTGCTTATGGTGTTCTAGAAGTGGAGTCTACTGAGAGTTGGACATGGTTTTTCACAAACCTGAAGAAAATGGTAGGTCATCCAGAAGGTTTAGTGATACATATTGATGCTTGCAAGGGATTGGAAACTGCTGTTGATGATGTGTACCCTGGAGTGGAACATAGAGAGTGTATGAGACACTTGGCTCAGAATTTCAGTAAGAAATTTAAGGGAAAGTTCTTTGATGATAACTTATGGCCTTGTTCACTAACCTACAGTATCAAGAAGCATAATTATCATCTGAACCAGCTCAAAAGCAAACCCAAAGTTAAGGAATTTCTGGAGGAGCACCACACAAAAATCTGGGCAAGAGCTGATTTCAATGAGATGTGCAAGGTTGACTATGTGAACAACAACCTTGCTGAATCATTCAACTCAAGAATCAGGAAATACAAGAGTCTTCACATAGTTGACCTGCTAGACAAGATTAGGCAATACATCATGGAGAAATTTGACTTAAGAAACAGAATTGCCACTGACCATTTCATTGGGCACTACATCATACCAGCAGTAATGAAGGTTTTGATGGAGAAGACAAAAGGTTTGGAGATGAGTATAGTTAGGAGAAGCCAAACAGAGGCTGAGGTGAGTGCTACTGACAGAGAGAAAAGAGAATGGAGGTACCCTGTTGACATAGAGAAGTGGTCTTGCAGTTGTAGGCAGTGGCAGATCACTGGTAAACCCTGCATCCATGCCCTTTTTTTCATCACTGCTCTAAGAGGTGAAGCAAGTGGAATAGATCAGTATGTCCATAAATATTACTCAGTTGAGATGTTTAGAGCAACTTATGCTGACAATCTACCAGCTCTAGAAGGCAAACAACAGTGGGACTGTGTAGATCCAGGATTCAAGCTGTGTGCTCCTGTTCAGAACAGACCACCAGGCAGACCAAGAAAGCAGAGGATAAGATCTACCACTGAAGGAAAGGGCCTTGGTCCTAGGAAGTATAAGTGCAAGAGATGTGGACACAAAACCAAAGGCTGCAAAGAATCTGTTGATCCAGCCTTTGGAGAAGAAGAACATTGGGGAGCAGATAATGCAGATGATCATCCAACAGCTAATGAGCCAGCAGAAGCAGAAGTAGAAGATGAGGAGGAGGATGAAGAGCTAGAAGTTGATGTTCTTCAGCAGCAGATGCCACCACCAAAGGAAACCTCACATGAGGCATCTACACAAGCTAGTGTAGTCAGGTACGTGCCAGCAACTTGTTTCAGTTTTATATTGAACTTGTTTCAGTTTTCATTAGTTCATATCTTAAAAATTGTGTTATGTTTGAACTTGTTTTAGTCCTAGAAAGAATTATAAAAGAGGAGCAGAGAGGGGAGCTTCTCCAAGGTGTTGCAAGCAGAAGAAAAATGTACCAACAACTACATTTTGCTCAGTTACTAGAAGCAGTGTTGACAGCAAGGGTGTCTCTCCAGCCAAAAAAGCAGCAACAGCAGTTGAAGCTCCACCCACTGCCCCCAATCCAGCAAAGAACACTAGAAGCAAGGCAAAGCTGGCTCCAAACCCAGCCAAGAACACCAGGAGCAAGAAACTTCAGTTTTAGTACTGTTACTAGATAAAACTGTTATGCACTTGATGTTGTTGTGTGTGCACTGTGATAGCCAGTACTTTTATGTCCTTAGTGCTTTATGCACTTGATGTTGTTGTGTGTGCACTGTGATAGCCAGTACTTTTATGTCCTTAGTGCTTTATGCACTTGATGTTGTTGTGTGTGCACTGTGATGATCAACTTCTTCTTAATGCTTTATGCACTAGTTATGTCCAGTGTTTGATACATGTGTGATGATCAACTTCTTCTTCTTAATGCTTTGTGCTCACTGTGGTGTTTAATAAGTTGGGATTGTTGTTGATCTACTTTGGCATAGTTTTGTCATCGATGTCGTCGACGACAAAAACTACATCTACTTTGGCATAGTTTTGTCGTCGACGACAAAAATTACATCTACTTTGGCATAGTTTTGTCATCGACGTCGTCGACGACAACAAGTACATCTACTTTGGCACACTTCTGTCTACTTAGGACATCTGAACCAACATCTACTTTGCATCCATCCACACCATCATCTAGTTTGCAGAAACAAAATAGCATGTTCATCTTGACCACAACACTGCATCATCATCTTAAAATACATCATACTAGGTTGTACCATTCGGTCAACAAGCACAAACTGATACAACTACAACACAAACAACATTACAACACAAATTCCTACAAACAACAATGCTAAAAGAAGCATCATCTCATCTCTTCCTCTCAGCTTCTCCTTCAAAACAAGATTCTTTCTTGACAGCTCCAGGTTTTCCTTCTTCAACTTGTGACTTTTGATCCAGCTCTGTTCTACCTCTGCGTGTAGGTCTTCAAAAGCCAGGGCAACACGCAATGGAGGAGGAGGATCAACCCAAACCACCCACTCACACTCCTGTGGTAACTGATTGCACATCACATTAACCAAAAAATAGATTTTTCATAAACAAGAACTAAAACATGCTCAAATTCACAATCTCTTACATCTAAAGGACACCCTAAAAACCGACGGCCAGTGCTTGCCCCTCCCCAGGACACACGGCGGGCTGGAACAAGGCCGTGACCAGGGCAACGATGCTTTGAACGATACTCCAATCCACAATAGGTGTCATCGGGAAGATAGAACTCGGAGACAAGCTGCATAATCCCGATCCCATCAACCTAAACCAAATGGAAGGGAAGGAAGGTCAAAATTTCCCCCAAATCTCACAAACCCTAGAAACCCTAGAACGAATTGGGGGTGGAGGAGGCGCACAAGCTGATGTTCACTTACCTCACCGGCCGCCTGTGAGTAGTTGGACAAGCCCGAGCTCGCCGTGCTGCGCCGCTCCATCCTCTTCCTCGTCAGGCCTCGCGTCGCCGGCTTAGCTCCTCTGTTTTGTTCAGCGCGAGCTCACTGAGGACGAAAGGGTACTAAGTGTAGCACCGACAGGGGCAAAAATGTCCAAAATCTAGCGCCGCTTACGGTCAAACGGCGCTGACTGGACGGAGCCGTGCCGGAAGGGCAAAAGCACAAGACAAGCAAACTGAGTTGGGCAAGACCGCGTGTTTTCCAAAAGTAGGGGCAATCCTGACGAGTGGTACCCAACTAAGGGTATAAAACCGATTATCCCTACTTTTTTAGCACTTGGTAGAATTTGATTCTCTCCTCAAAACAGATGGGAAGGTATCATGGGTCCAATATAAATTTTGTGTACGTGATTTGATTCCACCAATACCTTTCAACTCAGACCCCTTCTTAACAGTACAGATTTTCTACGATTAAAGAAATAAAAGCGTCAGAAATGCCGTGTTCGATATTTCAGAGGGTACCTAATTAACCATCTTGTGCCATTGGAATATGCACGTGTAGATCAAGCACACGGTTAGTCTTCAGCACCAAAAAATCTAGGGTGGGAAAAGCCCTTTCATGTGTAGCCATGTATACGTACTCCCTCTGTAAAGAAATACTCCGTATAAGAGTGTTTAGATCACTAGCGTTTAGTGCGGTGATCAATGACCCTGGCCGGCCGGCCATGACATGGTTCCGGTCTGGCAGGCCATGACATGGTTGCTCGGCCGGCTGACCGACGCTGGACTACATGCGTCGGGCTATCTCATCGAACCGGCCGGCTGGCCACACGAGGAGGAGACCACATGCCACTGGGGCAGTCACGCTCCATCGTGTGCATGCATGCAACATGCGAGGAAACAGGCGAGGATCGTAGTTTTTCGGGGCAGGGGTAATCTCGTGTTTTCACGTGACAGGAAGCAAAAGATAAAGGGGAGCGCTACGGTCGGTCGAGTGATAATCTGAAAAGATCGACCACCTAGCCGGACGTTGGATGGAGCACATAATAGCCGTTCGACTGACCGTTTTATTACGAACCATTGCAACAACTAAAATGTTTCAGAAACATAGTCTCAATTGCAAAATTAGTGCAGACCCGTTTGCACGGACCATTTTGTGTGTGTTACTATCGATGTAACAACAAAAATGTTTCAGAAAATATAGCCCCGGTTGCAAAAATGTTTTTTTGCTGCTATGTGTTGCATGGTCAAGACGAAGGCAGTCGACGCGCGCCAATAGTTGGTTGGTTAAGCCCAAGCATTTTCCAAAGATCAAAGTGCAAAGTAATAAGCAGGATACTTCACTAGACCGAGGAGACCCCCCCCCCCTCCCCCCTCGCGTCGCCCTCTCGAGGGCGACTCGGGGGCGACCAACCTCCCCGTCCGCCTCCCCCCTCCCTCTCGATCCCTTCTCCCTCGCCGCCACCGGAGACGGGCGCCGGGTCCCCCGCGCGGCCGCCGATGAGGGTGGCGGCGAGGCCCTCGGCCGCGAAGCCGCTCGGGCTCGGGCCTAGGGTTTGAGGCGGCGGCCTCTGCTGGTGAGGGCGGCGTCGTCCTGGCGGCTGGCGGCGCTCGCCGGTGCTGTGGGTCGCCTCCACTCGGCCGCGCGGGCGGCGAGTCGGCGGTGGATGCGGGCGCCGCGGGGAGGGCTCCCCTGCTGCTCTCCTTCGCCAGATCTGAAGACGGTGCCCCCGTGCTACTGCCTCCTCCTCGTCAGCCCGGCCGGTTCCGGTGGCTGACTGCATGGATGTGGGGTTGGGAGCTCTGGATCGGAGTAATCTCTTGGCCGGCTGCGGCGGCCACAACGTCGGCGGCGCTCCAGGCAATGTTTCCTTCTTGAAGGCGGCTTCGAGATCCAGCTTCATCCCCCTCGTCCTCCCCCTGCACCGGGTGAAAACTCACAACTTTGGTTGGGCGGCGGCGGTGCCCGGCTCCATCACCTTCTTGAAGGCGTCGCTTTGGGTCTGCGGGGAGGTGGGACGGCTGCAGTGCGTTCTTGGGCGTTCCTGATGGCGGCAGTCCTCTCTTCAGTGGTGTCGCTTCGCCATGGTCGGCCGGCTTCCTCCTCAAGACGTCGTGCCCTCCTCGCCTCGTGGTCCGGTCTGTCCGGCGGGTCGACACCCTCGGCCTGGGCGAGAGGGGATAGTGGTCCCCTCTATGGTGACTTGGACGCGTCGGCGGCTGAGGGATGGTGTCCTTGGTGAGGTCCGGCTCTCGTGGTGACTGCGGTGCCCATCTCTTCGCCGTGTCTTCCTGGGGCGCTCCCGTTCAGGGGCTAGTGTCTTCGGCGTGCTTCTTGCTGTAGGCTGCGGCTTGTGTTTAGCTTGCTTGGGGTGGTGGTCGCGCTCGGTGCCTCTTTCTTCTTGCTTGCTCTAGAGGGAGCAAGCCCCATTTTCTGTGGCGCGACCCCATCAAGCCCCCTGTTAGGACCCGAGTTGTAGCCTTTCTTCTTTGGCCGTAGCACTTTAGCCTTCCTTCTGCGCCATGTATCTGCTGCTCTGTTTATGTTTGTTGTTCCTCATTGTAATCATGGCTGGTTGATGGCTTTGTTAATTCAAAGTCGGGCGAGGTTCGAGCCTTTTCTCGGGCTCGGCCTGTGCCTTTTCTCTAAAAAAGTAATAAGCAGCAAAAAACAAATTGCCCGTCTTCTTTTTTCATCTTTTCCCTCCCATTTCTCACTGAAATCTTTGCCCTTTTTTGCCACTAAAACCTTTGTTGGAAAAAAATTGGCACCGAAATGTGCTTCCCACAATAACAATGCAAGCAGCTTTGTGTGCATCAGTCACACATCGGATGATGTTGATTAATAAACCCAGTGAATGGAGGTAGTTTTGGCAATCTCATTATAGGTGCCAGCTTAGGGCATCTCCAACGTCATCCCGCAAAACACATGCATATGTCTGGCCTGAAATTGTCCGGATATAGTTTGCCATCCAATATGGACTTGTATTTTTCTGTCGAATTCCAGCAAACTTGATGCAAAATGGGGCGAGATTTGCAGGGAGTCCGGATGTCCACCATGTAGAACTCCGACACCCCTGGACCACTCAAATCCCCATCCGGTACCACTTTTCTTCCACTCTCCCTCTGCTCCCCTTTACTCTGGATCTGCACCCTCCTCGTTCGTTGTCGTCGTTGTACCTCTCCGGCCACCGCACATGCATTGTCGGACGTCCGCAACACCCAACCACACGCATGCCTGCCTTGGACTACGTTGTCGTCCACCCAGGTCCCGTCCGCAGCCAGGTACCCTCTGTCCCCCTGCTGGCGCCATTCATGGCGGACATCCACGCCCAACAAGTGTTTAGTCAAATGCCATTTTGCTTCTTCTTTTTTATCTTCTTGTTGTTTTCTAGAGTAAACATGATGGCAGGGTGCTCGGTGATGGAGTTGTAGGATGCGTTGAAGATCGTATCTATGGACTTTGTAGGCATGATTCAAGGGGGCTCGACTTTTTGACAAAACGTGCATGCTTCGTTTCACGAGCAAAATCACTTCACGCCCTACAACTTGCACGTGATCCACTAACACAGTGTGAAAGTTGCTAGCCCATCGGTGGTATACCATCCCCAACTCTTCATGAAGTATTACAGTGCGACTGCACAAGTGGTGAGAAGGTGGCCACCGAGCTCGTCAACCATAGAGATCGCAAGTCTGCTTTTGTTGCGCTACATGTTGGTCATTTCATCGATTCACTCAATGTTGCAACTTGATAATCATCACGTAGTATAGCTTGAATGCGCTTCCGTGCTGCATCACAAAATCGAGGGCAGTCCATTACGTTCATACATTGTTGGATGAAACTCCATAGCGTGTGGGACGACATGTGCAGATTCTGACTCTCGAGTATCTTTGAATTCGATTAATTTGTTGTACATCTAGTTATCTCGGATGTAATATTTATATTTGGTTGTATTAGGAACCGGAGATACTAATTGATTCGTGTGCTTTTGCCTGCTCACACTCGATTACGAAATGCTTATATTATGGGCACATATACTATCTTGAAAGAATTACCAATCGAGAAGAATCAACATGTCAATCTGAATATATATACATGTGTTGTCATTTTGGAGAGCATGTCGATATACCCGAGTCCACATTGTTTTGCACTAGAGAGAGTTCCATAATCTGAACCCAGTGATGATTATTTGGCCTTAGCTATTTTCAAGGAGTTCTTAATATATGTGTACCGTCAGTATACATAGTCGAAGCTTTGAGTATTGATATAGTGATCTAAGTGTTTATATATTTCTTTACGGAGGGAGTATTATTCTTTTTTTTTTTGAGAGAGAGAAGGGAGTATTATTCTTTGAGCTTACATGAGCAGTTTGGCAGCCTCCTTCGTTAGTTCGTTAGCAGGGGCCAGGGCCCGTGATTCCCTTTGAATATTCAGTTCCGGCGGGCTTTAGTAGAGGAACGATGGACCTCCTGGCTACATTTGGTGCGGCGGTTGATGGACGTTCAGCTCGTAGCCCAAGCAGACGCCGTGCACTGGACGTTGATGGGGAATGGAGTGTTTACGGTTAAATCTATGTACCTTGACCTTATTAATTCTGGCTCAATCCCAAGATCGATACACATTTGGAAAGTTAAGGTGCCTTTGCGCATCAAAATTTTCATGTGGTTTGTGCATAAGCAGGTCATTCTTACCAAAGATAACTTACTGAAGCGACGATGGGTCGGTAGTTCACGATGTTGCTTTTGTGTTCATGACGAAACAATACAACATTTATTCATTGATTGCCCTCTCGCAAAGTTACTTTGGCGATCAATCCATATAGCTTTTAATATAACACCTCCATCTAGCATAGAAGCGTTGTTTGGGACATGGCTAAATGGAGTGCAACCGGACACTACGTCAAATATTCGGATTGGAATATGCGCACTTCTATGAACTATATGGAACTGCAGGAACGATATGATTTTTAACAGAATAAATATTCTAAACTTCTTGCAGGTTATCTTCAGAGCTACGGCATGGATCCGTACGTGGTTGCTACTCACTCCTATGGCCTCCAGGGCGCATTTGGCTACTGGGTGCAACCGATGGGAGATGATAGCACGGGCTATCTTCAACCGGTTTGGATGACGGTCGCATAATAGGATATGTCCTTGATGTCCACTGCATCTAGCCGGTTGTGGCTTTTTTTTTATTATCTTTGTTATTTTTGTGCTCCTGATGTGAGCTGTACTTTAGATACCAGACTTTGTTTTCGACGAACCTTTTTAATAATATGGCTGTATGCATCTTTCGGATGCAGAGGCCGGGGTAATCCTCCTTTTTTTTTAAAAAAAGGCCCGTGATTCCCCACTCGCGTCCGATCATAACCTGTAACGTGGCTTACACATTTTGGAGATTTTTATATTTCTCGTATGATCTCTACTTAAAATTAAGCAATATTTCTTTTTCTTGCCAGGTAGAACTATTTGTTAACCAGTTTTCCCTCTTCCGTCACATCCGTCAATCAATTTTTTTTCCATCTAATCGGTTTTTTCCCACCACGCCATATTTACCGCGTCTTTCAAATACGTCGCTCAATCACATTAATTTAGTTACTTTTTGCAGTAACGTAGGAAACTAACCGCTCGTCAGAGAGGACGACTCAGTTTCCAACCCGATTCCCCGGTGCCGCCGTGGGTTCCCCTCCCCTTTCTCCGACTGCTTCGGTAGTGGAAGGGTGGGGGAACCCTGGATCTGTGCGCCTGGTGTGTATATAGGGTGTGGGTATGCGTGGCTGGCGGCGGCGCTTTTGTGGGAGCGGCGACGACGCTTGGGCCAATAAGGTCTCCCGGATCTGTGCTTCCTCTCGTCGGCGTTCTCGGTGACGGCGGCAGCGGATCTGTGGGTGCAGTCGTTGGTGTGGTGTTCTCCTGATGCGGGTGCTGTGGTGGACGTGACGCCGGCATCGTGGAGATTTTTCCCCCGACCTCGTCTTTGCCGTGGTGAGTGCTACTTTGTGCTTGCCATGGAGGTGCTGGGGTGGTGCAGCAGCCTGCTAGAGTTCGTCGATGGTTGGCTTCGTTGTATGTTTAGGAGTGATTGTTGGACTTTGCATCTATGTGCTCTCGCCGGCGTTTTTCAAGCGCGAGTGGTGACGCAGTACTGGTTTGGCTCCTCTCCGGTGTGCTGGTCCTTTGGACCGAAGGTGGAGACTTCCCGCCGTCAATAATCCGCGCGCACAACCAAGGATTTCACTTGCTCCAGAGGGAGCGATAGCGTCGGCGACGGCGGGGCGCCCTCATCTCGCGTAGGGATCGATGCTGGATCGGTTACTCAGGGACTTGGATGTAATCTGCTTTTTTGGGTTGCGCTGTATCACTGCTTAATTTTAATATAGTTCTGGGGTTTTTTCATAAAAAAACGTGGGATTACACAGCTCAATTTCATGTCATATTTCACCGCACCTTCTCATGCGCCCTCCAATTATATTAATTTACTTACCATGCACGACACATGCTACCAAATTTATTGAGATAAAATAATATTTGGCCCTCGTGACAACCTAAATAAATTATACATAAGGTTATGTCCACTGTTCATTGTTCGTCCAATTTTACCTAGATTCCTTATAAAAGTTTTTTTATGACTTTTTTGGGCTTTTAGAATTTCCTGCCTCTATCCAGCTTATTCTAGAAGCTCAATCAATTTTTTTTTAGAAAACTACTAAATAAAACTTGACTAGCAGACTTCTAAAAAATAATTTTGGTTAGGCTTCAGCAAAAGAACTGGCCCTTCCTCCATCACCTCCTTTTGATTTTATTCTCTCATCCCAGGGTTTTACTTAAAAAATGACTCAACTGTCTCACCTCATATTGACTTACCAAATAAAACAGTATTTTCTTTAAAAGTCAATAAATGCTTACCAAATAAAATTATCTTTTACACAATCGCATTGAAATAGACAGGAAAATTACATGCAATTTTATGTATAAATGAAGACAATATTAAAATTAATAGTACTCCCTTCATTCCTAAATATAAAACCTTATACAGATTTTAATATGGACTACATACAGAGTAAAATGAGTGAATCTACACTTTAAAATATGTCTATATACATCCGTATATAGTCCATATTAAAATGTCTAAAAGGGCTTATATTTAGAAATAGCGGCAGTAGTAAATACCACATTATATACGATATTAGTCCCTCCGTCCGAAAATACTTGTCATAAAAATGGATACATATCTTTTTATCCATTTTGATGACAAGTATTTTCGGAGATATGTATCCATTTTGATGACAAGACAAGTATTTTCGGACGGAGGGACTAATTAGCATGTCAGGACCGGTCAAATCTGTCAAACAGCCTGGCACCAACCCTAACTAGAGTAGCGTCGTTATTGCCACCACGGATACACCTCACCCAGTTCCCACCTCCTCTTTTCTCTCCCTCTTTATTGGGATGTGCGTTGCGCACAAAACTGTGTGGGCAGTTTTGTGTGCGGCCGCACATCTTATATAAACAGAGGAAGCACCTCACCAGGGCCCGCACGTCAGAGACACATTCCCGCCCGCGTGTGCCCCTTCTCTTACAAAACCACGCGCCCGCATACACGCCGCGGCAGAGCAGCAGCACACTCGCCGCAGCCGCGTCTCCTCTTCCTCTCCTCCTCCTCCTCGTCCGGGCCACCGAGGGCCGGACGAGCCCGCCGCCGCCGTCGCCTCGCGATCTGCTCCTCCTCGGCCGCCTCTGCCCCCGCTCCTCCTCGAGCTCTCGGCCTCTTCTTCCTCCTCCTCCTGGCGGCAGGGAGATAGACAGCGGGGGCGCCTCTTCTTCCGGCACCAACAATGGCGGTGGGATATCTCTGCTTTCCTCCCCTCCTTTTTCGATTTCATTCACAGCCTCCCCGATTCGAAGCTCTTCGGAGAAATCATGGATGATCTGCTGTGCGGGGATTGTGTCCCGCAGAATGTTTGGCGATTACTCTGCATCGCGTCCGTACGAGGAATTTCCACTTACTGGAAACTCCGGGAAAGATTCCTCTTTTCCCCTCCGCTCTCCGTTCCGATGCAGGGGGTAACTCTCGTGCTTGTTCAAGAAAAATGCGTGTGATTTAGTTTTGCATATGAGGGTTTTGGGGGTTTTCTCGCTCGCTAAAAATGGTATTTTTTTCCCAACTTGCTGGATGCGTTACAGACACTAGAATCGGATGCAGTTAACTTGTTGATTTTAGCAGTCACCGGATTTTATGTTGCATAGATAGCGTTGGATTTGTCAGCTCCTCTCCGTTTCTCATAGCTAGTGTGGGATCAGTTTTAGTTGTCATTGTCTGCATTTACCTGTCAGATTGTCAAAATACAGAGTTGTATAGCAGAATCTCATCTGAATCCTTTTTCTTAGGTTCCGTATGATCTAATATGTGTTCTTTTAATTTTAGTGGATGCGCTCTGGACCGCAGAGTTCAATGAGGACGCTGATTCCATTTTTACTGTCGCATCGTACTTTGTTTCATATGCTGCTGTTCATGTCGACACGTTGACTCTCTTGTGATCAGACATAGCTGTAACAAGTCAGACACATTGACTCTCTTGTGACCAGGCATCATGTTGCATTGGCTTTTAACCGCTCGATCTGTTTGTCCTTGTCTGCATTTTCTTATATTGTTCGTGTATAGCAGAGATAGCAATAGTTTGTCAAAATACAACTTTGTATAGCAGAGATAGCACCACCAGCTAAACAGTTCATCTGAATCTATTTTATTGAGGTCCATTTGATCTAACATATGCTCTTTCAATTTTGTTTGATGCATTCCGGAACCTAAAGTTGAATGAGACCCTTCTGATTTTGCGTTCCGGATTTAGATTCTTGCATGGTCTCTTGTTTCATATGATGTTCATGTTGATGCATTGACACTCTTGTGATCAACCATAGCATTACGGCATTACCAGGTTGACACTCTTTAATGCTGGGATTCTATGTTTATGTTACCATGATCCACCTATATGGTAAAATGAAGAAAAATCTTACTTCTCCGGCGCTTCTGCTCACACATTTGCATAGTTCATTTGATCTGCAAACATCGTTGTTTATCCATTCGGTAAAAGCATCATCAAATGGTACTGCAGCAGTGCTTGTTTAGTTAACCTTACTCTAGGTATGATAATGAGCAATCCTGGTCAATCTGCTCGCCTTTTTTAGATTTACCTACTTGGTCACTTTAGTTTACTCCCATAAAGTCTGTTTAGCCCTGTTAGGCATCCCCAAAACTACAAATCAAACTGTTTCTAACTGAGCTGATGTATATTCTCCGGGCATTAGCTTAATTTCTTCATGTGACAGTGGTCGAGGGGAGTTTGTTCAATAAAAAAAGGTTTTCCCCTTCTTCCTATTCGATGCATTCTAAACTCTAGAGTCAAATGCAGTTGTAACGATTTCATGCTGGAGATTTCAATAGCGGTATCTTGTGTCTGTTGTGGACTTGTGGCATAATTAAATTATTATTCTCTCGCATCATTTTGTTCTCTATAATTGCTTTTCTGGTGGTTTGCTTTCAATATTAATCGAGTTGTGCTTAACTCATGTCACAGGGCTGGACCAGTGATAGTGATGATAGTGATAAGTTTGAGTGGGACAATGATGGTGAGGCTGAGCCCTCATCAGCTCCGGCTATGAGGAACTTCGATGCTCCTGGCCCATCCATGCTTGTAAGTCAGATATAACTTTTTGTATTTCAGCGCAAGAGCTATCCACGATTTGTTATAATTATGATCATGGTCTGATATTTGTTCGTGTAACTGTGTGAAGGGTTCTAATGAGTGGATCAATGGGGAAGTGCCGCCTACTTCTTTGATCGAGCGATATGTGGTAATGGGCTTCCCCAAAGAGATGGTCATGAAGAGTATTAAGGAGATTGGTAATATAAAATTAATCACTTCCATTTTATTTATTTGTTTGTGCTTGTACCATTTGTTAACACCTTTTGATTTCAGGACATAGTGATGCAGATGCACTGCTCGAGCTACTGCTCACATATAAGGTATTTAACTATTTATCCATGTGCTTTATTACTGAAGTTTTTTCTATAGTGCTCTTGATTCATGGCAAGGATTGTTTATTCCGATTGAGATGTGAAATGCAGGCACTAGATGACGATGATGCAGTGGTTAATAATCACTCTACTTCTGGCTGCATCCTCCCTGTTGTTGAAGATGACGATGATCTTCATTTTGAGAACTGGGATGGCGATGATGATGCTGGTGGTAGAGAGTCAAGCTCTGATGATTCTGGTTGTGAGGTACATGATTACTTATCTTCAGTTCAGTAGCCAAGAATTTTTTGATCATATGCTGATATATGTGAAATCTTTGCCATGCACACCTTGAGCACCCCTGTTACTTACTGTTTTGAGATTTCATCAGTGTAGTTTGAGGACTTGATTCTTTTACATAGAATTTTCACCATGTTACAAGTTTATCATTTTAAGAGCGTAATATAAGGAGTGAGTTGAATAACGTTAGACAATATCTCCCGCAGAGTGTATTATTGTTCTGCTTGTGTGTGATTTTCATGATCTGAAAATTTATTTTTGTTAGACACCACTCGTTTTCTCTTCGGTTGTTATGCATTTGAGTATTAGTAACAAGGCTTGCGACTTGTGGAGTTATGTTGGTACAAGAAAATTATATTACGGGCACTTTAACATGCAGAATTCCAAATTCATGCACCGGTTATGGTTTTTGATATATTTTGTAGTCCAAGATATAGTGTACAATCATACTAAGCTCAGAATAGTTTGGAAGAAATAGAAGCTAAACTTGAATGCTGAACACTTACCTAAATAATTCAATCCTGCACTGTTCTAAAGTTTTTGCTCATCACTTCTCCATAAAGGAGTGTTGAGAACTAGCATGCAGGTTAGGACGAACAATCTCTTCAAGAATCAAATGGCATAGCTCAAGATTCTTCTTTTGACTTTTAGCTACGCAAAATGATCATAATACTGGAAAAGAACATCACTTACCATATTAGTTGCATCAAACTGCTCTCCAAGACTTTTACCTGTTAGAGCTTAGAAAAATTAGGGATTCAATCCATTACTGTTCAGCTAGAAATGCATACACAAAGTAACTAATTTAGATCTCATAATGTTATATATGATGTGATAGTCGATTTTTGTATTAGTTACACAAATAAAATTATGAAGATAATTATTGTGTGGTTTAAACCTGTTCATGGCAAGATATATGTAAAGACTAAAAACAGCAAGTAGGGAAACAGTATGGAGTGTCTGATATGTACTACACCTGCTCAGCAAAAAAATATCGTGATTGCTAGCAAAGCGATGAATCTGAAATAGGATGGGATGTGAATATCATCATCTTCTCCTGAAGATGCACGCATTTGCCTCACCATCCATCCATCAGTATTTGCCTCACGAAAGCAGCATGGAGTGACCAGATGATTGTGTTTCACCATTGCTATGCATCCAGCACAGAGTGGCATTATATGAACAACTTTACCTGTACGTTTGGTTTATTCCAGTCCAGCACAACCGGTACTTCATATTGCTACTTGCTACTGTATTAATGTCATTCTCAAACAGCACCTTAGGAAGTTGAGTTCCTAAATTATTTCGTTGATTTAGTTTTTTTGTCAGTTTTGTTCGCTTATTTCTTGGGTAGTCTGTGCTATTCATCTCTTGACCACTGATTAGCGTAGGCCTCCTTCTTTTCTCTGGCCATATACATGTCGCTCCATGGTTGTATTTCGCTATCAGCAGCCGCTTAGTTTCGCATTAAGAAGTCAGTGAGATATAGCAAGTATTTTCTAATCTTGGTTTTTGTGCTACTTTTGTACAGGATTTTCTGCGAGAGATGTCAGAGAGGGATGAGAAGATCAACTCATTAGTAAACATGGGCTTTTCTGAAGATGAAGCAAATGGGGCTATTATAAGATGTGGTATACCTCTTTTCGAAATTTTGCCTTGATGGTCATTCTTTCATGGAAAGAGCACCTTATGCTATATATTTCTGTTTGAATTCTCCTAGGTGTGGATGCTGATATCTTTGTGTTAGTTGATTCGGTTAGTGCATCTCGGGTCGCAGAAGATTGTCATTCCCGAAACTTATCTGACCATCAGGTACCTTGTGGTTTGACGTACACTTGAATAAGAAGCCACTTTCGCTCTTTTAATTTGATTTAAGGACACTAGAATTTGTCTACATTTGGCAGGGTACAGATAGATGCTTCAATTCCTTTGGAGGCAGAAAGAAAGCAAGATTGATGGAAGAGAGCAGGAAAAAGAGGAAGAGATATGGGGGTGGAGGACAAGGCAATCGACCTTCCTTGGATGGCAGCGATGAGGAATCAATGCCTCTCCCAAATCCAATGGTTGGATTTAACCTGCCTGGTTACAGTGGACCATCAGTGACCCGAATGCTTTCTAAACTAGATACCGGACCACCTTTCTTCTATTATGAAAATGTGGCCCGAGCTCCAAAAGGTGAATGGGCCAAAATTTCAAGAAATCTGTTTGACATTCAGCCAGAGTTTGTGGATTCTCTTCATCTGTGTGCAGCTGCAAGGAAAAGGGGCTACATCCACAATTTGCCAATTGAGAACAGATCGCCTCTTCTTCCTCTGCCCCCAAAGACAATATTTGAGGCATTTCCTCATTACAAGAAGTGGTGGCCTTCCTGGGACACGAGAACACATCTCAATTGCTTACAAACATGTGTAGCAAGTGCAAAGCTGACAGACCGGATCCAGCGTGCTCTTGTAAGCTCAAGCAATCCACCGCCAAAAAGTGTTCAGAAATATGTCATGGACGAGTGCAAAAAATGGAATCTTGTCTGGGTTGGGAAAAACAAGGTTGCCCCCTTGGAGCCTGATGAGATGGAATATATACTTGGTTTCCCAAGGGACCACACAAGGGGAGTTGGCAAGACACAGCGATACAAGTCTCTCGGCAACTCATTTCAAGTTGATACAGTTGCTTACCACTTGTCAGTGCTGAGGCGTATGTTTCCCAATGGTGTTAGGGTGCTGTCCTTATTCACCGGTATTGGAGGAGGTGAGGTAGCTTTGCACAAGCTTGGGATCCACATGAGGGTAGTGGTTTCTGTTGAGATAGGTGAAGCTAGTAAGAAGATTTTCAAAAGTTGGTGGGATCAGACCCAGACAGGCACATTGATTGAGATTGATGATGTGAAATCTCTCACAAATGATAGAGTTTCATCATTTGTTAGTCAATTTGGTGGCTTTGACTTGGTGATTGGGGGCAGCCCATGTAACAATCTTGCTGGAAGCAACCGACACCACCGTGATGGCTTGGAGGGCAAGCACTCAGCTTTGTTTTATGACTATGTCAGAATCTTGAATTTCGTCAAGTCGGCCATGGGAGGACGTAGGATGTAGCCTAATCATTGTACTACCAATGTTATCGTTTAATGCTTATATCTAGGAACTGCGACTTATCTTTGTTTAAACGCTGAATTGACGTGGAGGATTTATTTTGGAGAAAGATCACATTAACATTTAGCCATATGGTTATGTTGTCACAATTCACAACACAAGTAATGCGTACAACAGGTTTAAGCTGATCTGCTTGCGCCAACTTGCAGTGAGAAGCTGTTTTAAGCTGTACTGTACTTCTTTGTTTCAGAATGTACTTGTTCCATCCATGTGCTGGACTCTGGAGTTTGGTGTGGAAAGTAGTACTTTATTACTACAGGCAAAATCTTCCTTTTTGTGCAACTCGGCCTAAAAATGTCAGATAAATAAATAAGTTTGCCCAACAGGATTTTAACTATGGAGTCAAGTTTATGTTGTTGATATCTTTCTTGGAGACTGCATCCAGAGAGGTAGTGGAGGATGCATTATCTCATCTTCAGAAGCTGATCATCCATTACAGTGCAGGCAACCTCAGGTATGGCGAAAACGGGTTTCTTTGCAGTGTACTTGACTACTTATAATTTGCACAAACATTCTCCTGCATAGTTTGTCCTTGTGGTCTGAAAAAGCAAATCCTGATGTTGTATTTTGAATCAGGTTGTCGTCTGTATCATATGGATAATATGCACAGTCACGATGCTGTTATCCCTAAACCATCTAGATGTAGAACAAAGCTAGAATGATGGAGAAAGATCTTCAGCAATCACCAAGGCTGATTACTATCTTTTCTTGTTTTCTGCAGTTGACGACTTCAAATTTTTCAAGGAGTGCGCAGCGTACAAGGATGTAAGGTCTCTGCACTTGTATCCATAGAAATTTGGGTGTTGGTAAATTCTGTTTTCGATGGATTTTGAAGGGGAACTTTTGTTTTTATCGAGGATCAGACAATACTGAGAGAAAAACAGGAGTATGGTAAATTACTAGATCATCCATAGTTCGATACACTAGAACTTGCTGTGGTTACTTTCTTGGGGTTCTGAAAATAATTCCTCTGAAACAGAATCGTTCAGTCATACCTTCAGTTGAGTAAATAATGGCTCTGAAAACTGGGATCTCTCATCTTTGTTACCTTTACCTACTGCACTGCAAAACCTGAAGCTCAAGCTCAAGCTAGGCTAGGCTCACAGAATAATGGTGATGATTAGTTAGCTAAAATTTGAAGCCCAGAATAATGCATAGCAAGCACTATGCCTGATTGTGTCCTGAATGCCTAATCAAGTTCCATCTGAATATCATTCGCAAAAAAAAAAGTTCCATCTGAATATAATTTCATTGTGTTTGACTTATGAAATCGATGCAGATGTGGGCGTCAAAGTTTCGTCTGGCCGCGGAGAGATGCCTGGAGTTCCATTACAGTACAGGCAATCTCAGGTATGGCAAAAACGGGTCTCTTTTGCTTCGGCCGTCACATTGTTGATATGACTCTGAATCTCCACTGCACCCTCTATCTTGGTCTGCTTGACAACTTAAAATTTCCACAAACATTCCCCTGCATAATTTGTCCTTGATCTGAAAGAACAATTCCTGATGATATATTTCAAATCAGGTTGTTGCCAGGATCATATGGACAATATGTACAGTCACGCTGCCGTTATCCGTTTTCCTTCCAGTAAGTTTTCACTACATTTCGTTTCTGTTCCATTTGAGAATCCCTAAACCATGTAGATTGTAGAGCAAAGATAGATGATGGACATGTTCACTAATCACCAGGGCTTATTACTACTACCTTTTTCTTCTTTCCTGCAGTTGATGACTTCAAATTATTGAAGGAGAGCATGGCGTACAAGGATGTAAGGTTTCTGTGCTTGCATCCATGTAAATCTGGGAGTTGGTCAATTCTGTTTTGAATTAAGGGGAAATTTGTTTTTCATCAAGGACAAGACAATAGTAAGATATTAACAAAAGTAAAAAAATATGCTCAGAAAACTTGCTTCACTTTTGTGCCACTTCAGTTCAGTAAGTTGGATCATTCTTACCCACCGAAATTAGATAATTTACACCTTCAGCTCAGAACCTATTGTGGTTACTTTCCTGGGGCTCTGAAAACAATTGCTCTGAATTTTGATCATTCAGTCATGACTTTAGTTCAGTAAACATAAAATTTCTCTGAAAACTGGGATCTCTCATCTTAGTTACCTGTACCTAGTGCATTGCAAAACCAGAACCTTAAGCTAGGTTCGCAGAAGGGTGATGATGATTAGTAGCTAAGATTATGCTCGATTGTGTTGCGGATGTCTAACCAAGCTCCATGTCAATGTACTTTCTTTGTGTTTGCCTTGTGGGATGCAGATGTGGGCATCTGAGTTTCATCCGATCGCGGAGAGATGCCTCGAGCTGCATTTGGTTCGTCGTCAACCCTGTCCTCGTGGGTGAGCCGTCGTGCTCTGAACCTGAACCTTAACCTGGACCTGGACTGGATCGGTCTGTATATTTTTGAGTTGTTCAAAGTAAGAGATGCTGAAAGGGAGCCTCCGTCAGTCAGTGTGCTTACAGGGCTTGGTTTCTGTAGATTTTGAATCGGCAGTGGAAGATGACATTATCCCTCTCTTTCGGAGGGGCGAGGTAATGTAATCTAGACATTTCTCTAGCGGACAGCAAGCGCTATGCTTGATTGTGTCGCGGCCCTATATAACTTCTTTGTGTGTGCCTTGTGAGATGCAGGTGCGGGTGTTGAAGTTTCATCCGGCGCCGGAGAGATGATGTATCGAGATGCATTTCATTTGTCAGCGACCCCGTGGGCAACGAGCTGATTGATATAGGTACAAATAGGAACGACGGAAGGAAAATCCAACAAACTCGTCATCATTGCCCCCCACCCCCGCGCGATCGGCCACCACCCTGCCGATTCCGGCGCCGCCCACCGCCCACCACCGCTAGATAGACCATTCCCCGCCGGAAAAGAGAGAAGGTTTCGCCGCAGCAGCCTCCCCATCACCGTTCGGGCGAGTTTTCCGGCGCTCCGGCCGCGCAGGGCGGTATACCAGCGGGTGTGCGCCCACCACGCCCGCCAGGTGTTCGACGTTTTGTCTGCTCGGCGATGGACTCGGACGACGAGGAGACGCTTGCGGCGCTGCTGCAGGAGGAAGCCGATGCCGACGTCCAGGACGAGGAACACCTCATAGTCCTCGCGGCCCTCGCCGGCCTGCTCGCGAGCAATGAAAAGCCGCGGTGAGGTGGCTCGGCGCCGGGGCAGCTGAAAGTAAAGAACCGGCATCGTCTGGAAGGTTATTGCATGCTCTACTCCGACTACTTCGCCGACGCTCCACTGCACGGCGACAAAGTGTTTCGGCGCCGTTATCGGATGAGCCGAAAGCTTTTCCTCAGGATTGTGAATTCCATCCGGGAGTTCGACAGCTACTTCAAGTGCAAGAAGGATTGCACCGGCAAACTTGGATTCACCTCAATCCAGAAGTGCACGACAGCTATGAGGATGCTTGCAAACGGAGCTCCCGGTGATTCACTCGACGACTATGGGCGCATGGCCGAGTCCACGATCATTGAGTGTTTCTACAAGTTCTGCAGGGCAGTGGTGGCTATGTTTGGACCGCAATACTTGCGAACACCCAATGCGGAAGACACTGCTCGGATCCTAGCACAGAATGCAGCAAGAGGATTTTCTGGGATGCTTGGAAGCATCGACTGCATGCATTGAAAATGGAAGAACTGCCCATTTGCTTGGCAGGGGGATGTACAAAGGCGCCAAAGGCGGTTGCAGTGTGGTACTTGAGGCGGTGGCCACACAGGACCTCTGGATTTGGCACTCCTTCTTTGGTATGCCAGGAACTCACAATGACATCAACGTGCTGCAGTGCTCCCCTGTCTTTGCCGAGCTTGTTGAAGGTCATTCTCCTCCGGTGAACTTCGAGATCAATGGGCGGCACTACAACAAGGGGTACTACCTAGCTGATGGCATCTATCCGAGATGGTCTACATTTGTGAAGACTATCTCAAACGCTGTGCCAGGAGGCAAGAAATCCCACTTTGCGAAGGTTCAGGAGGCTTGCAGGAAGGATGTCGAGCGGGCATTTGGTGTGCTCCAATCTCGATTTGCTGTTGTCCGGTACCCTGCTCAGACCTGGTCGAAAGATCAAATGTGGGAGATCATGACTTGATGTGTCATCTTGCACAACATGATAATTGAGAGCGAGCAGGAAGAGCCAGTGTTTGACAGTGAACCATACTACAGGCAGGGTCCTCTTGCCCAAGTTGATCACCAGCTACCGGCAACCTGGACTGCCTACCTCAATATGCGTCAGGAGATCCAAAACCCACAGGTGCATCAACAACTGCAGCAGGATCTGGTGGATCACCTATGGAGGCTCAAGGGCAACGCCTAGCTCGACGTGTGATGAAATATGAATTTTTATTTGTTGAACTATATAATTTGTATTGAACTATTTGTTGTTGAACTATTTGATTTTTATTGATTTTCTGTGATGAACTATGTGATAAAAAAATTACTTATGTTGAATTCACGCCGAACCACGGCCAATATGGGCCGATTCGCGCTGATATCGGGCCATTTTTCGCCGAAAGTTGGCCGAAAAGCGGGCACATTTACGTAAAAAATGAGCCGATATCGACGCCTGGAGCCGATTATACAGCCGGCTCGCCCCCAGGCGGCGATTTTTATGCCTCCTGGGGGGCAACGGCTGGAGATGCTCTTAGTTGGGTAGAACCGGGCCATGGCCCGCCCATGATTTCCATGCCCTTTTTTATTACTATTTATGCTTCACTCAGCCTAGTCCACCATCAAGTATACCAGGAGACCAAAAAGATGTCTCGCACGAGCGCACACAGCAGGAGCAGCCGCCGCTGCCGGTGTCTCGCACAGGTGCAGATCTTGCATCGCACAACCAACCCCCACCACCGCGCGGATAGAACAGCCTCATCCTGCTCCACGGCTCTGCTTGCCTCTGTGCGACCTCGCCATGGCCCCACCCTCCCTCCCCTCCGGGCTTTGGCCTCCGCTGAACAACTACCGAGTAGAGCCTATGTTCACCTCCTGACATCGATGCTGCTAGGCAATTTCTATTTACCTCTGGAGCATGTGTTTCTGTTATCCATTGGTTGAATTGAGCATAACCAATGCATTTTTCTTTGTTGAATCAGCTGGTGTTCGTACCTAATGCTAAATATTTTTTTTCTTAAGTGCATTTGAGTGTATAAAGATAACTGAAACAAGCTTGCATAACAAGGTAGAAGATGAGTATCTTGCTGCTAACTTGTTTGTCAACATAGGATGAAAATTTAATGACAACAGAAGGGGCTGAGTAGTGACTAATGCCTCAAAATTGTGTGCTCTTTTTCAGCCTGGCTCTTTGAAGCTCCGCCACTGTACCTTTTGTCAGAGAAGTACACCCCACATGCATGCTTGGGTCCCCAATTTTTTGTCCTCTCTCCCCACCCAAAACCCATTCGTTTTATTTGGCTTTGAAAATTTACATGATTTATATCTTTTTAACCGAAACTCCATTTTCAAATTTTTATATATTTTTTGAAATTTTGGCAACAAGACCTTTAAAACAAGACCAATATTGGATGGGTTTTGAACTTGTTTAAATTGTACTATTTCATAAATTTATTTGAAATAAATTATCACATAATTTTCACTGGTCTTAATATATCACTATTTCGCTAAATTTTAACATGTCACTTTTCTGAAATATTGAAATCTGCTTATTCCAGTGTGTGAAATGATGTGAAACTGGTTATTACAAAATGTGAAAATTATATTTGTCAACAACTGAAACGTATTTCACTCAACTTTTTTGAATTTCAAGGAAACCAGTTTTTGGAACTGAGTGAATTTGGATTTTGAATTAAATTGAAACCTAAATGAGTGAAATCCATCTTTTGTAATAAGTGTAATGTGTTTTCTGAAACTAGTGAAATTAATGGAATCTATCTTTTGTAATGAGTGAAATCATTTTTCTGAAACGTGTGAAAATGTATATTAATTTCATTCATTTTAAATTACAATTTTTGAAATGATTGAAATCAGTTATTGAAATGATTGAAACCACTTTTCTGAATATAGTTTTCTTTGTGAGTTTCATATTCTAGCTTGTGAAACTATTGCTTCAATGGAGTAACTATGATGTGTTTTTTGAAACTAGTGAAATCTATCTTTTGTAATGAGTGTAATCAGTTTTTTGAAACAACTGAAATATAGTATTTCAATTGAGCGACTATAATGTGTAATGAGTGAAATGAGTTATTTGAAAAAAGTGGAATATATCTTTTTGGTGTGAAACGGCTTTTTCAATGTGTGAAACTGATATTTCTGCTGAGTGAAATATGTTTCAATATTTTTTTTCATAAATACCAAGTGAAATTAGTTTTTGAGATATATTTTGTAATGAGTGAAATCAGTTTTCCAAATCAATGAAATGCGTTGTTTCAAATTTGTGAAATCAGTTTTGTAATGAGTTCCATATTCCGGTTTGTGAAAATGAGCGAAACATTAGAAAAAACTTTTATGAAATAGTGAAACAATTTAGTGTTTTATGAATGTGATTTCAGAGATAATTGAAACATATAAAATAAAATATATTTCAAACATATCCGAAATTGATCTTGTTCTGAAGGTCTTGTCACCACGTATTCAAATATACAAAAAAAATTCAATAATGGACATTTGGTTCAAAAGATATGAGTCATTAAAAACATAATGATGAAAATAAAATGCACGTCATATGTATGGCATGAGTGAATGCATGCGTGCATGCACCGTTGTCTCCATTCTAACTCTCTCTCTTCTGTAAAAGCTGATAATATCTGACACTAGTACATGTATTTCTATGTGTAGTCTGATATTTGAAAATAGAGTATAAAACCTGCACGGATCTTGACGAAAGCGACGGACGGTGGATTTCCCACCGGTACATCCCGGCACTGGTAAAATTACTTATTCGCCAACGCACTCCACTCCACTCCACTCCTGCCGGTTGCCGCCATGGATGGATGCTGAGCTTGCTCGCTCGTCTCAGAGAGAAACCCAAATCCCCTCCTCACCCGTGCCACACCATCGGATTCCCCGTCCGGCGAGCTTCCCATCGACCCCAGCCTCGTGGACATGCATTGATCTGATCTGCTCTCCGCTCTGCTCTAGGGTCACTGCTAGGTGCTAGCACATGAGAGCGAGGGGAAAGCAATAAATCATCCATCGTCTCCACGGCCGGCGGCGATTCGGGGGCGGCGTCGCTGGAGTTTTCCTCCGCGGAATGGCGGCGTGTGTACGACCGGCTCCAGGGGTTGCTGCTGCGGGTGGAGGCGCTCGCCACCAACCGCGCGCTCATGGAGGAGACCATCAAGCTGTCGAACGCCCGCGAGAATAGCCTCCATGCCCGCCTCATCCAGGTGATTCGCGCAATCGCAAGTCAGTTCCCTCTAGGGTTTCTATTAATTTGGGGTTTTCATAAATGATTATGGCTTGTTGGCGGCTGATGACGCTGGCTGTTGTGTTTGAGATTGATTGAAGGCGGAGGCAAGCAGGGAGAGGTGGAAGGCGGCCTACACCCAGCTTCCTCCCGGTGCCAATCCCAAGCTCGCCGGTAAGAGAGTGTAGTTTCTCCTCTTCTTCTCTCTTTTGGATGAATGATTTGGGTGGAAAAAGAAATTGGCATCATCTCCCCCTTTTGGGTCAGGGAGTTTATGATGTGCTCAATAACAAACAATTTAGTTGTACATTTCGGTTGCTGCTATTGTTATCATTGAATTTGTGTTGAATGCAGAACTTCAAGAGAGGGACTTGGTGGATTCTGAAGCCTGTGAAGCTCTTCCTCATGCCGATAACTCTCAACTGAAGGTACCTACTTACTGAAACATCAGTTCCCTAAGACCATAACTGAAAAAGCATTCTGTAGAGCTCGTGCATGTCATGATTTTCTTACTTAAATCATTGATTTGTATTCATGGTGTTGGAGTATAATGTATGGCCCTCTCCCACAGATCGGTCTTTTGGTTGCATTGGCTAAAGCATGCACTTCTACATCGTATCAGAGCCAACAGGTCTTGATTTCAAGACCCGACTGGCGCAATTAAATTGCAGCCCACTTTTGGTCCACGTTTAGGCCTGAGGGAGCCACATGTGAGGGGGAGTGTTGACGTATAAATGCATTGCCTAGTCTCTTCCATCAGATCGGTCTGATGGGTGAACTAGTTAGGTGCATAAGCTTGCAACCAAGAGGTTCAGGGTTCAAAACCCAGTAAACACAATAAACAATTGTGGCCTGCCCCCGCTTCCGCTGCCCACGTCATATAGCTCCAAAGGAGCATAGACGTGATGGGGAGTGTTGGAGTATAATGTCCGGCCCTCTCCCACAGATCGGTCTTTTGGTTGCATTGGCTAGAGCAAGCACTTCTACACATGGTTCTTCTGTTAATAATGCAAGATACAACTGAAGGACATTTACTGGAAACAAAAAGCAATAATTATGAACTAGACTTGATTTCCATGATATCTCTCATGTCTATATCTCGGGAGTGCTAATACACCAGAGTCAGTTTTGTAACAGGACAATACTGAGGATACCCATGAGATGCAACTTGAACAGTGCATGGTGAGTCTCTGTTTCACTCGCCTTTTCTCAGGCCCTGCTCCATCTTTACCTGACACATCCCTGATTAAGCATTTGTGTTACTAATCTCTTAAAGATCTAGCTGTTTTTGTTGGTTTACTTGCTGCAAACAATTTTGAAGTATCATCTTTTCTACAAATCAAGTGTATCCAAGTGTTCATATTCTTTATAAGATAGATGTTTCTTTCACTTGTCATCCTAGTGGATCCACAATTGCTGACGCACTCCTTTATGAATTATGTGACGACCCCGGCTTAATCGTGCACTAACCATACACGCAAATGCACACGATCAAGCCTAAGGACTCACTTGAAGACATCACAACACAACTCTAAAACATAAATAAATTCATACAAGCTTTATATTACAAGCCAGGGCCTCGAGGGCTCGAATACATAGCTCGATGGCATACAAGTGTCAGCGAAAGCATCAGATATCTGGATACAGATATATTACAGAAATGAAGATAAGCCTTTAGAAGGCGGGGCAAAATAAAACTCTACGATCGAAAGGCGTAGGCCTCCTGCCTAGGACCCTCCGAATCCTACTCCTGGTCGTCTGTCGGCTCCTTGTAGTAGTACTCGCCGGGAGGGTAGTAGTAGTAGCCGTAGTCGTCGACGGGGGCAGCTAACTCAGGGGCTCCGTCATCTGGCGGCGTCGATTGGATATGGGGGAAAAAGAAAGTAAAGCAAACGTGAGTACTCATCCAAAGTACTCAGCAAGCAAGGATCTACACTACATATGCAACATTTTCAAAGGGGGCTGTATATGTGGACTGGGCTGCAGAAATACCAGAATAGAGGGGGAAAACCTAGTCCTATCGAAGACTAGCATCTTCATCAGTCTTGCAGCATTAGGAGAGTGCAGAGTAACATAATGTAAAGTAGTTGTAGTGTCATCAACCTCGGCCAGAGATCCTTTCTCGACTCCCTGCGAGAAAGCAATTTCAGAGCCATACTATCCAGTAGCATCTCAAGTCACCAGTTCTAGTTGTACCGATCGGGATACAACTCCGAGTGTCCGTTACCGTAGGACAGGCTATCGATAGATTGTTTCTTCCCTGCAGGGGTGCACCAACTTACCCACCACGCTCGCTTAATTCCAGCCGGACACACTTTACTAGGTCATGCCCGGCCTCGGCTAAGCAACACGCCGCAACCCGACCTAGGCTCTAAAGAGAGGTCAGCACGCCGGACTAACCTATGCCCCCAGGGGTCTTGGGCCTTCGCCCTAGGAACCCTGCACGTTGCGAGGACGTTTCGGAAGCAGACCTAGCAACCCCTTATACAAGCGCAGTTGCGTTCCCAGTCCAATCCAAAACGGGCCGCTCCTCGCTGACGTCAATAGAGCTTCGGCTGATGTATACGACGCAGAACGCCCATATTATGCCCACGTGATGGTTAGTGCTATCAGGCCAGAGGCCCCTCGGATCAAATATCCAAACCGTTAGTGGATTAGGAGCGCGCGGTAACGAGCAGAGACTCATGATCGATGTGACCCCGTCGCCCCGTCTCGAGGACTTGCGGCAAGGGCTAAGAATGCCCGGCCACGCCTCGTGGTTATCTCGCGGGCACCTCTCAGGTCAACCCGACTCCACATCACTCCGCATTCATGCTCGCGCGGGTACCCCTCAGGGCCGACCCGTCTTTAGTATCATGGTTCAGTGTTCAGTCATAGTAAGCTAAGTCTCCGTGTGTCTGACACCAAGGGGGAACCCTGAGGAATCACCCTCGATGGAATCCCACTTGATGATATCATCAAGGTGAACGATGGAGGAATCACCCTCGAGGTCCACACTTGAACAGTTGCACGACGGTGTCGGTATCGGGGGTGGTGTAGGAGGAATCACCCTCGCTTACCAGGACCGATTAACTAACCTACAAGGTTATCATCAGAAGTGCTGACGAGGTCTCACCCTCAGCACTCGATAGTAACCCAGTAGTGTCGAGCAATTTAAGGGGGGAGTGACGTGCGATGCCAGGGTCTGATCTTCGATCCCGTTGCTCGGGTCTTCTGAGAGTCCAGCGGGGCAGTCGAGATAAGTGGGGGTCTCTGTCGGTCTCTACCCAACCCATTCTAGACAGTTTAGGATAGCAGATAAGTATCAACAACAGGTTACAAGTAAACAAGCTATGCAGCAGATATAGGATACAATAACAGCAGCAGATTCTAATGCAAGCATAAGAGAGAAGAGAATGGGCGATATCGGAATGCTCAAAAGGGGGGTGCTTGCCTGTCTGCTCGACGGCAAGGGCAGGGTCGTCGGGGACGTAGTCGTACTCCGGAGCGGCGTCTGCCTCAGGAGCTACGTCGACGTCGGGGTCTACCGAAAGAGAAGAGGGGGAAGAAACAGGTAAACATAATGCAACCAGATGCAACACAGTGCGTGCTATGCTATGATGCAGTGCAGGGTTGCCTAAATATGCATCTAAGTCATTTTGGTTATTTTTGGATTAAAGTTGGATTTATTATCTGGTGGTTATGCACTATTCATCTACCGAATACGGATGAAAAGTTACGGGTTCTCCTACGTAGGAGGTTCCGGCATCGAAACAGACGACACGATCAAATTCGTCTCGTCGTTCTGAGCAACTTTCATGTTTTAAGTTTTTCGATCTGAGCTACGGTTTAAAAGTTATGAATTTTCGAAGTTTAAATGATTTTCTGGAATTATTTTTATTAACAGAATTGAATTATGATGTCAGCATGAGGTAATGATGACATCAGCAGGTCAACTGGTCGTCTGACCAGGTCAAACCTGACATGTGGGTCCAGTGGGACCCACATGTCAGCCTCTGTTATGGCTAACAGTTGATTAACTATTTAACAGGGTTAATTAAGGGGGCGGGCCCCACATGTTAGCGAGAGATTAGTCTAACTAATTAGTTTTTATTTAATTAAATGTTTTAGTTAATTAACAGGGCGGTGGGGCCCGCGTGTTAGTGACACTGAGTTGCCAACCCAGTCAACTGGGCCCCCGGACCCACGGTCAGTGGCTCAAGGGTGGGACCCACCCATGCCACGTCGGCGACGTCGCCGGAGCGACGCCGGCGACCGAATTCGCGGTGGTGCCTCGCCGGAGTGGCTCGGAATTCCTCTAGGGGGCACCAAATCGCGCGGAATTTGCGGCATTCGAATGAGCGCTCTGAGCCGTGTCGAGTGATGGCACTAGCTTGGCTGGAGACGACCTAAAACGACGGCGGCGAGCGACGGGGCGGTCGCCGGAGTTCGGGAGTTGGGGATCTAGCGCTAGGGAGCACGGGAAAACTCGTGCTCGAGCTCGTTGGACTCCTGGGAGCGTGCTAAGCATGATACAGTGCTCGGCTGAGATCTACGGCGTGCGTGGCTACGCTGGCGAGCTCGTCGGCGGCGCGGAGCTCGGGCATCTCGAGTGCGGCCACTTCGGTGACGGAGAGGTGCAGGGAGAAGAGGGGAAAGACGGAGTGGAGCTCACCGGGTGGCTATGAAAAGCCGTTGACGGTTTAGGAGCAGAAGCGACACCGGAATCGGAGAAGTTCGCCGGCGGCCCGAGGAAGAAGAAGACGTCGCCGGGCTTGGAGCAGTGGCTCCCGGCTCCAACTAGTGGCGTCTACAGACGCAGCGGACGACGGCGATCCTCTACGACGTGGCGGTGAGGCGTGTGGTGGCCGGAGTCTGCGGGATCGACGCGGCGACGGCGACGACTGCGCTCGGGATGAGCTGGATCGAGAGAGAGCAGTGGAATGGGGAGGAGTGGAGCTAGGGTTCGCCTGGGGGAGTGTCCTGGGTCGTTCTTATCCCCTCGCGGCGGCAGCGGCGCCGGGGGATGGCCAACAGCTGGCCATCGCCGGCTTAGGGGCGCGCGCGCGTTGACACGGGGAGGAGGGAGACGATCCTGGTGGATGGGCCTCGCCTGTGGCGCTGGGCCGAGGCCACAGTGGCCTCCCTCCTTTCATTTCTCTACTGATTTTTCTGTTTCTGTTTTGATTTTTATTCTATTTCTTTTCTGTCCAGCAATCGTTAGGCCACTTATGCATTTTTGTAAAATATGAACCTTGGTTCAAATATTGCAATGTAATATTACCTTTCACAAAAAATTGGTTTGAGCAAAGTTGGGCTTCATTTGAAATTGATATGATTTTAAATGTATTATATATTGCTGTATTGGTGTTGTTCCATATTGTTTGAATCATTTAATTAATCCAAGTATTACTGGTGATATTTTTATGAGTGCTTCTGGAATATTTTCTATTTAGTGAACATTTTTGCAACAATGTTTGAGCAAATTTATTTTGCACTTTTGAATTTAATTTGAATTTCAAAATGGAGTTGAATTGCTTTGGTTAACCACTATGTTTAAGCACTGCAAATGATATGACCTGGCATTATTAGCAGCTGATCACAGTGATAGTTACACAGGGGTGTCACAAATTAACCTTGCACACGAGAATTGTGGTCGTTATCAGCCTTCTATGATTATTCCTGCTTCTGTTCAATTCAGCACTTAACATTGCCCCATGCTTGTTTCTGGCCAGTGAATCATCTAATTTGCAAATTGTGTCATCTTGTTGTCCAAAGGTGAATTTAAGGTACAATATCCTAAATCATAATACAGCTTTTGGTATGGTTTCAATCTCTAGTATCTTGAATGTATTTGTTAGGTCCATGGATTAATTTAGCGGGGTGATGCAACACATATGGGGCTGGTCTCATAAGATTTGTCAGATCCTAGGACTGGTTATATTGAGAATATCTAACTTGTTCTTGTTTGATTCATATTTAGAAGAAGGAAAATGACTTATTTGTAGGATTCTCGAGTAGCATGTCTTTACCACAATATCTGTCAACTTTGTGTAAGATATTTGAAAAAAACACCTATCAAGCACTGGCAACATAGCACAGAGATAGCCCTGATGTTTATATTTGTAATTCATTCTTATGCTATGGGTTGAGTGAACATCCCTAGCTTTTTTTATCTGAATAAGATGTATTACCCCGTGCAACACCAACTGTTAACCGTGGGACCTGATGATTTGTTGCGGTTAATGTGCAGATTTCTGTTTTTAGTTCTACTATCTGTTGGAACCTCATTTCATTTATCGATTTGTGTCTTTAATTAAAGCCTTTTGTCTAAGATGCTAATGTGTTGTGCGCTCGTTCAACAGATGCAGATATTTGTTAAGATCCACTCTTCAAAATTTCGCAAAAAAAGAAAGATTCACTGTTTAAAGACTATCACTCTTGAGGTCATGGGATCAGATACGATCTGGGATGTCAAGGATAAGATTCAAGACAAGGAGGGCATCCCTGCAGGCCAGCAAAGACTCATGTTGGGCAGTAAGCTGCTGGTGGGCAGCTGCACCCTGGAAGACTACAATATCAAGGAGTCCACCCTCACCCTTGACCTTGCCCCCCAGATGCATATCTTCGTGAAGACACTGACTGACAAGATCATGACCCAATTGAGGTTGAGCAAGCAGACACCATAGACAGTGTGAAGGCAAATATTTTCAATGAAACCGGTATTTGCCCATTCAGACATCTCATCTTTGCTGGGCATGCGCTGGAGGATGGCTGCACCTTGGCTGACTACAACGTGCAAAATGAATCTACCCTTCATATCGTGCTTCGTTTCAGGTGCCAGAGAGGTGGGGTGCATATCTTTGTCAGGACACTGACCGACAGGATCATGACTACTGAGGTTGAGGGAGAAGATAGCATATACAATGTGAAAGCAAAGGTTTTTGATGAAACCGGCATTCCCCCAGGCAGACAGCGTCTCATCTTTGCTGGGAAGCAGCCGGAGGATGTCCGCACATTGGCTGACTACGGCGTGCAAGATGAATCTACCCTTCATGTTGTGTTTCGCGGCCTCACGTGGCAGAGAGGTGGGATGCGCATCTCTGTCAGGACGTCGACTGGGAAGAAAGTCACTGAACATGCGTTTAAGCGCAGGCAGACCATTGACAACATCAAAGCGTGGATGTACTCTGAGTTGTGCATCCTCCCGGTGCAGCAGCAGCTCTCTGACCAGGGTGGCGCCCCCCTGGCCGAAGAGATCTGTCGTTCGTGCATGCTTGTTCTGCAAATCCGTCCTGGTCGGTGAGACGGATGTAAATTGGTCCTTGACTGACGGTGTTAATTGTGGGATCGCAGAGTCGGTAGAGGCTGAACTTGAACTGCAGGGTGTAAAATGAATGAAGTATTGTAGTTTCTGGGCTGGTAACAAGAGTCACTCGCAGACCTATGTACGTAAGTACGTGGGGTTTCCCTCAAGGAATAGTATATGCTTGTGTGTCCTTAGCCTAAAAAGTAATGTTGAGTTTGGTATTACTAGTACAAATGCCCGTGCGTTGCAACGGGCAAAAAATATTGTAAAGCCTGCTCCGTGTGATAATACGCGCCATTTCTTACATGCAGTTCAGATAAACATCATTAATAAGTCTATACTGTTATCGCTTTTCGAAGTATGAAGTGTAGACGTAAAGAAGCCACCCTAGCATCCTTCATTTGATGGAAGAGTAGTGGTGCATGGAATAGTCTAGTAATCAGTTTTATATTTTATTTTTCGAAAAAAACACAAAATTTTATTTATTATAAAAATAATTAATTTTTTCTAAATTTTTTAATATTTTTATGAGAATTGAAACATGTTTTCAAAATAACATTTTTTGACCATGCTTTTTAAAATAGAATTTTTAAAATTTTGTGATTGATTTTAAAAAAGTTCAAACCATTTTTTTGGGAATTTTGAGCATTTTTTTAAAATCATGAACATATTTAAAAGCATTAATTTTTTAAAGCAAGAAGAATTTGAAACACTCTATATCTTAAAAAAACAAGCTCGGTGTCTGCAATTAAAAAAAGATTGTTGGTGTCCATACCAAATAGTATGAAGTTGAGAAAGTCATAGGGATATCCTTTGATGGCGCCTCCTTCAACTTAGCACTATCATCGAGTGAAAGAGAAATGGTGTAATTGGTTTTTAGCAGGATATACAAATGGTGGAATTGTTGTATACTATTCGAGAGTTCAAGGCAGAAGAATATCATAGGCCCCTATCTAATAAACATTCCTCAAGACTTTTGTTCACATGGTCACAACATGTTCTAATATAACCAATGCCAAGGCTATTGCACCTACAAAAAACAAGCTTTTCCTCCCCATCACGGCTAAATTTCAGGTTGATGCACCGTTGTCACATTCTCTCTACTCTTCATCCCTCCCTCTCTCCATCCTGTCTCACCAACGATGTCGGTGACATCCAGAGTTGAGGAATATCTTAATTATCAGCAAGTCCGGGTGAGCTCCAAATATCTTCCCCCTTAAGAAATATTTATTTCCAATATTTCACTCATTTTTAATTATTGTATCTGATGATGTATTCATAAGATGTGGTAGGCATGAACATTAAACTATGACAGTAACAACAAACAACGGCAACTAATTAGGGCAACTCGAACGCGCCGACACAAACTGTCTGCGTGTATCTGTTTCGGTCGAAACAGAAATAAATCACGGCCCAACACGCTGACGCAAATGGACGAGCGTTCTTTTTTTGTTCGCTCGCGATCTTTTTCAGAGCCAAATTTGGGCCTGGTTTGCGTCGGCGCGGACACGAAGCAGACGCGCGTGACACCCTCCCTTGTCCTCCCCCTGACCTGTCAGTCGGTGGCACATTGGCCATTCCCCTTCTCTTCCACCGGCAGCCACCACACCTGGCCGCCCCTCCGTCGCCGCTGCTGCCCAGTTTCGGTGCCCAGGCCGCCCCTCGCACCCACATACCTCCCCCAGCAGCACGCCATACCCGACGACTGTTCTTGCTGGCGTTGGTGGACTGTTTTCGCCGCCACCGTAGCACCCCAACGTCCAGGCCACCCCTCGCGTCCGCCGCCAGCAGCAACGCTCCAAGTGTAGCTATTATGAGATTTAAATTTTATCTTTCAAATGTATTTGTGCTAATTTAAATCTTATTTGATTGGTAAACCATGAGATTTTATTTGGTTGTGAAACTATAAAATATTTGTATTTCGTTAAATTATGTGAACTTTGGGTAATTTTTTTGATATATACGCAAAAAGAGTAAAAGCTGAATGGATACCGGCCGCGCTCAGTGCGTTGGGCACACTACCAATCGAAATACGAACAGGGTGAACAAAGCCGGAAACACCGACCCAAAGGACAATACATGGACAAAATTCGCGTCTGTATGCGTCGATACGTTGGAGTTGCCCTTATATCGGTGCTCATTTACAAAAAAAATTGCAATCGGTGCTAGTGCTAGCACCTTCTGGTGGATGCAGCCATTAAAAAAAAAAACAAATCCCCACCGAGAATCTCTCCACTGCGTGTACTTTTATTCTGCATCTCCATTCCTCTGGAGCAGCGGTGCTCTTCTCCTCTTCTATCCATCCATCCATCCATCCAGCCCACGACCACGACCACGAACCCCGTCACTCCATCAGCGCTGCTCTTCTCTCTATCCGTGCTCCAGCCACACCACACCCACGCGCCCGTGTCTTCCACAGCCCACGCGGTGGCGTTCCCCTCTCTCTTCTTGCCCGTGGCGCCCGGATCGCGCACGGTAAGCTCTTCCCTCCCCGCCCCTGATCCACTCTTTTGGTGTTTGTTCCGTTTACCCCATCTCTCTCTTCTGATTTCCCAGGCCCGTTGACTCCATCTCTCCGATTTCCCAGGCCGTATCGCCCGCAACCGATGGCTGCTTCGTGTTCGTCGGCCGGTTGCAGCGCGGCTTTGGCTGGGCCTGCGCGCACGGGGCTGGCTGGGCCTGTGGCAGAGGCGCGGCAGCGGTGGCCTGCTTGTGAGATGCACATATGGGTGTCCAAGTTTCATCCGAATGTGGAGAGATGTGTGGGGCTGCATTTCGTTCGTCGTCGACCCTGTGGGTGACCAGCTGATGTAGATCCATGAGCCTGGACTATGTCGGCCTGTGTGCTCTGAATGTGCATTGTGTGGTCGACTGATGAGTGAAACGGTTGCAAGGTCTCTCCTGTCTTCTTGTTCAGTACAGCATGTGTCAAGAACAGAATTGTCAGTGCTAATTACGGTGAGATTCCAAGTTGCTACAAAAAATGATTGTTATTTGGGAAAAGATTGGTTAACGTATTACACTACTGGATTCGCCTGCTTTGCCGAAGGAACTCGGCAGAGCCGAGAATCAACTCGGTGACGTGTTCGCCTAGTTCTGTACTCGGTTTGCTCTTGTTATTGCGACTCTGGCGAATATTCAAGCACGCATTGCTGAGTTTCGGCAGAAAGAGAACTCGGCAGACTACATTGTCAAAAGGGACGGCGATGCCTCGTGGCACAAAGCTCTGCAGAGTACATCGGAGGCTCAGAAAGGATCCATCTGTCCAACCAGAACACGTTGCTTTGCCATTGCCAAAAGTACAACTGGAGATCTCACAAGCGTTGAGAGGAGTTTGAAGACCATCCTGGCCATGAAGGATCCATTTTTCACCTGGGCTATTTGGTAGGGAGAGCACCACATTATCCGGTGCTTCCAAGGCAGGTTTGAGTGTAAAAACTTGTAAGCAAACTTCATCAAGAGGCACAAAATTTGTGCTTGTATGTTCTTAACCCTGAGACCCAAATGAGTTTTTGGGAGTGCAAACTTTGTCCCCAGATCACGTCTCATCGTTAGACCAGAAAAACACTCGTCATTTTTCTAGCATGCCGATCACTGTCTTGGGTAGCGCCAAAGCGGCCCATCAAATAGGTTGGCAGGCTGGCATGTGGTGTTTTTCGATGCGGTCGCTTGCCGGCAAGAGGGGCCCTAGTCTCGTTCCTGTTATGTTCACTGTCTAGATTGGGGTTGTGTGGCGGCGACAAAGTCTCTCAGTAGGAAACATGTCTCCCACGTTTGATTCACATCTCGATGGTGTGCCTAGCATCGCCGGAGAGCGTGTGGAGGTGTGTCTCTGTCAGATCTCACGGGACTCGGTCTTTGGTGGATCTAGTCTGCGTTTCTGTGTTTTACATGTTTGATCCTTCTATCTACAACTCTTCATCGGGCGATGGTTGTTGCTTTGATCGTGTGGGGCCTTAGCACGGTCACTTCCCATAGTCTGCTACAAGGTTTATCCAGGTCCGGTGAGCGAGGGGTGGTCCAATGTTTGTAGTCGTCGCCAAGTGATCCATGCACCTGGTTGTAATCTTTCTTAACTCCTGTTTTCTCTATCATGATGATTGATTTTGAATAGATTGAAAATTTCTCCCATAAAAAAGTACGTTTGTGTAAATTTGGAACTTAAACATGCATGACCACATGTCCACATGACGTGTACAAAAGATCACATCTAACCAAGGAAGTAGATTGAACTGAATACATGTCTAGGCGTGCCGAAACCCAAGAGCAAACTACATATTGTGACGAAAAAAAACTAAATTATACTCCCTCCGTATCCAAATATAAACCCCTTTACAAATTCGAACACTGACAATTAATTCGAGAACCAGTGCATGCATGGCAATGGCATGTTCTGCTACTGCAACATTATGCTCCAGCTTTTGTGCTCTGGTGTGCCCGCATCATTGTCATCTGGTACGTCGTCGCGAACCACCTTGCGTGGGCGCGGGACGCAGCCGGGTCTGCCGGGAGTCCCGGGGCATGGGGGCAGAACATCCATGGAGTGCTCGACGCACGGCGCCTCAAGGGAGGCGTCGTCCCCGACCTTGCCCCAACATGTCATCTCCTTCCAGTCGCCGTGGCCGACGCTCGGGCTCATGAGCGTGACCTCGAACACGGCCTCCCCGCGCCGCAGGTCCTCGGCGAGGCTGTCGAGCATGAACCCGGGCACGACCACGGCCCTCCCGCGCGCCACGACGGCCAGGTCCCTCCGCTGCCCCGCGGCCGCACATGTCCCCTCGGCCGGCTCCGGCGCCCGGCCGACGGCGAGCGGCACGCGCAGGTAGGAGACCTTCACGGACGTGCCCCTGTCCAGGCAGTAGGGCGCCTCGTCTTGGGCGCTGAGCGAGGCGTCGATGCGGAGCGTGAGGTTGAAGGCCGGGTCGAGCGCGTGCGGCGCGCCCCGCAGGTCCGTGGCCGGGTCGAGGCCCGAGACGGCGGCCACCGCGACGGAGTAGCACGGCGGCGGCGGCAACGTGGCGATCCGATAGAAGCAGTAACCGAAGATGAGAATCACGAGGGAGCCCACGAAGCCATTGAAGCAGCAGGTTTGGCAGCGGTCGCCGTCCTCCCGCGCCGTCCTCGCGGCCATCGTGTCGTAGATGATGATATGTACGCAAGTTTGCTAGGGTTTTGACGACGAAATATAGTACTGTATGTGATTTGGTCAGGAAGTACATGGTCTTGGAAATTTATCTGGAACCTGGTTTTCCGTGATATTCCTGGAATCCCGCGCGCAAGAAAGTTTGTTGGAATTTTTATTTTTTGAATCTCTGATGCTTGACTTGTATATTTGCTCCCGCGTCCATCGGCGCACTGGTCGAATGTTTCAACTAACCGGACCATATCTGCATATATTTTAAACAATGTTTTAACTAATCGGACGAAATTCATGCAAACATGACAAATTTTCATATGAATCGAAGCACATTCATTACAATTTAGACATATAAAACCGACTCTAAATCTAATCTAAATGATCACTAGCGTCCGTTCACAGTTTCCAGCTCTGCCTTGATAGTCTTCAGCTATGCCTGCACAGCCATGAGCCTCGGGAACTGAACTTGTCCGCCTCCACGTCACCGCCAAGCAGCTAATCGGCCAACGATGTTTAGCCCACCAAGCTTGGATTCAACCCGAGGGGAGGAGCGGTGGCCTCCTGGGACCCGAGCGCCGGCGACCTCCCATGTTGTACTCTTTCTCATTATCGGCGACACTCGCGGACGTGCCGACTTCGTGCTCATGGCGGAGCTGGCGATGTCCACCTCGTCATCGCTCTTACCGAATACCTCATCCGCCGTCTCGTCCATTTCCTTGTAGGCGGCTTGTAATTCAGCCTAATGGAGGCGTTACTACCAGCGAATCGCAGCTGATGTCGCGGGCGGAATGGTAAGAGTCGAGCAGCTACTCCTGCTCCGCCACGTCCACGTCCGGCGCGATGGTTGTGCCAGCGGCGAGTTGCTCCTGCACGCAGCGGTGATCATCGAGGAGACGGAGATTGTAGGCCTGGTCGGCCTGCGCCTGCCGGATCTTGGCCTCCCGTTCCTCCCTCACCATGTCTGTAGAGTGGGCACGGGCCTCGCCGATGGTGATGCAAGCATGCACCAACGAGGAGGGTGGCGCCGGCTCATCCTCGACTGCGTCCTCCTTTGGGACGTCAGCAGTGTCGGCCTTTGTCTGCCGGCCGGCCTTCCAGCCGGCTGCAGTGGCGGCGATCTCCTTTTTCTGCTCGGATGATAGGCTATCTCAGACGGCTTTGGAGCTGGAGGAGGCCATGGCGGGCATGGTTTAGAGAGGAGGAAGGGGGAGAGGATGATGGATGCGGCTATGGTCGGACATGTGGTTTATATAGGGGGAAGGGGTGGCAGGACAACCTGTGACGTGATTAATGACGGGCGGCAGACAGACGGACATGTGGCGTCGGCTCGCCGTTCCTCGGCAACCGCGTGCTTTTAATGAAGGCAAGCGAACGGGCGGGTGCCATTTGAATGGCTTAGAGACCCCTTCATATCTCTATTACCAATCATAATCCCTGGCATGGGCTAGTTTGTAAAATATGAAGTAATCTTTTGTAGATTAGATGGAAGAGGCGGCTAATGTAGGTATTGAGTAGAGCTCGGGCTTGCATGCGATGGTGGTGTAGAAAGGAGGCAGGTGGTGGGCTGTGGGCGCGGTAGGCCGATCACGTGCATCACTCGGGTGGTCGTGGTCTAGATGGACCAAGGGTACAGGTTTTTTTTCACCGATATCTCCTCGCTGGGTATGTGAGGAGACTATTATGCGTCATGGAGCAGAGAGGGCAGACAAGGGGATAGGGATGGCACCCGCTGGGTTTGAGTACGGGTGGAGTTACCCCATATCCTTACCCATCCTTCTCGAGCTTACCCGTCATCCGTACCCATACCCGTCAACGGGTATAAATTTTTCCTGTACCCATCACCCGACAGGGTAAATGGGTACCGCGGGTAAAAATACCCACGTATTATGCAGGAATATATCACAATATCGATCTAAAAAAGTATAGGATCAATGCTCATACTCATAAAATCATACACAGAATCAAAACTCACCTAGAGTTGAAATAGCTTTGCTCTTGTCCTTGTGATTGGTGGTAGCAGAGGATCGACTAAGCAGACTTGGGCGACATGGCCGGCTTGATGTTGTCGTGTTACAACAGTGACGCACCTTTGATGCTGAAGCAGGAGGTGCAGGACCATTACATCGGCAGGGGACTTGGCCCTTTCCTGGCAGATGGAGACGGATGGCACCATTTGACGATAGGGTTAGGCTTGGGATTGGGGCAGTCGTGCCATGCTCCTGGCCATGGTTGTCGCCGCCACTCACTCTGCATGAGCGCGTGAGTTGCATCTCCTTCTCCCAGTCCTGATCCTCGCGCAAGTTTTGGTCCTATGTGTACAGGGGTTGTAGACGGGTCAGCCGTCCGCAACTGACCGGACTGCACGGTCCAGATGTGTTTTGCCATCCAACACTGTCCTGGACGTATTTTTTTCCCGTAAATTGAAGACAAGTTTGTGTGTGTGTGTGTTGGGGGGGGGGGGGGGGGGGGGGGGGGGGGGGTGTTGTTTTTTTTTTGTTTGTTTTTTGGGGTTGTTTTTTGTTTGTTTTGTTTCTTTTTTGGTGTCTTGTGTGTGTTCTTGTTTTTTCCTTTCTTTCTTCTTCCTCTATCTTCTTTTTCCCTTTTTGTTGTCTTTCCCCCTCCCTTTTTTTTCCTCCTTTTGCCCCCTCCTCGGCCCGTTTGCACACTTTTTTGTCCCCCTCCTCCCCACCGTCGGTCCTCGTCGTTTCGGCCGCGCTGAGGCCTGTCGCTTCCTCTAGGCAGAGTCGCCTAGAGGAAGCCGACAGGCCTCAGTCGGGCCTCTACTAGGCCCAGGTCCTCCAAAAGCCCAATCGCTTCGCCGAGGCCGCTGGAACCCTGATATAGATTTTTTTTTCAAAACTGGCACCAAATGCCCGAGGCAAACTATCCGTTCTTCCACCCCCCGAGGCAAACTCGCACTCTTCATTTTCGTAGGCCTAATGCTTTGATCCGAGCAAGGCAAACTCATAATGACTAGCGCGTTGGTGTTTTGAAGTGCGGCTGGACGATAGAGAAGAGAGTGAGAGAGAGCAAGCAGTGTGGGCAGAAGCAAAGAGAAGGCTAATTTTTTTTTTCCGCCAATATTGTTCCCGTAATTTAATTTTCCACATTTTTTCTTTGCCGCCAATATTATTTCGCGCCTTTTTTTTTCCTGGCAAAATTCTTGCTAAATTCTTCCCGCCATTTTCGTTGCCGCGAGTATTGTTCCCGCCATTTTATTTTCGTTGCCGCGAGTATTGTTCTCGCCTTTTTCTTTCCTGCCTTTTTCGTTCCCGCCTTTTTCTTTCCCGCCATCTTCTTTCCCGCCATCTTGTCTTCTCAACCTATAAAACCCCCTCCACACTAAGGAGGGTAAGCAGGCCAGTGTAGTCTCGTCAAGATGTCCGGTTATCCTTTCGATCGTAGTTCTTTTCACCCTAGTATGTCCGAATGTCTTCTTAGCTTAGCCTTTGATTTCAAGATAGACAATAGGATAGTTCCATGGGACGAACTCCTCAGTAGTGACACCTTACTAAATGAGTTGGCTCACGCATTAAGTAGGTGAGGGTGGCCTGCAAGGACTTTTGAGGAGATACGAAAAGAACTTATGAGGTTGCAAGGAAGTGAAGAAGCAACAACATAAGGGTGAAGTATTCCTAAATGTTGCAGCACAACATACTTATTTTGGACCCAAGACAGCGAGGATGAAGACGAAATTTTCATGCCGAGCACCAAGGGCAAGAGCACCGCATCGTCGAAGGCCAAGAGTTCACATCGTCGAAGGCCAAGACTGCCGCATCGTGGAAGGCCAAGACTGCCGCATCGTCGAAGGGCAAGAAGTGCTGCATCGACAGGAGGATGACGATGATGCTTTGATGTAGTTTGTAAGTTGTATTTTTTAATTCAGATGTACTTGTATCTTAATTGTAGGAGCATATGTGTATGTTGCTTGTTCCGCGCCATATTTTCCCGCTGTCTACTTCCCGCCATATTTTCCCGCTTCGGTAGTTCCCGCCATATTTTCCCGCTCTTACTTCCCGCCATATTTTCCCGCTTCGGTAGTTCTCATTTTTCCCGTTCGTAGTTCCGCCAATGTTCCCGCCACAATTTCCCGCTTCTTAGTTCCCGCCTATTTTGTCCCGCTATCAGATTCCCGGCACAAATTTTCCCAGCTTTCTAGTCCCGCCATTTTTCCCTATCAGATTCCGCCCATTTTTTCCCGCTCTCACCTAAAAACACCCTCGGCAAGTGTGGGTAAGCAGTCTAGTGCAGTCTCGTTTCACCGTTGGATCGAAGGCATTTCCAAACGAGAAGGTAAATCAAATCCACCCCCCCCCCCCATTATTTGGTTCGTTTAATGTATCATAGTTTTTTGCAAACTCTAGTTTTCTTTGTCGTAGTGGTTATGCTCAAGGGTAAGTTAGGTGCTGAGTGGGATTTGAGTGGGATTTGTGTGTTGCAGATGGCTAAGGGTACTCAGTGGGTGCTTAGCCCTATTATTCAGTTCCAAGGCTTTCCTCCAAGTGTTGTGCAAGTTAGTGAAGTGGAACATCACTTTTGATTGGTTAAAGACTAAATTCATGTTGAAGCAAGGGTTGAAGGAAGACGATTTTGTGTACTACGTCAGCAGCTGCACTCAGATGGCCCTGGGGAAAGAAAATTCATTGAAATAACTGATGATGATACAATTCATGAAATGCTCAAAGAATGGGAATGAAAAAGGGTTGTTGACTTGCATTGCTACAGGAAACCGAGTTATATGTGATGTTTTATGTCGTCTGAACTATCGTGGACCATCGTGGTCATGAACTATTTATGTCTTTCGAGACATTGTATGTGATGAACTTGTCATTCGAGACTCAGTAGATTTATGTTATTGTATCCTAAAATTCGCATTGCAGCAAGTTGTATCTTAAACAGCAAGTTGTATCTAATTTGAACATGTTAATTTTAATGTTTCTTATTTTATGTATCTTATTCTATGCATGTCAGTGTGGAAATTTAACTCGAATAACAATGCGAATTAATAGTAATATGTCTCTCGCATACATAGGTCGAAATATGTGTCTCGCATACATAGGTCGAAATTGTCTTCTCGCATACATAGGTAGAAATATGTCTCTCACATACAAATACGTCGCACAAATGCATAAGTATCAGCCACGTCTCTCTTCGTCCGCGGCGTGGCTGTGGTGGAGGGGGCGTCGACCAGCCTAACCTGTTCGGTCGCCGAATGTTACGAAGAGGAATCGAAGACTCGTCCTGGCCATACTGTGTGTCCTGCGGGCGTGTGTGGGCTGTGTGGGATATGGTGGAGGAGTAGAACCATCGGAGCACTGTCAAACGTGGTTCGGAATGGGACGCCTGATGTCGGACATAGGCGCCCTATATACGTAGGCTCCTCGGCAGGGAGGCAACTAAGTAATTAAGAAAGAAGTAGTTCCAATTGATATTGAAAAGAATAGATATGAACAAACATACCTGTAGGATGTTGATGCATCACGAAGCTCGGCGGTGGACCGTGCTGTGTGTGGGGTGTGGTCGAAACCCGTGGCCGACGTGGGATCATCGTGGTGCTGCCACGCTGAACTCCCGCTGGTCAGGAGCTGGTGGCCTACTCATCCACTGATGGTCTACACGTGGACGTGGATGATGTCGTGCTGGCCCGTTGAGTGACGAGGCGGGCGTACCTGGGGCTGCTGGAGAACAACATCCGTAGAGGAGTGCACGTGATGGTCTGATATATAGCTCGTAATTTCCCCTCCATGCGCGTCAAGAAGGAGTGCATGGACGAGGATCTAGAAGAGCAGTAGAGACGATAGTTGCCGTCTATAGCTGGCCACCTCTCGTGAAGCTCTCGAGTGACATGTCAGCCTGAAATGAAATCAAAGATATTACGTCGCACGACAAAGTATGTAAGACTAGATGCATTAGATAAGTTCAGTATATGTTACCACGTGCTGTCTAGGGCCCGAAGTATCATAGCTCGGGTACGTATCCCTGTAGCAGGGCCGGTATCTCCTTCTTTGAGGGTGGTTAATGATGTAACCGCGTCAGCTGCTGTACTGATTCCAATAGGCATCGAATTCAGCCATATCGAACGCGCGATCCTCGTCCCAAATATGTGTCGTGCCAGTCTCCCACTGCAACATACATCTGAACATGTGCCTGCCACTGAGCCATGGTCCTCTTAATCCCCTTCCTCGTGATCCTGAAATTGCCTTGTGTGTGCAATGATTAGTTAATTCTTTGGTATTTTCGTAATGTGAAGACCAACCAACATTGAATACTAGACGTACCTGTGGACATTGTCTAACAGACGACGCTCAGTAGGTGGGGGCTGGGCCAACTGTCGAAGACCAAACTGTCTCATGACCTCTGTTGGGCCATCTCCTCGACGAATACACGAAGATGATCTTCGATTTGGTCATCCAGTAATCCCGATCTCTTGTGCAAAGCTCAGAAATACCGCCGGGATATCTAGCATCTATGGCTGCCTGCGTGTACGGCTGCCAGATCACCCCAGTGTACACATCGAACTGCTCGTTCAATGCAGTGTAGGCTCGCCTAGTCTGTTCAGTAGAGAAGCGTCTCTGCGCAAACCAAAAGTTAGTTTATGTCATGGTGTACATAAGGACATGATTTACACATAGAAGATGCAACAAATTATGACACGACACATACCCGGCGACGTGTCCAGATCATACCGAAAGTAGGCATGTCGATGCCCTCAGCATCAAAAAGCTCGTTCAAAGGCCAAGCCTCGTCCACCTGAATGTTCGGTCGTGCAATAGAGAATCTCTCCCAGGACCACAGCTGTAAAAATAGAGGGCAACCAAGAAGGGCCGCCTTCGTCCCCTCTAGCCTGCAGCCATTGCACAGAGCTCGGTATGTAGCCGCTAAAACAGCAGAACCCCAACTCCTCTGTGTGATCTGCCCCGGGGCCGTAGCTGTAGCGATCTCTAATGCAATGGGGATGTACCGCGCGGTGCAAGTGGTGACATGATTCTCTGTGAACATCACCTTCCCAAGAAGCCACAATAGGTAAGCCTCCAGGCTCCTAGTGATCTGTACCGCAGTCATGGCTCCCGGAAACCTCTGGATCTGTAGTCAGTAAGTAAAGATGGACAATTAGTAAATAGAGAATATGCAAGACAAGGGGAAGATGGAAGACAAATGACAGATCTGTGATTGATGAACAAACCTCAAAATTCCCCAACCAATCAAACTTAGGTCCGTGTTTCTCCGCGGCTAATGCGGGAGCACCGGGGTAGATATTCTGGAAACGGTTACCAAGTTGCTGCTCCCAACCAGCCGGTGCCTCCAACGGTCCTATGGCATGACCCGACAAGGGTAGTCCCAGTAAAAGTGACACATCCTCCAGAGTAGGAGCCATCTCTCCCCAACGGAAGTGAAACGTGTGGGTCTCCGGCCTCCATCGATCCGTTAAGCACGTGAGCAAAGCGTGGTCAATGGCGACGTGTGTATTGGTATCTGTGGCCTCAACAAGACGCGCGAAAGGTAAAAGCCCAGCCCATTTCAACCTGCGTAGAACAAAGCACAAATGTTCAATGAGTTGTTATCGGAAAAAACACCTAACAAAGAACAAAATTAAGAAAACCCGTATCTCTCGGTCCAATCCGGATGTATCTTCCAGTCATGCTTAGGAGTTCGAGTGACTAGGGGTAACAGAGAGCATTCCTCTAACATCGCAGCATGATGGCCACTATCAATGAGAGGATCAATCAATGGAGGGAGTTCTTCCTCCATTCCTGCACTTATGAAAACACAGTTGCACGCACCATACAAATTTAAACAAAGTGCCACACTTAATACAAATTAAACAGAGTGCCACACTTATTACATAATTAAACAGAGTGCCACACTTAACACAAATTTAACAGAGTGCCACACTTAATACAAATTAAACAGAGTGCCACACTTAATACAAATTTAACAGAGTGCCACACTTATTACATAATTAAACAGAGTGCCACACGTACGCTAGTTTCTTCCTCTCCCTCCTCTCCCTCTTCTTCCTCTTCGTCCCTGGTTTCCTCGTCCACGCCCAATCACGAAGGTGGGACAATTAGTGTCCCTGTGGCCAAATTCATTGCATAGAATGCATTGAATAGTTGGCCCTCCGGCTTCAGATTCATCCATATCATTCCGGATGCGCTGAGTCTGACGTCTGCCTCTGCTTGTACGCATATTCCGTGGGTCTGGAATGTACCGTCTTTCAACAGGGTTAACAGTCGTGAAGTTACCCATTGATTGAAATCCCTGCAACTCACCTGTCCAGGTATTGACCACGGATTCTTTCAAGAAATATGAAGACACAAAAGAGATTGCGTCAAGTCCTAGCTGCCCGCAAGCAGCAAGTACATGAGAGCAAGGTAGATGAAGCAACTTCGGTTTGTTGCATGTGCACTCACACGTTGGCCTGACTTCATTGCCAATTTTCACCTCATGCGTCAACACCTGATTTCCACATCCGAATTTGTTGTTAGCTAATCGGACCTCAAACCTTCTTTCTTGATTTCCGATGGGGACTACAGTGTGAGTCCTAGCTTTCCGCATCTTATCATTCATGTACTTCATAACCCTTTCACAATAACGTGTGTTCGGGTTGTTTGTGATATGCAACTCTGCTGCTTGACGTCTATCTCTGAAATACTTCACCGTGCCATAGAAAATACCCTCAACGATTGCTGTCAGTGGCAAAGCACGGTTTCCTCTCAGGACAAAATTATAAGTTTCAGCTAGGTTGGTAGTCATGACACCATACCTTGCTCCATGTGTGTCATGCAGCAAAGACCACCTCTCCAGAGGCTCATGCTCTATCCACTCCTCAAATGTTTTAATCGTCCTGCCAAGCCTTCTCCTAGTACCAGGTGGGTCAAATCCTGGCAAATCACAAAGCCCAACAGGTTCTTCCTCCTCGGCCGCTGGTCCTGTTGCTAACTGTGCAGCTACTGCTTCTACATGTGCCCTCACAGCTGCAGCTCTTGCAGCTTTTCTGTCCCTAACATGTCTCAGAGTGCACACATTAAGTCTCTCACGTATCTTCATGTACTTCCATTCCTGGTTCTGCTTGCAAAGTTTTTTGAATAGATTCATAAGGTTCGTATTTCTGAACTGCGAGAAGAAATTGGCCCCCAGGTGACGCATGCACCAACGGCTCTGCAGGTCCTGCCATGGAGTTGGCTCATCAGGCCCAGGGTTTGTCAGTGTCCTTATCGCACTCAGTATACCTGCATGCCTGTCATGAAGGATGCACACATTCGGCTTATCCTTCACAACTGCTATTTTCAGTTGCCTGAAGAACCAAGTCCAACTTTCAATATTCTCGCTCTCCACAAAAGCAAATGCTAGTGGGACTACTTGATTTTGACCGTCTTGACCAATGGCGGTGAGGGTCTGACCCTTGTACTTGCCAGTGAGAAATGTGCCATCTACACATATCACCGGTCTACAATGACTGAAAGCTTCGATGCATACACCGAAAGAGAAGAACAATCGATGCAGCACCATCACAGTTGGGAACTCAGGCATGTGCAAGTCTTGGATGTTAATATAGGTGCCTGGATTCCGGTACTGCAGTGTGCGGAGGAGACGGACAACACAGTCATATGCATCGATATACGAACCAAATCTCTGCTCAAGCGCCATCTGCTTAGCCCTCCAAGCCTTGCCATAAGAAATTCTGTAATGGAACCTGACGAAGACTTTTGTCTGGATAGCCTTCACTTCCATCGCTTTGCTCTCCACTATCTCGTTGTAAAGCAATCGAGCAATAAGCGTGGATGAAAGGTTACCATGATCTTGAGGGATATACGGAATAACACATGTGTGCTGTACGAAGTCACTGATCACCCAACTTGTGCCATACTTTGGGAGATAGCCATGCACCCTCGCGGGACAATCATTGTTCTTGCATACCATTGTCAAAAATTTCTGACTAGACACGGCAGCTCTCAAAACCCTTTGCGTGGACATTGCCCACTGAGTTATTGCATCCTTCAGAGCTTCCTTGTTGGGGTACATACCACCCGTCGCAATGTTGTTCTGGTGATATTGCCAGGCAGAATCATGGCCATCATTCACGGTCATTGCAGATGAGAAGTCATGATTCCATGCTGCAGGATTAGGCACCACCTCTACGTTCTCATCTTCATCCGACTCGTCGGAATTATCAGCATGACCAATATCAACATCTGTATCTTCATCTTCCATCAGGTTTTGCATTTGGCCATCTACCTCGTCAGCATCAACCTGGCCAACGTCATAACCATCAGCATTTCCTCCTTCTACCTGACTACTCTGCCCTGATTCGTGGTCATCATATCCATCATTTGACGGATCATAACCACCCTCGCCTTCAGGGGCACTGCTCTGACCAGGATCATAACCACCCTCGCCTTCAGGGGCACTGTCCTCCTTCAGGACAGGAAGCACTAAGGCGCAAGGAATTACTATCCTTTTTGCACATCCTTGCAACCAGCGCACCCACTGAGAGTCCCGCTCGATTGGCCTCAAATAAAAGAAAATGTTTGAACTTGACCGGCTCCACAATGCATGAACACCGACGGCGTGAGTTTCAGTATTATACCCTAAACATTTTGTCAACCACTCTGTCAACTGACTAACAGACCATGTTTGAGGGGCACTAATTGGCACCACGATGTTCTCGAACTCACTAAGATCAACTCCCAACTGATTTGTTTGGACGGTACCATGACCGTAGAAAAAAGTGAACTTCACTACATCTGACATATCTGCCGATCTAAAATATTCAACATGAATATCTATTAAGCAACAAGTCAAACTTATAATATATTATGGGATATTATCGGTGCACTTAAAAATATTCATAAACTGAAATATCAGACATCTAAAAATATTCCAGACACATAAATATTATCGGACGCCTAAATAATAACGGACAACTCTACATTACCGGACGCCTATATATTACCGGTCACCTAAATATTACCGGTCACCTAAATATTATCGGACGCCTATATATTATTACCGGTCACCTAAATATTACCGGTCACCTAAATATTATCGGACGCCTATATATTATTACCAGTCACCTAAATATTAACAGACAACTATATATTACCGGATACCTAAATATTAACAGACAACTATATATTACCGGATACCTAAATATTAACGGACACGTAAATACTTGACAATAAAATATTATCGGACCAACTAAATATGTTATGATATATTACCGAACCAACTAGAAAATCACACAAATAATATGACACACAAAATTTAACTTATATTATACCCTTGAAGCGTGAGAAGAAACGACGAACGAACGACGCCCCTCAATCACCGGAGAGCACCACCACCACCTCCACGTGCAGCACCCCCTCCTCCACCACCACGTGCAACACCCCCTCCTCCACCACCTCCACCTCCACCACCACCTCCACGTGCAGCACCCCCTCCTCCACCACCTCCACCTCCACCACCACGAGCTATCCCATCGCGAGATCGAGGTCTTCCTTGCCTCCTCCTACTACGGTGGAAAACGGGGAAGAAAATCGGCTAGAAAATGGGTATTAATTTGCCGTAGTTTCGGTTAGAAGACATGAACTGAAGAAGGAAGGAAGAAGTGAAGGAAGAAGTGAAGGAAGAAGAAAGCTACGGGCAGCAGGAAGGAGGAGGCAAGGAAGTGAAAGGAGGAGGAAGAAAGTGAAAGGAGGAGACAAGGAAGTGAAAGGAGAAGACAAGGAAGTGAAAGAAAGAAAAGATAAAGTGAAAGGGAAAGAAAAGGGCAGCAGCCGGCCAGGCACGGGCGGCCAGGGGAGCTGCGGGCGCGCGGGCTGGTGCTGCGCCCCTGTCGGCTTCGGCCAGGCCGACAGGTCGGCAGTCGGCCTAGAGGAAGCCGACAGGAGGCTGCCCGGCCGACTAACGCGTCCACGCGGCCACTTGTCGGCCCAGAGGGTCCTGTCGGCCTCTAATAAGCCGACTGGACCCTGTCGGCTTATTAGAGGCCGACGGTGTATTATTTTTGCAAAATTTTCAATCCGTGTATTATTTTTCAAATTTATTAAAAAAAATGTATTATTTAAAAAAAATTAGCTGCCATGTTCACGTCTGACAACCACGGCTCACCTCCGCGGATGCACTGCCCATAACGCTTCGCTTTCGCCCATCACCTCCGCGAGCCCATCTATAACCCTGCTTCCATCATCCGCAACACGCTCCAACATATTAGTGGTGACCCAGCTTTCGCTATCTGTGGCTCCTGGTGCGGTGCCGGTTGCCTCACTTTCTCGCCTGTTGATGCTTGCGAAGACGTCATGTCTGTTTCGAGACCGTGTGCAACAAAAGACTATGGTTTTGTTTTCAAAAAACAAAGCCAGTGGTTTTTTTTAAACATGTAAATTTCAAATAAATCTAGGATGTATGTAATAAGGCTCTAATGGAGGGTGTATGTTTTAAATAGCAGGCTGATCTGGTCTTCAAAATCGTCATAGTTTTGCAGTCATGGGGGCCTTTGGGGAGACTGCAGGATGGACCGCAGCTTGATCGGCTCATCGTCAACTTGCGTGCTAGGTATATTAACTGCTTCAAGATGCCGTGAGACAGGACATTGTGTTCGAATTTGCTAGTGGGCCTTTGGCCCAAAGCCCAACTAAAATTCTGAAATTCTCTTGGCCCATTCTTGCACACATGTGAGTGGTATGAGTGAGACTAAAGTTTAGTCCCACCGGCTTCATGACTGCAAAACTATGACGTTGATTGATGACTCCACTAGATATTATTGGAATTTGCTAGTGGGCCTTTGGCCCAAAGCCCAACTAAAATTCTGAAATTCTCTTGGCCCATTCATGCACACATGTGAGTGGTGTGAGTGAGACTAAAGTTTAGTCCCACCCCGGAATTTGAGTGAGACTTGCACCTCTTTATAAGGTGAGCTCTTCTACTACTTGTATGAGCATGAGAAGAGGAGACCTACCCGCGCGCTCCTTCTCCTCGCTCGCCTCGCCACGACGAGCCGCGGGTTGCGGGATTGAGCCTTAAACAAGCTCCTAAGGAGTGGCATGAGAAGTTCGAAAGAACATTAACTGTTGCAGGCTTTGTAGTAAACGATGGTGACAAGTGTGTGTACTATCGCCATGGTGGGGGCGAAGGAGTTATTCTTTGTCTGTATGTCGACGGCATACTGATCTTTGGAACCAAACTTGATTTAATCAAGGAGGTTAAGGATTTCTTATCTCGTTGCTTTGAGATGAAGGATCTAGGAGTAGCTGATATTATTTTAAACATCAAGCTGTTGAGAGATGAGAATGGTGGGATTACACTGCTTTAGTCTCACTATGTGGAAAAGGTCTTGAGTCGTTTTGCATATAGCGACTGCCAGCCTTCTCCAACTCCATATGATACTAGTGTGTTGCTTCGAAAGAATCGACGGATTGCTAAGGATCAACTGAGGTATTCTCAGATTATTGGCACGCTTATGTATTTGGCAAGTGCCACGAGGCCTGACATCTCTTTTGCTGTGAGCAAACTGAGTCGGTTTGTGTCAAAACCGGGAGATGATCATTGGCATGCGCTTGAGAGAGTTATGCGCTATTTGAAAGGCACTGCGAGCTATGGGATTCACTACACCGGGTATCGGAGGGTACTGGAGGGTTATAGTGAATCAAACTGGATATCTGATGCTGATGAGATTAAGCCCACAAGTGGTTATGTTTTTACACTTGGTGGTGGCACTGTTTCCTGGAAGTCTTGCAAGCAGACCATCTTAACGGGGTCAACTATGGAAGCAGAACTCACAGCATTAGACACTGCCACTGTTGAAGCAGAGTGGCTTCGTGAGCTCTTGATGGACTTACCTATGGTTGAAAAACCAATAACCCTATCCTGATAAACTGTGATAATCAAACTGTGATCATCAAAATAAACAGTTCTAAGGACAATATGAAGTCCTCAAGGCATGTGAAGAGGAGACTAAAATCTGTCAGAAAATTGAGGAACTCCGGAGTTATTACGTTGGATTATATCCAAACATCGAAAAACTTGGCAGATCCCTTCACAAAGGGTCTATCACGTAATGTGATAGATAATGCATCGATGGAGATGGGTTTGAGACCCATCGCATGAGTTGTCCATAGTGGTAACCCACTCTATGTGATCGGAGATCCTGTGAAGTAGAAGTGGGAGACAAGCTGTTCGTCAGCTGAGAGGAGAGTATCCCTATTTTAATTATCCCACTCCATGAAGATGCAATACTCTCCTGATATGCATGGCAGGTTGATATTTATCTGAATGTGTTCCAAGTGGCTTATTTGAGTAAGTGGAGATGTTGTCCTGCAGAGCATCTACTGAGGAACACACCTATATGATTTTGACTGTTAACGTCGCAGTATGTGAGAATTGGGTGTTTTCTAATAAATTCATGAAAGGCCCTGGAGTATGACGTATACGCTCCACCTGTGGGGAAGCCTTGCGGCAGCCCAGTATCGATCAAGATTTGTGTGAAACTAGTCTCGCAAAAAACTTGTAGTTCAAGGCATAGTCCACTATTCAAGTTGTGATCTAGTGTAGCATAAAACTCTAAGTGGAAGTTCAACTTCACAGTCTCCACTAAGCACTGGTATATAAACAATGTTTTGGAACTAAATGATGAGATGTGCCAATGAGACTTTGTGGGGGATTGTTAGAATTTGCTAGTGGGCCTTTGGCCCAAATCCCAACTAAAATTCTGAAATTCTCTTGGACCATTCATGCACACATGTGAGTGGTGTGAGTGAGACTAAAGTTTAGTCCCACCCCGGAAGTTGAGTGAGACTTGCACCTCTTTATAAAGTGAGCTCTTCTACCACTTGTATGTGCATGAGAAGAGGAGACCTACACGCGCGCTCCTCCTCCTCGCTCGTGGGGTTTACTCCCACGACCTACCCGGCCCGCACTATATAGTCAGGCATACGTCTACCCTAGCTGCGCCAGTATCGTATGGTTTCGCACCACCGTTCCAGATCATTGCGCCGCCACGCAAGTCTTCTCCATCCCTCCTTTCGGCGTGCACCGAGAGAAGGGACAGCAGGCCTCCGGAACCCCGCCTCTCGTGATCCTGTACGGGAGAGGGGCGATCAAGTTTTTGGGGAGCGCACTCGCGCGACTACTGGAAGCGAGGACTTCGCCGACGATGACTTCTTCCCCGACCTCAGCAACCTCTTCCTCAACGACATGGGCGACAATCTCAACGCCAATGGTGCTGCTGCTCCCGTTGCACCGTATGTGATTTTGTCCTTCCTGCTCGAGATCGTGGTAGAATTCATGTTTCTAGTCTGTGCCCTAGATTCGATCTGTTCATCTACTATGCTAGTCCACATGATTAGTTTAATCTCTGTTATTGCCGTCATGGCTTATTCTGTGTTTATTCGGATTAAATCTCGTAGTAATTTGCTCATATATTCAACATTCCAAAAACCTGATTATAGGCAATTTGCTCCGAGTCGTTTTGCTGCGCATCTGAAGCCGCCTACCTTTAAGGGAGTGTGTAAGGGCATATTTATCCCTAAGTGGTTTTGGTGATTGATGACAATGCTTTTGCGGACTAATCGTGTGCATTGAGCTTTTCAGATATCTCATGTCTAGGCACTAGACGATTCGATGCCCCTCGGAGCCTATCGAAGACGGCGGTTCTCTACGTTTCTTTTCGGTGTATTTGAGTCGTAGGAAAGCCGTACTATTAAGAGGGGGTCCGCTTTGGAAATGTATGGGTGGAATCAACATGTACACAGCCCCATATGCACCCACAACCTCCTTTCCCTTCTTTGGAGCTTTTCCATGTTTTCTGTGGTGTTTTCAGCATCTTTCCAGCGGTAGTACCGCTAGTGCCCACAGTAGTACCGCTTATGCGGTAGTACCGCTGGTACTTCAGTGGCACTACTGCTTGGGGTGTCCCCGAGCGTGCAACGTTCTGTTGTCGGTATGCAATTCACTGTAGTAGAGCGGTAGTAGCGCGGTAGTACCGCTCCGGCGGTACTACAGCCCCTACTACCGTCTCCACTACCGCTTGCGGGGTTTTCCTCTGTGCAAGGTTCTAGCGGTAGTAGAGCGGCACTAGGACGGTAGTACTGCGTCGCACGGTACTGCCGCCCCAGGCACCTTTCTACTACCGCTGCCTCCCCAGGACTAAAACCCTAGGCGGTAGTATCGCCGAGGTCAGCGGTAATACCCCTCCGGCAGCACTATCGTAGATACACTCTGTGTATTTTAGGCTTGTGTGGAGTAGTACCGCTCCTAGGAGCGGTAGTACCGCTTAGCTGCTGGACTAGACAGAAAACGGTTGGATTTTGGTTCCCCTATATAAAGGGGGGGGGGTCTTCTTCCTTTGGTTGACCTCTTCCCCCCAAGCTCCATTGCCATTCAAAAGGTCATTCTTGCCCGATCTCTCTCCCTACCCAATCAAACTTGTTGATTTTCTAGGGATTGGTTGAGAAGGCCACGATCTACACTTCCACTAAGAGAAATTTGATTCCCCCCACTAATACCTTGCGGATATTGTTACTCTTGGGTGTTTGAGCACCCTAGACGGTTGATGTCACCTCGTAGCCATATTCCATTGTGGTGAAGCTCCGTGGTTTCATTGGGAGCCTCCAATTTGGTTGTGGAGAGAGCCCCAACCTTGTCTGTAAAGGTTCGGTTGCCGCATTCAAGGGCACCAATAGTGGATTCACGGCTTCTCGCATTGTGTGAGGGCGTGAGGAGAATATGGTGGTCCTAGTGGCTTCTTGGGGAGCATTGTGCCTCCACACCGCTCCAACGGAGATGTACTTCCTCTCAAAGGGAAGGAACTTCGGTAACACTTCCTCGTCTCCACCGGCTTCACTCTTGGTTATTTCTTACCTTTACTTCTGCAAGATTATATTGTGTTGTATCCCTTGCTTGCTTGTGTGCTTGTTGTTGTTGCATCATATAGGTTGTTCACCTAGTCGCATATCTAGACAACCTACTTTGATGCAAAGCTTAATTTGGTTAAGAAAAGCTAAAAATTGTTAGTTGCCTATTCACCCCCCCTCTAGTCAACCATATCGATGCTTTCAATTGGTATCAGAGCCTCGTCTCTTTATTAAGGACTTTGCCGTCCGAAGAGTATGGTTGACACCACAGACGAGGTGGAGGAGCACTCCGGTGCGAATCCTATCTTGTCTACGGCTGATGGGGGATCCTCGGTCTCTCGTGAGGAGTTGAATGTGGCCTTGGACACATTAAAAACCTCCATGACGTCCGAGGTCAAAGGCATGCTTGAGAAGTTTCTTGATGGTCTTAAAGTTTCCACCGCACCGTTGGAAGTGGTCGATCCCACTAACAAGGTGACGGATGCTAACTCCAACAAAGGGGAAGCTACTAGTGATCAAGTTCCTTTGACTAGTGGTAGAAGTGGAAATGGCATCTTTGCCCATGTTGAACCTCCAATTACTTATGGAGGACCGATTCCTTCAATGCATATGAATCATGTTGGTCCTCCTCCCAAGCTTGTGAAAAATGAGGATTTTGCCGCTTGGGTCTATCGCTTTAAACGTCATTTAAATCATAGTTCTACTAATCTTTGGAGAATTATTGAGCAAGGTTTCTACCCGCACGACCCAAGCAACTTCACTCCTAGAGAAGCCGCAGATCATCAATTCAACGAGTCCGCTCTCTTCATTCTCCAAGAAGCTATTCCTGAAGGAAATATGCCCTAGAGGCAATAATAAAGTTGTTATATATATTTCCTTATATCATGATAAATGTTTATTATTCATGCTAGAATTGTATTAACCGAAAGCTTAGTACATGTGTGGATACATAGACAAACATAGTGTCACTAGTATGCCTCTACTTGACTAGCTCGTTAATCAAAGATGGTTTAGTTTCCTAGCCATAGACATGAGTTGTCATTTGATGAACGGGATCACATCATTAGAGAATGATGTGATTGACAAGACCCATCCGTTAGCTTAGCACGATGATCGTTTAGTTTGTTGCTATTGCTTTCTTCATGACTTATACATGTTCCTATGACTATGAGATTATGCAACTCCCGAATACCGGAGGAACACTTTGTGTGATATCAAACGTCACAACGTAACTGGGTGATTATAAAGATGCTCTACAGGTGTCTCCGATGGTGTTTGTTGAGTTGGCATACATCGAGATTAGGATTTGTCACTCCGATTGTCGGAGAGGTATCTCTGGGCCTTCTCGGTAATGCACATCATATGAAGCCTTGCAAGCAATGTGACTAATGAGTTAGTTACGGGATGATGCATTACGGAACGAGTAAAGAGACTTGCCGGTAACGAGATTGAACTAGGTATTGAGATACCGACGATCGAATCTCGGGCAAGTAACATATCGATGACAAAGGGAACAACATATGTTGTTATGCGGTTTGACCGATAAAGATCTTCATAGAATATGTGGGAGCCAATATGAGCATCCAGGTTCCGCTATTGGTTATTGACCGGAGATGAGTCTCGGTCATGTCTACATAGTTCTCGAACCCGTAGGGTCCGCACGCTTAACGTTCGATGACGATTGGTATTATGAGTTTATGTGTTTCGATGTACTGAAGGTTGTTCGGAGTCCCGGATGAGATCACGGACACGAAGAGGAGTCTCGAAATGTTCGAGACATAAAGATTGATATATTGGAAGGCTATGTTTGGACACCGGAAAGGTTTCGGATAGGTTCGGGCATTTTTCGGAGTACCGGGGGGTTACCGGAACCCCCCGGGGAGTCAATGGGCCTTATTGGGCCTTAGTGGAAGAGAGGAGGAGGCGGCCAGGTGGAGGGCGCGCCCCCCCCCCAAGCCCAATCCAAATTGGGGTGCGGGGCCGGCCCCCCCTTTCCTTCTCCCTCTCTCCCTCTTCCTTCTTCTCCTACTCCAACTAGGGAAGGGGGGAAACCTACTCCTACTGGGAGTAGGACTCCCCCCCTTAGCCGCGCCCCTTGAGGCCGGCCGGCCCCCTCCTCCCCTCCTTTATATACGGAGGAGGGGGGCACCCCATAGACACACAAGTTGATTATTTTAGCCGTGTGCGGTGCCCCCCTCCACAGATTTCCACCTCGATCATATTATCGTAGTGCTTAGGCGAAGCCCTGCGTCGGTAACTTCATCATCACCGTCACCACGCCGTCGTGCTGACGAAACTCTCCCTCGGCCTCAGCTGGATCTAGAGTTCGAGGGACGTCACCGAGCTGAACGTGTGCAGATCGTGGAGGTGCCGTGCGTTCGGTACCTGATCGGTTGGATCGCGAAGACGTTCGACTACATCAACCGCGTTACTAAACGCTTCCACTTTCGGTCTATGAGGGTACGTGGACACACTCTCCCCGCTCGTTGCTATGCTTCTCCTAGATAGATCTTGCGTGATCGTAGGAATTTTTTTGAAATACTACGTTCTCCTTCAATTCCACCCAAAGATATTGCGCATCTCCGTCCTTTCACCGTTGCCAAGGAAGCATGGTAACATATTGTTTCCATTTACAAGGGAAGCGCAAGCATTCAATGCTCAAACTTTGAAGTGGTGCAAGATGGAGCCGATGAGTTTGCAATGAATGAAGATGAAGAACCTCGAGAGCTTTACCGGAGATTAACCACTCTCGCGGTCTCACTCCGAGATCATGGGAGCAAGGATACAGATGACAATTGGATCAAGCACAAGTTTCTCAAGGCCATGATGCCTTACCATAAGGCCATGTCCTCTGTCATCCGTCAAAGGCTGGACTTTCACTCCTTGTCCTCAAGTGAGGTGTTGGATGAGTTTGTTGCAATGAGGATCTTGGACAAGACCGCCGACAATACGGTGTTGCGTTCTCAACGAGCAAAGAAGCTCAATCTTGCTTTGAAGGCCAAGGCTAGTGTGGAAGAAGAGGGTGAAGAGGAAGAAGAGGAGTGTTGCCCCGAAGATACCAAATATGCTTATCATGAGCACATGGCTCTCGCTTCACGGCAATTTTGGAGCAAGAAGAACTCAAGGCCCAACTTCAACAAGAACAACTCAAGTGGCGCCAAGGGTAAGCAACGTGTGAGGACATGCTATAATTGTGGCAATGTGAGCCAGTTTGTTGCGGAGTGCCCATACGAGAAGAGGGAAGACAATGGTGGCAAGATTATCCGAAAAGACAAGGCCAAGTCTTTCCCCAACAAGAACAACTTCACCAAGAAGACTCCTCCCAAGGGGTTGGTGGCACAAGAAGAGTACAATGAGGATGATGAAGATGAAGACGGTGAGACGATTGCCATGGCCTCCGTTTCCATTGCAACAACTCCACGGGTGTCCCTCTTCGATTCACCCAAGGAGAACATCACCGCCAAGTGCCTCATGGCTAAAGCCACCAACAAGGTAACCCCCAACATCAAAACTACCATCATTACTAATCCTTCCTTGACGGATTGCATTGATGAAAGTGAGGGGACGAAGGAGGAGGAAAATGAATTTGAGTCTTTTATGAATAAGCTCAAGGGTAAATCCAAGAAGCACCTTGTTGCTCTCTTGGAACAACTTGGTGAAGCCAATGACATGATCAAGGCTCACGAAGAAACCATCTCTAAGATGGAAGGGCATAGTCGTGACTATGCCGATGAGATATCGGATCTCTCTAATGCGCTTGAGGAAGAGCGTGGTCATCGTTTGGCTCTTGAGGAGTCACACAACGATGATCATGCTAAATTAAAGAAAGATCTTGATCATTCTCTTGTTGTATCTCGTGTGCTCAATTCCGAGAAGGCTAAACTTGGGGTTGACCATGCTAGACTCAAGGATGAGTTTGATATACTTGACAAGGCTCACAAGGCCTTGAAGGGTGCGCGTGCTATCCTCAAAGAGTCTCATGATGAACTCCAAGTGAAGCTAACCAAGGAGAAAGCCACATTTCCTCATATGGTTTTAATTTATAATGCAAATGCTTCTAACCCATGTTGTGTGTAGGAGATATGCCCTAGAGGAAATAATAAATGTTATTATTTATCTCCATGCTCATTATTATGTTTATGTTCCATGCTATAACTGCTATGGTTCTCGAGTCTGCAATAACCACGAGGCTCGGAGGAAGACTCATATGCACGTGTGGAATAATAAACGGTAAAATGTATTCCTAGTCTGGCCTCTAAGACTAGCTCAAGTGTTGCATGATGGTTCTGTTTTCCTGATCATGGGCATGTCTATGCCAGCAACTTTGAGGGCACAATGTTAGCAGAACATTTGTGTTGAATCGACCCGAATTGATGTTATGCTATGAGTTACATTCGTCACAAGCTAATGGTTAATAACATAGAGATGGTTAACGTTTGCATGATTCCTTAGACCATGAGAGTATCGAGTTTCTTCATGCTTGCTTCATGAACTTTGGGGTTTGTTAAACGTAATCCGTAAATGGGTGGCTATTACGGCGGCTTACGGGTTCATGGAAAAGTGTGTCAAGTAACTTGATAGCTCAAGATTGGGATTTGCTCCTCCAATGATGGAGAGATATCGCTGGGCCCTCTCGGTGTTACGGTATCCATCATCGTCTGGCCAGGCACTTTGTGATTTGATCACGTGGATGCCGGAACACGGTAACGAGAAAAGAAAACAATACCGGTAACGAGGTAACTGGCATAGTGGACAAGTGTTGATCCAAGGGGATGCCAACATGTCTCACCTCAGGTATTTGTAACATATCACGAAGCAACAGGAATAGCACACGGCAACTGGAGGTTCACTCAAATATTCATTCGTGTGGGTATAGGGGTCAATATGGGTGTCCACGGCTCCGATGTTGATCATTGATCGGAAGGGGTTCCATATCATGTCTATACTTCATCGAACCTATAGGGTCGCACGCTTAAGGGTCATCTATCTGCTGAATACTAGACAGGGAGTCTGAGAGAAAATCAACGAAAAAGTTTCGGACACCGAAAAAGTTTTGGACAGCGGAAAAGTTCCGCAGAGAGAACACCGGATGAGTTTCGGTGAAACTGAAAAGTTGTTTCAGAGGATACCATAAAGTCAAATTGGTTTCGGCACATGCCTGATAATTCTTGGAGGGTGCCAGAATCATTCTGGAAACTTCTGGGAATTTTCCGGGATGAAAACCGAAATGTTCCGGAGCTGCAGGAACCACTTCAGATGCTTTTCACCGATGAAAATCACTAATCTGGAATTGTTCTGAAACGCATTGAAAATTATTTTAGTGGGTACTGGAAATGTTCTAAGCCCACATAAATATTTTCAGTTCGAACGGACGCTGAAAAATGTCGTCGTGAATAGTGAAAGTGCTTTTTGGGATATTTTTTGGAAAGCCACCTTTTAGGGCTTTTTCTATAAGGCTTCTAGAAGGGCTTGGGGGCCAAGTAAGCCCCTCATGGGGGGCCCCCAAGGGGGTGGCCGGCCACATGTGTGGGGCTCCATGGAACTCCACTTCAATCCCCATTATGCCCTTCATGTGTGACATTTGCATGGGCATTTTGGGTTTTTGTGTGCCATCCCTACCCCTTGGTTTTCCTATAAATAGGAGGTGAGGGGGCTGCCATAAGTTCATCCCTTGCTCTCATACACATGCCATGCATTATCTGGCTTTTTCTCACCCTCCCACGAAAAGAGTTCGTAGAGCCGAAAGGCTGTCTGGGTTCCGGTGGGAACTACTTCTGGGCGGCGAAGCCCTGCCGGATAGATGACACCGTATGTGAGCAACCCCGTAGAGAGGTCGTAGTTTCGATCTTTGTGCCCGAGGGGCTGTTTTGAGAGTGCCTCCTGAAGGGCTGTCCAAGTGACGGTCCGAGTTCTGTGGGTCCTCCCGAAGGGCTGTCCGAGTGACCGTCCGAGTTTCGAAGGTCCTCCCGAAGGGCTGTCCGCGACACCATTCGAGGGACCGTCCGACCGCCCCCCGGAGGGCTGTTCGTGGGGCAGATGAGGGAGTACATCCTCGTGGTTGGGAGGTTGTAAATCCTAGCTGCGGGGATCTGCACCGCCGATCGTCATCGACTCTACTTCCTCTGCGCTACAAGTCGGTAACGAAAATGATCAAACCTTGTATGCAGTCTCCATAGTGGTCCTGGGCTAGTGCGTAGGTCGGAAATTTTTTGTTTTCTGCTGCGTTCCCCTACAGTGGCATCATGAGCCGTCCTATGCGTAGATGCAGGTTTTGATCTAGAATACATAGAGATGTATGGGTGTTGCACAATATAATTAGGTAGTAGATGAGTTCTATTACTGAAAATTATTTGTGCGGGTAGCAGATGAAATCTGTTACCCGATGTTCTTGTTGCTTCCCTGGAATTTGCATATTTCTGATCTTGATAACAGCATGGTGAAGTTTCAATGTTCTGGCAATCCGCGATCCTGATTGATCAACGAAGTGCTAACAGTTCATTGAATTCCACCGTAGTTAAAAAGAAAGATGAAATTTCACAGACGAAAGGGAAATGCAGATATGATCTGCACGGGGGTCATGCGTATGACGAAGTTCAGTATGGGGCTCGAGATTTTATTATCTCGTGTTTCATACACCCCGAGAAGTTAATCTAGCGACTTGAATTATCATACTTGATGATGGACGTTGGTAGCTTCGGTTTGTTTCAAAACCTTAGAAGCCACGTAAAACAAGTTTTTGCATGAACCAATTAGAGACGTCTAAATTGGTTTTGCAGGAGGGTTTGCATGTGCATATGATGTGGTATAGCGGTGCTCATAATAATTTGATTATGTATGAGATGTCTATATGATGTAAATTGATTAACATGACCTGCGTGTCATGATTTGGCATGATGGCTGGAGCCATATGATTGCACTTTAAATGACCTGCGGGTCGACCTTGTGTAATGCATAATTTTATTAGCTATAGAGATAGGAATATTATCTGGTGCATCGACAAGGTGGTGGCAATCTTCGCGAAGGTGAACACCGATGCGAATGCCAAAGATGAAGAAATACAAGACTTCTCCGTCAGAAAGGGCTATACCATATCATGCTATTATGAATTGCCTGAGATGTTTATCCCTTATGATGCACCCTTCTTGATTGCGTGGTAGTCACTTTTTATTAGGGTGATCTCTCACAAAATATCAAGTAGTTAGTGTTCTCCCAAGTGTAGCACCGTCACGGCACCTAACTTTTCGGGGCATCGCAGGATCTCCCTGGGTGCGAACGATTAGGGATGTGTGAGGCGGGTGACTTGAGACCTCGCAGCGAGATCACTTGGTTTTCTTGACGTTTTGGAAGGATTTCCCTGAGCTCGGAACACGCCCATCGAAAGATGAACAAGAGTCACATAGAGATGTGATCGGCAAGTTTGCCTACCGATTGAAGTTCGCGCCATCAGTGTTCATCTCGTTCAATGGCGTTGAATGGAAATGCGGGTCTTGAATCACTCACAATCAATTATGAGAGATATTGATTTGAGTGGGAGCGCACTGTTGAATTGACTTGTTTAATTCTCAGTGCAATTAATTTTGAACACTGTCTTAGTGTGATTTGCATAATAGTTGTAGAATAATGGCTCGTGTTTCCACCTTCCCTGTTAATTTTGAATAGCTGTTAAATATCTGGTTAAAACTTTACGGTTGGTAACATAATGTGAGGATTGTCCTCAAGAGTGCCGAGAAGGACTTTGTCCTATCGCATACTTTCGGTATTCTCTCGCTTATGCTATGGATCATGTGACTCTCGTCCTTCGATCCAAAAGCTAGAATCCCGTTTCAGTCAAGTGCAATATGTTTTCTTCCATGAGACCCAAACTTTGAAAGTTTGGATAGTTATGTGATATTCATGGAATCTGAAAATCATTTTCAGAGACAGAAAAAGGCTAAAAGATATGAGATATCCAAAGCAATTTTTGTTTGCAAACTATTAGTAAAGGAGTTTACTATGCATTAGACTGATAAGAGAGGGATCCAGAAGAACGCCTGTCATATGATGAAAGGTGAATAAAACAACAACTTAAAGAGAAAGGAAGTGTCCGAAGGGTGTTAGTGAAACTTTCACGCCTAGGAAGTCCGGGGCTAACGCCACTCTTAAGTTGAGTGCTTCTTCTGAGAGTAGGAGAAATACTGAATGTTAAACTGTTAGAAGTATAAAGGCAAAAAGAAAGAAGACTGGAATATCCAGCTCATGTATGAATGCCATACAAGTTTTTGATGTATAGAAGGCTGGTCAAAGATATAGTTCTTGGGAATTATGGTTAAACATGTTAATCACTAATTCTTGGGTATTGTGAGGCAATCACAAAGATACCTGCTCAATTGCATTCTGTTGCAACTCGATGTAAGAACTACTATAGCCTGAAAGACTAGCCAGGGATGAGGTTTAGGTATACACATGGAACATAGTAAATGTTACTATACCTTCCATTGGTGTATTACCGTCTGTATTTACTTTCATAATTCATTTTAGAGTTTTACACTCTAGCCCTTTGCATAAGGTATCTTGCAAGAAGGTTGTTTATAAGAGAACTTTTGATGTTCGGTGTTATAAATAACATAAGGGCCATACTTTCATTATGAATGAGATGTATGTTATGAATGTTGATAATAATATATTACCTCTGTGTTTACTTTCAAAATTCATTTTAGAGTTTCATACACTCTAGCCCATTGCACAATGTTTGTTGCAAAAGAGTTGTTCATAAAAACAACAATTGTTGTTCAGTATTATGAATAACATGAAGGGCCATACTTCCATCCAAGATGGGATGTATGTTATGAATATTAATGGTAATATGATACATCCATAACGCTGAACTAAATGCCGCAATACTAACAGAATACCACACACGTGTGGCACTGCATTTGGTCACATTGGAGAAACCCGCATGAAAAATTCCATTATGATGGATTTTGAAGTCGCTTGATTTTGAATCATCTGACACTTGCAACTTTCCTCCGAAAAGTGAAGTGACTGAAATACCGTTCACAGGCCATAAGGAACGAGCAGCAAACTTATTGGTGATCACACATTTTGATGTGTGTAGTTCAATAAATGTTGTTGCAAGTAGTGGATTTATCTATCTTCATAAATGACTCAAGTAGATATATGGATATTTACTTGATGAGAAGTAAATCTGGATCTTTTGAATTCATTCGAAAGGTTTTCAAAAATGAAATAGAAGTTATTGTAACAAGAAAATTATGTTTCTACAATTCGATTACAGAAAGGAATATTTGATTTACAAGTTTAGCGAATGTCTGATGAGTTGTGAAAGGGGTTTCATAACTTGCACCTCCCGGAACACCACTGCAAGTGGAAAGTCCGTAAAGATGTAATAGAACCATTTATGACATGGTAAGATCAAAGATGACATAAATAAATTTGCCAGTATCCCTTTTAAAGAGTGATGCTTTAGAGACTACGGCTTTTACATTGAAAAGAGCTCCATCGGGTCTGTTGAAATGACGCCATGGTATGGTATGCCCAACCATGTTATATCCTTTCTTATTATTTGGAATATGGGGCTTGTGTAAAAGGTTACAAACCTATTCCAAATCAGACAAGTGCAACTTTGTAGGTTATCCCAAGTCATTGGGTATTCCTCCCTCACTATACCGAGGCAAATAGGTTTGCCACAAAGAACGGTATGCTTTTTAAAGAAAATGGTTCTTTCAAAAAGGTGAGTGGGAGAATAGTGCAACTCGACGAGATAAATAGTATCTTCGTCATCAGATCAAAGGAAAGAGACCTTAGAAGTAATTCCAGAGTTTCCTACTGCGACTGATACGGAAGTCTCTACAATAAAATGTATGGACTTCGGTCGAACTTGCAGCTGAACCACGTAGGCAAAGCTCGTGCAAACCTCTCAGGTGCGCAGACGAGATATTGTTGTTAGACAACAGTATACCTATGATACACAAGGAAGCGTTGATGGGCCCTGACTCCGGAATTGGCTAAATGCCAATACAATCCGAGATAGTTTCCATATAAATGTTTCAAGATTAAAATCTTGATACACCTTTCGGAAGACTTAGAGTCTAACGAATTTTATGGAACTAAAAACTGATACGGATAAAAATGTTTTATCCATAAAGCTCGACTTGTTGCAATATACAAGTTCAAGGAGTTGACTACGATGAGGTTGTTTCACCGTAGCGATGCTTAAAGTCGGTTCGGGTTGAACTAGCAATTAAAACATATTTCAATCATGAGATATGAAACATGGATAACGAAAGGATTTCCATCTGATGGAAATAAAACCAAGGACTTGCATGTGTTACAGTCCAAGGTATTTTGTCATTCCAGAGGATGCTAGTGAGTGTGCAAACTTCAGAGTTCCAGCGATGGACAGAAGAGAGCAAAATGGATTTGGAATCTTCGTGTTTTGATGAAATGGTTAAAAGGGTTTTGACTTAATCAATGGGTAACGAAGATGCTTGTGATTCAAGAAAGTAAGTGGGAGCATAATAATATTTCTAAACACCTTGTGTGCTTGACACATTGTTAAATTGGAAATAAATTTCTTGACACGAATTAGGACTTCATTTGAAAATAGATTTCCGATGAAGTGCTTGGGCTAAATAGCCTTGATATTAGGCATGATGATCGATGGAGATAGATTTACCTAATGGGGTTAAGCAATGAATACATATTGACAAGATGCTAAAACTTTTTAGCATTTAAAAACGCCAAGGAGTGATTCTTGCGGAAGTCACATGGAAAGAGTTTTGCAAGACTCGGTGTCCCAAAAACACTGATGAGCAAAATACATGATGGAGATTCCACACACCTTCGTGTTTGTATTAATCATGTATTCCATGGTATGTAAAAACAACCAGATATGTCCAATACTCCAAAGTTGTTGCGAGTATAGATACCAAAGTGATCAAAAGTACTGATCATGGGACAACAGTGAAAGATGTCATTGAGTACTAGAGTAGTACTGATGACATGTTTTCTCGCAAGCAGAGATTATGAAGTGCTCATTGTAAGTAATTACATCGATACAGTCTTCATCAATGCTCCATGCGATTTTCGATTTAAGTTAAGGGTTTTGTGTAATACACAATATGGTGGCACGGTAGTTGGAAATTGTTCCAAACAATTTACTTTGGCGAATTCTATAACAGAGGCGAAGTATGTTGCCGCTTTTAAAAGCGACAAAGAAGATGTTGAACCATATAGTTCATTCATGAACTTAGTATGGTTCCAAGATGGCTTTTGTCAATGGGACACTACTGCAGGTAGTTGCTCCATAACTCAGTCTGAGGAATCCAGGTTCGACCTGTGATTCACATACATACAAATCCGAGTCCACACAAAATATGCATTTTGTGAAAGCGTGAAAACGCGAGGATATGCAAAGTTACACACGGAGCTGAAGTCGTCAGATCCATTGGACATCAGGCTATACCACATGCGAAGCATATCTTACACCAGTGTGCCATGGGTGTAAAGTGCATTAGCATTAACTAGATTATTGACTCTAGTGCAAGTGGGAGTCTGTAGGAGATATGCCCTAGAGGCAATAATAAATGTTATTATTTATCTCCATGCTCATTATTATGTTTATGTTCCATGCTATAACTGCTATGGTTTTCGAGTCTGCAATAACCACGAGGCTCGGAGGAAGACTCATATGCACGTGTGGAATAATAAACGGTAAAATGTATTCCTAGTCTGGCCTCTAAGACTAGCTCAAGTGTTGCATGATGGTTCTGTTTTCCTGATCATGGGCATGTCTATGCCAGCAACTTTGAGGGCAAAATATTAGCAGAACATTTGTGTTGAATCGACCCGAATTGATGTTATGCTATGAGTTACATTCATCACAAGTTAATGGTTAATAACACAGAGATGGTTAACGTTTGCATGATTCCTTAGACCATGAGAGTATCGAGTTTCTTCATGCTTGCTTCATGAACTTTGGGGTTTGTTAAACGTCATCCGTAAATGGGAGGCTATTACGGCGGCTTACGGGTTCATGGAAAATTGTGTCAAGTAACTTGATAGCTCAAGATTGGGATTTGCTCCTCCGACGATGGAGTGATATCTCTGGGCCCTCTCGGTGTTACGGTATCCATCATCGTCTGGCCAGACAGTTTGTGATTTGATCACGGGGATGCCGGAACACGGTAACGAGAAAAGAGAACAATACCGGTAATGAGCTAACTGGCATAGTGGACAAGTGTTGATCCAAGGGGATGCCAACATGTCTCACCTCGGGTATTTGTAACATATCACGAAGCAACAGGAATAGCACACGGCAACTGGAGGTTCACTCGAATATTCATTCGTGTGGGTATAGGGGTCAATATGGGTGTCCACGGCTCCGATGTTGATCATTGATCGGAAGGGGTTCCGTGTCATGTCTATACTTCACTGAACCTATAGGGTCACACACTTAAGGGTCATCTATCTGCTGAATACTAGACAGGGAGTCTGAGAGAAAATCACCGAAAAAGTTTTGGACACCGAAAAAGTTTCGGACAGCGGAAAAGTTCCGCAGAGAGAACACCGGATGAGTTTCGGTGAAACTGAAAAGTTGTTTCAGAGGATACCATAAAGTCAAATTGGTTTCGGCACATGCCTGATAATTCTTGGAGGGTGCCAGAATCATTCTGGAAACTTCTGGGAATTTTCCGAGATGAAAACCGGAAATGTTCCGGAGCTGCAGGAACCACTTCAGATGCTTTTCGCAGATGAAAATCACTAACCCGGAATTGTTCTAGAACGCGTTGAAAATTATTTTAGTGGGTACTGGAAATTTTCTAAGCCCACATAAATATTTTCAGTTCGAACGGACGCTGAAAAATGTCGTCATGAATAGTGAAAGTGCTTTTTGAGATATTTTTTAGAAAGCCACCTTTTAGGGCTTTTTCTAAAAGGCTTCTAGAAGGGCTTGGGGGCCAAGTAAACCCCTCATGGGGGGACCCCAAGGGGGTGGCCAGCCACATGTGTGGGGCTCCATGGAGCTCCACTTCCCTCCCCATTATGCCCTTCATGTGTGACATTTGCATGGGCATTTTGGGTTTTTGTGTGCCATCCCTACCCCTTGGTTTTCCTATAAATAGGAGGTGAGGGGGCTGCCATAAGCTTCATCCCTTGCTCTCATACACATGCCATGCATTATCTAGCTTCTTCTCTCCCTCCCACGAAAAGGGTTTCGTAGAGCCGAAAGGCTGTCTGGGTTCCGGTGGGAACTAGTTCTGGACGGTGAAGCCCTGCCGGATAGATGACACCGTATGTGTGCAACCCTGTAGAGAGGTCGTAGTTTCAATCTTTGTGCCAGAGGGGCTGTTTTGAGAGTGCCTCCCGAAGGGTTGTCCAAGTGACGGTCCGAGTTCTGTGGGTCCTCCCGAAGTGCTGTCCGAGTGACCGTCCGAGTTTCGAAGGTCCTCCCAAATGGCTGTCCGCGACACCATCCAGGGGACTGTCCGACCGCCTCCCGGAGGGCTGTCCGTGGGGCAGATGAGGGAGTACATCCTCGCGGTGGGGAGGTTGTAAATCCTAGCTGCGGGGATCTGCACCGCCGATCGTCATCGACTCTACTTCCGCTGCGCTACGAGTCGGTAACGAAAATGATCAAACCTTGTATGCAGTCTCCATAGTGGTTCTGGGCTGGTGCGTAGGTCGGAAATTTTTTTTTTTCTGCTGCGTTCCCCTACATTGTGAGCATGTGCATCTTGTGGAGGAGAATGCCAAGTTGAAGGAGCAACTTGAGAAAGGCCTTGTTTCTTGCATACAAGGTGAGAAGAATCTCAACGACCTTCTAAGCAATCAAAAGGAAGTTGTGGGCAAGGAGGGAATTGGGTTTGCACCCAAGTCCAAGAACAAGAAGAAGAATGACAAGGCCAAACAACCTCCTCCTCTCAAGCAAAATTTTGTGAAGGAGGGAGAGGGTGCTTCTAAGGAGAAGAGGAACAATGTGAAGGGTGGTGGTGTCAAGAAGGGCAATGCCACCCCTTCCAACAAAGCCGGCGACTTTAACCCTTCTTACGTGTTATGCTGTGCTTGTGATGGGCATGTTTATGCCAAATTTGTTGGTTCTCCTTATGAGTACATTGAATGGTCTATTTGGGTTCCTAAGACCCTTGTTACTAACATCAAAGGACCCATTACAAAATGGGTACCTAAAACCAAGCATTGATCTCTTGTAGGTGTTTGCTTCCGGTGGGGGATCATGGTTGCTCGATAGTGGGGCCACAAATCATATGACCGGAAGCAAGGACTTGGTGGTGGACGTGCACAAGGTTTCATCTATGCCCACCAATGTCGAGTGGGGTGATGCCTCATCTTGTAAGGTATTGGGGCTTGGCAAGGTTGTCATTTCTCATGATCTCACGATTGAGAAAATCATGCTTGTTGAGTCCCTTGCATACAACTTACTTTCCGTTCGTCAACTTGCACTCATGGGATTTGCCACTTTCTTTGATATTGATACCGTGGCCCTCTTGTGGAGCAAGACTGTTAAAGTAGCCTTTGTTGGGCATGTCGAGAACGGTCTTTATGTGATTAACTTTTCGGAGCGACCCACTAAGACCGCGACATGCCTAATGGCTAAAGTTGACGTGGGATGGCTTTGGCATCGCCGTTTAGCCCACGTCAATATGAGATCTTTGCAAAGTATTCTCAAGGGGGACCATGTCCATGGACTAACAAATGTTAGTTTTGCCAAAGACCGTGCTTGCAGTGCTTGTATCGAAGGAAAGCTACATGAGACGGCTCACCCACCCATGACTATCATCTACTCGAAGAGGCCCTTGGAGCTCCTTCACATGGATCTTTTTTGGGCCTCCATCCTTTGATAGTCTTGGGGGTAAAAAGTATTGCTTGGTGATTGTGGATGATTATTCAAGATACACTTGGGTATATTTCTTCAAGAGGAAGAGTGAGACCCAAGAAACCGTCATCGACTTTGCAAATGAAGCTCAACGTCAACACAATGCAAAGATCTTGACGATAAGAAGTGACAACGGCACCGAGTTCAAGAACTACACCTTGGATGAGTTTCTTAGTGATGAGGGGATCAAGCATCAATATTCCGCACCTTACACCCCTCAACAAAATGGTGTAGCGGAGAGGACGAACTGGACTTTGATGGACGCAACAAGAACCATGATGGCGGAGTTCAAGTCTCCATACAACTTTTGGGCCAAAGCCATCAACACCGCTTGTCATGCATCCAATCGGCTCTATATCCGCAAAGGCTTGAACAAGACTCCTTATGAGATACTCACCGGCAACAAGCCCAACCTCAAGTATTTCCGGGTGTTCGGGTGTAAGTGTTTCATTCTCAAGAAAGGTGTTCGTTTGTCTAAATTTGAGGCTAGAGCTCATCAGGGCATATTTGTTGGTTATGCTACAAACTCTCATGCTTACCGTGTCCTCAACAAGTCCACCGGACTCATTGAGGAGACGTGTAACGTGGAGTTTGATGAGAACAACGGCTCCCAAGTGGAGCAAAGTGGTACTTGTGATGTAGGTGATGAAATTCCTCCCCAAGCCATAAGAAGAATGGGTGTTGGCTATATCCTACCCATTGATGAATCTCTTGTGGCCGAAGGAGAAGGACAATGTTCTACTCAAGTGGAACCGTCACAAACCCAAGACCCACACGCTTCCGAAGAACAAAGTGAAGGCCCTCAACCAAATGAACACGATCAAGGGCAAGATCAACCTCAAGATGATGGTGAACCACCAAGTGATGCCCAAGGTCAAGTTCTTACCACCGAGCAAGTTCAAGATCAAGAGCAAGCTCAAGATCAAGAACAAGCTCAAGACGACGCTCAAGATGATCAAGTTTCCGCTCCTCAACTCTCTCTTGAGGAGGAATTGGAGCGTCGTGCCGCCAAGATTGCATCCAAGCTCACTACCAAAGAACATATCATGAAGAATGTGCTTGGAAGCTTCAGAAAGGGGGTAAGCACTCGTAGACAATTAGCAAACTATTGTGAACATCACGCATTTGTTTCTTGTGTTGAACCCCAAAAGGTCTATGAGGCGCTCGAGGATCCGGATTGGCTTAATGCCATGCATGAAGAACTCAACAACTTCGAGCACAACAAGGTGTGGAGATTGGTGCCAAGGCCAAAGGAGAATCATAATGTTATTGGAACCAAGTGGATTTTCAAGAACAAGCAAGATGCTCATGGGATTATCGTTCGCAACAAGGCTCGTTTGGTAGCACAAGGCTACTCCCAAGTCGAGGGTATCGACTACGGTGAAACCTTTTCTCCCGTTGCTCGCCTTGAATCCATTTGTTTGTTGATTGCTTATGCTTCTCACCATAATTTCAAGTTGCAACAAATGGATGTGAAGAGTTCTTTTCTTAATGGTCCTATTAATCAGTTGGTATATGTCAAACAACCCCCGGGGTTTGAGGATCCCGAGTTCCCAAATCATGTGTACCAACTTGATAAGGCACTCTATGGCCTTAAACAAGCCCCACGTGTGGTATGAGCACCTTACCGAGTTGTTGCAAGATCGTGGGTTTGAAATTGGGAAAATCGACCCCACTCTTTTTACTAAGAAGGACAAAGGGGAGTTGTTTGTATGCCAACTATATGTTGATGATATTATCTTTGGTTCTCCTAACAAAGCTTTCAATGAGGAGTTTGCCGCTCTCATGACCTCGAAGTTCAATATGTCCATGATGGGAGAGTTGAAGTTCTTTCTCGGGTTCGAAATCAAACAAAGAAGAGAAGGAACCTTCATCAACCAAGCCAAATACACTCAAGACATGCTCAAGAGATTCAAGCTAAGTGATGTCAAGACGGCTTCCACTCCAATGCCCGTCAAATGCCAACTTGACTTAGATCCCAATGGTAAGGTGGTGGATCAAAAGGTATATCGTTCCATGATTGGCTCCTTGCTTTACCTTTGTGCATCTAGACCGGATATCATGTTGAGTGTGGGAATTTGTGCATGGTTTCAAGCCGCACCTAAGGAAAGCCACTATGTGGCGGTCAAGCGGATCTTTCGATATTTAGCTCATACCCCAAACTTTGGCTTATGGTACCCAAGAGGAGCTAACTTCAACCTTGTGTGCTTTTTGGACACGGACTGGGCAGGAGACAAAGTGGATAGGAAGTCAACTTCCGGAGGGTGCCAATTTCTTGGTTGCTCTTTGGTGAGTTGGTCTTCTAAGAAGCAAAGTTGTGTGTCTCTCTCGTCCACCGAAGCGGAGTATGTGGCCGCCGGTAGTTGTTGTGCTCAACTTCTATGGATGAGGCAAACTTTAAAGGATTACGGTGTCATTTGTGACGAAATGCCTCTTTGGTGTGACAATGAAAGTGCCATCAAGATTTCTCTCAACCCGGTGCAACACTTCAAGACGAAGCATATTGAGATTCGGTATCACTTCATCCGGGATCACATTAGGCGAGGGGAGATCGAGCTCAACTATGTCAACACTCATGATAACCTTGCAGATATTTTCACGAAGCCCTTGGATGAAGCAAGATTTCGCGAGTTAAGGCATGAGCTAAATATCATTGATTTGAGAAATGTGGCTTGAACCTTTGCACCCCCCCATACTCATCTTGATGTCTTGTTTAGGTGTAGGCATGGTCATAGGGGGAGTGTTGTTCTCTCAATGAACTTTCCCTCCCCCCATTATGCATAAATTGATCAACTCTTTCACATTAGCCATTGTTGATGGTACTTGTGCTTCAAAGACGAGTTTGGGTCATGGGCCCAAGGTTAAAATCTTCGCGGTGCCATACCAATTGACTCAAACATAGGTGGCCTCGGCCACCGCCCTCCTTTGAGAGGTGCTTGTTCGAGTAGCTTCCTTAGGGTGTTGTTTGTGTTTTGAGTTACTCCAAGTTGCTCTTGGTTTCTTGGTTTTTCGAACTTGGAGTATCTCTTCCCTGTGCTGTTCTTTTGAGTCTCTTTCCCAAGCCTATCCCTATGCTTCAACCACCCTAGTCATGCATAAGCCATTTGTTTCCTTTTTGGGCTGTTTTGTCTCCCTGCCGGCGGTACTACCGCTGTGAGGGAATGGTACTACCGCTCCAAGAGGTACTATTGTTCCATCCAGCGGTACTACCACTCGAGCGGTAATACTGGGCCTCCTGCCTGGATGTAGTACCGGGGCGGTACTACCGCTACCCCTAGCGGTACTACCGCTTAGCGGGACGCGGTGGGGGTCAGTATCGGGCAGGGAAAGTTCTAACTTCCCCATACCCCTTCACTCTTCCTCCCCACGTCTCTCTCTCTCTCAGGCAACGAAGAACAGCCCCGGCCGCTGCTCCGGCTGGCCGATTCCGTGCCGTATTCAATGATTCCGTCCAGTGGAATCCTTCCCTTCCACCTCCTCTCACCATGGAACCCGGTATTGCCCCCTTTCGTTGCTCCTAAGGTTCTCTCTTTTGAATCTAGGTTTCTAGGGCAATGCATGATTGGTTTCTCGATTTTTGGCTAAATCGGGGCTTGAGTAGGACGTTGAATGACTGCTATATAGGAGGATTGAAGATTTAGTTGAGCATTTTTGAATTTATGACCTCCGGTACTACTGGATCTGGGGATTCCGTGCGTCCGTTCCCAGAGCGGTACTACCGCTCCCGTACAGCGGTACTACCGCTCGGGCGGTACTACCGCCCCAGTTCCGCGGTACTACCGCTCAAGGCCCCCAATTCCAGAATGCTCACCTAATTCTTCCGTTCTCACTTGTGTTTCTCCGAGGCTTATGCATAGTTTGTATTCATGCTTTCCCTTGCAGTTTTGTGTCCCTTCAGGTGGTAGTAGCTCCAAGGTTCGTCGCAAGAATGCGAGTCCCCCATCCAAGCGTGGGCGCACATATCATGCCAGAATTGTGTATTCCGAAGATGAAGAAGAGGTTGCCCCCACACCGCCGCCTGCTTGTCGTCAGTCTGCCAGGAACAAGGGCAAATCCAATGTCAAGTCATCTGCTCGCAAGAAGAAGGAACCGGTCAAGACGGCTACTGAATTGAAGCAAAATGAGGATTGGCAATCCCAGGAGCAAAACCCCTACATCCATCCTCAGGATCCCTCACTTGTTGGCACTCCGTTTTGGACCAAGGACCAATCTCTTGTGTACTTTGATAGGATCAAGGGAAGGAAGAACCTGTTTGTGAAGACCAAGTCAATCAACCTGGATCACATGATGAAGTACCAGGCATACTTTGGAGAAGCATGTGCCCTCTGTGATCAACTCAACATCGTGCCCCTCATGACCTTCAACTATGATTTCGATGCAGAGTTGGTTGCACAGTTCTTTGCATCCATATGGTATGGCACAAACACAGAGCGCATTTTGATCTGGATGACCAATGGCAGGCAGTTGCACACCACCTGGGGCGCTTTTATGGCGCTTCTGGGATATCCTGACGAGGGGCTGAGGAAGCCTCTTGGCCTTCGTCCTCACCATGAGGGGGGGCCTACTCACAAGGATGAGCTGACACCTCATATGATTATCACCAAGACAGAGAAAGGAGTCAAGAAGGAGCTGAAGCCATTCTTTGACATTATGCATCGCATCTTCCAGCACACTCTCTTTCCTCGCATTGGCAACTTGGACATGGTGCATGGGCACCTTGTGGATATGCTACTGTTATGCCACTCTGAGAAGGGCACGGATGCGGTCTTGGATGTCTCTCATGTCATGTGGAAGGAGCTAGTGAATGCTACCTATGGAGATCATTGCCCAATTTATGCTCCCTTCATCTTCAAGTTGATTCAGACTACCTAGAGCTCCACTTTCCCTCGTGTGCCTCTTGAGACCAGACCCTTGACTCCTCATGACGTCCTCAACTTGCGTCAGAAGGAGCTTTGGGCCTCTACTACTCGTCCTGAGGCGGCAGTGTCTTCTGCTTCTGGAGAGGATCAGGGTGGTGATGGTGGTCTTGCTCCCGGCATAGAGCGTTCTTCTGGTCAGTCAGGTTGGGCGGCTAAGCTCAAGCTCAAGGTGAAGAAGCTCTTTTGTCTTCAGACCGATGTTCAACACAAGATGTACTTGGCACATGTGGATGCCAAGAAGGCTCGCCAGGAGAGCTATCATGAGGAAGCTTGAGATCCCAGTTCAAGATGGCTCTGAGGATCATATCACTCCGGAGGACAAGTGGATTTCTTCTCACTCTCACTGGACGGACTCGGATGAGTCCTATGCTGCTACATCTGCTCCAGCTCAGGATCAGGAGATTGAGGAGGAGACCGACGAGTCTGAGGAGGAGTCTGCGGATGGGTCTGATTCTGAGGAGTCTGACGAGTCCATGGGAGGAGACTAGTGCCATCTGGAGTTGCGTTAGGTCACTCTTTGCCCCTTTTGGTGTCTCGATGCCAAAGGGGGAGAGGTTTAGGACCGGGGATTTGTCTTTCTGCAGGGTGTTGTTGAGTCACAATCTTGGTTCTTGTTGCTTCTGTGTTTCTGCTTGTGAACTCTTTTCCTTTGTTTGCTTTGGTTTGGTGTGAGACTCAATCATATGGTGTAAGACATATGCTACCCTAGTTATCCTTATTATGTCCCTATATTCATGAGTTTATGATCTTTGTCTTATTAGTTTCCTTGCTTAAGTATCTCTTATATTGTTGCTAGGATTGCCTGGTCTATAAAATATAGGGGGAGTGTTGATCCTAGTGTGTGTTGTGCAGTCCAAAGCACATCTATAGATTGCACACATCTAGGTGGAGCCTCTCTATATTTTATAGAGTTTGGGTTTGCTTATGCTTATTATATATCTCTATGTGCAAATCCCGTATTGTCATCAATCCACCAAAAAGGGGGAGATTGTAAGGGCATATTTCTCACTAAGTGGTTTTGGTGATTGATGACAATGCTTTTGCGGACTAATCGTGTGCATTGAGCTTTTCAGATATCTCATGACTAGGCACTAGACGATTCGATGCCCCTCGGAGCCTATCGAAGACGTCGGTTCTCTATGTTTCTTTTCGATGTATTTGAGTCGTAGGAAAGCCGTACTATTAAGAGGGGGTCCGCTTTGGAAAGGTATGGGTGGAATCAACACGTACACAGCCCCATATGCACCCACAGCCTCCTTTCCCTTCTCTAGAGCTTTTCCATGTTTTCTGTGGTGTGTTCAGCATCTTGCCAGCAGTAGTACTGCTAGTGCCCACGGTAGTACCGCTGGTACTTCCGTGGCACTACCGCTTGGGGTGTCCCCGAGCGTGCAATGTTCTGTTGTCGGTATGCAATTCACGGTAGTAGAGCAGTAGTAGCGCGGTAGTACCGCTCCGGCGGTACTACAGCCCCTACTACGGTCTCCACTACCGCTTGTGGGGTTTTCCTCTGTGCAAGGTTCTGTTCCCACATTGCTCCTAGCGGTAGTAGAGCGGCACTAGGATGGTAGTACCGCTTCGCACGGTACTGCCGCCCCAGGCACCCTTCTACTACTGCTGCCTCCCCAGGACTAAAACCCTAGGCGGTAGTACCACCGAGGTCAGCGGTAGTACCGCTCCGGCGGCACTACCGTAGATACACTCTGTGTATTTTAGGCTTGTGCGGAGTAGTACCGCCTAAGCGGTAGTACCGCTCCTAGGAGCGGTAGTACCGCTTAGCTGCGGGACTGGACAGAAAACGGTTGGATTTTGGTTCCCCTATATAAAGGGGGGTCTTCTTCTTCCTTTGGTTGACCTCTTCCCCGCAAGCTCCATTGCCATTCAAAAGCTCATTCTTGCCCGATCTCTCTCCCTACCCAATAAAACTTGTTGATTTTCTAGGGATTGGTTGAGAAGGCCACAATCTACACTTCCACCAAGAGAATTTTGATTTCCCCTACTAATCCCTTGCGGATCTTGTTACTCTTGGGTGTTTGAGCACCCTAGACGGTTGAGGTCACCTCGGAGCCATATTCCATTGTGGTGAAGCTCCGTGGTTTTGTTGGGAGCCTCCAATTCGGTTGTGGAGAGAGCCCCAACCTTGTTTGTAAAGGTTTGGTTGTCGCCTTCAAGGGCACCAATAGTGGATTCACGGCTTCTCACATTGTGTGAGGGCGTGAGGAGAATACGGTGGCCCTAGTGGCTTCTTGGGGAGCATTGTGCCTCCACACCGCTCCAACGGAGACGTACTTCCTCTCAAAGGGAAGGAACTTCGGTATAACTTCCTCGTCTCCACCGGCTTCACTCTTGGTTATTTCTTACCTTTACTTGTGCAAGCTTATATTGTGTTGTATCCCTTGGTTGCTTGTGTGCTTGTTGTTGTTGCATCATATAGGTTGTTCACCTAGTCGCATATCTAGACAACCTACTTTGATGCAAAGCTTAATTTGGTTAAGAAAAGCTAAAAATTGTTAGTTGCCTATTCACCCCCCCTCTAGTCAACCATATCGATCCTTTCAGCGTGCAATATAAGAGGTGGCGCACGAGAGCAATTTACTGGTTCCATACCATGTAATGCTATGACGCCACCAAGGGCAAGCCTGAGGGCAATCTTGAACCTGCACAGCAAGAAGCTTTTGAGAAGATCGATACCCTCTTCAAAGGCGCCCTTCTGAGTGTTCTGGACGATTCTGTTGTGGATTCGTATATGTCGTTTAACAACGACAAGGACATGTGGGTTGCGCTCGAGGCCAAGTTTGGCGCTTCGGACGCTGGCAGCGAGTTGTATGTCATGGAGCAATTCTACGACTACAAGATGACTGATAAGCGCTCTGTTGTCCAGCAGGCTCATGAGATACAGTCGCTCGCAAAAGAACTTGAGTACTTCAAGTGTGTGTTGCCGGACAAATTTGTTGCCGGAGGCATCATTGCCAAGCTTCCACCTTCGTGGAACAATTTTGCTACTTCCCTGAAACACAAGAGACAGGAGTTTTCCGTTTCGGATCTCATTGGTACTCTTGATGTTGAAGAGAAGGCGAGAGCAAAGGACACACGTGCTCGAATTGTCGAGGGAGCTTCTTGTGCCCACATGGTACAGAAGAAGAACTTCCAGCCCAACAAGTTCAAAAACAACAAGAACAAAACTCAGGGCAAAGGCAAGTTTGATACAAAGAACAAGCCGTCACATTCTACCAACTTCAAGAAGAATTCTCATAAGAAGGGGAAGGGACTTTGCCATGTCTGCGGTGATCCTAATCACTGGGCTCTGAAATGTCCTAGACGCTTTGAGGAGCGTGAACATGAGAAGAGCGGCAAGTCCGGTAATGTTGTCATCGTTGATACTGATATGAACGAATCAAGGTACGGTATTTTTCCTACCATCCTTTCAGTATTTCAATCCCCTGATTGGTTAATTGACACCAGTGCAAATGTACATGTTTGTGCTGACGTGTCCATGTATTCTGCTTACCAGGTCACAGAGACTTCTCCCGTGCTGATGGGGAATGGGTCACATGCCATTGTTCGAGGTGTCGGTACGGTCGATCTGAAGTTTTCTTCGGGGAAGATCGTGCGCCTAAAGAACGTTCATCATGTGCCCTCCATCAATAAAAATCTCGTTAGCGGTTCCCGTTTATGTCGAGATGGTTTTAAGTTGGTTTTCGAGTCCAATAAAGTTGTAATTTCTAAGTATGGACAATTTGTTGGAAAAGGCTATGAGGGCGGAGGCTTGTTCCGCCTGTCTTTGTCAGATATTTGCACTAAAGTTATTAATAATGTTTGCCACGATAATGAGTCCAACATTTGGCATTCACGACTTTGTCATATTATCTTTGGTTGCATGACGCGGCTAGCAAACATGAGTTTAATTCCGAAATTCACTACTGTCAAGGGCTGCAAGTGCCAAGTGTGTGTGCAAGCTAAACAACCTCGCAAGTCCCATAAGACTACAGAGGCAAGAGATTTGGCGCCACCGGAGCTTATACATTCTGATCTTTGTGAGATGAATGGCGTGTTGACAAAAGGTGGAAAGAAATACTTCATGACGTTGATTGATGACTCCACTAGATATTGTTATGTGTATCTTCTGAAATCAAAAGATGAGGCTTTAAATTTCTTCAAAAACTATAAAGCTAAAGCAGAGAACCAACTTGATCGAAAAATTAAACGGCTTAGGTCTGATCGTGGTGGAGAGTATTTTTCCAATGAATTTGATTTGTTTTGTGCGGAACATGGTATAATCCATGAGAGGACGCCTCCCTACTCACCTCAGTCAAATGGGGTAGCCGAAAGAAAGAACCGAACTCTAACTGATATGGTTAACACCATGTTAGACACATCGGGTCTCTCCAAGGCATGGTGGGGGGAGGCGCTAATGACGACATGTCATGTCCTAAACCGAGTTCCCACAAAGCATAAGACCATGACTCCTTTTGAGGAATGGGAAAGGAAAAAATTGAAACTCTCCTACCTACGTACTTGGGGCTGCTTGGTGAAAGTCAATATACGAATTCCCAAGAAGCGCAAGCTTGGACCAAAAACCGTGGATTGCGTTCTTCTGGGCTATGCTTTTCATAGCATTGGCTATATATAATAAAATCTGAGGTATCCGACATGCATGTTGGTACAATTATAGAGTCAAATGATGCAACTTTCTTTGAGGACATATTTCCTATGAAGGATATGTCGAGTTCATCAAATCAGGAGATACCTACCCCATCTAGTCAGGAATTTGATGCAACTCCTGAACCCACCATTGCGATGGAACATGTTGAGAATCCTATTGAGGATGACAATGAAACTCCTGTGAGGAGTAAGAGACAGAGGACCGCAAAGTCCTTTGGTGATGATTTCATTGTGTACCTCATGGATGACACATCCAGGACTATTTCAGAAGCCTATGCATCTTCTGATGCTGACTACTGGAAGGAAGCTGTCCGCAGCGAGATGGATTCCATCTTAGCTAATGAAACCTGGGAAATCACTGATCGTCCTTATGGTTGCAAACCTGTAGGATGTAAGTGGGTGTTCAAGAAAAAGCTTAGACCTGATGGTACGATTGAAAAGTACAAGGCACGGCTTGTGGCCAAGGGTTATACCTAGAAAGAAGGTGAAGACTACTTTGATACTTACTCGCCTGTGGCTAGATTGACCACTATTCGGGTGCTACTATCACTGGCTGCCTCACACGGTCTTCTCGTTCATCAAATGGACGTTAAGACGGCTTTCCTCAATGGAGAGTTGAAGGAGGAAATTTACATGGATCAGCCAGATGGTTTTGTAGTACCTGGTCAGGAAGGAAAGGTGTGCAAGTTATTAAAGTCTTTATATGGCCTTAAACAAGCTCCTAAGGAGTGGCATGAGAAGTTCGAAAGAACATTAACTGCTGCAGGCTTTGTAGTAAACAATGGTGACAAGTGTGTGTACTATCGCCATGGTGGGGGCGAAGGAGTTATTATTTGTCTGTATGTCGATGACATACTGATCTTTGAAACCAAACTTGATTTAATCAAGGAGGTTAAGGATTTCTTATCTCATTGCTTTGAGATGAAGGATCTAGGAGTAGCTGATGCTATCTTAAACATCAAGCTGTTGAGAGATGAGAATGGTGGGATTACACTGCTTCAGTCTCACTATGTGGAAAAGGTCTTGAGTCGTTTTGGGTATAGCGACTGCCAGCCTTCTCCAACTCCATATGTTGCTAGTGTGTTGCTTCGAAAGAATCGACGGATTGCTAAGGATCAACTGAGGTATTCTAAGATTATTGGCACACTTATGTATTTGGCGAGTGCCACGAGGCCTGACATCTCTTTTGCTGTGAGCAAACTGAGTCGGTTTGTGTCAAAACCGGGATATGATCATTGGCATGCGCTTGAGGGAGTTATGCGCTATTTGAAAGGCACTGCGAGCTATGGGATTCACTACACCGGGTATCCGAGGGTACTAGAGGGTTATAGTGATTCAAACTAGATATCTGATGCTGGTGAGATAAGGCCACAAGTGGTTATGTTTTTACACTTGGTGGTGGCGCTGTTTCCTGGAAGTCTTGTAAGCAGATCATCTTAACTATGTCAACTATGGAAGCAGAACTCACAGCATTAGACACTGCCACTGTTGAAGCAGAGTGGCTTCGTGAACTCTTGATGGACTTACCTATGGTTGAAAAACCAATACCCCTATCCTGATGAACTGTGATAATCAAACTGTGATCGTCAAGATAAATAGTTCTAAGAACAATATGAAGTCCTCAAGGCATGTGAAGAGGAGACTAAAATCTGTTAGAAAATTGAGGAACTCCGGAGTTAGTACATTGGATTATATCCAAACGTCGAAAAACTTGGCAGATCCCTTCACAAAGGGTCTATCACGTAATGTGATAGATAATGCATCAATGGGGATGGGTTTGAGACCCACCGCACGAGTTTTCCATAGTGGTAACCCACTCTATGTGATCGGAGATCCCGTGAAGTAGAAGTGGGAGACAAGCTGTTCGTCAGCTGAGAGGAGAGTATCTCTATTTTAATTATCCCACTCCGTGAAGATGCAATACTCTCCTGATCTGCATGGCAGGTTGATATTTATCTTAATGTGTTCCAAGTGGCTTATTTGAGTAAGCGGAGATGTTGTCCTGCAGAGCATCTACTGAGGAACACACCTATATGATTTTGACTGTTAACGTCGTAGTCTGTGAGAATTGGGTGTTCTCTAATAAATTCATGAAAGGCCCTGGAGTATGACGTATACACTCCACCCGCGGGAAAGCCTTGCGGCAGCCCAGTATCGGTCAAGAATTTGTGTGAAACTAGTCTCGCAGAAAACTTGTAGTTCAAGGCATAGTCCACTATTCAAGTTGTGATCTAGTGTAGCATAAAACTCTAAGTGGAAGTTCAACTTCACAGTCTCCACTAAGCACGGGTATATAAACAATGTTTTGGAACTAAACGATGAGATGTGCCAATGAGACTTTGTGGGGGATTGTTGGAATTTGCTAATGGCCTTTGGCCCAAAGCCCAACTAAAATTTTGAAATTCTCTTGGCCCATTCATGCACACATGTGAGTGGTGTGAGTGAGACTAAAGTTTAGTCCCACCCCAGAAGTTGAGTGAGACTTGCACCTCTTTATAAGGTGAGCTCTTCTACCACTTGTATGAGCGTGAGAAGAGGAGACCTACACGCACGCTCCTCATCCTCGCTCGCCTCGCCACGACGCGCCGCGGGTTGCGGGTTGCGTGATTGAGCCGAGGACAGAGCTATGCACGTTGTCTATATTTTTGCTGCTCGGGAAAATTAATGAGTCATTAATTAATAATTACTGAACCGTTTCCGATTCTTTTGGATCGCGACTCGAACGTGAGGTTTACTCCCACGACCTACCCGGCCCGCACTATATAGTCAGACAGACGTCTACCCTAGCCGCGCCAGTATTGTATTGTTTCGCACCACTGTTCCAGATCATTGCGCCGCCACCCAAGTCTTCTCCATCCCTCATTTCGGCGTGCACCGAGAGAAGGGACAGCAGGCCTCCGGAACCCCGCCTCTCGTGATCCTGTACGGGAGAGGGGCGATCAGATTTTTGGGGAGCGCACTCGCGCTACTGCTGGCAGCGAGGACTTCGCCGACGACGACTTCTTCCCTGACCTCGGCAACCTCTTCCTCAACGACATGGGCGACAACCTCAACGCCAACGGTGCTGCTGCTCCCGTTGCACCGTATGTGATTCTGTCCTTCCTGCTCGAGATCGTGGTAGAATTCATGTTTATAGTCTGTGCCCTAGATTCGATTTGTTCATCTACTATGCTGGTCCACATGATTAGTTTAATCTCTGTTATTGCCGTCATGACTTATTCTGTGTTTATTCGGATTAAATCTCATAGTAATTTGCTCGTATATTCGACACATTGTTGGCAAGCATCTTTTTATAGCACCAAAGCGGTACATTATTACAATATTATGATAGTTGTCCTTAGACCGATTTTTTTTATCAACTAGGCTTGGCCCCCCCCCATGTTCAAATCCTGGCTCCGCCCCTGGCTGATCTGGTCTTCAAAATCGTCATAGTTTTGCAGTCATGGGGGCCTTTGGGGAGACTGCAGGATGGACCGCAGCTTGATCGGCTCATCGCCAACTTGCGTGCTAGGTATATTAACTGCTTCAAGATGCCGTGAGACAGGACATTGTTGGCTAGAGGTGGCACCCCTTCTCTCGCAATATTCCTGAAGAAACTTCATGATATAAGGGCAGAAGATGGAGGCGATGTTGGCTGCTGGAGGTTGCCGGCAGTAAATCGGTGCGGCAGAGATTCGAGCACCCAGGTGCGTCAGTGCCGATCGGGGACATGCTCCTGGGAAGTATAGCAGGCAGAAGTGTGGAGCTGGTGGCCGACAACATCTGCGAGCACAACATCTAGGTCACTTCAAAAACCTCAACCAAATTCATCCACCACAACTCTCACCAGCACGATGGACAAAAAGAAATTCAATCAACCACTAAAGTAAACGGAAAGGCCTATAGAATACCACATCTCTTTGAATCGCTAATAGTATCATGTGTATACAACCAAATACCGCGTAGTTGTGTGAGTGGAGACAATGCATGACACCAAACACCGTGCCAAAACCAATTCCCTAATGCAGGCAACCTCGATGCGGGCAACCAAACGAGGTGCATATGTTGATGATTTGTCTGTCCCTCAGTCAGGCTCAACTGAGACATGTATACAATGTAGACAAAGTCACAGATGACAACCAAACACCCCTAGGAGTCCACGAACAGTACTTGTTCTACAAGTCTACAACCAGCCAACAAAAACCACAGGTCAATAAGGAGTCCGTGTATATATAAAGGACGTCCGCTTCCTGACCAAACCACACATCTCATCATCAAATCAAAACCCTAGCAAACTTGCATACATATCATCGTCTACGATCGATGGCCGCGAGGCCGGCGCGGGAGAACGGCGAGCGCTGGCCGTGGCCGATCTACTGCGTGTTTGGCCTCGTCGGCCTCTTGATTGTGTCCGCCGGTTACAGCATCTATCTGGTCGTCACGGAGCCGCCGCCGCCGTGGTACTCCGTCGCGGTAGGCGCCGTCTCGGGCCTAGACCCGGCCACAGCCAACCTGCAGGGCGGCATGCTCGACCCGGTCTTCGACCTCAAGCTCCGCATCGACGCCACCCTCAGCGCCAAAGACAAGGCGCCCTACTGCCTCGACAGGGCCACGTCCGTGCAGGTCTCCTACCTCCGCGTGCCGCTCGCCGTCGGCCGGGCGCCCGAGCCGGCCGAGGGGACCTGCGCGGCCGCAGGGCAGAGGAGGGACCTGCCCGTCGTGGCGCGCGCGAGGGGCGTGGTCGTGCCGGGCTTCCTGCTCGACAGCCTCGCCGACGACGTGCGGCGCGGGGAGGCCGTGTTCGAGGTCACGCTCATGAGCCCTCGTGTCGGCGACAGCGACGGCGACTGGAAGGAGATGACGTGCTGGGGGAAGGTCGGCGACGACGCCTCTCTTGAGACGCCATGCGTCAAGTCCTCCGTGGACGCCGGCCTACCGCGCCGGTGCCCTGGACTCCCGGCTGCGTCCCCCGTCCGATGTTCGGGACGACGTAGCACTAGCAGATGATGATGGATCGCCCGCTCCTACCTACTGCAAGTCTGCAACCAGGCCAGCAGGATATAGTAGTAGCCACATGCCAAGCTGAGATGTAGATTAATTTCATAGACTCCATTAATTAGGTTGGACTAGCTAGCATTCTTGGATTATTAGAATTCAAACACATAATTTAGTAGTAGTTATTTTTGTCAGGGAAAAGCAGTTTGTGTACTCGATTCCTGTTTTTTTTCTACTTCGCAGTTGAGCTTTGTCTTAACTCTTAAGTTTTACATTGTGAAGTTTGATGAAAATTATATTTAAAAATATCAATATCTACACTACCAAATGAATAAAATATAATATATATTCCACGAATGAATCTAATGATACATGTTTCTACCAGTTACTCCTCTTTCCCAACGAAATAACCAATCATGCGTTTTTATCCTAGATTTATTTAAAATTTACATGTTTTGAGAAAACTATACCTTCTTTGTTTTTTGAAAAGAAAACCATAGTATTTTGTTGCACACTGTCTCGAAACATACATGGCATCTTCACAAGCATCAGCACGGGAGAAAGTGAGGCAACCGTCACTGCACTAGAAGCCACAGACAGCGAAAGCTGGGTCGCCACCGACGTGTTGGAGTGTGTTGCGGATGATGGATGCGGGGTTGTAGACGGGCCCGCGGATGTGGTGGGCGAAAGCGAAGCGTCATGCGAAGTGCACGAGGCACTGGGGCGCCACGACCCATGGGATGTTGGGCGTTGACAGGCCTAGAAGGAGTGGTGATGGTGCAAGGGTGGACGGGGAAGCAAGCAGTGGAGAGGTTGGAGCGCATGGTGTTTATGCAGCCGCATTGCGGACATCACAAAGGCGTGCATGCACCCTAGCCGCGAAGATGGGAAATTGGGAGGCCGGTAGGTGGTGGCAAGCACGTGGTGGGTTAGTGCGGCTCGTGAGGAGGACACATTGGCGAGGTCGCGTACCAAGGCCGCGAACGGCACCAAGACAACGAGCAACAGAGCAGTCACCCCACCAGGGTGCTCAACTAGGGTCGGGGTTGATCGGAGCAGAGGGGTCATTAGCATCGCACCGGCAGGAACACCGGGGGGGGCACCATGACACTGTAGCAAGTGAAGGAAGAGTTAGACAAGTGTTTAAGGGCAATGGTGAGAAGAAAGGAAAATATCAAGGTAACTTCGAGTCTCGGCTCTGGTGGCTGATCCTCCAATAGCGTGCACATCGCACGGGGTCTCGACATCGCTCAATGAAGTGATGAGCGGTGAGGCGCCGGTAGCAGGGAGGTCATTTAGTGCGGCAAGTTGGGTAGTAGTGAGGCTGGTGAGTGGGAGGAGGGGAGGGGTAGGCTCGTGGTTTATAGGAGTTGGGTTTGGTGTGGGCGACATGGCAGTTTTGATAGCATGGCATCTTTGAAAGAGCATGGTGCAAGACAATCAACGCCGGTGGCAGGGTATGGCGGCAGGAGCAAGTCATGCAATAATGCTTGACCTACAAAGACTTACAAACGTTTTACTTATAACTTTACAAAACTATAATTCTCTCCCCCCCTAATTGAACTGGGGTGGGCCTCTTCACCTCCCTATTATCAATCATAATCGCCCACATCAGCTTGTTTGTAAAAAGACTAAGCAATCTTTTTTTGATTATACTCCATCCGTTCCTAAATATAAGTCTTTGTAGAGATTTCATTATGGACCATATACGGATGTATATAGATGCATTTTAGAGTGTAGATTCACTCATTTTGCTGCGTATGTAGTCCATAATGGCATCCCTACCAAGACTTATATTTAGGAACGGAGGGAATGGACAGGAGTGGCCGTCAATGTAGGTATTGAGTAGAGCTCGGGCTTGCATGCGATGGCGGTGCTAAAATGAGGTGCGTGGTGGGCCGTGGGCATGGTAAGCCGATCACGTGCATCACCTGGGTGGTCGTGGTCTACATGGACCTGAGGGTACATGCTCTTTTTTCACCGATATCTGCTCGCTCGGTATGTGAGGAGATTGTGATGCGTCAGAGGGCGGACGGGGGAGAGGCGAGCGGCCCCTCGGTGTTGAAAATAAACACGACTACATGTCAGTGTAGAATTATTACTATTACAACAAACAAATTTCTCAGTTTCAAAAAGAAAATCTCCCCTAAAAAAACAAACAAATTCCCAACAAACTTCCTTGCACGCGGGATTCCAGGAACATCCCGGAAAACCAGGGTCCAGATAAATTTCCAAGACCATGCGCGCGCAATACGCAGTCGAGCTAGTACAGTAGCTACGTATTCCCCCCGTTTTTATTTACTCTACATATTAGGTTTGACTGAAGTCAAATTTCATAAAGTTTGACCAAGTTTATAGGAAAAAAAATATTTACCATAACAAATCTATATGACATGAAGGTACATTCAATAATGAATCTAATGGTGTTGATTTGTTATTGTATATATTAATATTTTTGTTTATAAACTTTGTCAAAGTTTATAAACCTTGACTTTGACCAAAGCTAATATGCGGACTAAATAAAAACGGAGGGAGTACATGTATATATAACCGACATCCGCTTCCTGACCAAACCAGAGATCTCATCGTCAAAATCCTAGCAAACTTGCATACATATCATCTACTTGTACCGTACAATGGCCGCGAGGCCGGCGCGGGAGGACGGCGACCGCTGCCAAATGTGCTGCTTCTACGGCTTCGTGGCCCTCGTGTTTCTGCTCTTCGGTTACCGCGCCTATCGGATCGCCACGTTGCCGCCGCCGCCGTGGTACTCCGTTCGCGGTGGCCGCCGTCTCGGGCCTCGACCCGGCCACGGACCTGCGGGGCGCGCCGCACGCGCTCGACCCGGCCTTCAACCTCACGCTCCGCATCGACGCCTCGCTCAGCGCCCAAGACGAGGCGCCCTACTGCCTGGACCGGGGCACGTCCGTGAAGGTCTCCTACCTCCGCGTGCCGCTCGCCGTCGGCCTGGCGCCGGAGCCGGGCGAGGGGACATGCGCGGAGGGACCTCGCCGTGGTGGCGCGCGGGAGGGCCGTGGTCGTGCCGGGGTTCATGCTCGACAGCCTCGCCGAGGACTTGCGGCGCGGGGAGGCCGTGTTCGAGGTCACGCTCATGAGCCCGAGCGTCGGCCACGGCGACTGGAAGGAGATGACGTGCTGGGGCAAGGTTGGCGACAACGCCTCCGCCGTGCGTCTATTCGTCCGTGGATGTTCCGCTGCTATGCCCCGGGACTCCCGGCAGACCCGGCTGCATCCCCCGTCCACGCAAGGTGGTTCCCGACGACGTACCCGAACCAGATGATGATGGATCGCCCGCTCCTATGCATGCGGGCACACCAGCAGAGCACAAGAGCTGGAGCATAATGTCGCAGTAGCAGAACATGCCATTGGCATGCATTCAGTACGTAGCTCTCGAATTAATTGTCAGTGTTCGGATACATAAATATAATTTAGTTTTCTTTCGTCACAATATGTAGTTTGCTTTCGGCACGCCTAGACATGTAGTATTCAGTTCAATCTACTTCCTTGGTTATTAGATGTGATCTTTTGTACATGTCATGTGGACATGTGGTCATGCATGTTGAAGTCCCAAATTTACACAAACATACTTTTTTTTACGGGAGAAACTTTCAATCTATTCGCAATCAATCATCATGGTACAAAAAACAGCAGAGTTAAGAAAGATTACAACCAGGTCCATGGACCCCCAAATGACGACTACAAGCACTGGAGCGAGCCAAAGGCATGCCGCCACCTGTAGCTCACCGGACCTGGATAAACCTTGTTGTAGCAAACTATAGGAAGTCGCCGTGCTAAGGCCCCACACGACCTAAGCAACAACCATCGCCCGATGAAGAGAGTCGTAGATTAGTAGATCAGAAGGATCAAACATGTAAAACACACAAACGCAGACTGGATCCAAACAGATCCACCAAAGATCGAGTCCCGCGAGATTTAACAGAGACACACCTCCACACGCTCTCCGGCGATGCTAGGCACACCATCGGGGCGGGAATCGAACTTGGGAGACATGTTTCCTATGAGGCACATTGTTGCCGCCACACAACCCCAATCTTGACAATGAACATAACAGGAACGAGAGTGGGGCCCCTCTCGCCGGCGAGCGACCGCGCCGAAAAACAACACAGGGAGGTGGTAGTGACCGCGCCCGTGGCTCACCCGCCATGGACCCGCGAGGAAAGCCGTCCGGGTGCGAGGCGTCCGCGCGGATCGAATTGCCGGGAGCGCCCCAGTTAGCCAGCCACGGCACTCCATCACGCAACAGATGACGAGGAGGGCACTCTCACCCATAGAGGCTCCCAGGAGGCGGTTACTCCAGCATCTGTTATAAGAGTAATTACCACAAGACTACGTTCCTGCCTCTGCATATCACCGACGAACTTGCGCACAATCTCGCAGCTGCCCTCGGTACCGCCATTTCCTCCTTTCCTCAAACTTACCTAGGCCTATCCGTCCCCCTACCCTCCCCTCTAAAGTTACCTCACTTTGCCTTCCAAACGCTAATCAACAATTAGGCTGGCATGCCCTTGTCCACACCAAAGGAGGCAAACTTGTGTTGCTATCTGTTGTGCTTGACAGTCTCCCAACCTATTTAACGGGCCGCTTTGGCGCTACCAAAGGCAGTGATCGGCATGCTAGAAAAATGACGATGTTCTTTTGGTCTAACGATGAGACGTGATCTGGCCATCTGGAGCTAAATGCCTGGTTGCTTGGGACAAAGTTTGCACTCCAAAAAACTCATTTGGGTCTCAGGGTTAAGAATATACAAACACAAAATTTGTGCCTCTTGATGAAGTTTGCTTACAAGTTTTACACTCAAACCTGCCTTGGAAGCACCGGATAATGTGGTGCTCTCCCTACCAAATAGCACAGGTGAAAATGGTTCCTTCATGGCCAGGATGGTCTTCAAACTCCTCTCAACGCTTGTGCGGATCTCCAACTGTACTTTTGGCATTGGCAAAGCAACGTGTTCCGGTTGCACAGATGGATCCTTTCTGAGCCTCCGATGTACTCGGCGGAGCTTGGTACCACAAGGCATCTCCGTCAACGCGTCGTCCCTTCTGACGATGTAGTATGCCGAGTTCTCTTTCGGCCGAAACTCAGCAATGCATGCTTAAATGTTCGTCGAGTCCCAATAATAAGAACTCGGCAATTTTAATGATTGCCGACCCATGTCCAACCGAGTACAGAGCTCAGCAAACACATGGCCGAGTTGATTCTGGGCGCTTCTGGGCTCTGTCGAGTTCCTTGGAAACTCGGCAAAGCAGGCGAATCCAGTAGTGTAGTACGTTAACCAATCTTTTTCCAAATAATAATTATTTTTGTGGCAACTTGGAATCTGATAAACCACAAGTATAGGGGGTCGCGACATTCTTTGAGGGTAGTATTTCACCCAATTTTATTGATTCGAAACAAGGAGAGCCAAAGAATATTTATGAGTCTTAGCAGTTAAGTTATCAATTCAACCACACCTGGAAAATTATATTTCTGCAGCAAAGTATTTAGTAGCACAGTAGCACTACTAACAGGAACAGGAACAGTAGCAAATTTGTGATGATTGTAACAGCAGTAGCAGTAGTAACTTAGCAAAGATCAATATAAGAAAATCATAGGCATTGGATCGGTAATGGATATTTGCGTTGGATGACATTCATCATATAACAGTCACAACCAAGAGCGATACATAATAACTCCAATTCATCAATGTAATGTAGGCATGTATTTCGTATATAGTCATACGTGCTTATAATAAGAATTTGCATGACATCTTTTGTTCTACCCTCCCGTGGCAGCGGAATCCATAAGGAAATCTAAGCGATATTAAGATCTCATTTTTTGATAGAGAACCGGAATAAATCATTAACACATAGTGAATACATGAAGTCCTCATATTACGGTCATCACCGGAAATAATCCCAATTATTGTCACCTTGTGGTATGTGGATCATAACACGTAATAGGTGCATACAACTTGCAAGATAGGATCAAGAACTCAAATATATTCATGAAAATATAAAGGGTTTAGATCTGAAATCATGGCACTCGAACCCTAGTGACAAGCATTAACATAGCAAAGTCATAGCAACATCAATCATAGAACATAGTGGATACTAAGGATCAAGCCCTAACAAATTAACTCAATTACATGACAAATCTCATCCAACCCATCACCATTTTCCAGCAAGCCTACGGACGAATTACTCACTCTCGGTGGTCAGCATTAGGGAATTGTTGATGAAGGATGATTGATGATGACGACGGTGTCAGATCCCCCTCTCCGGAGCCCCGAACGGTCTCCAGATCAGCCCTCCACATGAAGAACAGGAGGTGGCGGCGGCTCTATATCATAAAACGCGATGATTCTTTTTCTCTTATTTTTTTCTCCGCGAGACGGTACTTATGGAGTTGGACTTAGGGCAAACGGAGGCTTGAGGGGCCCACAAGCTCACAGGGCACGCCCTGGGGGTGGGCGTGCCCCTTCGCCAATATTTTTATATATTCTGAAAATATTCTACATAAATTTTCAGCTTAATCCGAGAATTTTTATTTCTGCACAAAAATAACACCATGGCAATTCTGCTGAAAACAGTGTCAGTCCGGGTTAGTTCCATTCAAATCATGCAAATTAATGTTCAAAACAAGAGCAAAAGTGTTTGAAAAAGTAGATATGTTTAGGACGTATGAGAATCTCACCCTAATTAGCACCGACAGTATGATGCTTTCGTCTCTCACTGGTTTTTATCTGTTCCTGGCACATGTTGTACTGAACACGAAGACAGGGGAGACCTTGCAACCGTTCAGTCATCAGTTGACCACAGAATGCACATTCAGAGCACACCGGCCCGACGCAGTTCAGGCTTAGGTTCAGAGCACGACGACTCATGGATCTACATCAGCTGGTTGCCCATGGGAGCGACGGACGAAATGCAACCCCAGACATCTCTCCGCAGACGGATGAAACTTCAACACCCAAATCTGCATCTCACAAGGCAAACACGGAGATAAATCATACTGAGATGGAAGGAAGCCTTTGCAACAAAATCAATCATAGTACTAGCTTGCTGTACATCGTCTTCTATTGATAGAATTTTAGCTTCAGAGTTGGTTGAGCTCGGTGTCTCCTGATCATCCTCTGGTTTTGCAATGCGGTAGGTAAAGGTAACTAAGATGACAGATCCCAGTTTTCAGAGCAGCTATTTACTGACTGGAGGTATGACTAAACGATCAAATTGCAGAGCAACTGTTTTCAGAGTCCCGGGAAGGTAACCACCACAGATTATGAGGGTATGAATTTACTCAACTGAAATTACACATAAAGGGAGCCAGTTTTCAGAGCACTCAACTGTTTTGTCAATATCTCTTATCCCCTACCAAATCCATTCACGGCAAAATTTACCGACTCCGGAATTTATATGGATGCAAGCGCAGAAATCTTACATCCTTGTAGCACGTGCTCTCCTTGAATAATTTGATGGAGGAGACAAGCAAAAGTTGTAATGATCAGCCCTGGTGATTGATGAAGATCTCCATCATTCGTCTTTGCTCTGCATCAATATGGTTTAAGGATTCTGAAAAGAAACAAAAACAAAATGCAGGAAAAACTTACCTTATGGCCGCAAGAATTGAACCGGAACCAAGACTTAGCTTGCGCAGTGTCAACTTATTTTGGCACACGTAGACGATGGAGCTCACTGTGAAGTTGTGAAAGGAAATCCACTCCCTCGGTGACTAATATACTGAACTTAATTACCTGCCCAGGTATATAAGAAGAAAAAACGGCGCAGTAGAATGCTCATGAACAGTTAGTTGATTTCTTCTCTCCTAGTACGATTGACGGAACAAAGGATTGCCATCAACATGAAGGGAATATATAGTAGTACATCATTCTCTTCCTAATATCAAACTCAACACAACATGTTAGGCTAAAGATAGGTCTGGAATTATCAAGTGCTTACATACAAGCATATACTATTCCTTCATACACCTTCAGTGTACGAAACACAGGTCTGCGAGTTCATCCATTTTACAACCAGCATTGTACGAAAGGGACACAAGGCATGCTAAGCCAGCTCTTCGACACCGAGTCTGCGCTCTCACTAGTATGACCACCAAAATCGGCGCCTAAAGAACTACTACACAATCCCGCTTCTGCTCATCGTGATCGCTCTTCTCTTGTATATCATAGTTTAGATAGATGATAAAACATGTGTATGCGATGACCATATAGTTGCATGTATTCGAGACATGTGATAACTTGTATCGCTATTTCGAGATGATGATGAGACATCGTTTGTTTTGGATCATGATGATGATGATGATATGATGAGACTATGTTGTACTACTTCGATAATGATGACGACGAGGATGAGACATTCTTGTCTCATATAGTTTCAATGTATGTGTATGTTGCTATTGTATAAAATCTGTACAAATATAGCATAAATATGCAGAAAAAAAAATACATAAAATCTTAGCAGTAGCATGGGGTAATGGAGTAGCAGCAGCGCGGGGTAAGAACCCACGCTACTGCTAAAAGTTAGCCGTAGCGTTGGGTGGACCCACGCTACTAATACGTATGGGTAGCAGCAGCGCGAAGTAAGAACCCACGGTACTGCTAAAAGTTAGCTGTAGCGCCCTAGCAGTAGCGCGGACCCCCTTGCTACTGATAGGTGCTACTTATGAGTTGCGTTGAGATTTCCTCGAAGAGGAGAAGATAATGCAGTATAGTAGAGATAAGTATTTCCCTCAGTTAAGAACTAAGTTTATCAATCCAGTAAAAGAACCACACAGAACCTCGTTAGCAGCACCCACGCACATCAAAGCAAATGCTTGCACCCAATGCAAACAAGAGGGTTGTCAATCCCTTTGGCGGTTATTTGCAAAGATTAAATAGTGGTAGATAGATAAAATAAAATACAAAATAAAATAAAATTTCAGCAAGATATTTTTGTGTTTTTATATATGATAAAAGTAGACCCGAAGGCCATAGTTTTCACTAGAGACTTCTCTCTTGAACACATAGCATACAGTGGGTAAACAAATTACTGGGCAATTGATAGAAATGCGCATAGTGATGACGGTATTCAAGGCAATGATCATGTATATAGGCATCACGTCCGAGACAAGTAGACCGACTCCTGCCTGCATCTACTACTATTACTCCACACATCGACCGCTATCCACAATGCATCTAGAGTATTAAGTTCATTAAGAATGGAGTAATGCCTTAAGCAAGATGACATGATGTAGATAAAGTAAACCCAATCAATATGAATAAACCTCGCCGTTTTACCCTTAATAGCAATAATACAAATACGTGTCATGTCCCCTTCTGTCACTAGGATATAGAGCACCGCAAGATTGAACTCATTACAAAGCACCTCTCCCATTGCAAGATAAATTAATCTAGTTCGCCAAACCAAATGGATAGATCAGAGAGAAATACAAATCTATAACAATCATGCATAATAAAGTTCAGAAAAGACTCCATTAATATTCATAAATATTCAGGCCATAAACTCATAATTCATCGGATCCCGACAAATATACCGCAAAAGAGAATTACATTGAATAGAACTCCAAGAAGATCGAGGAGAACATGGTATTGAAGATCAAATAGAGAGAAGAAGCCATCTAACTACTAGCTATGGACTGGTAGGTCTGTGGTGAACTATCACCGGCTACGCCCTCGAGGACAACAAGCTCTGGCCACGCCACCTGCTAAATCTTGGCGTCCAAGCCTTTGGGGTTGGCTATGTCCTCTATAAGCACATCATGGAGATCCCCGCCTCCCTGGGATTGGCTACCGGCTTGATATTCGCAATTGGTCTCATCAAGTATGCAGAAAGGATTTGGGCCCTCAAGTGCGCCACCCTGGTCAGCATCCGGAGCTCTATCAATAATCATCGGCGTCTCCCTAATTATGATGAGCTTTCTCCCCGGGCATTGAGGGCAGAGCAGTGTGATGAAGAAGAGCTCCTGTTGTTTGCTCAAGCCATGCTGCCTCTTTGCAAGGGTGCTATGTCTGATTCTCGGGTGGCTTTGTTTAGTTTCAAAGTTAGAGGTACAGGGTCACTTGCATCTATATATGAATGGAAGAGTTGGAACTGGAAAGCTACGTACAAGGTGGTGGAGATGGAGCTCTCCCTCATGTATGACATCATCTACACCAAGGCAGTGGTGATCCATACTTGGTATGGTTACTTGTTCTGTCTGGTTTCACCCTTGGCCACCATCGCCGCGTTCGTCCTGTTTCAGTAAAGTGGTAATAAAAATGGTTACAACAGAGTCGATGTTGTTACCACTTACATCTTGTTGGTCGGGGCCTTCCTTATGGACATGGCATCGGTGTTCAGTACTGTGGGGTCGACCTGGACATGTAGTTTCCTGTGGACCAGAGGCTGGAGTAATGTTGGTCTTGTCATCCTGTCTCTTCGTCGGCGTGCCAAGGCTGCCGGCAGTAGAGGGTGGTCAGGCTCAAGAGGTGATCCTTACCTGGCACGTCTTTACAAATGTTTTCCTCTTGTCCATCGACACCCCCAAGGATGCGGCATCATCCACTTATCTGAAGGCGATCAAGGCCCTGTCAGATTACATGGTATTCCTCGTAGCGGTACGTCCTGACATGATACCCGGTCTTGAACTACGCAGCATGTACGAATCAACCGTCGAAGATTTGAGGTGCATATGCTGTCCATGGGGTAGCCACACTTCTTCTATAGATAGCATGAAGAGGCTTCTCAGCGTCCTGCAAGACCGCACGCACGAGGATATGGGAGAGGCGTGCGTCACTCTCTGGCATGGGACTTTGTATGGCAGGCTGATGCTGGAACTTGTAGATGTAGGCAATGGTGATAAGCCTGGCGTCATATCTTCTTACGAGGATCGTGATCATGTCGCCATGGATAAACTGGAGCGCCTGATGCCAGATCTGGAACACTCATGCAACGGAGCCGGAGGTGGTGTGTTTGATATGCCCAAAGCGTTGGCGCTCATCTTGGATGCATGGGTGCGTCTGCTCGTCTTTGCTTCCGTCCAGTGCAGCAGAGATGCCCATGCCAGCCAGATAAACCGCGGCGGCGAGCTCATGACCGTTGTGTGGCTCATGGAAGAACACGCCAACGTGTTTTTCAAGCAACCCACCCCTGGCGGTATTGAATCTTTTCTGCTTCAGGCCCTCTGTTAAGATGCTCTAGTTGTTGTTGTTGTTGTTGTTGTTTCCTTCTCCTCTTTCCAACATTAACGCCAGCCGGCGATGCTGAGGGAGTTTGTTCTTTATGTTGGGGCTTGATTCTTTTGAAACCTATTACTCCCTCCGTTCACTTTTATAAGTCATTTCAGACAACTGAAATTGATCTGTTTCACATGCTGTCTGAAATGTCTACAAGGTCTTATAAAAGTGAACAGAGGGAGTACTGTCTATTATGTTATTGTAATGATAGTTGAGCCCGATGCCTTTCGGGAGCCGTGTGGGAAATAATATTCTTTTGCGACCTGCCATGACACAAATTTATGTACTGTATTTTGTCCCCCCTGTTATTGTTTGTGGATTGTGACTAGCTCTGCTCTGCTGCTTGGATTTTGTATCCCTCCCTCTGTGTGCACATCAACTTGAAAAACTGCAATTGATGTGAAGATTGGAAAGGCGTATTGATGTGACGAGCTTCAGGTTTGGCTCAGGCATCTCGGCAAGCAGATGGAGTACAACTGCCAGTTTCAATGAAGAAAAGCGCCGCACGCACTAGCTTAGTTATATCAACGTGGTAAAGAGTCACAAGAGAGACAAGGAAAAACAGCATCCAGAAAAGCAATCACCATGATTTGCAAGTCTACACGCAGATTTGCAAGCTCGCTGCCCACATCAGGGGTCGACGACGAAATGCAGCTCTCCGCGGCTGGATGAAACTTCAACACCTGCACCTGCATCTCACAAGGCAAACACAAAGAAGTTATATAGGGCCGCGACACAATCAAGCATAGCGCTTGCTGCCCGCTAGAGAAATGTGCAGAGAGTTTCAGTTTCAGAGTTTTTGAGCCCGGTGTCTCCTGATTTTAGGCCACTACTTGTCATCGTTCCGCTCGCCTAGCTTGAGCACATCTGGTTTCCAATGCGGCAGGTAAAAGTAGCCAAGAGATCACAGCTTTCACAGCAACTTTTTACTGAACTGAACGGTCTATTTTCAGAGGCCCAAGAAAGTAACAACAGGTTCTGAGCTGAATCTACAAATGATCTAATTTCTTTGGGTGTTAATGATCAACTTACTACTGAACTTTAGTTACACAATAGTGAAGCCAGTTTTCAGGGCACTTCTTTACTTTTGTAAATATCTTGTTATTATGTGGTCCTTGATAAAAAAAAACAAAATTCTCCTTCATTCAAAACAGAATTTACCGAGGACAAAGGACATACACAACCTGATTTGAAATATAACATGAGGATTGTTTCTTTCAGACCAAGGACAAACTATGCAGGGAGATGTCTGTGCAAATTATAAGTTGTCAAGCAGATCAAAATAGAAGGTGTACTCAAGTGCAGTGGAGATTCAGAGCCGTACCGGCAGAAGCAAAAGAAACCCGTTTAGTCATACCTGAGCTGATGTTGCCTGCACAATGAAAGAACTATAATGGATGATCAACTTGTGAAGATGAGCTAATGCATCCTCCACTGCCTCTCTGGATGTGGTCTACCAGAAAGATATCAACAGCATTAACTCGACTCATAGTCAAAATCCTGTTTAGAAAAGCAAAATCTGTTCAGATGCAGTGCTAAGAAAAAGGAAGATAACAATCTGTGCAGCACAATGTCAGTTACATTACCTCGCCCCTCTGAAAGAGAGGGATGATGTCATCTTCCACCTCCGATTCAAAATCTACAGAAACCAAGCCCTGTAAGCACACTGACGACGGAGGTTCCGTTTCAGCATCTCTTACTTTGAACAACTCAAAAATATACAGACCGATCCAGTGCAGGTCCAGGTTAAGGTTCAGGTTCAGAGCACGACGGCTCTACATCAGCTGGTTGCCCACGACGGATCAATTGTTACCTTAGTTGCGATTTTATTCGCATTTGTTGTTGCATTTAAATGTTTTACATAGTTGTATGTTAGTTTCAATGTATGTTTTAATTAGATGCTCTAGAGAGTTGTATGTTGTTCTATGAGAACTATGTATGAACTTTATGTATTTATTTTTTCAGTAATAACATTTGATCACTACTGTACTTTGGTTTTAATGTGATGATGAACTTGTATTAATTTGGTCCTTTCTCTATTTATGATGTTCTGTAATGGTTTTCGATATACTTAATTATATAATGCACGTAGATGAACCGGCAATGGATGTACGATGACCGACTCACCTCTGACTACATTACGGGCCTGCATAATTTTCTCGATGTGACTGAGGCAAACAAGCAGAATAGTTTTATGTGTTGTCCATGTACTATCTGTGAGAATACGAAGGATTACTCTTGCTCGAAAACCCTTCACTTCCACCTGCTTGAGAAGGGTTTCATGCCACACTATAATGTTTGGACCAAGCACGGAGAAAGAGGGGTTATGATGGAAGACAACGAAGAAGAAGAGGATGATGACAACTATCCTATGTTCCCTAAATACGATGATACTGCAACGGGGGAAGCTGAAGATCAAGAGGTATCAGATGTGCCCGATGATGATCTTCGCCGGGTCATTGTTGATGCACAGAGAGGATGCCAAAGTGAAAGGAAGAGTTGAAGTTCGATCGCATGTTAGAGGATCACAAAAAAGGATAAATAAAGGGATACAAACTTATCTAAAATAAAAAAATTGCGGGTACAAAGAAAATTCATTAGAAAAGATTGACATCACAACGTTTTGATCCTGGCACCGCCACTGGTAGAGTGCATGGTTACGTTGCGTGCTGATCAGCAAAGCAGTGCAATAATCAATATAACTCAAAACTAATTGAGGGAATACACAGGAAAAACAAAAGCAATTCTTCTAAATACATCAGTCACGGGACACAGATTCCATTCCTAAAGATATCAACATGACCATAGAGATGGGGAAGAATTAACAATCAGTTTCGTAGTACCAGATTTCATCAAGGCACCAACTGCCTAATATCATGACAAATCACAGTACTCGGATTTTATTCCTGAAGATATCAACATGAGTATAGAGATGCAGAAAAATGAACAGTCAATTCCTTAGTACTATTAGGTTTCTACATAGTCCATTAAGGCACCAACTGCCTCAATATATGAACTGAATACAGGTATAATAAGTCACCAATAAGCCACCCAAATATGAAAAAAAAAATAGTTAAGCACTCAGGACAAGCTAAATCATGCTGTCAACTGGGCATATGCAGCAGAAACAACCAAATTTCAAGAAGCGCATCATCAAGCTAGTGCAATAAAAAAATGACAATTCAGAAGTATTCCTAGCAAATAGTATTGTGTACTGGAGGATTCTGGTTAGAAGCAGACACATATTTAGAAATTCCATTTTACTCATATTTGATTACAACTACTTTCAAGATTCTTTGATATCTAGTATTCCCCAAGGCATCAACTGCTTAATTAACATTGCGAACCAAAATGCAACTTATAGCAAGTCACAACACTAAGCCACCGAAAATATATATGCATAACAAGCCACAAGCAAGTTGTTATCAGACAATTAGCAGGTCTTGCCAGTAAAAGGTAGTATGTATAAAGGGATTTCTTGTTAGTAGCACAGATGCATGTCCAACGATTCAATTTATCGAAGGTTATCATACTTAATTTTCCAGGCACAAAAGTAGGAACTAAGAGTCCTGGTTTCTCTCAAGAAATGAACGGCATAAATTGGTTAATAAGCCCTACAGCCGATGCAACATAGCAGTATTCCACAGAAAGTATGCAGCAGAAGAAAACTTAAATTTCCATAAAACTCATCAGCTCCAGCATCATACCAATATTTCAATTGATCCGAATATCTCTACGTGAACAACTCATTAGCTACAGAAAGTAAAGCTGGAAGAAATGATCTTTCCAATTTTCAATGCCATCTAGATATTCTAATGCACCTCCAAAGTATTTGATAATGGATACGAACTTTCACTCATTTCCTCATACACAATGGCAGACAACTACATACTTCAGTAAGAACCTTCAAGTCGAGGTCCATCATCACCAACCAAAGGAGGGTAGCATATTTCTTCCTCCCATCCAGTCAAAATAGGTTGATCTTCTATTAATGTGTAGCTGTGTTTGTCAAGGGAGTTGTTTATCAATATGGAAAACCGAAATCATAGAAATTCTTTTGACACAAGCAAGGTAGCGTCAATAGTTTCAAAAAATGAATAGACACTCGCAATAAGCAAGCATGATAACAAGGATGAAACATGAACCCCTATAGGATAGGTCAGTTGTAAATTCAGTACTATTACTCAAGATTAATATCATATCACTTGGAACTTGCAAACACTTGTAAAACAAAGGAGAATGAAATCATGGTGTGGAACCATTTCTTTGGTACTTCAGCGTTATTTTTAATCACAACATGCCTGCAGCATTTACACAGTAAAATGAATAGACACTCGCAATCAAGAATAATGCTCATCTTAATTCACTTCACGTGATGCACCATTACTAATTCTATGTCGAAGCTTAATTTAATTTCTGGAGCATCATTTTCCAGAAAACAGTACTCCAATTTGAACAAACTTTCCAGAAAAAAAACTATTACTTTGTAGCAACTTTATAATTTTAAAATTGAAGCAATGTAATGATCTCACGCAAATTAGTAAAACTAACAGTCTACTTTCGTCTCACTGATTTTATTTTTCAGTGTAGACATCCATCCACATTTTTTATAATATCATACACATCCATTTTGTGAGAACTGAACAAGAAGAGAGGCCTGCAACCAGAGTATATGGCAGCCAGTGAGTGGAACTGCCTCACTGACAAAGATAAATAACCCCAACAGTGGACAGGCAAAGAACACTGAATACACATGCACCCACACAGGCCAAACACACTGACGAAGGTTCAGGTTCAGGCTCAGAGCGCGACGGCTCAGGATCTACTTACATCAGTTGGTCGCCCACGGGGTCGACGACGAAATGCAGCTCAAAACATCATCTCTCTGCGACCGGATGAAACTTCGACACCCGCACCTGCACCTCACAAGGCAAACATAAAGAAGTTAATATCACGCCACGACACAATCAAGCATGGTGTTTGCTGTCTGCTAGAGCAATGCGTAGAGAGTTTCAGTTTCAGAATTTTCAAGCTCGGTGTCCCCTGATTTTAGGCCACTAATCATCATCGTTCCGCATTCCTAGCTTGAGCATATCTGGTTTCCAACACGGTAGGTAAAAGTAACTAAGAGGTCCCAGCTTTGACAGCAACTATTTACTGAACTTGAAGATAGAACAATCTATTTACAGAGCCCTAATGAAGTAACCACAACAGGTTCTGAGCTGAAGGCATGGATGGTCTAATTTCTTTGGGTATTAATGATCCAACTTACTGAACTGAAGTTACACAATAGTTAAGCCATTTTTCAGGGCACTTCCTAACTTTTGTAAATGTCTTATTATTATCTGGTCCTCGATAAAAAAACAATGTTCTCCTTCATTCAAAACAGAATTTACCGAGGACCAAGGACATTCATAACCTGATTTGAAATATAACATCAGGATTGTTTCTTTCAGACCAAGGACAAACTATGCAGGGGAATGTCTGTGCAAATTATAAGCTGTCAAGCAGATCAAAATAGAAGGTGTACTCAAGTGCAGTGGAGATTCAGAGTCGTAGCGGCAGAAGCAAAAGAAACCCGTTTAGTCATACCTGAGCTGAGGTTGCCTGCACAATGAAAGAAGTATAGTGGAAGATCAAATTCTGAAGATGAGCTAATGCATCCTCCACTGCCTCTCTGGATGTGGTCTACAAGAAAGATATCAACAGCATTAGTTAAAATCCTGTTTACAAAAGCAAAATCATGTTCAGTGCAGTGCTAAGAAAAAGGAAGATAACAATCTGTGCAGCACAATGTCAGTGACATTACCTCGCCCCTCCGAAAGAGAGGGATGATATCATCTTCCACCTCCGATTCAAAATCTACAGAAACCAAGCCCTGTAAGCACACTGACGACGGAGGTTCCGTTTCAGCATCTCTTACTTTGAACAACTCAAAAATATACAGACCGATCCAGCCCAGGTCCAGGTTAAGGTTCAGGTTCAGAGCACGACGGCTCTACATCAGCTGGTTGCCCACGAGGACAGGGTTGACGACGAACCAAATGCAGCTCGAGGCATCTCTCCATGATGGGATGAAACTTGGATGCCCACATCTGCATCCCACAAGGCAAACACAAAGAAAGAACATTGAGATGGAGCTTGGTTAGACATCCGCAGCACAATCGAGCATAATGTGCTTGCTGTACGTTCTTGCATTCAGCTACAGCAATGGGTAGAGCATAGTGTCTCCCGATCTTAGCTTGAGGTTCTGGTTTTGCAATGCACTAGGTACAGGTAACTAAGATGAGAGATCCCAGTTTTCGGAGCAATTGTATGGTTACTGAACTGAAGCCATGACGGAATGATCAAAATTCAGAACAATTGTTTTCAGAGCCCCAGGAAAGTAACCGCAATAGGTTCTGAGCTGAAGGTACAAATTATCTAATTTCGTTGGGTAAGAATGATCCAACTTACTGAACAGAAGTGGCACAAAAGCGAAGCGAGTTTTCTGAGCATATTTTACTTTTACTTTTGTTGATATCTTATTATTGTCTTGTCCTTGATGAAAAACAAAGTTCCCCTCAATTCAAAACAGAATTGACAGACTGCCAGATTTACATGGATGCAAGCACAGAAACCTTACATCCTTGTACGCCATGCTCTCCTTGAACAATTTGAAGTCATCAACTGCAAGAAACAAGAAAAAGGTAGTAGTAATCAGCCCTTATGATTAGTGAAGATGTCGATCATCTACCTTTGCTCTACAATCTACATGGTTTAGGGATTCTCAAATGGAACATAAACAAAATGTAGTGAAAACTTACTGGAAGGAAAACGGATAACGGCAGCGTGACTCTACATATTGTCCATATGATCCTGGCAACAACCTGATTTGAAATATATCATCAGGAATTGTTCTTTCAGACCAAGGACAAATTATGCAGGGGAATGTTTGTGGAAATTATAAGTTGTCAAGGAGATCAAGATAGAGGGTGCAGTCAAGTGCAGTGGAGATTCAGAGTCATATCAGCAATGTGACGGCAGAAACAAAAGATACCCGTTTTCTCATACCTGAGATTGCCTGTACTGTAATGGAACTCCAGGCATCTCTCCGCGGCCAGACAAAACTTTGACGCCCACATCTGCATCGATTTCACAAGTCAAACACAATGAAATTATATTCAGATGGAACTTGATTAGGCATTCAGGACACAATCAGGCATAGTGCTTGCTATTCATTATTCTTGCTGTCAGCTAGAGCAAATGGGCAGAGGGTTTCAGATTTGAGCTAACTAATCATCACCATTATTCAATACTAAGAGACTGATCAGCTTGAGCTTCAGGTTTTGCAGTGCAGTAGGTAAAGGTAACAAAGATGAGAGATCCCAGTTTTCAGAGCCATTATTTACTCAACTGAAGGTATGACTGAATGATTCTGTTTCAGAGGAATTATTTTCAGAGCCCCAAGAAAGTAACCACAGCAAGTTCTAGTGTATCGAACTACGGATGATCTAGTAATTTGCCGTACTCTTGTTAGTCTCTTAGCATTGTCTTATCCTCGATAAAAACAAAAGTTCCCCTTCAAAATCCATCGAAAACAGAATTTACCAACACCTAAATTTCTATGGATACAAGTGCAGAAAACCTTACATCCTTGTACGCTGCGCACTCCTTGAAAAATTTGAAGTCGTCAACTGCAGAAAACAAGAAAAGATAGTAATCAGCCTTGATGATTGCTGAAGATCTTTCTCCATCATTCTAGCTTTGTTCTACATCTAGATGGTTGAGGGATAACAGCATCATGACTGCATATTATCCATATGATACAGACGACAACCTGATTCGAAATATAACATCAGGTTTTGCTTTTTCAGACCACAAGGACAAACTATGCAGGAGAATGTTTGTGCAAATTATAAGTAGTCAAGCAGATCAAGTTAGAAAGAGCAGTCATGTGCACTGCAAAGAAACCCGTTTTCGCCATACCTGAGGTTGCCTGCACTGTAATGGATGATCAGCTTCTGAATATGAGATAATGCATCCTCCACTGCCTCTCTGGATGCAGTCTCCAAGAAAGATATCAACAACATAAACTCGACTTCATAGTTAAAATCCTTTTGGGAAAACTTATTTATTTATCTGAAATTTTTAGGCCGAGTTGCACAAAAAATGAAGATTACGCCAGTAGTAATAATACTGCTTTCTACACCAAACTCCAGAGTCCAGCACATGAATGGAACAAGTACATTCTGAAACAAAGAAGTACAGTACAGCTTAAAATAGCTTCTCACTGCAAGTTGGCGCAAGCGGATCAGCTTAAACCTGTTGTACGCATACTCGTGTTGTGAGTTGTGACAACATAACCAAGCAGCACTACACTACAAGCTCCACACATTTTACCAAACTTCCAAACAGGCTAACAAGAAGATTATATGCCAAACAACAGATTTCACTGCTAACTCTTGGAATAATAAAGAGACAGTAGCATTAGTCGCAAGTGTTGTAGATTTGCAAGTTCAGATGACTACCGCTAAATTAGACTGAAGAACAACACTGTCGGTCGTCATGCTGGATTCAGATATAACGATGAGACTTGAAGAGAAATAGTGATAAAACAAACTAGACAGCGACAGTAAAATAGAAGGAACCACCATTTGCCATAAATTCAAAACAAACCTGCAAGGTGATAGCCTTTTGCCCAGGGATGCAGAAAAGAGCAGAGCCAGCAGGCAAGATACATATATCCTTGATACCCGAGCTTGTATTGGTAACTGCTACCTTGTATTGGATCTGCTAGCAACAGAAGTATTTTGTTTTTTACTCTAGTAACTGAAAGGGAATACATAGTAAGAAACTAAAGAAGCTCACAGATGGCACAAGGAAATTACTTCACTTCCTCCAGGGATTCGACCTTTTCCCTGCAAGCCAATAACTGCTGCAGACATGCAACAATGTTCAGTTCATGGCCAACCAAAATATACAAACAAAGTGAACAAACAAACCCAACCTTTTCAAGATCATTATTTGGAACATCAACCTCGGGTGCACAGATAGTGATAATGTCCTTAAATTTAAACCTTCTTCCACATTGAGGGCACTAGCAAACAATAAATTGGGGGCTGCAATAGTATTTTTTCAAATAAAGATGAACAGGCTGTAAATTAGTTAGCAACAATAAACCATATGGCTAAATGTTAATGTGATCTTTCTCCAAAATAAATCCTCCACGTCAATTCAACGTTTAAACACAGATAAGTCACAGTTCCTAGGTATAAGCATTAAACGATAACATAGGTAGTACAATGATTAGGCTACATCCTACGTCCTCCCATGGCCAACTTGACGAAATTCAAGATTCTGACATAGTCATAAAACAAAGCTGAGTGCTTGCCCTCCAAGCCATCACGGTGGTGTCAGTTGCTTCCGGCAAGATTGTTACATGGGCTGCCCCCAATCACCAAGTCAAAGCCACCAAATTGACTAACAAATGATGCAACTCTATCATTTGTGAGAGATTTCACATCATCAATCTCAATCAATGTGCCTGTCTGGGTCTGATCCCACCAACTCTTGAAAATCTTCTTATTAGCGTCACCTATCTCAACAGAAACTACTACCCTCATGTGGATCCCAAGCTTGTGCAAAGCGACCTCACCTCCTCCAATACCGGTGAATAAGGACAGCACCCTAACACCATTTGGAAACATGCGCCTCAGCACTGACAAGTGGTAAGCAACTGTATCAACTTGAAATGAGTTGCCGAGAGACTTGTATCGCTGTGTCTTGCCAACTCCCCTTGTGTGGTCCCTTGGGAAACCAAGGAGATATTCCATCTCATCAGGCTCCAAGGGGGCAACCTTGTTTTTCCCAACCCAGACAAGATTCCATTTTTTGCACTCGTCCATGACATATTTCTGAACACTTTTTAGCGGTGGATTGCTTGAGCCTACAAGAGCACGCTGGATCCGTTCTGTCAGCTTTGCACTTGCTACACATGTTTGTAAGCAATTGAGCTGTGTTCTCGTGTCCCAGGAAGGCCACCACTTCTTGTAATGAGGGAATGCCTCAAATATGGTCTTTGGGGGCAGAGGAAGAAGAGGCGATCTGTTCTCAATTGGCAAATTGTGGATGTAGCCCCTTTTCCTTGCAGCTGCACACAGATGAAGAGAATCCACAAACTCTGGCTGAATGTCAAACAGATTTCTTGAAATTTTCGCCCATTCACCTTTTGGAGCTCGGGCCACATTTTCATAATAGAAAAAAGGTGGTCCGGTATCCAGTTTAGAAAGCATTCGGGTCACTGATGGTCCACTGTAACCAGGCAGGTTAAATCCAATCATTGGATTTGGGAGAGGCATTGATTCCTCATCGCTGCCATCCAAGGAAGGTCGGTTGCCTTGTCCTCCACCCCCATATCTCTTCCTCTTTTTCCTGCTCTCTTCCATCAATCTTGCTTTCTTTCTGCCTCCAAAGGAAATGAAGCATCTATCTGTAACCTGCCAAATGTAGACAAATTCTAGTGTCCTTACATCAAATTAAAAGAGCGAAAGTGGCTTCTTATTCAAGTGTACGTCAAACCACAAGGTACCTGATGGTCAGATAAGTTTCTGGAATGACAATCTTCTGCGACCCGAGATGCACTAACCGAATCAACTAATACAAAGATATCAGCATCCACACCTAGGAGAATTCAAACAGAAATATATAGCATAAGGTGCTATTTTCCATGAAAAAAAGACCATGAAGGCAAAATTTCAAAAAGAGGCATACCACATCTTATAATAGCCTCATTCGCTTCATCTTCAGAAAAGTCCATGTTTACTAATGAGTTTATCTTCTCATCCCTCTCTGACATCTCTCGCAGAAAATTCTGTACAAAAGTAGCACAAAAACCAAGATTAGAAAATACTTGCTATATCTCACTGACTTCTTAATGCCAAACTAAGCGGTTGCTGATAGGGAAATACAACCATGGAGCGACATGTATATGGCCAGAGAAAAGAAGGGGGACTACACTAATCAGTGGACAAGAGATGAATAGCACAGACTACCCAAGAAACAAGTGAACAAAACTGACCAAAAATTAAATCAACGAAATAATTTAGGAACTCAACTTCCTCCGGTGCTGTTTCAGAATGACATTAATAGAGTAGCAAGTAGCAATATGAAGTACCCATTGTGCTGGACTGGAATAAACCAAACGTACAGGTAAAGTTGTTCAAATAATGGCACTCTGTGCTGGATGCATAGCAATGGTGAAACACAATCATCCGGTCACTCCATGCTGCTTTCGTGACAACTTTAAATACTGATGGATGGATGGTGAGGCAAATGCGTGCATCTTCAGGAGAAGATGATAATATTCACATCCCATCCAAATTCAGATTCATCGCTTTGCTAGCAATCACGATATTTTTTTGCTGAGCAGGTGTAGTACATATCAGACACTCCATACTGTTTCCCTACTTGCTGTTTTTAGTCTTTACATATATCTTGCCATGAACAGGTTTAAACCACACAATAATTATCTTCATAATTTTATTTGTGTAACTAATACAAAAATTGGCTATCACATCATATATAACATTATGAGATTTCTAAATTAGTTACTTTGTGTATGCATTTCTAGCTGAACAGTAATGGATGAATCCCTCATTTTTCTCAGCTCTAACAGGTAAAAGTATTGGAGGACAGTTTGATGCAACTAATATGGCAAGTGATGTTCTTTTCCAGTATCATGATCATTTTGTGTAGCTGAAAGTCAAAAGAAGAATCTTGAACTATGCCATTTAAACTCTGCGGGAGATATTGTCTAACGTTATTCAACTCACTCCTTATATTACGCTCTTAAACGACAAAATTTTAACATGGTGAATGTACATAGCTTCATCCAAACCATGGATCCACGAAATGTTGACTCGCTCTCTAGAAAAGAGCTTCGTAGTTGGGAGCTCTGAACCGATGATCGATATGGTTTCCTAGGATGAGAACTATGGTTTACTACTTGACAATAAGAAAGTTGTTTTATCTTTTTTTCACTTTTTGAGGTGTTTTGCCTAGTCTGAATTTCTCCTCCTTCTATTTGATCAAGATGGATGCAAAAAAGCACTAAGTGCTCAAACTACACTGATGAAATCTCAAAACAGTAAGTAACAGGGGTGCTCAAGGTGCGCATGGCAAAGATTTCACATATATCAGCATATGATCAAAGAATTCTTGGCTACTGAACTGAAGATAAGTAATCATCTACCTCATAACCAGAATCATCAGAGCTTGACTCTCTACCACCGGCATCATCATCATCATCCCAGTTCTCAAAATCAAGATCATCGTCATCTTCAACAACAGGGAGGATGCAGCCAGAAGTAGAGTGATTATTACCCACTGCATCATCGTCATCTAGTGCCTGCATTTCACATCTCAATTGGAATAAACAATCCTTGCCATGAATCAAGAGCACTATAGAATAAATTCAGTAATAAAGCACATGGATAAATAGTCAAATACCTTATATGTGAGCAATAGCTCGAGCAGTGCGTCTGCATCACTGTGTCCTAAAATCAAAAGGTGTTAACAAATGGTACAAACACAAACAAATAAATAAAATGGAAATGATTACTTTTATATTACCAATCTCCTTAATACTCTTCATGACCATCTCTTTGGGGAAGCCCATTACCACATATCGCTCAATCAAAGAAGTAGGTGGCACTTCCCCGTTGATCCACTCATTAGAACCCTTTACACAGTTACATGATCAAATATCAGACCATGATCATAATTATAACAAATCATGGATAGCTCTTGCGCTGAAATACAAAAAATTATATCTGACTTACAAGCATGGATGGGCCGGGAGCAACGAAGTTCCTCATAGCCGGAGCTGATGAGGGCTCAGCCCCACCATCATTGTCCCACTCAAACTTATCACTGTCAACCCCGCACATGCGCCGGCCCATGACACATAAGTGGGGAGGACTTGCATTAGAAAAGGGACGAAAAACTAATCAAATCCTTTCTCAAAAAGAAAATCAAATCCCTGACATAAAAGACAATTGAATTGGTGAATAGTTTTTCGAATCGACAAACTTTTTTGAAATTTTGGATTTTCTAAAAAAATCATGAACATTATTTGTGTTTACAAACATTTTTTGAAATGCACGAACATTTTATGAAATCATGAACATTTCTTTAATCAACAAAAATGTTTTGAAATCTATGAGGTTTTTTAAAATTAGGGAACAAATTTTAAAATTTAAATTTCTGTGAACATTTTCTGAAATTTTAGGGACATTTTTTCAGATTCCTGAATATGTTTTGAATACACGATCATTTGATTTTATTTCCCGAACATTTTTCCAAATCAGGAATATTTTTTATAATTTGCGAACAGTTTTGCAGAACCACCAACAATTTTCGAATATGATTTCCTAAACTTTTTTTGAATTCACATACATTTTATGTTTTCTCGAACATGTTTTTGAAAACATGCTACTTTTAAAATTTGGAAATCTTGAATTTATTTAAAGAAGGAAGAAAACAAAATAAGAAAACGATAAAAACAAAATGAAAAAAATAGGGAGTCAAGCCGCGCACATAGGACGGCCCATGAACACGTAACTGGGGAGGACTTGTGTTAGAAAAGGGATGAAAAAGGAGAGGAGGCTGGGGATCGAATCCGCGAAAATTTTATGATTTTCTTTTTTTTTTGAATTCACATACATTTTATGATTTCTCGAGCATGTTTTTCAAAACTCGCAACTTTTAAAATTTTGAAATCCCGAATTTATTTAAAGAAGAAAGAAAAGAGAATAAGAAAAGGAAAGAAAAAACGAAATAAAAAAAGTTAGGGAGTCAACCCCGCACATGGGCCTGCCCATGAACACATAAGTGGGGAGAACTTGCGCTAGAAAAGGGATGAAAAACTAATCAAATCCTAGAATAAAAGACTTTTGAATAGGTGAACAGTTTTTTGAATCGACAAACTTTTTTCGAAATTTTGGATTTTCTAAAAAGAATCTTGAACATTATTTGTGTTACAAACATTTTTTGAAATGCATGAACAGTTTTTGAAATCATGAACATTTTTTTACCCAAAAAATTTGTTTTGAATCTTTGAGGTTTTTTTTTAAATTAGGGAACAAAATTTAAAATTCAAAATTTGTGTGAACCTTTTCTAAACTTTTATGGACATTTTTTCAGATTCCCGAATATGTTGTGAATACACGATCATTTGATTTTATTTCCCGACCATTTTTCCAAATCAGAACATTTTTCGAATCCACAAAAATTTTATGATTTCCTGAATTTTTTTGAATTCACATACATTTTATGGTTTCTCGAACATATTTTTGAAAACTCGCAACTTTTAAAATTTAGAAATCCCGAATTTGTTTAAAGAAGGAAGAAAACAGAATAAGAAAATTAAAAAACGAAATGAAAAAAATAGGGAGTCAAGCCCTGCACATGGGCCGGCCCATGAACACATAAGTGGGGAGGACTTGCGTTAGAAAAGGGATGAAAAAGGTGAGAAGGCTGGGGATCAAACCTTGGTCACCTGCGTGGAACAGCTAGGCGTTAGCCACCGTGCTGCTTGTGCATCTACTATTTATTACGTTATTACACGTATAATACAACGAAGCGCAATGACGACTTTGAAACAAAAATGGATCATTTTCTTGACTTATGGGTGGCATAGTGGGTAATTTATGGCAACTTCAGAGGTATTTATCATGACGTACGGGCAGAAGCATTAGCCCTTTTATTGTTAGGTAAAGATATAAAAAGACTTAAAAAGGGGCAGACACAACAAATTTTGATCATCAAACCAGGTCAAGCCAACCACACAGGCTACTTCAATGATGAGTGCTCAACATGTTTAGCACGTAGTTAATATCATATCAAATATCAATTGCAGCATTAATCATATAATTGATATGCAAATAATATCCTACCTAATATGTACGTGCAATTAATATACTGTCTAATATCAACGTGCATTGCACGTACGACTTTACTAGTAACAGCGAATAATTAATTGCTTTTGTTTTCTGTCCATATTCACACGATTGTGTAAAAAAAATATTTGGTAAGCTTTTATTGACTTGCAATGAATGAAAAATTACTCCCTTCGTCCCAAATTACTTATCTTATATTTGTCTAGATACAGATGCATCTAACACTAAAACGTGTCTAGATACAACCGTATCTAGACAAATCTGAGACAACTAATTCGGAATGGAGGCGATATTTGTTAAGTCAATTAGAGGTGAAACCGTTGAGATTTTTTTTAATGAAAAATCGATGAAAAAAAAGTTCTCTAAATTTGGCAACTTTTTTATAGAACATCGAGGCGACATGGGACGACTGCGTTATAGGTAACAGTCATGCGCGAGTGGGGAATGCACGGGGTAGACCCTAACCCATGCATGCCAACAAACCAATGAATGAAGCTACCAAACTGCTCATATAAGCTCAGGAGGCGCGCCAACCCCCCTCCCCCAGGGCGCGTCTGTGAGCTCGTGGGTCCCACAAGCCTTTATTTTCCCTAAGTCCAACTCCATAAATTCCGTCTCGCGGAGAAAAAAACAGAGAGAAGGAATCATCGCGTTTAACGATACGAAGCCGCCGCCACCTCCCGTTCTTCATCGGGAGGGCTGATCTGGAGTCCGTTCAGGCTTCGAAGGGTGGAATTCGCCGTCGCCGTCATCATCAACCCTTCTCCATCAACAGTTCCATGGTGCTCACCACCGAGAGTGAGTAATTCCTTCATAGGCTTGTTGGACGGTGATGGAGTTGGATGAGATTTGTCATGTAATCGAGTCAATTTATCACTACTGGAATCAGCAGATTTGCCGTCTGCCCACTCTTTGCCGTCCGCTAGTGGACGACAAAGGTAGGCTTTGCCATCAGCCACCATAAAGCTGACGGCAAAGAGGCAGCGGACGGCAAAGGTAGGCTTTGCCATCAGCCAACTCTTTGCCGTCTGCTAGCGGACGGCAAAGAAAGCTTTGCCGTCCGCTAGCGGACGGCAATGGTAGGCTTTGCCATCCGCCACCATAAAGCTAACGGCAAAGAGGCAGCGGACGGCAAAGGTAGGCTTTGCCATCAGCCAACTCTTTGCCGTCTGCTAGCGGATGACAAAGAAAGCTTTGCCGTCCGGCTTTCTTTGCCGTCCGCTAGCGGACAGCAAAGAGTTGGCTGACGGCAAAGCTTCAAAATTGACTTAACGGGGCCGCGCCCCCGCCGTCGCCCTGTCTCTCTGTCTCCTCTCCTCTTTATTCCTCCCTCTGCCACCCCGCGCCGTCGCTGCCGCACCCTCCCCGCGCCGTCGCCGCCCCCTCCCCGCCCCTCCCTGCCTCCCCACCCCCCTCCCGACTCCTCCCCTCCTCCGCTCCTTGCTCCGCTCCGCAGCCTCGTTTCGATCCCCGCCCCTTCTTATCTTCCCCCTCCCCCCCGTCCCCTCCCCTCCCCTTCTCCACCCCAGGCCTCCTCTCCTCCCTCACGCCCGTCGCCGCCCCCTCCCCGACCCGACGCCGCCCCCCACGGTGAGCCCCTGCCACCCCCTCTCCTATTTTTTTTTATTTTTTTTCTGTTTTTCTTTTCTGTTTAGTTTAGGTTTTTTAGTTTAGGTTTTTCAGTTTAGTTAGTTTAGGTTTAATTAGTTTAGGTTATTTAGTTTAATTAGTTTAGGTTTTTTAGTTTAGGTTTAGGTTTAATTAGTTTAGGTTATTTAGTTTAATTAGTCCTGTTTACTTACTTTAGGTTATTTTTCTAGGGTTTGGGGCTGTGCTTGGTTGATGCAAAGTTGTTCTTGGTGGATGCAAAGTTGTTTGAGTAGCAGCAGATTAGGCATATTGTTCTAGGGTTTGAGAATTTTTCTAGTTGTTCTTGGTGGATGCAATATTGATTAGGGTACTTTGTTAGATTGCCATTGCCAACTAACCTACCAAATTAACTAAGTGTTGTTGATGTTGTTGAGCACAAGTGCATTGCTTTTTTTTCTCAGTTTACTTTCATGTCTAAAAACTTGGCTCTGTTCCAACTATGTCCATTTATCAAATATGATAGTGTTGAATTAGAGCCAAGTTTCCTATGTTGCTTGCATATATTGACTGATTCAACTGCGATGTAATTTCATTTCATGGGGAATGAGTAGAAGAAGAAAACAGAGGTGTTCTTGCCATCATAAATGTCCACAAGTGCATTGGTTTTTGAATGTGAAATGATAACTTGGTGTAGTTGATTCTCTTCTGCTCAAAACTTCTGCTGCTGTAATGTTGTATGATAATGTTGTAAGGGTAGTAATTGGTCTCTTCTGCTGCTTATCAGAGATGAGGGGAGGCCGCCACCGCCGGCTGCGCTCTGCCACGTCGGAGTTCGACTTGGAAGGTTTCGAGTTCTTCACGATCATACTTGAGAATTCCTCCAGCAGGCAGGTATATAAAAGGAGAGATCTCCCCTTCACCCATCTCTTTATCATAACTCTGTTGTTTGCTACATCACTGCTTGACCCACGTTGCAGAGGCTGCCTGACACTTTTATGAAGATGCTGGACGGCCGTCGGCCACAGAATGTGAAGCTGCGACAGGCCGACAGTGGGCTTCCCAGGCTGTGGGACGTGGAGGTGGTGTTCGACACCGACCGCCACATGTACCTGTATCGTGGCTGGGAGCAGTTCGTCCGTGCCTACGACCTGCGACACAGGTACTTCCTTGTCCTCAGGTATGACGGCAACGTCATGCTCACCGTGAAGGTGTTCAACACGACTATGTGCCGCATGCGCTACCAGGATGACGACGATGCCTGTACGCTCTGCCTCTTCTTCCTCTCCATTTGGCTTTGTCTCACACCGATTGTTAAAAAACTTTGTTGCATTTGGTCAGGCAATGGGAGCAGCAGCAGCGACTCTGGCTACAGCAAAAGCAGCAGCGACTCTGGCTGCAGCAAAAGCAGCAGCGACTCTGGCTACAACAAAAGCAGCAGTGAGGATGAGGAGGAACGGAGTGGGGAAGAAGAGGAGCAGAGTGGGGATGAGGAGGTGCAGCCTATTTTGTCTGACGATGACCTCGCGATGGTGGTGGCTGACGATGGGCAAGCGATGGTGGTGGCTGACAATGACCTCGCGATGGTGGTGCCTGAAGATGGCCTCGCGATGGTGGTGGTGCCTGACAATGACCTCACGATGCTGGTGGCGCCGGCGATCCCACAGCTGGGCGACAGGACCATGCCAATTGTGGTAGAAGAGTACATCCCACTGCCTCGCCGCTTTAAGCGCATCAGCATGATGAAGGAGAAGGAGAAGAAGGAGGAGTGAAGATCTTAAGAAAATCAAGTCAATGTTAAGTATGTCAGGTATGTCAGATCTCCAAAATGATCTATACTTAGCTTTATTTCCTCCGAAATGACCTAAGTTAGCTCTAATATGCTAAGTTATCTCTAATATGCTTAGTTACCTAGGTTTGCTCAATAATGACATACACTTAGCTTACTTATGTAAAAAATGGCATAATTAGCTTACTTAGGTTTGAAATGCATAACAATCTTGGTAACCTCATATATGTCATATAGTTAGCTTATTTTCCTCGAAAATGACATAATAAGCCTAATTAGCTCCAAAATGATCAATTTTACCTAAATTAGCTCCAAAATGACCTAAGTTAGCTCTAAGTTAGCTCTAAAATGATAAATTAGCTCTAATATGCTTAGTTACCTAGGTTAGCTCAATAAAGACCTATACTTAGCTTACTTATGTAAAAAATGGCATAATATGCTTAGTTAACTCAAAAATGGCATAATTAGCTAGGTTAGCTCCAAAATGACCCATTTTACCTAGGTTAGCTACAATATGATCCATTTTACCTAGGTTAGCTCCAATATGATCCATTTTACCTAGGTTAACTCCAAAATGACCTATTTACCTAGCTTAGCTCTAAAATGACCTACACACTTAGCATTTTTACCTAGCTTAGCTAAAAAATGGCATTTTTACCTACCTTAGTTAGAAGAAGAAGAAGATAAAGAAGAGGAGAGGAGAAGAAACTTCTTTTTCTTCTAGCTAGTCTTCTTCTTCTTCTTCTTCTTCTTCTAACTTTCATCTTTCCCAATTTGTAGATTTGCTTTAGATGAGGAAGCTTGCATTGATGGAGTGTACTCTTCTCCTTGTGCTTCCTTTTTGTTTATGGAAACTTGTTGGAAACTGGTTTTGGATATGTATGTATATATGGATATGTTGTTGGAAACTTGTTTTGGATATGTATGTATATATGGATATGTTGTTGGAAACTTCTTGTTGGAAATCATTGTATGTTGGACATGTTGTTGGAAACTTATTGTTGGCATGCTTGTTGAAATTATTTTCAAATGTGTGTGTATATATATATATATATATATATATATATGTGAAATTCTGTCAAATTGAATGAATTTAAGAAAAAACAGGGGCTATACAGGCACTTTGCCGTCTGCTGGCAGACGGCAAAGATCTTTGCCATCAGCCAGCAGACGGCAAAGCTGCCACGTGGCAGCTACCGGTGCAACCTGGGGTGCACTGGGCTGGCCTATTTGGCAGCTTTGCCGTCTGCTGGCAGACGGCAATGACCTTTGCATCTTTGTCGTCTGCTGGCAGACGGCAAAGCATGCCGTTAACCCCTTAACGGCCCTAAGCTGCCACGTGTGCCGTCCAGGTCCTTTGCCGTCCGCTGGCTGACAGCAAAGACCATTTCATCTTTGTCGTCCGCCAGCAGACGGCAAAGTGCCCTTTGTCGTAGCTTATTCAGCCGGACCTATTGCCGTCTGCTGGCTAACGGCAAAGTCCTTTGCCGTCCGCCAGGCATGCCTTTGCCGTCCACCATAGCTAACGACAAAGTTCCTGATTCCTGTAGTGTATTAGGGATTGATCCCTAGTATCCATTATGTTCTGAGATTGATGTTGTTATGACTTTGCTGTGCTTAATGCTTGTCACTATGACACGAGTGTCATGATTTCAGATCTGAACCCTTTACGTTTCCATGAATATAAGTGTGTTTTGGATCCTATCTTGCAAGTTGTATGCACCTATTACGTGTTATGATCTGCATACCCCAAGGTGACAATAACTGAGATTTTTCTGGTGATGACTGTAGTATGAGGAGCTCGTGTATTCACTAACTGCTAATGCTTTGTTCTGATTCTCTATTAAAAGGAGGTCTTAATATCCCTTAGATTTCCTTATGGACTCCGCTGCCACAGGAGGGTAGGACAAAAGATGTCATGCGAATTCTTATTATAAGCATGTATGACTATATACGGAATACATGCCTATATTTTATTGATGAATTGGAGCTATTATGTATTGCTCTAGGTTGTGACTGTTACATGATGAATATCATCCAACATAAATATACATTATTGATCCAATGCCTACGCTTTTCTCATATTGATCTTTGCTAAGTTACTTTCGTTGCTGCTGCTGTTACAATCACTACAAAACTGCTTCTTTACTGTTACTGTTACTATTGCTACTATTACTACTCCTATCAAACTATCATATTATTGTGCTACTAAACACTTTGCTGCAAATATTTAGTTCTCCAGGTGTGGTTGAATTGACAACTCAACTGCTAATACTCATAAATATTCTTTGGCTCCCCTTGTGTCGAATCAATAAATTTGGGTGAAATACTGCCCTCGAAGACTGTCGCAGTCCCCTACCCTTGCGTCGTCGGATGCCATCCACCACCACAAACTAGATCTGCGACGCCCGCCGCCCAGCGGTGCCACAGACCTCACCGTCGCCAGCGAGCAAGAGGCCGCCCCGCCACCACCTGGAGTGCCCCGAGTAGCGCCGCCGCACCGGGCAGCACCACAACATCAGATCCACGATGGATCCGCGCCGCTACCACGTGTCCGACACACACCACATAGCCATTGATGCACCTGCTTGTGCCATCAAACCGGCCATGTGCGCCGCAGCTGTGCCTTGCATGAACATCGTGTCTCCATCGAAATGTTCCATCTCGCATTGCAGTCATTTGTCCGGGTGGAAGGAGAGGCTCCGTCACCACCGATCGGGCTTCCCCTAGTGGCGCCCTTCGGCGGCAGTGAGGGGGATGGGGTGTGGGGAGGGATGCGGGCTGGCGGCGCTAGGGTTCACCTTACGCTGCTCGCAAGAAAGACGTGAGCAAAACGGTCCGACTCCGAATACCATGAACTCAAGATCCACCCTGAAAAAATTGAACTCAAGGTCCATGTAGGCGCACCCCTCTTTATAAATACATAGCTGGTATACAAGAAACTCTCCACATTTATTGAAGATAATATTTGTTCTTCCAAATATACATTTAAGGTAGATATAACTTGTCTGAATTGAAGAAGTCTTTTCAAGAGATATCAATTATTTGCCACAATAATTTAAAACACGTTTCTCACAAAAATGTAGATATGTGCCCATTTCACTTCTTCATTTCAAGAAGTCGGCGGCGGAATTCTCCTAGAGCCCAGATGGGGAATAAATTCCGGTAGTTCGGGTAGTTGAAGTAAAGGGACGAATTAAAGCACCCAACATGTTCCTGTAACGATAACGAAAATTGAAACATGATTTTTCTGGAATTGAGATAGATTATTAGTAAAAGATCGAAAGGCGCAAATTCTTCTAAGTGCATATAAATTTTGACATGGTCAGTAATTAATCTGCCTACGATTCGATAACTTCCCAATAATTGGAGAGCCCTGTATATAATTTTCACTCAGGCATGCATGCTTTTTGAATATATTGCAGGAAGAAGGATAAATCTGACTACGCAAATATATATTTTAGTTTGTCGGATCAATACAAGTCAGTAATTATATAAATAATTTATACACAACTACTAGGTCTAGCAACACGATGTAGTCTTTATGTATTATCCAGCTTAATATTACGTAGATTTTCTAGAATTGTATCAGATGAACTTCCGTTGCGTGAACCTTCTGGGTAGCTGTGATACCTACTTATTACTTTATTAGGGCTGACTATGGTAACCAAGTGTATCCCATTCTATAAAATAATTACTGTAGAATACATACACTGCCACTTTTTATATAGATGAGTGGTAAAATTTTGCTAACTACATAAGTGAATGTTCCAAAGTTCTTCGAGAGATTACTTTCGTCTCAGTGAATCCACTCGAAACTTACTTGTTGGGGGAAATCACCTGTTTCCAACTGCATGTTGATCAGTTGTTTCGTGGCACGATATAGTGGTCCTGGATCCCGCTCAGTCTGGGAATTAAGAAAAAATATGTACATTTTTAAGAACTATCACATAACCGCATTACTATGTCAATTAAAAAGAGCAATAGAAAAACAAACCTGCCCAGAATAAATTAAAGCTAGCATCGCCCAAGCAGTGCTTACTGCATGTGGACTCCCACTGTGGACATAATCCTGTTTGAATTAATAAATCTTAGTTGATTCATCAGTTGAGTAAATTCGTAAGGTGTTTAAAATCACAGGCGGCTACATATATTCATAAATTAAAGGAGACATGGCAAAATAAATATGGGTTTACTAACAGTATTATCCCTACCTGCAAGGCAACACATATTAAAGGCACAATGGCAAAAAGATGCTTTCTGGGATTTTTTTTCCTTTTCTGTTCTTTTGCAATAGAAGTCCTTCTGGAGTAGTGATCTATATCTAATAGTAAAAAACGAGAGCATCACTGAGTGCATTAACTGGAGCATTCTAGTACACTATACCTGCGGTATTAAACAGCAACTTATTTCGTGAAACTGTCAAATTCATGAGAAGAATCCATTAAACAATGCCGGATTATTGAAAACATGTATTTGACACCACGTGGTGCATGTTCCAGAAGGCTCCACACATTTAGCGACTCTCCAACCTCTACCAGACTACCACAACTGACGTCTCTAGTTGTTGGGTTGTAAACTGGCCTTGGGTGTAAACCGGTCTTGTTTCAGTTTTTACTGCCCTTGGTCCATATGGCGAGACCCATACGTTTTCTAAATAAAATATTATAAAATAGCAAGTAGATCTTTGTACTAAATAATTCTTTTTTAGCGAAGAGACTACATGAGGTTGTTGTTGAGCATCATATAATTCGCACAGCATTTGAGTTTATAATTAATCTAGCTGTAATTTTTTAAAAGCACATTGACAAGAAAATCGTCATCTATTTAGATACAATAAAATCATTATATATTTACCTCAGTTTCACTAGAAAGGTAGCTCTCACCCCATCCACCGGTAGTAAGTTGCTTTGATATGAGGAAATTGCATCCATTCCTCACGTGCGGGTTGTTGTCATAAGTTCGTCCAGCAGCAACTAATCCTTTGATGGCAAAAAAGGCACCATAAGTAAAGCACACACCCCAAGTGCCGTACCTACCAAATAAGTTGATTATGATTAGTTAAGTAGTTATTACATGGAGTCTACATTATATTTACATCATGAAAATTGCATACCACGAGCCATTCTTTCGTTGTTGGTTCTCAATAAATATAGCTGCTTTCTTTATGCAACTGTTTATCTCTTCAGCACGATACTCTGGATATAACTCTTTGTACGATATGAAGCATTGCATTGCCGATGATGTGCACTCAACATGTCTGCGACAAATTGTATCTCGGTGAGTCTTCATGGTAACTTCTGGAAATTAGTAAAATTTAATATAACAAAATAAGTAATGAAATCTCTTACGGATAATCAACAACAATGTTCCGAAAACTCTCAGAAGGATTGAGGACCTGGTTTACAAAATATATCCACAATATTATATATGTAACACAAATATGTCGAAAACAATGGACAACTAGGAAAATATTTAAGTGCAATTCATCTGAAACATTTTTCTCTAAATGGATGGGAACACTCAAGTGCAAGACAAGATCTAATAATTTCTTTTGGCAAAGGCTATAAATATATACTTTGGAGATACTCACCTCTGTCCATGAAGCTGTTCTTTTTGATTCAGATGAAGAGAAGGTACCATCTTCATTCTTTGTAAAAGATAAAATACAGTTGTCAATCAAATGGCCACTTAATTACGTATTACTACTTAGTTTGAAGAGTATTTACAGTTTTGCACTTACTTTTTCCCGGTTCACAAAAATAGCCAACTCTATCAAAGAAATATGAGCGTAACTCGGTTGAAAGATATTAAGAGATCATTCTGTTAAATGGAGATTAGGTGCACCTAATACAGTAACTAACACAAAATAATTCATCAGACATATCATCTTAGATATTTTGATACCTTCATCACTTGAATACCAGATTTAAGAACACTAGATGTGTGTATTTTTGTTTCTAGTGTACCTGCTATGTAACTTCTACCATATACATTCTATTGGTTACAATACCTTTTTTTTTTCTAATCACAAATAGTATTGAAACCTAGTCTACAGGTATTGACAATCCTAACCTCCTTTTTATGTAATACGAATAACATAACTCATGCATAAAACCATATAGTTATATAACAAAGATTCATACCGCATAAGAGAGTAGACAATCAATGGCATCATGCAATCTTTCCTCCTTTATTGGAAGCCCAACTAGGTCAGGAGAAACCTTGGATAGGTAAAGCAATACCTAAATAGGATAAAAAACAAAGATCATAAGAATAGAAGTTTTAAGGAAATATTTCATGACTATTCTCAATGATTGCCTTATTACTAATAAAACACGTTTATTTTAATTATTAAGAAGTACGAACAAATATGTGTAAAATCTGAAACGGGAGGGATGAAAGGACCTCATAGGAAAGCCTAGATCCTGGCAGAAGCAAGTTATAGTAGCAAACCAACAAGTGTTAAAAACATTACTACCAAGAAAAGTCATTTGTAAGGACTCAAAATAAGTTGATAATAGAAAGTTGTCTTGACCTGGATTATTTCTGCAGTACAATCAGGAACAGACCAACCATTGTCTGATGTTGAAAGAGTCCATGAACCTTTAGATCTATCACGGTAGTAGTTTTGATGAATAGGAAGATCATGAAGGACCTTCAAGTAAGAATATGAAATTTAGTACTTCCACATGAAAGTGGTACTTTTAAGTAGCAAAGGTTCAAGGTGAATAAACCTGTGAATTTTTTAGAAATTCATGAGCTCTCTGAAGAGTTGATCCAAACTCGTCAATTAGATTTGTGGACAAAAAAGCTTGAACTATAAACAATGTTTCCCAGCTTTGGCACCCATCATATACCTATTTCCAGTAGAATAAAATTAGTATACCATCATTGGAAAAATAACATTATAAAGCAATAAAGACATGAAAGATAAATTTATCATCACCTAATTAAAGATAATAGTCTAAACAAAAACAGATTAGACAAGCATCACTATATGATTCATTAACTGTGTAAACCGATATATGGTTCATTAACAAGCACCACCAATATATGATTCTCGGGGATACCCAGAAAAAACTGCAGATTTTTTTTTTATAATTTGCTTAATGCAACATTTTAGATTTCAGAACATAGATGGTGTATATGTTGACTATGAAAATTTGAATATGTATTAATGTATTATGAACTATGTAACAATGGAATGAAATGTAATGCAATGCAAGTATGAGATGAATGTGAAAGTGTGGATGTGATTGATCATGTGTTGATGAGATGAATTTGAATGTGTGTATGTGATAGATCATGTGTTGATGAGAAGAATCTGTGTATATGATAGATCATCTTGTGAATTTTGATTGCAAGGAATGAATTCTAACCTTAGGAATAATATACAAGCGTGTCTACACTACAGCATAAATCAACTGGATTGCTAAAATATTCCAGTCGGTTCTGTGCATAGAACCAACTAGGATACTTAAATATTCTAGCCAGGTATGCCCCAGGAACCGACTGAATTATGAGTCCCAAAGCAGTTTCTCAACCTCCTCCAGTAATTTGAGTATTAGCATACTAGAACTACCTCTAAAGCCATGATCTATACTAGTGACTGAATTTTGAATCATACAAACATCAACGTAGGACTAGATATAATGGATACACAACAAATGGGAAGGTACCTGTGCCTTCATTCCGTCTTCAGAAAGCCACAAGTAATCATAAATCCTCGGAAGATGTGCCCTGAATGCATCTGAATTGGGGTTTTCTACCCAGCAGCAGATCATATTCAATGCCTAATCATTGAATAATTTTGTCAAAAAGGCAAGTTCTAAATTTGTGTTGATAGTCTACCAAAGATACTGAGGATTGCTATGTACTTTTTATGGCTTTTGTCTATGCTTTGTTGATGATAAATTAATTCTCTATCATTTTCATCATTTCTACCATATTTTCTTTGCACACAAATAAATAAAATGATTATTGACTTTTGGGCCTTAGTTTTCTGGTAAATCTTATTGCCCGAAAACCTGGCCAAATAAATCCGAGATCTTCCAATCTAGGCCAACTGAAGTCAGCCAAATCCTAAAAATAACACTTCAGGAAAAACATAGCAAACTAACAACAAAATCTATAGGAAATTACCTTGTTGATTGGACATAAACCAATGTGGTAGGTAGCTTCATCCTCATAATATATATGTTTCATGAGGTTGCTCAATGATATAGCCCTTAGCTTATTGAATGGCCAAACATTGAACATTGGCTCCACAAACTTGTTTAGACATGTCCAAACAATATGTTGTACAGGTGAACGAGGATACTTAAGGTCTTCCTACAAAGAAAACAGGTTTAATAATTAATGCTTTTACAAACCATTTCACAAAGTACCATGCAGGATTTCTTCTTGACAGAATCAAGTCATACTATTTAACACATTGTGTAGCTTTTCCTTTTCATCTAGGAGAAATCTGTAGGGGTGGCCCTACCAGTATATATTTGCAGAAATTTACTTATGACATAGTAGGGTTGTCAATTTACTTATGACATATATTCTAAGTTATTGTCTTTAAATGGGATCACTTTTTTATTTTTTGCTAATTAACAATTCATATCATCCTTTCAGTGAAATAAAAGTTACATTTTAGTAGACGCAACACAAGACTACTACTTGCAATGTATAACACCACTTGTTGTTGGAATATCATGCCTCAAAATATATATTTGCTCTACCATAATACATATTGTGTATTTGTATAAACAGTCACAAACCTTAGCACATGAATCACGAGCCTTGTTCCAGTCAACCTCATTGTAGGGGATATTGTACAATTCCTCTCTTATTTCCCGTACGGTTTGAGTTATCGGCCCAACAATTTTTTTCCCGTAAAGATAAGCCATTGGCATGTAAACCATGCGAGCAAAGGACCAAAATCTTGCTGCGTAATAAGAATGATCACTTGAATACATATAATAAATTATTGGCTAATGTGGTATAACTTATTTTCAAGTTAAACAGACATTCATCACTATATTCACTTAAATTACTACAATAGCCGAGAATCCACACGAAGACACTGAATCACATTATATTTTTTTTCTAATGCTATACTGTATTGAGGTCTCTTGTAGTTTAACAACGATATTTAATAACTACAGTATATGTTATATCAACATAATATATATTAGTTCTTTTGCGTACTTCAATTCAGTGAATGGTATTCAATTGGTCACCGTAACATCCCAATTTAGTAGTTTTTCTTAATTAAAATATGATTAATAAGGATTGAACTTTTCATTTTAAACTTACTCCAGACTCAGGCAACTATTAGAATTAATAACGATGTATACTCGCACTATGTACTAGTCTTAGCTCCTAGGCTATATATTGATCAGAAAGGTGTGGCATATTATTTTTACGCTGGTGTCACTTGTTGATTAGTCTTTTAGTTGATGTCACTGGTGTTGGCATATTATTTTTCTTTCTTACTGGTAATACTCCCTCTGTATCAAAATATAAGATGGTTTTTGATACTCCCTTTGTATCAAAAAAAGTCTTGTATTTTGATACAGAGGGAGTAGTGTACACAAGGGAAAACATATGTCTTACCAACATGTGATATGATAAGTTCTGGTAGGAATTACTTTGAAAAATCAAGCAGGCATGTACCTGGATGAAATGGAAGAAAATGTGGTGCCATCCACAATTCAGGAATGATTGCATTGTTTCCTGACCAGTCGTATGCACCGATTACCTTTATTGAAAAGAAGTTTAGCTTGTATAAATCTCATTCTACAGAGATAACAATAGGATGTACGACGTTGTTTGATATGTACAAGTCGTCCAGTGTTTTTCTGCTGTATTACTTATGGTCTAACTCTTCAACGGTGCTTCATGTTATTCCTAATGTACTCCAAACAGCCCAAAGGATGTATTTGTCTAGCTAGAATTAGGTTCAGTGGTTTCATTCGCTTCAGTTCAAGACAGACAAAAGGAACATTCCTGATATCTTTCAGCACATACCGAGAGCCATATCTTTGCCCATTGAGGTACCGCGGTTGCACTTCCATGAGATAAAATCCAAGCACGCCCTCTGGCTAATGCATCATTTTTGCCATTTGGTCTCTCACCTAAGAGCCTTAAGGTGGCATAGTTTAAGCATGATCCGAACATGGTGCTCTTTGTCAAAACCTGGGTGCTCCAGCCACCATCTTCATTCTACAGTGATATATAGTTTCATGCAAACGTTATCACTTTTGTAAACTGTAGGAAATAAGCTTCCTCATAAAGATAATGTATGCTAATACCTGGTGGTTATAAATGTAACGACATATCTCATGTCTGTGTTCCGATGATAAGATCACATTGAGAGTTCCAGTAACATGTAAAGAGAATATCTGAAACAATATGGAAGAAAGCTCATCATACTGTAACTGTAACATTCTGGTTATCCAAAAAATATTATAAGTAGGTAAAGGCATTACAGTTTTTTACACATGACACTTTTAAATAGTGTGTCTGGTTCCTGTTGTCTCAAAAGCTTTCTGGTATGTCTAGAATGGTTACTCCCCCTCCCACCAATTATTACATCACTGTCCCAAATTTTTACGTCACATAAATTTGGTCTTACATAGGAAGTCAAAGAAGAACGTAAGAAATTGTATATCGGCTGTAGAATGTAGTTTACTAGATGTAAAATGATGAATGTAAAAACATAGCATACATAAATATGAGTTTGACAAACTTAAATTATTAATCAAAAGATGGCAAAATAAACCTCGGGTGCAAAATAACTTATTCTACACCCTAGGTGATGAATAGCATTACTATAACCCTTGTAAAAAAATCATTTCAAATGAACTTCTTGCAGTTCTCCAGACGTTTTGTTATTAATGATTGATAGAAAGAATAGATGACTGAGATTTTTTTAACGAAATATATTCTCATTTAAAAAAATGTTTGAAGCGGACATAATAGGAAATCCTACATATTATATGGGAACGGCCAGCTGAACTGGCCCTGCTATGGAAAACTAGTCCTGTCCAACATTTTGATTAACTTGTTAGCCATATCACTTAATCAGGTACTTGTCATTTCCTAAGGCATGTTTCGAAACAAGGGGATGTGCAAATAAACAATTAACAAACTAAATTGTACTCGCCAGGTTTCCATATTAAAAAAATACAATGAAGTACATACCAAGAGTGGCATAATGAACATAATACCACTATAGTCACCAGGCCAATGCCCATCTTGTGCTTGCAGCTTTGCATATTGATTAAGGGCTCTCCTCAGTGAAGTTAGTATAGCTTCTTCGGTGATGTCATCGTCTTCAAGATTGACGGTTGAAACATTTGCTTCAACGTGATTTTGTTTTGCAAACTACAGTGTGAATAATTTAGGATTACTTGACAAAAAGACACATAACAAAACTAGTCTCAATGATAAAAGTTGAAGTGTATGCGCTAAGCAGTTTTCCAAATGAGATAAGTATGGATTAAAAGTGTATACGCTAAGCAGTTTTTTGGCTAGATCAATGTTAGGCCCAGCCACTCTCCTGCACTAACTTGGCCCAGCCCTTGCCAATTATGGTTGTTTAGCTGGACGCTAGGGCATGTGTATGGCGGCCTTGCCTTGCAGATATAGGATATGATATTTGGTAGTGTACAAAGAGTAGTGGTATACGGACGATAGCTTTTCAGACGAAATGTGGATGACGGGTCAAATCATCCATTAGATTGTATCATTTTGCAAATCAGCACCGTCCAAGATAGGCATCGTCCAGATTTCGTCCGTTCACAGCCGTGTGCAGAGCAGTTTGAATGTACAAAAGTAGGAGAGTGGCACAAATTATTCAACATTCTTGGTACTTGGACTTCAGGCGTGGCTGTTCCTACCGTTATCCTCACTACCGGAATAACTGCTTATGCCGACGGCTTTTTGTCGGGGCCGTCGGTATACGTGGAGATACGCCGAGGGCCCGTAGAAAGCCGTCGGCATACCAGGATCTACGCCGACAACTACCGTAGGCATAAAAAGGTCGTCGGCTTATCTTCAGCTGTGCCGACGGCGGCAGTCGTAGGCATAGGAAGGCCGTCGGCATAGATGCGACCGTGGCGACCTGGGGTTGACGTCGGGCTGACGCCGTCAGAACTATGCCGACAGCCCTGACGGCGGCCGTCGGCATATATTATATTTTTATTTTAAACGGATTCGTGCATAGTTTTCTGTCTATGTCTATTTTTTAAAATTTAAATTGTTTTCTTTTTTAGTTAAAATTTGATTAGTTTAAATCTGATTTGTATAAACTTACACAAATTATATATCGATTTGGGGTAGAATTTTCCATAAATTATGAATATGCAATTTTTTTTGCTTTTGAGTATGTCAGAAATGTGACCTCATGTACTTTTGCATATAGGTCCTTATACTTTGTTAAAATCACAAGTAACTGATAGTTGCATCGATTTTGACAACTTTAAATGGTTTTTTTATCAGAATCTTGAAAGGATTCTATTGCTGTACTATGTTTTCAAATTTTAACAAAATAAAATCATCTTTACTTCATATTTACAGAAAACACCCTTTGTTTTGACTTGTTAGTATATTATTCATTCCTTAGCCAAACAAAGGGGATTTTATGGTGGGTTGGGCCCAGACCTTGTTCTGAAGTGTTCCCATGGGGTGACCTTTCAACCAGGTAGAGAAGCCCATCGGTCAAATCCTGTCCGTCAAAAGTCAAAGGCATAGATCTTCGGGTCAATGGGGCGAGGGTTAGGCCGGCCGGGGGCCATTGGGGGGGGGGGGGGTGGGGGGGTAGTGGTGGGGGGGGGGGGGGGGGGTGGGCGGGTTGGTCGTGGGGGGGGTGTGTGCTACTCCACCCAAATGCCTTGTACCGGGCCCTCACGCATGCCTTAAGGTGTGGTGGGATGTTTAAAGAGGCAACACACGGCTCCTGGGTATGGCCCCCCTCACGGACGGCGATGACACTGTAGTACCGTTCCGCGGTTCTGGTGCATCGTGAATATACCTGAACACTCGGAGTGTGATAAAATAATCAAATTTTTTACACGGCATGGGCACATGTGATATAGGATGCGTGATAATTTTCATATTTTTTGGTGATGCAGAAGTATCTGAGCACTTCCCTCTATGCGGATTGTTCTTCGTGTGTCTACGAGTGTGGTCGGCGGCCTTCGAGGGCTAGCAATGCCGCCAGATCATTGCGTTGGGCCCTCTTACATGTCTGAAAGTGTGATGGCGGGTGCAAACACCCGGCACGCGGCTCTGGAGTGTGACCCCCTTCACGGACGGCGCCGCCGCCGTCACTTCGGAGGGGGGAAACGGCCACGTCAGATCGCCGCGGATGGGATTTTTTGGTAGGTTGGGCCCGGACCTTGTTCTGAAGTGTTCCCATGGGCTGACATATCAAAACCAGATGGAGAAGCCAACCGGTTAAACCCCGTCCGTCGAAAGTGAAAGGCATAGATCTCCGGGTCAACGGGGCGAGGGTTACGCCGACCGGGGGCCTTGGAGGAGTAGCTACGCCACCAAAGCATCATATCGGGCCCTCACTCATGCCTCAAGGTCTGGTGGGATGTTTAAAGAGGTAACACGCGCCTCCTGGGTGCGCCCCCCCTCATGGAGGACGAAGACACCGTAGTAACATTCTGTGGTTTGTGTGCAGCGTGAATATACCTCAACAGTCGGAGTGTGATAAAATCATGAATTTTTTACACGGTGCGAGAACATGTGATATGCATGGTAATTTTTCATAATTTTTGGTGATGCAGAAGTATCTTAGCACTTCCCTCTATATGCAGATTGTTCTTTGCGTGTCTACGAGTGTGGTCGGCGGTCTTCGGGGGCTAGCAATGCCACCAAATCATTGCGCTGGGTCCTTCTACATGTCTGTAAGTGTGTTGGCGGGTTCAAACACGCTGCACGCGACTTCGGAGTGTGATCCCATTCACGGATGGCGCCGCCGCCGTCACTTCGGAGCGGGGAAACGGCCACGTCGGATCACCGCAGAGGGGATCTTGTGGTGGGTTTGGCCCAGACCTTGTTCTGAAGTGTTACCACGGGTTGATATATCACAACCAGGTGGAAAATCCCATCGATCAAAGCTCGTCCGTCGAAAGTCAAAGGCGCAGATCTGCGGGTTAACGGGGCGAGGGTTAGGCTGGCCGGCCGGAATACTTGGGGGGTAGCTACGCCACCAAAGCATCGCACCTGGCCCTGACACATGCCTTAAGGTGTGGTGGGATGTTTAAAGAGGCAACACGTGGCTCCTGGGTGTGGCCCCCCTTACGGACGGCGATGACACCGTAGTAATGTTCTGCGTTTCTCGTGCAGCGTGAATATTCGTGAACACTCAGAGCGTGATAAAATCATGAATTTTTTACATGGCCCGGGCACATGTGATATAGGATGCGTGGTAATTTTTCATAGGTTTTGGTGATTCGGAAGTATCTGAACACATACCTCTATGCAGATTGTTCTTTGCGTGTCTACGAGTGTGGTCAGCGGCCTTCGGGGGCTAGCAATGCCACCAGATCATTGCAATGGGTCCTCCTACATGTCTGTAAGTGTGTTGCCGGGTGGAAACACCTGGCACACGACTCCGGAGTGTGACCGCCTTCATGGACGGCGTCGCCGTCCTCATTCCAGATGGGGGAAACGACCACGCCGGATCGCCGCGGAGGGGATCTTGTGGTGGGTTGGGCACAGATCTTGTTCTGAAGTGTTCCCATGGGCTGACATATCACAACCAGGTGGAGAAGCCCATCGGTCAAAGCCCGTCCATCGAAAGTCAAAGGCGTAGATGTACGGGTTAACGGGGCAAGGGTTAGGCCGACCGGAATACTTGGGGGTAGCTACACCACCAAAGCATCGCACTGGGCCCTGACACGTGCCTTAAGGTGTGGCGGGATGTTTAAAGAGGGAACACGTGCTTCCTGGGTGTGGCCCCCCTTACGGACGGCGATGACACCATAGTAACGTTTTGCGATTCTGGTGCAGCATGAATATTCGTGAACACTCGGAGCAAGATAAAGTCATGAATTTTTTACACGGCGCGGGCACATGTGATATAGGATGTGTGATAATTTTTCGTACTTTTTGTTGATGCAAAAGTATCTGAACACTTCCCTCTATGCGGATTGTTCTTCGCGTGTCTACGAGTGTGGTCGGCGGCCTTCGGGGGCTAGCAATGCCACCTGATCATTGCGCTGGGTCCTCTTACAAGTCTGGAAGTGCGGTGGCGGGTGCAAACACCCCGCACGTGGCTCTGGAGTGTGACCCCCTTCAGGGATGGCGCCGCCGCCGTCACTCTGGAGGGAGGATACGGCCACGCCAGGTCACCGCGGAGGGGATCTTGTGGTGGGTAGGTCCCAGATCTTGTTTTGATATGTTCCCATGGGCTGACATATAACAACCAGGTGGAGAAACCTATCAGCCAAAGCCTGTCCGACGAAAGTCAAAGGTAGGGGTGGATTAACGAGTTGCTTGGCTCGTTAAGCTCGTGCTCGTTAAGGCTCGGCTCGTTAAGCTTGTTAATATTAACGAGCAAAAAACCCTGCTCGGCTCAGTTCATTTGAAGCTCGTTAAGCTCGTGAGCGCTCGCGAGCGCTCGTTAACAGATTCTGATGTGCTGTAGTCTACAGGATGAGTGTGTAGATGTGATTTTTAAAAAGGAAGACGATGACTACAAAAGGAAATGCACTAGTTTGTTGCCTCCTATGTAGATTAGGTTGAATAGATAGGCTGAGGTGCTACGAAAATTCTGTCACGTAAGATGAAAATATGTGTTGTGTTGTTACTAACGAGCTTAACGAGCTACTCGTGAAACTCGTTAGCTCGTTAAGCTTAACGAGCTGAAATCGATGATTGGCTCTATTCATTAAGAAGTGAGCCACGAGCATAACGAGCCGAACTATTGAGCGCTCATTAAGCTCGCGAGCTATGAGCTTTTGGTCCAGCCCTAGTCAAAGGGGTAGATCTCCGGGTCAACTGGGCGAGGATTAGGCCGGCCGGCGGCTTTAATTAGGGGGGGTAGCTATGCCACCATAGCATCGCATCGGGCCCTCACACATGCCTTAAGGTGTGGTGGGATGTTTAAAGTGGCAACACGCGACCCGAGGTGTGGCCCCTAATGAGAGCTTTTCTTTGGTTGGGATCGGATAAGACTACCAACACAAAATGCAAGGCAACTGAGAAAATATGAACAATGTATAGCATGTATGTATGTGTAATAAAAAAGAAGTAGTAGAATTAAAAAAAATGAGAAAATATGTGTGCCGACGATTGTGCCCTCGGCATAGGTCGCCACATGGCAGGCCCATCTATGCTGACGGCAAAGCCATAGGCATAGGTCTGCCTTATCCGTTCGGCCGGTCGTTCTCCTCCACTCGTTTCATCCACTCTCGATCCAATCTCGTCCCCCCCGGCACCCCGCACCCCACGCTCTGCTCCGCAACCTGGCTGCCCTGCTCCGCCCGACTCCTCCCCCGCCTCGGCCCCGGAACCGCCCTGCTCCTTCCCCACCTCGGCCGCGGCCCCGGCGTGCTCCGCCTCGGCCCGGCCGTGTTCCGCCCCGGCCCTAGCCCTCCTGTCCCCTCCACCGTCGGACACCTCCGTCGTGGGCCCCTGCGTCAGCGGCCTCGAGCTCCATCATCGCCTCCAGTGAGCTCCCCCCCTCCCAAGGTCCCCTGTTGCCGCTGTTGTGTGCTCACGGTCGCCGCTGTTGCTTGCTCATGCTGCTTGCCGCTGCTGCTACTGCTCGTCGGGTTGGTTGCCATGGCTGTGTGTTGCTGCTGCCTTATGGTGCTGCCTTTTTTTATTTGACAATGTGCGCTGCTGCTACTAGTCGCAAGTGATGAAATGACAATGTATATTGCCGACACTATGTGCTGCTGCATATACATCATACACCATTGCAAGTGATAATTATGTTGTAGTTAAGAATTGAGATAATTTTAGTACTTCTTGTCGATGCTTTCTTTAAAAAAATTGTGTAGTAATTTTGTAGATGGATGCATGGATATATAGCAATAGATGAATAGATTGATGGATGGGTGAAATGGAAGAGAGTAAAAATGTGAAGAAAAAATATATTAGGTGCACAATTTGTTTGTTTTGTGTAGTTTTACTAGGTTTTTAGATACATACTCAATGTGATAGATACATGTTTTGTGGAGATGAGATGAGATGGAAGAGAACATTTTTACGTTTTTTAGATAGATAGACAAATGTTAAAATTTGGATATGATGAGTGGTTACTTCATCATGATGATCTTGCTAAAAAAATTGAATCGCAAAATTTCACACTTGCCAGAGAAATTAGGATTTGAAGAATCATGATGATCTAATATCTTCACTAGATGTCATTAGCACTATGATTTTTTTCCTAGTTTGAAGTGCCAATGCTTTATGTGATGTGATGACCTAAATTATTTTCACTCGGTGGAACTTACAGGATTTGTGATGTTGCATCTCCGTGGAGTGATCGTTGACGTTGGAGTTGTTGGTCCCTGGTCGTCCCTCCGCTGATCGACTACTTCCTCTACATCCGAGGGTAAGCTAAGAATCCATCTCCTCCTCCACTTTTTTTTCATGTCACTAGATTTCATTTTTCACATCAAGTCGCGTAACCTAGGCGTCTCCAGTCCGAAAGGGTTGCATCGATAAATATGCATTCAATTGCATATTTATCACCGTAACTCTTTCGGATTGTCCAAAGTTTTCCATGGACAGCCCGAGGATGTGTAGATTGGGTACGTTCTACATGCTCTACATCATTCCGAGACAAAATTTCGCCAGCGCCTCCCCGTTTTCCTCTGAATGCACATTCTCTCGGCTTTTTGCCGAGACGTGTATCTGGAGAACAGCAGGGAGGTGCTGCCAAAATTCTGTCTCAGAATGGAGTAGAGCATGGAGAACGTACTCAATCTACACATCCTCGGATGGGATTAGAACCCATCTTTACCTATTAGAGATGTAGGTGGATTCAATGTTGTTTCTCGTCAACCCGGTAGAAAATAAAACATTGATGTGATTAATTTAAATGAATCCTTAATTTTGTTGTGTGGCTCCCAATAAAGCAGAGATTGCAGATAATTAGTGGATGTACAGTGGGTTTTTTCGTCGGAATCAAGTAACAGGAGAGTTGGTCGAGAAAACCGATGTGTTTTTGAAGGAGATATTCCATCGTCCAATGAGAATTATGCCAGAATGCCCCTGTGCACAATGTAAGAGACGTATCCGTAGAGGTCAGGATGAGATGACTTTGCACCATCGCACGCATGGATTTATGCCAAACTTTAGCATGCCGATAAACTTTGCCCAGCGGGACCGTGGTAGAGAGGATGTGATACGACAACGCATCGCTGGTCATGAGGATGATGGGGTTAGAGACATGCTAGACGATGTCTGTGTTGCACAGACGGCACATGCGACACTTTCAGATAATGAACCGGAGGAGCTTGAGGAAACCGCAAAGACCTTCCTCGATATCTTCGTCTCGTCAAAGAACCCTCTTTATGATAGTGCCATGCCCTCTCACCTGGATGCCATCTCGCAACTGATGGCAGTCAAGGCCGAGTACGGTTGTACCCGAGGTTACTTCAAAGCATTTATGAGAGTATGGGCTAACAGCCTTCCTGAGGGCCATGAACTACCGAAAAGCATGTACGCTACGAAGAAAATCATGGAGGCGCTCTCTATGGATTATGAGAAAATACATGTTTGTCCAAAGAATTGCCTTTTGTTTAGGCACGAGTATGCGAATGACAGCTACTGTAGGAAGTGCGGTTCCTCTTGGTATCTTGAGGTGGTCGCTGAGCAGGGTCAGAAGAAGCAGCTAGCCATCCCTGCAAAGGTTCCTCGGTATCTCCATTTCATAGAAAGACCGCAGGGCCTTTTCATCACCGAGGAGTCTGCCAAAATGATGAAGTGGCACAAGGTTGGGAAAAGGTACCATCTAGATAAAATCGTACATCCATCAGAAGGTGAAGCATGGAAGTCATTTGATACAGAATACCCTAAGGAAGCAGACGAGGTTGGGAATGTCAGAATTGCTATATCAGGTGATGGGTTCAATCCATATGGTATGTGGTCTAATCCATACAGCTGCTGGCCCGTGTTTGTTATTCCGCTCAATCTCCCTCCCGACGCCATAATGCAATGCAAGACCATGTTCCTGTCGCTGATAATTCTGGGGACAAAATATCCGGGGAAGAATTTGAGTGTGTTTATGCAGCCGTTGGTGGATGATTTGCACCATTCTTGGTACTTCCCGAGGTTGACATACGACTGACATCTGCAGAGAAATTTCTTGATGAAAATTTGGTTGCAGTATTGTATGCATGACTTTCCCGGCCCTATACTGCGGATGGTGTACAAGTGGGAAGATGCCGTGCCCAGTGTGCATTCAGGCTGTGTGTTTCATTTGGCAGAAGAATGGTGGCAAGTATGTTGCCTTTGACCTGCATGGACAGTTCCTCCATCCAGACCATCCAAACAGGGAAGACAAGAAGAACTTCATGAAAGGCCTAGTTGTCCATGAAGTAAACGAGATTCCAACGTTTTCGGGTGCGGATGTGCTTGCTCAGCTGAAAGCTCTTAAGCCTAAAGGCGAAGGGAATGGCAAAGGCAAAGCCACAGGCGAAGGCGAGGGCGAGGGCAAAGGGAAAGGTAAAGGAAAAGCCGAAGGTTTTGAGGGATATGGTGAGACGCACAACTGGACTCACATTGCCCCCTTCACGCAGCTTCCCTATTTCAAGGACCTCAAACTTCCATGTAACATCGATGTGATGCACATTGAAAAGAATGTCGCAGAGTCCCTTTTTCGCATGATCCTCAACATTCCTGATAAGACAAAGGATAACGTTAATGCTAGAGTCGATCAGTGAAAGATTTGTGATAGGCCACGTCTAAACATGCGGCCTCCCACAGGCAGTCGAAAATCATGGTTCAAGCCAGATGCTGACTTCATCCTTAAAAATCCTGAAAAGATGGAGGCATTGAAGTGGCTGAAACACGTCGTGAAGTTCACTGATGGTTATGCATCGAATATAAGGGAGACGATCTTTCAACGGGCAAGGTCACCAGGCTCAAGAGTCATGACTATCATGTATGGATTGAGCGGATTATGTTGGTGATGGTTCGAGGCTATGTCCCCGAGCGTGCCGTGCATGTGCTTGCGGAGCTAAGCCATTTCTTCCGCATGCTCTGTGCTAAAGAAGTATGTCCCAAGATGATGAAAGAATGCATAAGAAAATGTCAGAGTTGATATGCAAGCTAGAGAAGATCTTTCTGCTAGGCTTCTTTACTCTGATGACACATCTCATTTTGCACCTCGCGAATGAGGTATTGTTGGGGGGCCTTGTGCAGAATCATTGGCAGTATGGTCCCGAGAGACAGAACAAGCATCTTCGATACAAATGTGGAAACAAAGCTAAGATTGAAGCTTCCAAAGCTGAGGAAGTTATCCTAGAGGAGGTGGTAGACCTCAGGACAACGTACTATCCGGACCATGTTCCCACTCTGCATAATAAGGTATCTCGATACAATACAGAAGAGCCCAAGTATAAACACAAGTTCCCTCTATTCAGCGGGCAAGGTGGCAGGGCTGGATGCTCGAAACCTTATATCATGCCACAACATGAGTGGGAGGACGTCATGTTCTATGTCTTGCACAACATCAAGGAAGTTGAGGATGAGTGGATGAGGTAATACCGCTGCACCATTCTTTTAGTCAATTCATTATGTTCACTTTGCCTCGGTCTAATACCGCTTTTCTTCTTTTAGTCAATTCGTTCATGAAGAGTGGACGGGAATGATGCCTCCTACTGAAGCTGAGGCACTTACTCTTTTCCGAAAAGGTGCCTATGGAAGAAAAAAAATGTTGCTTGGTTCATGGAGAAAGTAATTTTCGCATTTCCCTATTACCTAGTGCACCCAACATTTATTAGTTATTGGAACTAATGCACCCAACAATCTCAATTAAACTTGTAGGGAAAAGATCCGAACACATCAATGGATAAAGAATTGAGATGGGTTTCCATGGGTTTTAGTAGTCGGTTCATGACATGGTAAAAGTATGATGTGAATGGATATCGCTCCCATACAGAGTAGCACCAGAACAGTCGGCCTGATCCCAAAACTATAAATACAGGAGTGTTCACCCAAGGAGATGATAAAGTAGAGTACTACGGAAGGGTAGGAAAAATATACGACTTACATTCTGCCGTGGGCGCGAAACCCTAGGTCTCGCTGTGTTCAAATGCTGATGGTTCTACCCATATGAGGGTCCAAGACATACGCCTTCCATTGGTTTAGTCGAAGTTAAACCATCAACCATCTATGCCGGAGCTGATCTCTTTATTGCGGCTACCCAGGCCACACAAGTTTATTATCTACCTTACCCATGCCAGAAATAGTACCTAAAGGGTTGGGAAGTTGTGTTCAAGATGTCGCCACATGGTAAGCTACCAGACCCGAACGATGATGATTACTACAACATAAACCCCATGACATACGAGGGAGTGTTCTTTCAAGAGCAACATGATGATGTGGTCCGAAACAAGGACGATGACAACTTGGGTGATGTTGATGTGGACCCAAACGATGACTATGCACGGAATGATGGTGAGGTAATTGTGAATCAAAGAGACATAATTATACTTGAAAAGTTAAATGAAGATGCTGACGCCGAGGAAGAGGCTCCACTTCCCTACACCTCCTACTACCGAGGAGCAGAAGTGGCTGATTGAACCGGCGGGGAAAGAGTAAGTGCCTCTCAATCATATTTTGAACACATACTAACATTTTCATTGTACACATGCTAATTTTTTGATTCTTCTGCAGCAATTGGAAACTTGTTGGAGAGGACGGTCGTATTCCGTACGGCATTATCAGTATCCTGTTGAAGGAGTTTTGGCCGGGCCTATACAAGCTGCGGCCAGACAAGGACTCGGAGCTGTGGGTTTTGGCCACGACCTGGGAGCACTACGAAGCTGCCAGTGTCGCGGAGTATGGGACGGACGCTAAGGCCATGATCACAAAATTTTGGGTAAGTTCTCTTCAGAATCACTCGTCTTGAGTTTCGTTCATAGTTTATCATCGAATCACTTAACTCATGCCTTGTTTCATTCTGGTTTTATGTATGACTGTAGCAATTCTATAGGGTTCTTAAGTTGGACAAGGCCACTGCCGACGCAATCTTGGTGGCGGCTACGAGGAAGAAAGCTTGCCAGATTCAGTACGAGGTGCGCTGGGTGGCCATCTCGCACACTACCACAACTACCTTGGTCGGAAGATGAGCAAGAAAGAAGTGCAGAGGCAAAGGCTTACCTTGAGCAGGGAGCAGTACATGATGGTAATTATTGCAGACTTTTCATTCCGAAATTCATGGTCAATTTCATTGTTTCTTGATGACATGTCATGCTTCCATTATTGAGGTTATTCGTGCTTGGTGCTATGGAAGGGATGACGGATAGGCGCGTTTGGTGAATAGGTGGCTCGGGCAGGATGCAGACTTTGCTGCCAAGAGCAGAAAAAACCAGGCTAATCGTGGAACTGACGGAACACACGGCCAAGGAAATCGGAACCACTAGCGCTACAAGAAAGTCCAGGTATATCTATATACATGATACATTCTTTTTTCTTCTATTTACCGTCATGTTCTTATGTATGGCTAACTTCTGTTTGATGTTGCAGGAGGGCAAGTTGAAGAAGCTGCTCTCAGACATGGAGTCGTGGAGGCTGGCCCATGTGCGGAGTAAGCGCAAGGACGGAGAGGGCGAGTACTACGGCAATACCGAGAAGAACCTGGTGGCCTACACGAAGTCGTTTCAGAGTTTCCATCCTAGGCCAGATGTTGGTGACCCCATCCTGTCGCAGACCAATGAGCCGGCGGTGGTGGCCATCCAGCCAAAGTACCATGGCCGCTACACGTGCCTCGATGGCGTGATCACTCCTTCTATCTCCTACACACGGCTCCGAGCTACCAACCCGAGCCCGAGTGGCAGTATGGCCCATTCGCAGCCGAGCTTAGCCAGCCAACATGCTGTAAGTATTTTCCACCTTATCTTCTGTTTTTGTCACTTTATGTTCAGCATTGCTATTATTTATGAGTTTCATCATGTCATATTGTAGGGATATGCGGCCTTTGTCGACCTTAAGCATGCCGAGCTGTGGGAGTTTTTAGAACGAGTTCAGGCAAACAAAGATTACAACCGTCGGATGCTGATGGTTAGTTTTACCCACTTAGAACCAACCTAAATTTGCACTTTCAATTCTTCAGACCTTCATGTTTGCTTGGTCAACTAACATCCACGCTATGTTTGCGGCTATGGACAATTGCACGGATCCACCATCAATGGGACCCGCACCACCACCTTCTGGAGAATACCCACTTTTGCCTACGTTCAAAGAATGGGTGGCACCAGGCGGTGGGACTCCGATTAGTACATTGCCTAACTATTCAACCACTAGTTATCGTTGATTCAACACTATCATATTTACCCATACTATCTCTTTTCAGACATGTAGGGAACCGGTGGATCATCGGTTTTTGGTGGTGGTGTTGGTGGTTCCGCTCTTGCTTCATGGAGCCCGGTCACTCCGATCTGGCGAAGTGGTGCTGGTGGTCTTAGTGGTGCCGCTGAAGCTAATGGTGGTGGCGGCGGCGATGATCCTAGTCTTCTTTAAATGATGATGTTTTCCATGTGTTGCTATGCTTTCCATTTTCCATACTTCATCGTAGTGTTCTTTAGATGACGATGAGGATGTCGATGTTTCATACTTATGTTCATGAAGTTTCGACGATGATGATGTTTCATACTTATGTTCATGAAGTTTCGACGATGATGATGTTGATGATCTTTCATATTATGTAGATGAGGTTTGGTAGAATGATGATATTCATGTATATATACATATTAATATGTGATGTGCTGTGAATTTGAATGGAAAATGCAAAAACAGAAAAGTTTTAAAAAACATACAAAAACCATGCCGACGGCCTTGCCGTCAGCATAGCCCCTGCCAGGAGTTCCCAGCAGACGACGCGTGGCACGGATATGCCGATGGCCTGACCGTCGACATAACCCCCTGCCAGGAGCTCCCAGCAGACGACACGTGGCACGGAGGCCGTCGGCATATCCCCCTGCCAGAAGCTCCGAACAGATGCCACGTGGCACGGATAAGCCGACGCCTGGCCGTCGGCTTATCCGTGCCACATCGCATCTGTTCTTTGGGTCCACTTGGTGACGGCGACGTCAATTGTCGCCTCACCGTTTTTTGTGCCGACGGTAGTAGGGAAGCCGTCAGTATATGGGGCTACCCGATGGCATATCTATGCCGACGGTCTGACAAGACTACACCGTCCAGATCGATGCCGACGGGCCTATGCCGACGGCAGCCATCGGCATAGGGGTATACCGACGGTATACGGCCTATGCTGACAGCCTGGCCATCGGCATAAGGGTTTATTCCGGTAGTGCCTTTTGTTTTCATCATGATATAACTTTATTTTAAGCCCCAATGTGGCGCATTTTGGTAGTAATAAATAATGGTTATGTGCACCTCATGGCGCAGTGGCAAGGGATTTTATTCTTCCATGCATTATCTACAACTACAAATTTGGTACTACGATGACGAATTTGCTCACAGGAGAAAGGTACTAGTACGATGGATTAGTTTTGACAGTATATACACATGCCTGCATGCGCATGAGGAGGTCCTGCGACTCCTTTCTCTCGAAGCGGTTGCGAGTGAAGTCGCAGCGCAGCCTCTCAACCTCGGCGCGCTCCTCCGGGGCGCCGGCACTGGGATCGTACTCCCACACAGCCCTGCCGAGGAAGCCGTTGCCCGACCGAAGCAGCGGGTTTCCTCCCTCAGAGATCTTCAACCTCCACATTCTTCTACAGTATGTGTCTGCGGTTTGTTAATTTGTGTTGCTCGGTAGGAAGCTCGGAAGTCGGCCTTGTATGGGCACCGGCCGGGAATATAATGGGACCGGGAAATAATAAATGGAGACTGCTGAGCGGCAGTTGCGTGCGTTAACTTCTATACAGATCGGGAATAATACTAGTATGGGCTTAGGAGAAATACATCATCACTAGCAATAATGAGGTATCCAGCTATGAGCCCGAGACATGTTTTCGTCCACCTGCCGTTCCTCACGAAGCAACCATGTTTACTGCGTGTTAGACTATGGAAAGTAACTTAGAGCATCTTCAATGCTGACCTGCAAATGTCTTCGGTATATGTCCATTTTTATATTTGGACATGGTCCGCGGACATGATTTGGGAGGGAGCAATCTAATACTAATAATAAAGTATCCCGTTGGGAGGAGAAAAGATAGGTGGGGCCATGCATGTGGTGGGATAATTGTGGTTTAGTGTTAGGTTGAAAGGAGAGGGGGACGATGCATGTGCTGTTGGGAGGAGAGAGAGAAGAGAGGATCATGCATGTGATTGGTCAAGTGCATATCCAGACTCCGGCAAATCACCCCACGCTTGTCTCTGAGATACCAGAATTCGTACATCTGGATTGCTAAGCGGACATATACATGTGCTCGTTGAATGACAAAAGTGGTTCAGACACTGTGCTCCGGACATATAGTGAAGGTTGAGGGTCTGCTTTGGAGATGCACTTACATTAGTAACATACACATGACTCTGGGCTATGTTACTACATTTATTATGAATAGTAACATAAGTATGATGTGATACAAAGCTTCATTTATTAGGAAGCTCGGAAGTCGGCCTTACACGGGCACCGGCCGGAAGCATCCAATGCATCATTGGGGACTGGGAAATAATAAATGCCGACTAGTGAGAGGCAGTTGTGTGCGTTAACTTCTATATGGATTGGGAATAGTACCAGTATGGGCTTAGCAGAAGCAGAATAGCTTCACCCACGATGATTTATGGACATCACATGGACGATGCTAGGATCTCACGTTCCTTATTTATGGAAGGGTTTCATCTACTCAGCAGTCTCCATTTATTATTTCCCGGCCGGTGATTAGCTACTGTCGTGCACACATCGGCCCGGAAAAACGTCGGCTGCGTAGCACTGCTCTAGCAGAAGTACATCATCACTAGCAATAATCTGGTAGCTCGGAAGTCGGCCTTGTATGGGCACCGGCTGGAAATAGTATGTAGTACTCCACAATGCATCATTGGGGACCGGGAAATAATAAATGGAGTCTAGTAAGAGGCAGTTGTGTGTGTTAACTTCTATACGGATTAGGAATAGTACTAGTATGGGCTTAGCAGAAGTACATCATCACTAGCAATAATGAGGTGGCCAGCTATGAGCCCGAGACATGTTTTCCCACCTGCCGTTCCTCACAAAGCAACCATGTTTGTTGCGGGTTAGACTAGCCATCGGGAGAATATCCAGTGATACCAAACCTTAGATGCTCCCATGATATCACTTTAAAAAAATCAATTTTAAATGTTTCAAAAAATTGTGAGAAAAATCATGAATGTTCATGAGGTATGTCTACAACCCCTAAAAATTTCAGCTTCAAATTCGAAATGCACATTGAGAAATAAAAAAGACAAATCTAGATATGAATTGTGTCACTAGTAGAAAACATAGCTTTGGTCCTGGCCAGATCAGAGCATTAGTCCTACTCGTGTTACGAACCGAGACTAATGTGAGGATCAATCCCGGTTCGAGCGGCTAGTATGCCGGCCGTGCCTCGGCAGGCATCAATCCCAGTTCAACTGGGACCTTTAGTCCCGGTTTCAGACACCTTTAGTCCCGGTTGGTGTCTGGAACCGGGACTAAAGGGTAGGCCTTTAGTCCCGGTTTTAGATACAAACCGGAACTAAAGTTTTCCCTATATATATCCACGCCCCCGTCCCATCTCCTCTGTTTTTGGCCGTGGAAGGGTGGGAGGTGTGGGCTACTCTGTTTTTTGCCTATATATGCACATGAGGTGTTCGATGAAATGCCCGAGCCACACTTAATCTTTCTCCTCTGTTCTTCCTCCAAGCTCGACCTCCAAGCTCTATTTTTTCCAAGATTTGTCTAGGTTTGGCGGTGCACCAACTATCCAAGTGTTCTAAAAAGGTTATCAACTTCATCCTTTCATCTCTCACTGCTAGTTTAGCTCATTTCAAATGTTCTAGAAGTAGTGTGGTTTGTGGGTTTTAGTGGAGGAGTGTATGTGTGAGTTTATTTGATTTAGATGCACAATGTGAGCTCAAATTAACTTTTTAGTTTGCACATATGTAGGGTGCCGTTCCGTCCCCGTCCCCGTTCTCACCACCGTCGATCGCCCACGCTGATCTCGTCGCCGGCACCACCGTGGTGAGCCTCTTGTTCTTATCTTTTTTTTAAAGAAAAATTTCTTACTTGTATGATTTATATAACTACTTGTATAATTTTCTTACTTGTATTATTGTTTGTTATTATCTAGTGCCATGGTTTTGGTATCCGCCCCCGTCGGCTCTCGTCCGGTCTATGATTCGGATGTGGTATATTATCTTTTATAACTATTTGTTTCATTTAGTGTTTATGACAATTATGCCGACCAACTTGACATAGATGTCTTTATCTAGGAGGTATGTGAACCGGAAATTCCAACCGACCCTCTTGTCGAGAGGTTAAATTTAGTTGAAAAAGAAAATAATTATTTGAAAGAAAAATTGAAAAGAATTGAAGAAGAGAAGATGAAATTGGAGGTGCATGTTACCGATGTTGTTAATCTACACAAGATCCAGATGGATGCAATGCGCTTGAAAATTAGAAAAATTAGAAAATATGTCATTGCTAATGAGGCTTGATATCATTATGCTGTTGGATCAATTGTTACCTTAGTTGCGATTTTATTCGCATTTGTTGTTGCATTTAAATGTTTTACATAGTTGTATGTTAGTTTCAATGTATGTTTTAATTAGATACTCTAGAGAGTTGTATGTTGTTCTATGAGAACTATGTATGAACTTTATGTATTTATTTTTTCAGTAATAACATTTGATCACTACTGTACTTTGGTTTTAATGTGATGATGAACTTGTATTAATTTGGTCCTTTCTCTATTTATGATGTTCTGTAATGGTTTTCGATATACTTAATTATATAATGCACGTAGATGAACCGGCAATGGATGTACGATGACCGACTCACCTCTGACTACATTACGGGCCTGCATAATTTTCTCGATGTGACTGAGGCAAACAAGCAGAATAGTTTTATGTGTTGTCCATGTACTATCTGTGAGAATACGAAGGATTACTCTTGCTCGAAAACCCTTCACTTCCACCTGCTTGAGAAGGGTTTCATGCCACACTATAATGTTTGGACCAAGCACGGAGAAAGAGGGGTTATGATGGAAGACAACGAAGAAGAAGAGGATGATGACAACTATCCTATGTTCCCTAAATACGATGATACTGCAACGGGGGAAGCTGAAGATCAAGAGGCATCAGATGTGCCCGATGATGATCTTCGCCGGGTCATTGTTGATGCACAGAGAGGATGCCAAAGTGAAAGGAAGAGTTGAAGTTCGATCGCATGTTAGAGGATCACAAAAAAGGATAAATAAAGGGATACAAACTTATCTAAAATAAAAAAATTGCGGGTACAAAGAAAATTCATTAGAAAAGATTGACATCACAACGTTTTGATCCTGGCACCGCCACTGGTAGAGTGCATGGTTACGTTGCGTGCTGATCAGCAAAGCAGTGCAATAATCAATATAACTCAAAACTAATTGAGGGAACACACAGGAAAAACAAAAGCAATTCTTCTAAATACATCAGTCACGGGACACAGATTCCATTCCTAAAGATATCAACATGACCATAGAGATGGGGAAGAATTAACAATCAGTTTCGTAGTACCAGATTTCATCAAGGCACCAACTGCCTAATATCATGACAAATCACAGTACTCGGATTTTATTCCTGAAGATATCAACATGAGTATAGAGATGCAGAAAAATGAACAGTCAATTCCTTAGTACTATTAGGTTTCTACATAGTCCATTAAGGCACCAACTGCCTCAATATATGAACTGAATACAGGTATAATAAGTCACCAATAAGCCACCCAAATATGAAAAAAAAAAATAGTTAAGCACTCAGGACAAGCTAAATCATGCTGTCAACTGGGCATATGCAGCAGAAACAACCAAATTTCAAGAAGCGCATCATCAAGCTAGTGCAATAAAAAAATGACAATTCAGAAGTATTCCTAGCAAATAGTATTGTGTACTGGAGGATTCTGGTTAGAAGCAGACACATATTTAGAAATTCCATTTTACTCATATTTGATTACAACTACTTTCAAGATTCTTTGATATCTAGTATTCCCCAAGGCATCAACTGCTTAATTAACATTGCGAACCAAAATGCAACTTATAGCAAGTCACAACACTAAGCCACCGAAAATATATATGCATAACAAGCCACAAGCAAGTTGTTATCAGACAATTAGCAGGTCTTGCCAGTAAAAGGTAGTATGTATAAAGGGATTTCTTGTTAGTAGCACAGATGCATGTCCAACGATTCAATTTATCGAAGGTTATCATACTTAATTTTCCAGGCACAAAAGTAGGAACTAAGAGTCCTGGTTTCTCTCAAGAAATGAACGGCATAAATTGGTTAATAAGCCCTACAGCCGATGCAACATAGCAGTATTCCACAGAAAGTATGCAGCAGAAGAAAACTTAAATTTCCATAAAACTCATCAGCTCCAGCATCATACCAATATTTCAATTGATCCGAATATCTCTACGTGAACAACTCATTAGCTACAGAAAGTAAAGCTGGAAGAAATGATCTTTCCAATTTTCAATGCCATCTAGATATTCTAATGCACCTCCAAAGTATTTGATAATGGATACGAACTTTCACTCATTTCCTCATACACAATGGCAGACAACTACATACTTCAGTAAGAACCTTCAAGTCGAGGTCCATCATCACCAACCAAAGGAGGGTAGCATATTTCTTCCTCCCATCCAGTCAAAATAGGTTGATCTTCTATTAATGTGTAGCTGTGTTTGTCAAGGGAGTTGTTTATCAATATGGAAAACCGAAATCATAGAAATTCTTTTGACACAAGCAAGGTAGCGTCAATAGTTTCAAAAAATGAATAGACACTCGCAATAAGCAAGCATGATAACAAGGATGAAACATGAACCCCTATAGGATAGGTCAGTTGTAAATTCAGTACTATTACTCAAGATTAATATCATATCACTTGGAACTTGCAAACACTTGTAAAACAAAGGAGAATGAAATCATGGTGTGGAACCATTTCTTTGGTACTTCAGCGTTATTTTTAATCACAACATGCCTGCAGCATTTACACAGTAAAATGAATAGACACTCGCAATTAAGAATAATGCTCATCTTAATTCACTTCACGTGATGCACCATTACTAATTCTATGTCGAAGCTTAATTTAATTTCTGGAGCATCATTTTCCAGAAAACAGTACTCCAATTTGAACAAACTTTCCAGAAAAAAAACTATTACTTTGTAGCAACTTTATAATTTTAAAATTGAAGCAATGTAATGATCTCACGCAAATTAGTAAAACTAACAGTCTACTTTCGTCTCACTGATTTTATTTTTCAGTGTAGACATCCATCCACATTTTTTATAATATCATACACATCCATTTTGTGAGAACTGAACAAGAAGAGAGGCCTGCAACCAGAGTATATGGCAGCCAGTGAGTGGAACTGCCTCACTGACAAAGATAAATAACCCCAACAGTGGACAGGCAAAGAACACTGAATACACATGCACCCACACAGGCCAAACACACTGACGAAGGTTCAGGTTCAGGCTCAGAGCGCGACGGCTCAGGATCTACTTACATCAGTTGGTCGCCCACGGGGTCGACGACGAAATGCAGCTCAAAACATCATCTCTCTGCGACCGGATGAAACTTCGACACCCGCACCTGCACCTCACAAGGCAAACATAAAGAAGTTAATATCACGCCACGACACAATCAAGCATGGTGTTTGCTGTCTGCTAGAGCAATGCGTAGAGAGTTTCAGTTTCAGAATTTTCAAGCTCGGTGTCCCCTGATTTTAGGCCACTAATCATCATCGTTCCGCATTCCTAGCTTGAGCATATCTGGTTTCCAACACGGTAGGTAAAAGTAACTAAGAGGTCCCAGCTTTGACAGCAACTATTTACTGAACTTGAAGATAGAACAATCTATTTACAGAGCCCTAATAAAGTAACCACAACAGGTTCTGAGCTGAAGGCATGGATGGTCTAATTTCTTTGGGTATTAATGATCCAACTTACTGAACTGAAGTTACACAATAGTTAAGCCATTTTTCAGGGCACTTCCTAACTTTTGTAAATGTCTTATTATTATCTGGTCCTCGATAAAAAAACAATGTTCTCCTTCATTCAAAACAGAATTTACCGAGGACCAAGGACATTCATAACCTGATTTGAAATATAACATCAGGATTGTTTCTTTCAGACCAAGGACAAACTATGCAGGGGAATGTCTGTGCAAATTATAAGCTGTCAAGCAGATCAAAATAGAAGGTGTACTCAAGTGCAGTGGAGATTCAGAGTCGTAGCGGCAGAAGCAAAAGAAACCCGTTTAGTCATACCTGAGCTGAGGTTGCCTGCACAATGAAAGAAGTATAGTGGAAGATCAAATTCTGAAGATGAGCTAATGCATCCTCCACTGCCTCTCTGGATGTGGTCTACAAGAAAGATATCAACAGCATTAGTTAAAATCCTGTTTACAAAAGCAAAATCATGTTCAGATGCAGTGCTAAGAAAAAGGAAGATAACAATCTGTGCAGCACAATGTCAGTGACATTACCTCGCCCCTCCGAAAGAGAGGGATGATATCATCTTCCACCTCCGATTCAAAATCTACAGAAACCAAGCCCTGTAAGCACACTGACGACGGAGGTTCCGTTTCAGCATCTCTTACTTTGAACAACTCAAAAATATACAGACCGATCCAGCCCAGGTCCAGGTTAAGGTTCAGGTTCAGAGCACGACGGCTCTACATCAGCTGGTTGCCCACGAGGACAGGGTTGACGACGAACCAAATGCAGCTCGAGGCATCTCTCCATGATGGGATGAAACTTGGATGCCCACATCTGCATCCCACAAGGCAAACACAAAGAAAGAACATTGAGATGGAGCTTGGTTAGACATCCGCAGCACAATCGAGCATAATGTGCTTGCTGTACGTTCTTGCATTCAGCTACAGCAATGGGTAGAGCATAGTGTCTCCCGATCTTAGCTTGAGGTTCTGGTTTTGCAATGCACTAGGTACAGGTAACTAAGATGAGAGATCCCAGTTTTCGGAGCAATTGTATGGTTACTGAACTGAAGCCATGACGGAATGATCAAAATTCAGAACAATTGTTTTCAGAGCCCCAGGAAAGTAACCGCAATAGGTTCTGAGCTGAAGGTACAAATTATCTAATTTCGTTGGGTAAGAATGATCCAACTTACTGAACAGAAGTGGCACAAAAGCGAAGCGAGTTTTCTGAGCATATTTTACTTTTACTTTTGTTGATATCTTATTATTGTCTTGTCCTTGATGAAAAACAAAGTTCCCCTCAATTCAAAACAGAATTGACAGACTGCCAGATTTACATGGATGCAAGCACAGAAACCTTACATCCTTGTACGCCATGCTCTCCTTGAACAATTTGAAGTCATCAACTGCAAGAAACAAGAAAAAGGTAGTAGTAATCAGCCCTTATGATTAGTGAAGATGTCGATCATCTACCTTTGCTCTACAATCTACATGGTTTAGGGATTCTCAAATGGAACATAAACAAAATGTAGTGAAAACTTACTGGAAGGAAAACGGATAACGGCAGCGTGACTCTACATATTGTCCATATGATCCTGGCAACAACCTGATTTGAAATATATCATCAGGAATTGTTCTTTCAGACCAAGGACAAATTATGCAGGGGAATGTTTGTGGAAATTATAAGTTGTCAAGGAGATCAAGATAGAGGGTGCAGTCAAGTGCAGTGGAGATTCAGAGTCATATCAGCAATGTGACGGCAGAAACAAAAGATACCCGTTTTCTCATACCTGAGATTGCCTGTACTGTAATGGAACTCCAGGCATCTCTCCGCGGCCAGACAAAACTTTGACGCCCACATCTGCATCGATTTCACAAGTCAAACACAATGAAATTATATTCAGATGGAACTTGATTAGGCATTCAGGACACAATCAGGCATAGTGCTTGCTATTCATTATTCTTGCTGTCAGCTAGAGCAAATGGGCAGAGGGTTTCAGATTTGAGCTAACTAATCATCACCATTATTCAATACTAAGAGACTGATCAGCTTGAGCTTCAGGTTTTGCAGTGCAGTAGGTAAAGGTAACAAAGATGAGAGATCCCAGTTTTCAGAGCCATTATTTACTCAACTGAAGGTATGACTGAATGATTCTGTTTCAGAGGAATTATTTTCAGAGCCCCAAGAAAGTAACCACAGCAAGTTCTAGTGTATCGAACTACGGATGATCTAGTAATTTGCCGTACTCTTGTTAGTCTCTTAGCATTGTCTTATCCTCGATAAAAACAAAAGTTCCCCTTCAAAATCCATCGAAAACAGAATTTACCAACACCTAAATTTCTATGGATACAAGTGCAGAAAACCTTACATCCTTGTACGCTGCGCACTCCTTGAAAAATTTGAAGTCGTCAACTGCAGAAAACAAGAAAAGATAGTAATCAGCCTTGATGATTGCTGAAGATCTTTCTCCATCATTCTAGCTTTGTTCTACATCTAGATGGTTGAGGGATAACAGCATCATGACTGCATATTATCCATATGATACAGACGACAACCTGATTCGAAATATAACATCAGGTTTTGCTTTTTCAGACCACAAGGACAAACTATGCAGGAGAATGTTTGTGCAAATTATAAGTAGTCAAGCAGATCAAGTTAGAAAGAGCAGTCATGTGCACTGCAAAGAAACCCGTTTTCGCCATACCTGAGGTTGCCTGCACTGTAATGGATGATCAGCTTCTGAATATGAGATAATGCATCCTCCACTGCCTCTCTGGATGCAGTCTCCAAGAAAGATATCAACAACATAAACTCGACTTCATAGTTAAAATCCTTTTGGGAAAACTTATTTATTTATCTGAAATTTTTAGGCCGAGTTGCACAAAAAATGAAGATTACGCCAGTAGTAATAATACTGCTTTCTACACCAAACTCCAGAGTCCAGCACATGAATGGAACAAGTACATTCTGAAACAAAGAAGTACAGTACAGCTTAAAATAGCTTCTCACTGCAAGTTGGCGCAAGCGGATCAGCTTAAACCTGTTGTACGCATACTCGTGTTGTGAGTTGTGACAACATAACCAAGCAGCACTACACTACAAGCTCCACACATTTTACCAAACTTCCAAACAGGCTAACAAGAAGATTATATGCCAAACAACAGATTTCACTGCTAACTCTTGGAATAATAAAGAGACAGTAGCATTAGTCGCAAGTGTTGTAGATTTGCAAGTTCAGATGACTACCGCTAAATTAGACTGAAGAACAACACTGTCGGTCGTCATGCTGGATTCAGATATAACGATGAGACTTGAAGAGAAATAGTGATAAAACAAACTAGACAGCGACAGTAAAATAGAAGGAACCACCATTTGCCATAAATTCAAAACAAACCTGCAAGGTGATAGCCTTTTGCCCAGGGATGCAGAAAAGAGCAGAGCCAGCAGGCAAGATACATATATCCTTGATACCCGAGCTTGTATTGGTAACTGCTACCTTGTATTGGATCTGCTAGCAACAGAAGTATTTTGTTTTTTACTCTAGTAACTGAAAGGGAATACATAGTAAGAAACTAAAGAAGCTCACAGATGGCACAAGGAAATTACTTCACTTCCTCCAGGGATTCGACCTTTTCCCTGCAAGCCAATAACTGCTGCAGACATGCAACAATGTTCAGTTCATGGCCAACCAAAATATACAAACAAAGTGAACAAACAAACCCAACCTTTTCAAGATCATTATTTGGAACATCAACCTCGGGTGCACAGATAGTGATAATGTCCTTAAATTTAAACCTTCTTCCACATTGAGGGCACTAGCAAACAATAAATTGGGGGCTGCAATAGTATTTTTTCAAATAAAGATGAACAGGCTGTAAATTAGTTAGCAACAATAAACCATATGGCTAAATGTTAATGTGATCTTTCTCCAAAATAAATCCTCCACGTCAATTCAACGTTTAAACACAGATAAGTCACAGTTCCTAGGTATAAGCATTAAACGATAACATAGGTAGTACAATGATTAGGCTACATCCTACGTCCTCCCATGGCCAACTTGACGAAATTCAAGATTCTGACATAGTCATAAAACAAAGCTGAGTGCTTGCCCTCCAAGCCATCACGGTGGTGTCAGTTGCTTCCGGCAAGATTGTTACATGGGCTGCCCCCAATCACCAAGTCAAAGCCACCAAATTGACTAACAAATGATGCAACTCTATCATTTGTGAGAGATTTCACATCATCAATCTCAATCAATGTGCCTGTCTGGGTCTGATCCCACCAACTCTTGAAAATCTTCTTATTAGCGTCACCTATCTCAACAGAAACTACTACCCTCATGTGGATCCCAAGCTTGTGCAAAGCGACCTCACCTCCTCCAATACCGGTGAATAAGGACAGCACCCTAACACCATTTGGAAACATGCGCCTCAGCACTGACAAGTGGTAAGCAACTGTATCAACTTGAAATGAGTTGCCGAGAGACTTGTATCGCTGTGTCTTGCCAACTCCCCTTGTGTGGTCCCTTGGGAAACCAAGGAGATATTCCATCTCATCAGGCTCCAAGGGGGCAACCTTGTTTTTCCCAACCCAGACAAGATTCCATTTTTTGCACTCGTCCATGACATATTTCTGAACACTTTTTAGCGGTGGATTGCTTGAGCCTACAAGAGCACGCTGAATCCGTTCTGTCAGCTTTGCACTTGCTACACATGTTTGTAAGCAATTGAGCTGTGTTCTGGAATGACAATCTTCTGCGACCCGAGATGCACTAACCGAATCAAATAATACAAAGATATCAGCATCCACACCTAGGAGAATTCAAACAGAAATATATAGCATAAGGTGCTATTTTCCATGAAAAAATGACCATGAAGGCAAAATTTCAAAAAGAGGCATACCACATCTTATAATAGCCTCATTCGCTTCATCTTCAGAAAAGTCCATGTTTACTAATGAGTTTATCTTCTCATCCCTCTCTGACATCTCTCGCAGAAAATTCTGTACAAAAGTAGCACAAAAACCAAGATTAGAAAATACTTGCTATATCTCACTGACTTCTTAATGCCAAACTAAGCGGTTGCTGATAGGGAAATACAACCATGGAGCGACATGTATATGGCCAGAGAAAAGAAGGGGGCCTACACTAATCAGTGGTCAAGAGATGAATAGCACAGACTACCCAAGAAACAAGTGAACAAAACTGACCAAAAATTAAATCAACGAAATAATTTAGGAACTCAACTTCCTCCGGTGCTGTTTCAGAATGACATTAATACAGTAGCAAGTAGCAATATGAAGTACCCATTGTGCTGGACTGGAATAAACCAAACGTACAGGTAAAGTTGTTCATATAATGGCACTCTGTGCTGGATGCATAGCAATGGTTAAACACAATCATCTGGTCACTCCATGCTGCTTTCGTGACAACTTTAAATACTGATGGATGGATGGTGAGGCAAATGCGTGCATCTTCAGGAGAAGATGATAATATTCACATCCCATCCAAATTCAGATTCATCGCTTTGCTAGCAATCACTATATTTTTTTGCTGAGCAGGTGTAGTATATATCAGACACTCCATACTGTTTCCCTACTTGCTGTTTTTAGTCTTTACATATATCTTGCCATGAACAGGTTTAAACCACACAATAATTATCTTCATAATTTTATTTGTGTAACTAATACAAAAATTGGCTATCACATCATATATAACATTATGAGATTTCTAAATTAGTTACTTTGTGTATGCATTTCTAGCTGAACAGTAATGGATGAATCCCTCATTTTTCTCAGCTCTAACAGGTAAAAGTATTGGAGGACAGTTTGATGCAACTAATATGGCAAGTGATGTTCTTTTCCAGTATCATGATCATTTTGTGTAGCTGAAAGTCAAAAGAAGAATCTTGAACTATGCCATTTAAACTCTGCGGGAGATATTGTCTAACGTTATTCAACTCACTCCTTATATTACGCTCTTAAACGACAAAATTTTAACATGGTGAACGTACATAGCTTCATCCAAACCATGGATCCACGAAATGTTGACTCGCTCTCTAGAAAAGAGCTTCGTAGTTGGGAGCTCTGAACCGATGATCGATATGGTTTCCTAGGATGAGAACTATGGTTTACTACTTGACAATAAGAAAGTTGTTTTATCTTTTTTTCACTTTTTGAGGTGTTTTGCCTAGTCTGAATTTCTCCTCCTTCTATTTGATCAAGATGGATGCAAAAAAGCACTAAGTGCTCAAACTACACTGATGAAATCTCAAAACAGTAAGTAACAGGGGTGCTCAAGATGCGCATGGCAAAGATTTCACATATATCAGCATATGATCAAAGAATTCTTGGCTACTGAACTGAAGATAAGTAATCATCTACCTCATAACCAGAATCATCAGAGCTTGACTCTCTACCACCGGCATCATCATCATCATCCCAGTTCTCAAAATCAAGATCATCGTCATCTTCAACAACAGGGAGGATGCAGCCAGAAGTAGAGTGATTATTACCCACTGCATCATCGTCATCTAGTGCCTGCATTTCACATCTCAATTGGAATAAACAATCCTTGCCATGAATCAAGAGCACTATAGAATAAATTCAGTAATAAAGCACATGGATAAATAGTCAAATACCTTATACGTGAGCAGTAGCTCGAGCAGTGCGTCTGCATCACTGTGTCCTGAAATCAAAAGGTGTTAACAAATGGTACAAACACAAACAAATAAATAAAATGGAAATGATTACTTTTACATTACCAATCTCCTTAATACTCTTCATGACCATCTCTTTGGGGAAGCCCATTACCACATATCGCTCAATCAAAGAAGTAGGTGGCACTTCCCCGTTGATCCACTCATTAGAACCCTTTACACAGTTACACGATCAAATATCAGACCATGATCATAATTATAACAAATCATGGATAGCTCTTGCGCTGAAATACAAAAAATTATATCTGACTTACAAGCATGGATGGGCCGGGAGCATCGAAGTTCCTCATAGCCGGAGCTGATGAGGGCTCAGCCTCACCATCATTGTCCCACTCAAACTTATCACTGTCATCACTATCACAGGTCCAGCCCTGTGACATGAGTTAAGCACAACTCGATTAATATTGAAAGCAAACCACCAGAAAAGCAATTATTGAGAACAAAATGATGGGAGAGAATAATAATTTTATTATGCCACAAGTCCACAACAGACACAAGATACCGCTATTGAAATCTCCAGCATGAAATCATTACAACTGCATTTGTCTCTAGAGTTTAGAATGCATAGAAAAGGAAGAAGGGAAAAACCATTTTTATTGAACAAACTCCTCTCGACCACTGTCACAAGAAGGAATTAAGCTAATGCCCGGAGAATATACATCAGCTCAATTAGAAACAGTTTGATTTGTAGTTTTGGTGATGCCTAACTAACTGAAGTATGCTATGTTTCAGATACTAGGAAGGATAGTTCGCTGGGCAGTAGGACACGACATGCATAACAGGGCTAAACAGACTATGGGAGTAAACTAAAGTGATCAAGTAGGTAAATCTAAAAAAGGCGAGCAGATTGACCAGGATTGCTCATTATCATGCCTAGAGTAAGATTAACTAAACAAGCACTGCTGCAGTACCAGTTGATGATGCTTTTACCAAATGGATAAACAGCGATGTTTGCAGTCCAAATGAACTGTGCAAATGAGTGAGCTGAAGCGCCCGAGAAGTAAGAGTGTCAACCTGGTAATGCCGTAATGCTACGGTTGACCACAAGAGTGTCAATGCATCAACATGAACATCATATGAAACAAGAGACCATGCAAGAACTGAAATGCGGAACGCGAAATCAGCAGGGTCGCATTCAACTCTAGGTTCCAGAATGCATCAAACAAAATTGAAAGAGCATATGTTAGATCAAATGGACCTGAATAAAATAGATTCAGATGAAGTGTTTAGCCGGTGGTGCTATCTCTGCTATACAAAGCTGTACTTTGACAAACTATTGCAAGCATCTTATTTGGCGCCATCCTAATACACGAACAATATAAGAAAATGCAGACAAGGACAAACAGATCGAGCGGTTAACAGCTAATGGAACATGATGCTTGGTCACAAGAGAGTCAATGTGTCTGGCTTGTTAAAGCGGTGTCTGATGACAGGGAGAGTCAACGTGTCGACATGGTGAACAGCATATGAAACAAGTATGATACGACAGTAAAAAAGCGCATCACGGAATCAGCATTCTCATTGAACTCTGCGGTTCGGAGCGCATCCAGTAAAATTAAAAGAACACATATTAGATCAAAAGGAGCTTAAGAAAAAGGATTCAGATGAGATTCTGCTATACAACTCTGTATTTTGACGAACTGACAGGTAAATGCAGACAATGACAACTAAAACTGATCCCACACTATGAGAAACGGAGAGGAGCTGACAAATCCCACGCTATCTATTGCCTGTAACGCATCCAGCAAGTTGGGGGAAAAGACCATTTTTTTACCGAGCGAGAAAACCCCCAAACCCTCATATGCAAAACTAAATCACACGCATTTTTCTTGAACAAACATGAGAGTTTGCCCCTGCATCGGAACGGAGAGCAGCAGGGGAAAAAAGAATCAATTTGTCTAATTCACATCTAGATGTTTTCTAAGGATGTCACATCTAAGCTCCCATAAATAACATAGCAACAGGAAAAAAAAAGCTGGAACAAAAATAAAATAAACCATAAACAAGTGAACATTAGGTTAGATGTGACATATTAGATGTGTTCTAGACAGACAAAAAGAATCTCTCCGGAGTTTCCAGTAATCGGAACTTCCTCGTACGGACGCGGTGCAGAGTAATCGCATCGGAACGGAGAGCAGATTATCCAAGATTTCTCCGAAGAGCTTCGAATTGGGGAGGCTGTGAATGAAATCGAAAAAGGAGGGGAGGAAAGCAGAGATATCCCACCGCCATTGTTGGTGCCGGAAGAAGAGGCGCCCCCGCTGTCTATCTCCCTGCCGCGAGGAGGAGGAGGAAGAAGAGGCCGAGAGCTCGACGAGGAGCGGGGGCAGAGGCGGCCGAGGAGGAGCAGATCGCGACGCTGACGGCGGCGGCGGCGGGCTGGTCCGGCCCTCGCTGGCCCGGACGAGGAGGAGGAGGAGGAGGGGGCGAAGAGGGGACGCGGCTGCGGCCGAGTGTGCTGCTGCTCTGCCGCGGCGTGTATGCGGGCGCGTGGTTTTGTAAAAGAGAAGGGGCACACGCGGGCGGGAACGTGTCTCCGACGTGTGGGCCCTGGTGGGTTGCTTCCTCTGATCCTATGGGATGTGCGGCCGCACATAAAACTGGCCAGCGCACGTCCCAATAAAGAGGAGAGGAGGGGAAAAGAGAGGTGTGAATCAGGGAGGCGGGTGCCAGCTGGGCATAGGTACGGGCTTGACAGTTTTGACCGGTCTTGGCAGATGCTAATTAAGATCATAATTGGTATAATATGTATTAATATATTATTATTAACTCTAATATTTTTTATTTATGAATAGCACTAAATAATTGTCTTTATTTTTCTGTCCATGTTAATGCGATTGTGTAAAAAAAAATATTGGTAAGTTTTTATTGACTTGCAATGAATAAAAATCTACTATCTTCATCCTAAATTGCTTGTCTACATACATCCGTTTGTAGTTTGTAGTGGAATCTTTAATATTTACGAACGAAGGGAGTATTTGTCTAGATATGGCTGTATCTAATATTAAAATGTGTTTATATACAACCGTATTTTGACAAATTTGAGACAACTAATTCGGATGGAGGTAATATTTGTTAAGTCAATAAGAGGTGAAACAGTTCAGATGCTTTTATGAAAAAAAAATGAAAATGGAAGAGAATAATCAAAAGAGGAAGATGGAGGGAGGAATGCATATAAAACTCGACGAACGACGGAAAGATGATAGAACCTTATAATTTTTATTTATAATATATTATAAGAGAAAAATGTGTAACAGAAGTTCAAATTTGGTTAGCCTTTTTATAGCACGTCGAGGCGGCATGGGGCGACCGCGTTAGAGGTTACAGTCATGCGTGTGTGGGGGACGCACGGGTAGACCCTCGTCCACGACAACCAACCAATGAACGAGGCTACCAAACTGCTCATGTAAGGGCATTTTCAATGCAGACCCTCAAAACGCGCGCATACTGCTACGCTGGCACATGCAATGGCGGAGCTATGTGTATAGCTGAGGGGGCTGTGGCCTCCCCAGCCCAACACAAATCCTTGAAGGAAATTTTTTTAGGTGGATATAATTAGGACAAAGTATTCTCATTAGCCCCCCAAACATGTATAACTTTGTTTTTGTTTGTTGTTGCCCCCCCCCCCCCCCCCCCCCCGACATTGCTGTCAAGCTCCGCCACTGGGCACGTGGCTCTGTCATCAGAACCAAGCCCGGCCAGTTCTATCATGTACGTGCAACGGACCGTCGACCCGAACGCGCCCCTCCATTTCGCTGACTCGACATCATCGCATCTTGTCCGGTCGCGGCTGCCAAGCATGGATCAACTGGGTGCCCGCCCTCTGTTTGCTGTTATGTCGCAACAGGGCACGACGTCGGCTGACGATAGGAAGATGTTAGACATCATCCAGGACGGAGGTGGGTTTGAGGACAGACAAGTGGATGCCTCCTAGCTGGACCTGTACACCACAGCCAGACATGTACGCCCAGTAGTCGCACTGGTACGCCCATCAGACTGGCCTTGACCTGGGCGACTGGCCGGCTGTTGTCGACCCAAAAAAGAAGGCGGAGGAGAAAATGTCAATTCGAGAGAGGATGAATTGTTGTGTGATGCTTGGTTGGCCACTGGGGCTGCACGCGCGTATGAGACCACTGTCGTGGCCGAACGCGACATAGATGGCCTGACGGCATGAGCGAATGATGCCATGGCCACTGCCGCACAAGCAAATGAGGCTATGACTGCGACGACGCACGCAGAAGTGGTCGTAGTCGTCGCGGCCGCACGCGAGAATGAGGACACAACCGTGGCGGCCGCATGCACAAATGAGTTCATTGCCATGGCCCCACACATGGAAAAGGTCGCAACCATTGTAGTACACACCGACGCCGCCTTCATCAACGCATGGTGGGCCTATGAAAGTATGGAGGACTTGATCTATGCCGACAAGGACATAGATCCCTCCTTCCATGAAAGGTTCTTGCAAGGGGTTGGGGATTATTTCAATGTAAAGGTCATCGAGCTCAAGGAGCACCGACAATGAAGAACTCCGCTATGAGTATTTCAACCGATGTTCCTCGTCGACGAGGATGAGTAGCTCATCATTATCCATAGTTTAAGGTCTATAGTTCAGGTCATTATGCAACGAGAAGTGAAATATTATGTTTAGTTACTTATGTAATGGATATTTAGTTTGATTATGCAACGAGATATGCAATGATATTTAAGTATGTTGTTTTTAGGACACTATAGCATATTGTTCTTGTAGACAGAGCAATTCACATCGCACACGGTCCACATGACAAAATCGTGTGCAATGATTCTCCGTATGGCACATAGTTTTTTTAATTCAATTGTGTGTCCCATAGATCACACAATTTTTGCCATTCAATCGTATGTGAATTCACGAGTTGCCTTTAGACAACCATCTGCAGAACTTCACACACGGTGTGCATGTAACACAACATGTGGGATGCTCCAAATCATCACACACACAGTAGTTCATTTATTCAAATCGTTTGCCAATCAATGCACACATTTCTAGCGTCTTCCTGTCGAACTATGTGCCCTATATCACACATGGTTTGCATCCCAAAAATCTTGTCAAAAGGATTGGCCATCACACACGTTTTGTTTTTAGCACATAAATTTATTTTTCTAATGTCTACGATGCCTGCATCACACACAGTTTGGTCCAAGGGTGTGCGATAAGTGCCTACAACTCTTCATAGAATCATTCTACACTAGTGACATGCTTCTCAAGATTAAAGTTTGATCATGATTTTGACAAATGAAACATAGATATTGTGTCAAAAAATTACAGCATCAAATTCATATTTAAAACGGTTTCCACAACTATAATTTGAAGTCATATCATGGCTTTCAATTTCAGTTTCAGAAAAATTTCAGCACCAACCGAAATTTCAACGGTTTCCACAAGTGATTTCAGTTTTCATTTTAGCCAAAGGGCCGAAATATTTACCTGAATTCAATTAAAAATTTAAAAAAAATAAAAAATATTTTGAAAAACATTTGAATTTATGTGTACTACTAAAATTGCCGAAATGTTTTGGCCGAAACGTAATATTTCAGTGTCTGCTAAAATTAATGAAATTCGGTGAATTTCATCGAAATCCCACTGAAAGTGAAAACCATGAGTCATATACATCCGTAGTAGTTCATATTGAAATCTCTAAACGGTCTTATATTTAGAAACAGAGGGAGTAAAATATATGCTTGCGTCGTGTTGTCGCATCAATATATGCTGCTGTTGCGATCCCTTGCTTGCGTATTGTTTGAAAATGACACGTCTCTCTAGGAAACTGGAAGTTAAACCCTAGTTTTATTCGAAAGTGTTAAAAAATGCCTTACATTATTGGACGGAGGGAGTAGTACGTTATCAAGTTGCTCGTGTGAAATTTGAATTATAAAACTCATTCACTGAGAAAAGGTCGAGATGGTAGCTAGAAATTTCATCGGGTGTCATGCGTATACATATACACATGGGCTAAAAGCTGAAGGGCGTGATGGATTTGGGCCATGCGTTAACCCAACGGGTGGTAGCAACCAGCCTGACCTGGAATCCACAGAATCTCTCCATCGAGAGCAATGGGCAGCGAACCACCGCCGCCGGCTGCGCCAGCAGCGAGACCTCCGTCCACCCCCGCTACCGCCGCCAAGGGAACCACCACCAGAGCGAAAAGGTCCAGCACCATCTCTGCCGCCGATGGCACCACCACCACCCCCGCAACAGCAACAACAACCGCCACCGCCACCACCATATCCTCCCTCGGCCAAGACCTATTTCTGGAGATCTTTCTCCGCCTGCCGAACCTGCCGGACGTCGTCCGTGCCGCGCTCACCTGCCGTTCCTGGCTCGGCGCCGTCCGCTCCTCCCCGTCCTTCCGCCGCCTCTTCCGCTCCCTTCACCCAACGCCGCCCATCGGGCTCTTCCTCGACATCAATGGCGCCGCCACCCCCTCCTTTGCCCCCCTTCGCCGTGAAGATCCCGATGTCACCGCTGCCCTCCGCCGTGGCGACTTCTTCCTCACTTCCCTCCCTGTGAATGACGACGCGTATACCAGCTGGGGTATCACGGACTGCCGCGACGGTTACGTCCTCCTATGGAACAAGATGGTTAAGCCGCCCGTCGTCGCTGCCGTGAACCCCATGACCTGGGTCGTGGACATCATCCCGGTGCCCTGCGATGTCTGGGCTGGGAGGAGGGGGAGACGCCGCAACCGCAACTTCGCCTTCCTTGGTTTCCATCTGCTGTCTACCGATGAGAAGCCCTCGTCCTTCCGCATGGTCTGTGTCTGTGCTGACAAGCAAAGAGTTCGTGTCGCCGTCTTCTCGCCGGAGACGAGAGATTGGGTCGTCCACCCGTGGGTGCACATTGGCGGTGACAACAGCCTAAAGTCCAGCACTGGCACGCTGGTGGGTGGTTGCGTTTACTGGCCTTTTCATGGCGAAGGGCGCATGATTAGGATCGACGCAACCACCATGGATTTCTCCTTTGTGGATCTACCCTTGCAAATGAAGGTGGACGGATCCAATTTCAGGGCTGGGGAGACCACGCACAGTCGACTATGCATTATCTATGCATCTGACGATTTCCTCCTTCATGTTTGGATCCGTAGTGTGAATGCTGATGGAATTGAGACTTGGGTGCTGCAGAACATAATCTCTTTGAGTGTAAAAATTGACAGGATCATTGGGGAGCGTGCTCTGGGCTTGCGGGCCCGTCTCACGGTTGTGCAAGTTAGGTCTGGATATGTGTACTTGTCCATGACATGCATGACACCTGTCGGTACACTGCACTGCTGGTTCTTCTCCCTTTCACTGGAGACGACGGACCCTGAGTTACTGGTCGAGGGATGCTTTCATGATCGTCCCTGTCCGTACATTATGGCCTGGCCTTCTTGTTTGGTTGGTGATGATGGGAGCATTGAACATGAAGTTGAAGGTTCTCATTGAACTCTGCGGTTGTTTGCCATTGAAAACTGCAAAATCATTCCCTGGTATCTTAAGTAATGATTTTCCCACAGAAACCTTTAGATGTTTTTTCTTTCAAACGTAACCTTTAGATGCCTTAAAACTATTGGTACAATTCTGGGCCAATGAAGTTCAATGGAAGATTGGATTTTCATCTGCTACAAACTTTCTATATATGAATCACTGATACGCTGCATTTGCTGCTAAGCCCCATTGAGTAATTTATTTCTACAATTTTGTGTTCGTGTTCATCATTTTATTTATAGAAAATGTTTGTTGTTAAAAATAATCAGAAGTTTTTGATTTTTTTTTGAATTTACTGTTTATCCCAGTGCGTCTGCCAGTGGGAGCGGAAAATCCATGTCCGGCAGGTGGTCCCTTGCTTGACTAGGTATCGGAGAGTTTTGAAAGTGGTTATTGTTTGTTGTATTATTTCTGCCTCTACTGTTTTCCGGCACGACTATTTTTTCCCTATAATAGCAATTTATGTTCACTTTTTCAAAATGTCACGTGTCAACTATGTTCAATTTCTTTGGAGTAAAAGATCACCTTACTGCAAGAAAGTTGTTGCATGTTTTAGTTAATTTTTTTTAGAAGAGTAGAATTACACAAGTTACATCCTGAAGCATTGCACCAAAGGGTAGAATTTACACAAGATTAACACGCTGCTCTGTGACTCAACAGCAGTAGGGTGGGTTTGCGATTTTTTGGCAAAGGGGAGGGGAATGGGCGGGCGGGCGGGTGAGCGTATACCTGCAAAGTCGTCGTCGTGCTTGGCATGGAATGCATTTCTGTTCACTGTTCATGTGAAGATGGGAATCAAATGCACTTGAACGTTTTGTAGAAAGTGTGTATTATTTCATAGATTGTCCCAAGTAGTGAGTGGTCAATGCTCAGAATGACGTAGTGAGTCTGCTGCTTTGCCAATTGCTATGAACTGTGCAACTGATCATTAATGTCATTTTTGATTATTTAGCCGCTTTCAGCCTTCAATATGCTCTATATATATTTGTGGCATTTTGTGGCAAAGAACTAAGGATGGGTATAGATTGGTTAAGGAGAGTAGTGATTTCACTGACAGAGATGTGAATTTGAGGGAAATTCCAGCAGCGATGAATCTGTGGCGGGTGTGCGTGTTACAGCTGTAAAAATGTGGAAATAGTTTTGGTTTCCTTGTTCTGCCAAAACCCAGAAAATTTAATACGAATCCGAGCCAAATTAATCGAGGCATCTCTAGTACAACTTTGGAGGGAGTACCAAAAATATTCTCATCCAGAAAGACTAACCGCAGCACAACCTGAGGCTTCTTAGAGCTCAGCGACTCTCGGCCGTCGGATCGTTTTTTTGATGAGTTTCCGGCCGTCGGATCTCGCGCGTGGACGATTTGGGCCGCTGGATCAAAAAACGGCGTTGTAGCAATGAATAGTTACCTCTTGTTTGTGCCACTGCGTGTAATTCCAGTGCCCCGTTGAGGGCATTTTCGTTATTTCACACACAGAAGTATAAAAGGTAGTGGGTCCCATGGAGAGAAAACCTAGCCGTCGCTCCTCGTGCACTCGCGCCGCCCACCTCCTTCTCTTCCTCCCACCTCTCTTTCTCTCCCCCCCTCCAAATGACCCGTGCTCACCTCCCTGCCCCGCCGCCGTCCAGGTCCAGCTCCACGCCGCCGTCATCTCCTTCGCCCAGCCGGACAGCACCGCACCGCAGGAGGTGGGATGCGACCCATATCCCCGCCGTCTCCTTGGCCCAGGCTAACCATAGCGTCACGGTCGCCTGTGCACGACATCGCTATGGACACCGGTGCTGCGCCTGCGCCTCCGATGGGTCCTCCCCGACACCGTCTGAGCCCTCTCGCACTGCATCGCCTCCTGGTGGTTGTTCCCGAGCACCACGACTCGATGTGGTCATCGGCGACGGCCACGGTTGGCCATCGGCCCTGCTCACCCCTCATGCTCTGCCTCCTCCTCCGTTCCTCTCCAGTCACCGACCTCGCCGCAGCTACCGCTCGTCATCGCCATCGTCATGAGAAGAGCGACATGTGGACCTGGCACATCGCCATCGACTGGAGGAGAGAAGGAACCTCCAACGCCCCTCCGGTGCTCACCAGGCCCTCCTACCCCGCCTGCTAGACCTCCAGGTCCATCTCCCCCTTCTCCTCCCTAAAAAATCTGGAGCTGGAGATTTCAAGTTGCTTGGGCGTGGAATAGAAATCAATTTTGAAGGAAGTGCTCACGTATCAAATTCCAGTTGTACATTCATCTATTCTTGTTAGTGTTACAATATATTTTGGCCTGCAAAGAGTAAATTCATGTTTATTTACTGAAATGTATTGTTTTTACTAGTAGAATGTTCGTGCGTTGCCACGGGCTGTACTGTATATAAATTCACTTGGACATGTTCGAACATCAAACAACGCGACAGTCCGGGCTCCCTCAAATCCCGACCATATTGGAGGGAGAACTGTCTGAACTATCAACCATGTTATCTCGAACACGTAGACCAAACAGAAAAACTCCACCCCACGACGCACCCTTATGTTTTCCTATCGGACCCTCCCCTTCCCGCTCGGTTTCCGCCGTAGTGGGACATTTCTCGCTGGATCCCTCTCCTTTAAACCCGGATGACGCCCACCTCACCTTCGCCATGGTACCCTCTTTGCTTCACACCATACTTCCCCACGGACCGCCAGGAGGAATCCCCCGCCAACCGCTCTTCGCCCGTGACGCCCCCTGAGGCAAGAAGGCAGATCTGATGTCTCCTAAGCATGTACGATTAATAGGAAATGACAGAATTGACATAGGTCTTATCACATTATGTTGTTCTCTTTGAAACCAAAGGAATTGTTGTCATTTGCTGATAAATTTTAGTATTAATCCATCCACACTCGGTTCTTTCAGAAACATGTGATTAAAGGTATATTTAAGTTAAAAGTTGCAGGTGTGTCTAAGAAACAAGGTATCACTTTTGCCATGATATCAGTTCCTAAAAGCTCAAGGGGATATGGAAAACAAAATAAAGTATGGTGAAAATGTTCTCCTTGCATGCTGACGCTTCCAAGGAATATATGAAGAACAAACTAAATATCATCACAAAAAACCAAATCAGAATATGGATGGTGGCAACAAGAAAAATCAGAGTGAACTCCAGGAAATTAAAGCGTGCCTAGGGAGGCCCTTTGCTCAGAGAAGCCTTGCTTGATTTTTCCTCATTTGTAAACCTTCTCACAACTTTGTCTTTTGCTGTGAACTACTAAATGTTGGTTATGTTCTATGAATCATTGAGATGTATAAAATTATTAAACTTATGCTTTTGAAGTATTTTATGAAGCCGAGTTTATTGTGAATGTTCCACATGAATGCTGGACTAGCGTGTGAATGTTTGGAATTTACATTGTGGCCTCAGTTAACTGCATGAACCACTGTAACATGATACGTAGTTGCTTATATGTCAGACAACAGAGTATTGATTGTGAGCTGGTCGATAGCCGGCTTTTCTATTGTTCAAGCGAGCTGCGCCAACGTGTCGTGTTTTGCACAACTGCTTACAAGTGTGGTAGCATCAATAGTGTTTACAAGTACTTAGCCAGCATTAAGTACCCTATGTATACATCGGCGCACAATTGTCGAACAAGTACTCTATTTCAACAAACACACACTGCTCGTATGATAAACTATGGAAACTTATGTCTTACCATGCCATATTACATGAAAAAACTAGTTAGGATGCATCTGTTTCGGCAACAATTACGAGGGTTCTCACATGATTCACGGGCACATAAAAGTAGCAGTAGTTCCCATAGACGGAATCAAACGGAGTACTACCCCCCAGAGGGCTCGATAATACTCAAGGTTCGGGTAATTAAACACAATCCAAACTACTTTGAAACACTAGCTAGGCCAACTATTTCATGTCATCAATCTAATTTGGGATGTATACAAGATAGACCTTGCCATGAACATCATCGAGGACGTCTGGCAGCAGCTCAATCCTGTCAACCTTCTTGAAGATAACCTTGTGGCCTTGCCAGTCATAAACTTGTTTGTCGAGGCATATGCCACATCATCTTCCTGCGTAAGCTTGACAAGAACAATATGCCTCACAAACGAAGGAGTAGCTTTGAACTTCTTGTGCTTCAGTACACACTGGACAACACGCCTGACAACAGTGTGGCTGGAATACATCTCGTCTTTGGTATAAGTGCAACTGGCTTCCAGGATCGAACATCCTAAGAACTTTGTTTTCCCAGTGTGGATATTCAGGTCATCCGCCTCATAGAGAGTGGCATGTACAACCACACAATCCTTGTCTGCATCAGGGGTCTAATTGAAACATAAACAAATTCTGAATTACTTTCCAATATAAAAAACACAAGTTATTAAACCACTATGTAGAGTCAAAAGTATGCATGACAGGGAATGTAGCATGGCATCGGAGCTAATAAATCTTGCATTATTTATCACCACATACTTAGATGAAAAACCACAATCAAGGTCGGCAAAAAAGAAAATCACCTTGGGTAGCTCAACGGGGGGGGGGGGGGTGGGGGCCAATCCTCGAGGGGGAAAACTGCTCCTGCAGGGCCACGGGGGTTGTAACCTCAAATGTGGCATTGACCCTCTCAGTAGTGGCATGAGCGTATCTGGGGTTGGCTCGGTGGTGGGCTTCATCTTCTTGGAGCTCTCTATCTCGTGGGGATCAGCCTCCCGCATCTGCTCCAACATCGACAGATCTTTCCCTAGTTCTCCTTGATCCATCATGAAACTGACGAATAGAAGACAACTGAAAGGAAAACACAATCGAATGACAATGAAACAAAAAAGAGAGTGAGGATCGGTTACTGCTTTGCAAACGATTTTTTTGGAAAGAAAATATACCAACATCACGGATCCGCTTACCTTCCCTTCGTTGGGAGAGAAGAACAATGGCAGAAGCGAGTGTTGGCTTTCTTGAAGACGATGAGGGAGAAGCGGATTCAGCGGAGAGTGAAATGATGGTAGCTTTGTCCGTTCAACTTAGACTGCGGGGAGGTGGGGTTTTGTGATATGACGGCTCGTTACTGCTGCGCTACGAATGAGGTGACTCTCCGCCTGCATATTGCCTTCTAATTTGGTGGATGCCATTTGGGCCCGCGCACTACATGGCCCGCATGTCGGTGAACCAAAGTAAAACGGCATTCAGTAGCGGTAGCCGTTTCGATGACCGAGGAGGAGCCAGAAGCGGTAGTGTATCCACTATACTAGTAGTAATTGTTTTCTGGGTAGCGGTTGAGTGCCTCCACTATACTAGTAGTAATTGTTTCTCTGGGCCCAAGACAAAAGAACCCATTCTCCCTAAATAATAAAATCAATTCAAAAGCCTATATATTTACTTAATGAGAGGCGCTCCCCAGCACACCTCCCCCAAAAAAACCTGGGTGCTCTTCTTCCTCCTCATTCCCACCCAACTCACGTCAGGTCGCTCCACTCGTACCCCCAAATTCCACACCTCACTCCTATCGAAAACCCCAGCTCCTCTTCTGCCTCACTGCTACAGAAAACCCCATCTCCCCTTCTTCTTCACTCGCACTACAATTAGGCTCATCATTCGTTACTCCGCTCAAATCCGTGAGCTCGACGCGATGCCCGCAAGGAAAATGGAGTCAGCTGACCACAGCGCCAAGATGATGAGGCTCCCGCCAGCGGCGATGCCTATTGTAGATCTCACACCCGCCAGCGCAGGGAGAAGCGGCGAGGGACACCCCTGGATATGAGGATGTTGGAACACGCGGTACGCTACGCTAGCGCCAAATAAAAAAATTCTACCGCACACCCAAGATCATGCTGCTGGAAATAGATTACGAGATCGGGTTTACCACTAGATGCGCAGTCACCGCAGCGGAAGTAGAGTTAGTGATGCGTGTAGTCGATCTCCCGGCCCGTCTCCTCCTCGCGTTGCCGATCTCCCGTGAACAGCGAAGACCCGCGAATGGTGATCTCCCGCGAACGGCACCTCGCGGTTTCCTCGAACGGTTCATCCAAGCACCGCAGATGCGATGCCTCCAAGGTATCCACACGTACGGGGAGCAGCGTCGAGCGGCAGACTGCTAGGTCCAGTCGCGCGGCATGGGCGTGGGGAGTGGTGGCGGGTGTCCAAGGTGGGAAAAGATCAACCCTAAGTGGTGCGCCCACTCCCCTTTATATAGACCTCTGAGGTGGGCTCAACACTTGAGCCTACTAGGAGTCCACATCCATTTTCCACTCGGATCCAAACCGAATGGGCTGCAACCCCTTAAGTGTGCGACCCTATAGGTTCACGTATACATGGACACGACCAGAGTCGATAATTGGTAGCGGCTCCTAGCAGAACGTGCCAACTCCCATGTGTGCGTAAAGTCGTTTGACGAACCTCGACAATGTGTCATATGCAACATTCCTTTTGCCTCACGATATTTGTTGTCGAGCTCAAGGCGAGTACTTGTCACCCTTGTGATAGCTCGACCTCTCTTCTCGAAACCATGATACAGATTCTCGAACTGGGTTAACACTTAACCCAAGTCGCATGGCCATGCTTTCCGAATCTGATCAATCGAGAGGGCCAAGAGAATATCTCTCCAAATAGGAGGGGCAAATCCCATCTTAGTCAGCCATGTCTCGCGGCATGTCTCACGACTAACCCGAAAGCTACCTTTATAACTACCCAGTTATGGAGTAGCGTTTGATAGGCCCTAAGTGAGTCGATCCTCATCCCGAGAACATGCGAGGACCTCAGGTCTAGGACATGGCATAGACATTGTACTTGAGACTAACAGATGACTATATCTCGCTGTGTCTCAAAGTGGGTCTGTCCGACTCGGTGATCTCCATCCCCGAGCCCATACTATCGGTTTAGCATCTCCATGCACATGACTTGTTAAACATAGTCATCAACCGAGTCGTATACTAGTCAAGGATATGTGTCCGCATAACCTTATCAACTAGGGACCATTAGAACAATCATCATACAATACATAGTTCCACAAACAAGTCACATACTTATTGATACATATCATTGATGATGTTCAAGGACAATACAAAGGACTCATGAATACATAGGGAAATATCATCATCACATGATTGCCTCTAGGGCATATCTCCAACAGTCTCCCACTTGCACTAGAGCCAATCATTTAGGCATCGTATGCCCATGGAGCTCATGTGCGCCTCATGCTTCAGCCGTGGGAGAGGCTTCGTCAATGGATCAGCAACATTTGCATCCGTGTGTACCTTGCATATGTTTACATCACCTCTTTCGACAATGCCGCGAATAAGGTTAAAACGCCTGAGTATGTGTTGGGTTTTATGATCATTCCATGGTTCCTTGACTTGCGCGATGGCACCACTATTATCACAATAGAGGTCTAATGGCTTGGACACGCTCTCAACCACACCAAGATCAGAAATAAAATTCTTCACCCAAACACCTTCTTTTGTAGCTTCAGAAGCCGCAACGTAATCGGCCTATGTTGTAGAATCAGCTATCGTATCTTTCTTGGAGCTCCTCTAGCTCACTGCTCCACTGTTTAGAATGAACACAAACCCAAATTGCGATCGACTATCATCCCTATTGGTTTAGAAACTAGCATCGGGGTGTAACTCTTTACAACGAGCTCATCCTCACCTCCATAAACTAGGAACATATCCTTAGTCCTTCTCAATTACTTAAGGATATTCTTAACCACTGTCCAGTGACTCTCACCTGGATCAGCCTGGTATCTGCCCACCACACTGAGAGCAAAGCTAACATTGGGACGAGTACATACCATAGCATACATGATGGACCCAACAACAGAAGCATACGGAATCCCATCCATGCGTCTTCGCTCATCAGGAGTCGAAGGACTCTGAGTCTTGCTAAGATTAATGCCATGTGACATGGGCACGAAACCCTTCTTGGCATCTTGCATGTTGAACCGCTTCAACACCTTGTCAATATATGCACCCTGGCTTAATCCAATAAGCCTTTTCGATCTCTCTCTGTAGATCTTGATTCCCAAAATGTAAGCTGCTTCTCCCAAGTCCTTCATCGAAAAACTATTTTTCAATGAGTCCTTGACAGATTCAAGCATTTGAACATCATTTCCTATCAATAATATCTCATCCACATATAAGATCAGAAATGCGACTGAGCTCCCACTAACCTTTTTGAATACACAATGATCACAATCATTCTTGATGAAGCCAAACTCTTTGACCGCTTCAATAAAACGAATGTTCCAATTCCGAGATGCTTGCCGCAATCCATAAATGGATCTCTGAAGCTTGCATAACATGCTAGACTTCTTCCGATTGGCAAAACCCTCGAGCTGTGTCATATACACATCCTCGGTTAAATTTCCATTAAGGAAAGCCGTTTTGACATCCATCTGCCATATCTCATAGTCGAAATATACTGCTATAGCAAGAATGATCCGAATTGATTTAGGCATCGCTACCGGTGAGTAAGTCTCATCGTAGTCAACTCCTTGAACTTATCGATAACCTTTAGCGACAAATCGAGCCTTATGGACTGTGACATTTCCGTCCATACCAGTTTTCTTCTTAAAGATCCACTTGCACACAATGGCTCGAATGCCATCTGGCAAATCAACCAAGTTCCAAACTTGATTATCATCCATGGACTTTAATTTCGGATCTCATGGCTTCAAGCCATAACTCCGAATCAGGGCTCTCCATCTCTTCCGCATATGTAGTCGGCTCGTTGTTCTCCAAGAACAACACATTGCAGTCATGCATATTGCGTAACCTTTCCGACCTCCGTGGAACCGGTGTCGACTCCACCACGGGTTCCCTGACCAATTCCGTTGTGCAGAATCACCTACCGGAACGTCCCTGTGTGGTTCTCAAATTTCTTCGAGTCAGACCTGAAGGAAATATGCCCTAGAGGCAATAATAAAATTGTTATTTTATATTTCCTTATTTATGATAAAGGTTTATTATTCATGCTAGAATTGTATTGATCAGAAACCTAAATACACGTGTGAATACATAAACAAACACAGTGTCCCTAGTGAGCCTCTACTTGACTAGCTCGTTGATCAAAGATGGTTATGGTTTCCTAACCATGGACATGAGTTGTCATTTGATAACGGGATCACATCATTAGGAGAATGATGTGATGGACAAGACCCATCCGTTAGCTTAGCATAATGATCGTTCAGTTTATTGCTATCGCTTTCTTCATGTCAAATACATATTCCTTCGACTATGAGATTATGCAACTCCCGGATACCGGAGGAATACCTTGTGTGCTATCAAATGTCACAACATAACTGGGTGATCATAAAGATGCTCTACAGGTATCTCCGAAGGTGTTTGTTGAGTTGGCATAGATAGAGATTAGGATTTGTCACTCCGAGTATCGGAGAGGTATCTCTGGGCCCTCTCGATAATACACATCATATGCTTGCAAGCAAAAGACTAAGGAGTTGGTCGCGAGGTGATGTATTACGGAACGAGTAAAGAGACTTGCCGGTAATGAGATGGAACTATGTATGAAGATACCGACGATCGAATCTCGGGCAAGTAACATACCGATGGACAAAGGGAATTACGTATGTTGTCATAACAGTTCGACCGATAAAGATCTTCATAGAATATGTAGGAGCCAATATGGGCATCCATATTCCGCTATTGTTTATTGACTGGAGAGGTGTCTCTTTCATGTCTACATAGTTCTCGAACCCGTAGGGTCCGCACGCTTAACGTTCGATGATGATATAGTATTATATGAGTTATGTGATTTGGTGACCGAATGTTGTTCGGAGTCCCGGATGAGATCACGGACATGACGAGGAGTCTCGAAATGGTCGAGAGGTAAAGATTGATACATAGGACGATGGTATTCGGACACCGGAAGTGTTTCGGGGGGTACCAGGTACTTATCGGGTCACCGGAAGGGGTTCCGGGCACCCCCGGCAAAAGATATGGGCCTTATGGGCCAAGAGGGGAAACGCACTAGCCACAAGGGGCTGGTGTGCCCCCCATATCAGGCCGGCCTAAGGAGGAGAAGGAAAGGGGGAAGGGAAAGGAAAGTATAGATTAGGATTCCTACTTCCTTCCCTCTCCCCCCTCTTTCCTTCCCCCTCAGTTATATATGGCAAGGGGGCGCGGCTTGGGAGGGACTCCAAGTAGGATTCCTCCTACTTGGGCGCCTCCTATGGCTGCTCCTCCCTCCCTCCCACCTGTATATATGTGGGAGGGGGGCGCCTAGCACACAACAGACAATTACCTAGCCGTGTGTGGCGCCCCCCTCCACCGTTTACACCCCCGGTGATATTTTCGTAGTGCTTAGGCGAAACCCTGTGGAGATAGCTTCACCATCACCGTCACCACACTGTTGTGCTGCCGGAACTCATCTACTACTTTGCCCGTCTTGCTGGATCAAGAAGGCGAGGACGTCACTGAGCTGAACGTGTGCAGAATGAGGTGGTGCCGTACGTTCGGTACTTGATCGGTTGGAGCGCAAAGAAGTTCGACTACATCAACCGCGTTGTGAAACGCTTCCGCTTACGGTCTACGAGGGTATGTAGACACACTCTCCCCCTCGTTGCTATGCATCTCCATGGATAGATCATTGCGTGTGCGTAGAATTTTTTTTGTTTTCCATGCAACGATTCCCAACAGTGGCATCATGAGCCAGGTCTATGCGTAGATGATATGCATGAGTAGAACACAAAGAAGTTGTGGGCGGTGATGTTCATACTGCTTACCACCAACGTCTTATTTTGATTCGGTGGCATTGTGGGATGAAGCGGCCCGGACCAACCTTACATGTCCACGTACATGAGACTGGTTCCACCGACTGACATGCAACTTGTTTTGCATAAAGGTGGCTGGCGGGTGCCTGTTTCTCCTACTTTAGTTGAATCGAATTTGACTGCGACCGGTCCTTGAAGAAGGTTAAAACAGCAAACTTGATAATTCACCATTGTGGTTTTTGCCGTAGGTAAGAACGGTTCTTGCTAGAAGCCCGTAGCAGCCACGTAAAACTTGCAACAACAAAGTAGAGGACGTCTAACTTGTTTTTGCAGGGCATGTTGTGATGTGATATGGTCAAGACATGATGTGATATACGTTATTGTATGAGATGATCATGTTTTGTAAGTTATCGGCAACCGGCAGGAGCCTTATGGTTGTCTCTTTATTGTATGAAATGCAAACACCATGTAATTGCTTTACTTTATCGCTATGCGTTAGCAATAGTTGTAGAAGCAATAGTTGGCGAGACGACCACGACACAACGATGGAGATCAAGGTGTCGAACCGGTGACGATGGAGATCATGATGATGCTTTGGAGATGGAGATCAAAAGCATGAGATGATGATGGCCATATCATGTCACATATTTTGATTGCATGTGATGTTTATCTTTTATGCATCTTATTTTGCTTAGTACGGTGGTAGCATTATAAGATGATCCCTTCACTAAATTTCAAGGTAAAAGTGTTCTCCCTGAGTATGCACCGTTGCTATAGTTCGTCGTGTTGAGACACCACGTGATGATCGGGTGTGATAGACTCTACGTTCACATACAACGGGTGCAAGACAGTTTTGCACATGCGGAATACTTGGGTTAAACTTGACGAGCCTAGCATGTACAGACATGACCTCAGAACACTGGAGACCGAAAGGTCGAATGTGAATCATATAGTAGATATGATCAACATAGAGATGTTCACCATTGATGACTACCCCATCTCACGTGATGATCGGACATGGGTTAGTTGATCTGGATCACGTATCACTTAGATGACTTGAGGGATGTCTATTTAAGTGGGAGTTCTTAAGTAATTTGATTAATTGAACTTAATTTATCATGAAATTAGTCCTGATAGTATTTGCAAATCTATGTTGTAGATCAATAGCTTGCGATATAGTTCCCCTATTTTTGATATGTTCCTAGAGAAAAACTATGTTGAAAGATGATAGTAGCAATGATGCGGACTGGGTCCGTGATCTGAGGATTATCCTCATTGCTGCACAGAAGAATTATGTCCTTGATGCAGACGTTATGAATGTTTGGCAAGCTCGATATGATGACTACTTAATATTTAGTGCACCATGCTTTACGACTTAGAACCGGGACTTCAAAAACATTTTGAACGCCACGGAACATATGAGATGTTCCACGAGCTGAAATTGGTATTTCAGACTCATGCCCGTGTCGAGAGGTATGAGACCTCTGACAAGTACTTTGCCTACAAGATGGAGGAGAATAGCTTAGCCAGTGAGCATGTGCTCAGATTGTCTGAGTACTACAATCGCTTGAATCAAGTGGGAGTTAATCTTCCAGATAAGATAGTGATTGGCAAAGTTCTCTAGTCACTATCACCAAGCTACTAGAACTTCGTGATGAACTGTAATATGCAAGGGATGATGAAAACGATTCCTGAGCTCTTCGCGATGCTGAAATCAGCGAAGGTAAAAATCAAGAAAGAGCATCAAGTGTTGATGGTTAACAATACCACTAGTTTCAAGAAAAAGGGCATGGGAAAGAAAGGGAACTTCAAGAAGAATGGCAAGCAAGTTGCCACTCCCGGGAAGAAGCCCAAAGTTGTACCCAAGCTTGAAACTGAGTGATTCTACTACAAAGGGAATGGTCACTAGAAGCGGAACTGCCCCAGATACTTGGCAGATAAGAAGGATGGCAAAGTGAACAAAGGTATATTTGATATACATGTTATTGATGTGTACTTTACTAGTGTTTATAGCAACCCCTCGGTATTTGATACTGGTTCAGTTGCTAAGATTAGTAACTCAAAACAGGATTTGCAAAATAAACAGAGACTAGTTAAGGACGAGGTGACGATGTGTGTTGGAAGTAATTCCAAGGTTGATACGATCACCATCGCACACTCCCTCTACCTTCGGGATTAGTGTTGAAGCTAAATAAATGTTATTTGGTGTTTGCGTTGAGCATAAATATGATTGGATCATGTTTATTGCAATACGGTTATTCATTTAAGTCAAAGAATAATTGTTGTTCTGTTTACATGAATAAAACCTTCTATGGTCATACACTCAATATAAATGTTTTATTGAATCGCAGTGATACACATATTCATAATATTGATGCCAAAAGATGCAAAGTTGATAATGATAGTGCAACATACTTGTGGCACTGCTGTTTAGGTCATATTGGTGTAAAGCGCATAAAGAAACTCCATGCAGATGGGCTTTTGGAATCACTTGATTATGAATCATTTGATACTTGTGAACCATGCCTCATGGGCAAGATGACTAAAACTCCGTTCTCCGGAACAATGGAGCGAGCTAATGACTTATTGGAAATAATACATACCGATGTACGCAGTCCGATGAGTATTGAAGCACGCGACGGGTATCGTTATTTTCTGACCTTCATAGATGATTTGAGTAGATATGGGTATATCTACTTGATGAAACACAAGTCTGAAACATTTGAAAAGTTCAAAGAATTTCAGAGTGAAGTGGAGAATCATCGTAACAACAAAATAAAGTTTCTACGATCCGATCGTGGAGGCAAATATTTGAGTTACGAGTTTCGCCTTCATTTAAAACAATGTGGAATTGTTTTACAACTCATGCCACCTAGAACACCACAGTGTAATGGTGTGTCCGAACATCGTAACCGTACTTTATTAGATATGGTGCGATCTATGATGTCTCTTACCGTTTTACCACTATCGTTTTGGGGTTATGCATTAGAGACAGCTGCATTCACATTAAATAGGGCACCCTCTAAATCCGTTGAGATAACACCGTAGGAACTGTGGTTTGGCAAGAAACCTAAGATGTCATTTCTTAAAAGTTTGGGGATGCGACGCTTATGTCAAAAGGCTTCAACCTGATAAGCTCGAACCCAAATCGGAGAAGTGCGTCTGCATAGGATACCCTAAAAGAAACTATTGGGTACACCTTCTACCACAGATCAGAAGGCAAGGTCTTTGTTGCTAAGTTTGGGTCCTATATAGAGAAGGAGTTTCTCTTGAAAGAAGTGAGTGAGAGGAAAGTAGAACTTGATGAGGTAATTGTACCTTCTCTCGAATTGGAAAGTATCTCATCACAGAAAACCGTTCCTGTGATGCCTACACCAACTAGAGAGGAAGTTAATGATGATGATCATGAAACTTCAGATCAAGTTACTACTAAACTTCGTAGGTCGACCAGAACACGATCCGCACCAGAGTGGTACGGTAATCCTGTCCTGGAAGTCATGTTATTAGACCAAGGCGAACCTATGAACTATGAAGAAGCTATGATGAGCCCAGATTCCGACAGATGGCTTGACGCCATGAAATCTGAGATAGGATCCATGTATGAGAACAAAGTATGGACTTTGGTGGATTTGCCCGATGATCGGCAAGTCATAGAGAATAAATGGTTCTTCAAGAAGAAGACTGACACTGATGGTAATGTTACTATCTACAAAGCTCGACTTGTTGCGAAAGGTTTTTAACAAGTTCAAGGGGTTGACTACGATGAGACTTTCTCACCCGTAGCAATGCTTAAGTCCGTCCGAATCATGTTAGCAATTGCCGCATTTTATGATTATGAAATCTGGCAAATGGATGTCAAAAATGCATTCCTTAATGGATATCTTAAAGAAGAGTTGTATATAATGCAACCAGAAGGTTTTTGTCGATCCTAAAGGTGCTAACAAAGTGTGCAAGCTCCAGCGATCCATCTATGAACTGGTGCAAGCATCTCGGAGTTCGAATATATGCTTTGATGAGGTGATCAAAGCATATGGTTTTATACAGACTTACGGTGAAGCCTGTATTTACAAGAAAGTGAGTGGGAGCTCTGTAGCATTTCTGATATTATATGAGGATGACATATTGTTGATTGGAAATGATATAGAATTTCTGGATAGCATGAAAGGATACTTGAATAAGATTTTTTCAATGAAAGACCTCGGTAAAGCTGCTTATATATTGGGCATCAAGATCTATAAGGATAGATCGAGACGCTTAATAGGACTTTCACAAAGCACATACCTTGATAAAGTTTTGAAGAAGTTCAAAATGGATCAGTCAAAGAAAGGGTTCTTGCCTGTGTTACAAGGTGTGAAGTTGAGTCAGACTCAATGCCCGACCACTGCAGAAGATAGAGAGAGAATGAAAGTCATTCCCTATGCCTCAGCCATAGGTTCTATAAAGTATGCCATGCTATGTACTAGACCTGTTGTGTGCCTTGCCATGAGTTTGGCAAGGGGGTACAATGGTGATCCAGGAGTAGATCACTGGACAGCGGTCAAAATTATCCTTAGTTACCTAAGAGGACTAAGGAAATGTTTCTCGGTTATGGAAGTGATAAAGAGTTCGTCGTAAAGGGTTACATCGATGCAAGCTTTAACACCGATCCGGATGACTCTGAGTCTCAATCTGGATACGTATTGAAAGTTGGAGCAATTAGCTAGAGTAGCTCCATGCAGAGCATTGTAGACATAAAAATTTGCAAAATACATACGGATCTGAATGTGGCAGACCCGTTGACTAAACTTCTCTCACAAACAAAACATGATCATGCCTTAGTGCTCTTTGGGTATTAATCACAAGGCGAAGTGAACTAGATTATTGACTCTAGTAAAGTCTTTGGGTATTAGTCACATGGCGATGTGAACTATGAGTGTTAATCACATGGCGATGTGAACTAGATTATTGACTCTAGTGCAAGTGGGAGATTGAAGGAAATATGCCCTAGAGGTAATAATAAAGTTGTTATTTTATATTTCCTTATTTATGATAAAGGTTTATTATTCATGCTAGAATTGTATTGATCGGAAACCTAAATACATGTGTGAATACATAAACAAACACCATGTCCCTAGTGAGCCTCTACTTGACTAGCTCGTTGATCAAAGATGGTTATGGTTTTCTAACCATGGACATGAGTTTTCATTTGATAATGGGATCACATCATTAGGAGAATGATGTGATGGACAAGACCCTTCCGTTAGCTTAGCATAATGATCGTTCTGTTTTATTGCTATTGCTTTCTTCATGTCAAATACATATTCCTTCGACTATGAGATTATGCAACTCCCGGATACCGGAGGAATACCTTGTGTGCTATCAAACGTCACAACGTAACTGGGTGATCATAAAGATGCTCTACAGGTATCTCCGAAGGTGTTTGTTGAGTTGGCATAGATCGAGATTAGGATTTGTCACTCCGAGTATCGGAAAGGTATCTCTGGGCCCTCTCGGTAATAAACATCATAAGCTTGCAAGCAAAAGACTAAGGAGTTGGTCGCGAAGTGATGTATTACGGAACGAGTAAAGAGACTTGCCAGTAACAAGATTGAACTAGGTATGAAGATACCGACGATCGAATCTCGGGCAAGTAACATACCGATGGACAAAGGGAATTACATATGTTGTCATAACGGTTCGACCGATAAAGATCTTCATAGAATATGTAGGAGCCAATATGGGAATCCAGGTTCCGCTATTGGTTATTAACCAGAGAGGTTTCTCGGTCATGTCTACATAGTTCTCGAACCTGTAGGGTCCGCACGCTTAACGTTCGATGACGATATAGTATTATATGAGTTATGTGATTTGGTGACCGAATGTTGTTCAGATTCCTGGATGAGATCATGGACATGACGAGGAGTCTTGAAATGTTCGAGAGGTAAAGATTGATATATAGGACGATGGTATTCGGACAACGGAAGTGTTTCGGGGGTACCGGGTACTTATCGGGTCACCGGAAGGGGTTTCGGGCACCCCCGGGAAAAGATATGGGCCTTATGGGCCAAGAGGGGAAACGCACCAGCCACAAGGGGCTGGTGCGCCCCCCATATCATGCCGGCCTAAGGAGGAGAAGGAAAGGGGGGAGGGAAAGGAAAGTGTGGATTAGGGTTCCTACTTCCTTCCCTCTCCCCCCCCCCTCTTTCCTTCCCCCTCAGTTATATACAAGTAGGATTCCTCCTACTTGGGCGCCTCCTATGGCTGCTCCTCCCTCCCTCCCACCTATATATATGTGGGAGGGGGTGCCTAGCACACAACAGACAATTACCTAGCCGTGTGCGGCGCCCCCCTCCACCGTTTACACCCCCGGTCATATTTTCGTAGTGCTTAGGCGAAGCCCTGCGGAGATAGCTTCACCATCACCATCACCACGCCGTCGTGCTGCCGGAACTCATCTACTACTTCGCCCATCTTGCTGGATCAATAAGGCAAGGACATCACCGAGCTGAACGTGTGCAGAACGCGGAGGTGCCGTACGTTCAGTACTTGATCGGTTGGAGCGCAAAGAAGTTTGACTACATCAACCGCGTTGTGAAACGCTTCCTGTTTACGGTCTAAGAGGGTACGTAGACACACTCTCCCCCTCATTGCTATGCATCTCCATGGATAGATCATTGCGTGTGCGTAGAATTTTTTTTGTTTTCCATGCAACGATTCCCAACAGGACCGTTCTCCACTAGCCTTCCGATTGAGAAACTCTTTCTCAAGGAAAACTCCATGTCGAGCAAGAAACACTTTGCCCTCTTCACGGTTGTAGAAGTAATATCCCAAGGTTTCCCTTGGATATCCCAGGAATATGCACTTGTCCGATTTGGGTGTGAGCTTGTCCGACTGGAGTCGCTTGACATATGCTTCACATCCCCAAACTTTCAGAAAAGATAGACTGTGACTCTTCGCAGTCCATATCTCATATGGTGTCTTATCTACGGACTTAGATGGTACCCTGTTTAGTGTGAAAGCTGCAGTTTCTAGAGCGTATCCTCAAAATGACAAGGGTAAATCCGACTAACTCATCATTGATTGGACCATGTCCAACAGGGTCCGATTTCTCCGTTCCGACACACCATTTCTCTGTGGCGTACCCGGAGGAGTCAGTTGTGGTACTATTCCACGACTCTTCAGATGATCATCAAACTCACTGCCACAATCAGATCGTAGAAGTTTGATTCTTTTGCCGAGTTGATTTTCCACTTCGTTCTGAAACTCCTTGAACTTTTCAAAAGTTTCTGACTTGTGCCTTCACTTCAAAGGTTGATCCTTGATTCTCCTTATTCACCGTCGCAAATAACTGCCGTCTCTGCGCCTAAGCTGGAGACCTTGGGTGTAATACATGATCTCTGTGCTCATTCCAAGATGGTGTTTGGATCCACAGTTCTTCAGGTACTGTATATTATCATCTACACTTGTAATCATAAGCTGCATTTTAAATTTCTGCGCATAAGTTCTATATCATCTTGGAGTACACTTTTTGTACTAATATTATGTTCTATGCTTAATGAAGAGTTTGTCCATGAATGGCCTATCAATGGTGCTGGATTCTATCAAGATCTGATATATCCATATGAATAGTTTTGATCTGAACAAGATTATTAGCTTGCTGCAAAGCTTTCCATGTCTTGAGAAGTTGTATATAAAGGTGATAATTTCACGCACATTGAAAGCCCGCATATAGTGTACTAGAATTAACCATTCAGTTGTTGCTCTTTCGACACTCCTTTTTTAGACCTTAACTATTTCCAATCTTCATGTCTATTTAGGTAACTGGATGGGGTAAAAAGGTATAACCAACTGGTGGTTTCGTAAGCATAGGGATTTTCTTAGTTCTCATGACATTTGATTGAATACAATAACGCTGGATGATATGTAGCCAACCATGCAAACACTAGATTTGTCACATTCTTCCTGCTGAATGTGAGGTTACTATTGTCCATCAGGCTTAAGTTTATCAGCAGCATGGTTTTAACGGATGGGTATGTCGAAGAGCAAAAAAGGTGTTTCAGGTGGACAAAAGGGCTTCTAAACATGTCGGGCTTCTATTTACAACATCTTTTGGTCATTATCGAGTAATTTTCACGACCCAGGATGTTCATTCTATGGACCTGACCAATCCATTTGATTGTGACTGTCGAAAATAGTGCTAGAGTTAGATGTTGTTGCCCTTTTCAATCTGGGTTTTGTCTATACCTGATGAACAATTAACCCTCGTGCTTTTGTATGGTTTGTAAGCTAGAGTTAGATGTTGTTTCCCTTTTCAACTCGGCTGTGGCTGTCATATTTTCTTTGAAACAAGGCAAATGTCTTGCCATTTCTTTAATTAAGAGAGAAATATTCTAACAAATCCCAACCAATGGAAATAACATCACTCTCGCCGGCTGCTTGAGCTCATTTTGCATTACAGAACCCAAGTGATTAGCCCCCGCCAGCACCCACAAACTTATTTTGACCTAGCAGACCAAATGGGCTATAATTTTTCATAAGAAATACTGCATGGCCATGACAGATTTGGATTCTGACATTTGGGATCCACAAGGAAAAAGCCTATCCAAGGTGGTGCCGACTTAGTCAACAAACGATTCTGCCTACTAGCCTTTGGATTGACGTCCAACATCTGTCGTGTTTCTTCTATCTCTTGTCTTCTTCCTCCAGCCGCCCAAACCAAACCACCCCGTCGGTCCCGCCTGCTCCCACGCCTCCCATGGCTGGCCGCACCTCCGCCGCCCTATCGTACCCTCAAACATTGGGCAGTCCATCCCTCTATTCCCCCACACGTCCTGTTATTCTCCGGCGATGTCTGCCCCAACCTGCACCTGCACCCGAATCAGTCAACCCTCATACTCCCCTACGCTTGCTACTACACTGCCGCATCTTACATGGCTCTTGTTCGTTCCCATCTGAGGCCTCGCCGTCGTCTTCCATCTTGGTTCGCTCATTGTGCGTGGTGCGCCGCCGTCTGGTGTTGTCAACGTGGTCAACAACCAAGAGGAATAAGGAGATGGTCGTACCTGAAGAGGATGACAGTAGGGATCCACCAGGGTCATGGCAGTATGCAAGCAAGTGCATCGTTATTACAAGCCAAAAAAAATACTTCCTCCTAATGGTTTGACATCTGGGTCCCACGCCATTGTCCGCGTAGTCAATAAACGAGAGAATTACACAATGAGCGTCTGACACCTGGGACCCCGCAGGTCACACAGTTGTTATTTAGTTTTAGAGACAGAGCAGGGTATCAACAGGGCCGTGCGGGGGCTGTGGCCCATCTAGCCCAGGCTTTTATTTTATGTTTACCACATGATGAGCCCAGTTGTTTTTTCTTTCTTTCTGAAAATGGCTAGCCCAGTTCTATTTTTTTAAAGAATACCCAACGGAGGCCTACTTGCTTTTCTCAGCCCTGTTGGGCTGCAAATCTTTCAAGACGAGAGGGATGTATTCGCTTGCCCATAAAATGGGCTATAAGTAGTAAGCAATGGGCTGTAAATTTTAAAAACACAGCAAACCAGTAATTAGTTTCAGATTTCATTTATTTAGGATTTCGAGATTTCAAATTTCAAAAAAAAAATTGCGGGGAAAATTATATTGGATTTTAAATTGATATAAATTTATTTTTTTAATTAGTTTGAATGTGACTCAAAATTTTGGGATTAAAAATAGTTCGGACCGCACCGAAATATGCAAAATTTTGTTGAATTTTTTAACCGTGGCCAGAATATGGGTTGTAATGCTTACAAAAAGAATATGGGCTTAAAAAAATCCTTAAGAATTAGGAAATGGGATGTAAATTTATTAGAAATAATAGCAGATGGGTTGTATGCTATTTTCCATAGATTTGAGGCTGACTTGTGGGCCTACTAGGTTGACGCGTACGCTTTTAAAAAAAAATAGGTTGCCGCATACGCAAGGCCGTGTCAACTTAGTCGTACTTCTTCAATCTCTGATCTTCCTGCTCCAGCCGCCCAAACCAGCGCCGGCGGGACTGCCTGCCCCTACCTCCCGTGGCCGGCTGTGCTGCCGCGTAGGCCTCACCGCCCCATCCTACTCCCATCGCTGATCTGGCCATCCCTATACTCACCCACACCTCATGTTATTCTCCAGTGACAGAAGCCTCACACTACAGCCGAACCAGTAAACCCTCGTACTCCCCTCCACGTGGGAAACAACTGTCAAGTCTTCCCCAGCTCCGGGTCGTTCCCTTCCTACTCCTAGGCCTCACCGTCGTCCACCGCCTTGGTGCTCTCGGTACGGCGTGGTCAACGAACTACATCCATCAGAAGAGGACTATACGTGGAGAGGCTGGCAGCTGGGTCCACGACCGCACGCAAGGAAGTGCCTCCTTATTACGCGCAAAATATTGATTCCTCCACCTGACAGCGGGGACCCACCGGAAGAGCCTCTTTATTTCACGAAAAAAACGTCCCCCCTGACAGCTGGGACCCACCAGCTATATCTTTGCATGTAAGGAAGTGCCTCCTTATTACGTGGAAAAAAATGATTCCTCCCCTGCTAGCTGGGACCCACCAGATTTGGAGGCTGACTTGTGGGCCTACTAAGTTGACGCGAACGCAGGGCTTTGTCAACCTAGTTAATATAAACAATTCTAGCTGCAGTGACAGTAGGATGTTTTTTTTTGCAAAATAGTGACCATAGGATGTTAATCCAATGGTCATGTTACTTCTTCAACCTCTTGTCTTCTTGGTCCAGCCGCCCAAACCAGCGTCGGCCATACCGCCTGCTCCTGCCTTGCATGGCCGGCTGTGCTGCCGCACAGGCCTCACCGCTCCACCCTTCTTCCATCGCTGGCCTGGCCATCCCTCTACTCACCCACACCTCCTGTTATTCTCCGACGACGAAAAATGAACCAGTAAACCCTCGTACTCCCATCCTTGTGGGAAACAACTGCCGAGTCTTCCCCGGCTTCGTGTCGTTCCCTTCCTAGTCCTCGCCATCGTCCACCGCCTTGGTGCTCTCGGCGCGGCGTGGTCAACGAACAACATCCATCGGAAGAGGACTGTACGTGGAGAGGCTGACAGCTGGGTCCACGACCGCACGTAAGGAAGTACCTGCTTATTACACGCAAAATAATGATTCCTACACCTGACAGCGGGGACCCACCGGAAGGGCCTCGATATTTCACGAAAAAAATGTTCCCCCCTGATAACTGGGACCCACTAGCTACATCTTCACACAGAAGGAAGTAACTCCTTAACCCCTCACAGCTGGGACCCACCAGGTCGAAGCGTACGTAGCGTTATAGAAGTGTCATAACCATGACAGAAAAAGTTTTCGTTCAGGCCATAATGTCACGGATGTGTCTTTTTTTTGTAGTGTGATTTGTCCGATTCTGATCCAATCCAATGACTCTGGCGACCATGTCGAGCTCCGACAGCTGCTCCGACTCCGAGCTCGATGTTGATGAGGAGCTGGCCCTCCGCATTGTGTGGAGCGGTCCAAGGTGGACACAGGGGGCAGCTAAGGATCAATCCCATCGCAGCTCCCCCATTGATGCAGTGCGGACGCCAGATGTGGCCCCTCCTGGCCCGCATGCAGCTCCTCGAGGGCTACTGAGTCCGTGTTGTCTGACGGTTGTCCACCTCCCCCGTCGGCCGCTGCTCCACAAGGGCAGCGGTGGGTGCTAGTGCCCGCTCTGCCGCCCGCTACGAGAGCCAGCGGGCAAGGTAGAGGGACATGATGGAGCAATCTGTTTGACGCCATCGCGGGTTGCCAGCAGTGCCCGAGGAGGAGGAGGGGCTCCTCAATTGGGTCTACCGTCGTTCACTTACGGCGACGAAGACGAACGCTTGTCAGCTCCAGAGGAAGAACACCAAGGCGCTTTGGCTAGCCACTAAGTAGTCGGAGCGCAGGGCGATGGAGGCGGTGATGGAGGCGATGAGGGTGGCGAAGCTAAAGCGGCAGTGGGACCAAGCCGTTCGGCGGGTGAAGGGGCTAATCACCATCTGCGGTTCCTCCTTGAATGACAAGGACGACCATGGCTCAGACTCCGACGACTCCGTAGATCCACCACCTGCCGGGGACGCCTACAACTGCTTTTAGAGTATATAGGCATACCTTTGTATTTGGTAGAATAGGATTTGTAATCCACCTCTTACCTTATCTCTAGGAGAGCCTTCTTGCCCTGCAAGCCATGTACTCTATATAAATCTTCCGAGAGGCTCAATACAACACGCACTGCATTACACCCATCATCTCCCCACTATTCGTTTTACAGCTGCGCCATGACTGGAAGGGCAAATGGCCGACGAGGATGTGATGAAACCGCTCCTCCTCTATTAGACATTATTGTTTTTAGTGGTGGCTTCACTAGCAGTCACATCGAGCATACTAATCTCAGCTTTTAAATCTAGGTCGTTAATGAGATTAAGAAGCCTTTCTTTTTTTCACTTTATAAATGCCACTCTCATTTTTCCTAGTCCCGCAAGAACTATCGCAAGTGTCTAATTTTATATTTCCATCTTTCTATGTTTTATTCTCCTCTGTTCTCTTTAAATCACTCCCTTGCTATCAAATCTAAGGAGCTATCCCTTTCCAACCATGCCAGTTCGAAGGAGAAAATATTCTTGTTGCTGACGTGAGTCGCGTCACCCGAATCAACAAGGGGGGAGTATGGCCAGAAAGCCCCCTTTGTAACTCTTGCACCGTTACCAAAGGAAACTTTAGTTCCCATTCTACACTGGTTAGAAATCGGTCCAATTACTTGTAAGTTAGATTCTCCAAATTGTTCGCCCAAGTGTATTGTCTGCCTATGAGATCAATCTCTCTCAAGCCCATGCTCTCAATGATGGCATTAAACATAAACGACCACCTGATGACCCACAAGTATAGGGGATCAATCGTAGTCCTTTCGATAAGTAAGAGTGCCAAACCCAACACGGAGCAGAAGGAAATAACAAGCGGTTTTCAGCAAGGTATTGTCTGCCAGCACTGAAATTATCACTAAAAGATAGTTTGATAGCAAGGTAATTTGTAACGAGCAACAAGTAGAAATTGTAATAAAGGTGTAGAAAGGTAGCCCAATCCTTTTTTTATAGCAAAGGACAGTCCGGAACGGTCTCTTATAGTAAGCAAAGCGTTCTTGAGGACACACACGGGAATTTCATCTAGTCACTTTCATCATGTTCGTTTGATTCGCGTTCGCTATTTTGATAATTTGATATGTGGGTGGACCAGTGCTTGGGTGCTGTTCTTACTTGAAAAATCTTCCCACTTATGATTAACCCCTCTCGCAAGCATCCGCAACTACGATAGAAGAATTAAGATAAATCTAACCATAGCATGAAACATAAGGATCCAAATCAGCCCCTTACGAAATAGCGCATAGACTAGGGTTTAAGCTTCTGTCACTCTAGCAACCCATCATCTAATTGCTACTCCACAATGTCTTCCCTTAGGCCCAAGTATGGTGAAGTTTCATGTAGTCGACGTTCACATGACACCACTAAGGGAATCACAACATACATATCATGAAAATATCGAATGAATATCAAATTCACATGAATACTTATGACAAGACCTCTCCCATGTCCTGAAGAACAAAAGTAACTACTCACAAATCATATTCATGTTCAAGATCAGAGGGGTATTGAATAGCATCAAGGATCTGAACATATAATCTTCCACCAAGTAAACCAACTAGCATCAACTACAAGATGTAATCAACACCACTAGCAACCCACAGGTACCAATCTGAGGTTTTGAGACAAAGATTGAATACAAGAGGTAAACTAGGGTTTGAGATGAGATGATGCTGGTGAAGATGTTGATGAAGATTGGTCCTCGCACGATGAGAGGGTTATTGGTGATGTCGATGGCCTCGATTTCCCCCTCCCGGAGGGAAGTATCCCCAGCGGAATCGCTCCACGTAGAGCAAAAGTACTCCTGCCCAGGTCCCGCCTCGAGACGGTGGTGCTTCATCTCGAAAGTTCTCTCTTGATTTTTTTCTAGGGCAAATGGCATCATATAGGATAAGATGGGCCTCGAAGGCCAGCAAGGGGCCCCAGAAGCCACATGGGCACGCCCAAGGGGTGGCCGCGCCCCATGTGCCTTGTGGGCACCTGGTGGGTCCCCTATGGTATTTCTTTTCTCCAGTATTTTTTATATATTTCAAAATAATTCTTCATAAAATTTTAATTAGCTCATTTGGAGTTGTGCATAATAGGTACCTTTGATATGGCCTTTTCAGGTCTAGAATTCCAGCTGTCGGCAATCTCCCTGTTCATGTAAATCTTGCAATTTAAGAGGGAAAAGGCATTAGAATTGCATCACAAAATGTTATAATGATCAAAAACATTAGAAATAAATAGTAGGAAAACATGATGCAAAATGGACGTATCAACTCCCCCAAGCTTAGATCTCGCTCTCCTCAAGCGAAAGCCGATATCGATAATCATTACCACATGTTTAGAGAGAGAGGTGTCGATAAAAACAAAATACGGACATAGTAGCATCATGATCATTATCATAGCAGCAATATATATTATCATAAAAATTCTCATGAGCAAGTAACAATTTCATCACAAAATTGAAGTATAAGGCCTAAACTTTCTTGAAAACTAACCAACTATGTTCTTGGTCAATAAGGCAATTACAATTCATCATATTTTCAGGAAGGGTCCCATGTAAGAGCTTTTGTTTAGCAAGTCCACATACTCAACTATCATTTAGTCTTCTATGATTGCTGGCACTCACGACATATATATATATATATATATATATATATATATATAATATATATATATATATATATATATATATATGGAGCAGAAGTTTCAGTTGGACACATAGAAAGATAGGGGCTTCTAGTTTCGCTTCCCAACTCATTTACCTCAAGGGTAATGTCAACAATAATAATTCATGATCACTCATATCCAACTGGATATAAATGCCTAGATCTTTCCCCACCACATGATGCTTGCAAAGATAAAAATGAAAAGGAATAGAGGAGAACATTTTTTACTCTTGCATGAAAAGTAAATACATAAAAGTAAAAGATAGGCCCTTCGCAGACGGAAGTAGAGGTTGTCATGCGCTTTTTATTTTTGGATGTGCAAGCTCTTAATGTAAAGGAACGTCGATTTATATTTCCCCTTGTGATAGCAACCTTTATTATGCAGTCCGTCACTTTTATTTGTTTACCATCACAAGATCGTACAAAGCTTATTTTCCCTTACAACAAAAGATCATACATATTTAGGAGAAATTTTTATTGCTTTATGCACCGATGACAACTTACTTGAAGGATCTTATGCAATCCATAGGTTGATATAGTGGACTCTCATGGCATGAAACTGGGTCTAAGGGTTTTAGATGCACAAGTAGTATCTCTACTTGGCGCAGATTTTTGGCTAGCAAAGATATTGGGTAAGCACCACATGTTGGAGGATCCACGACAATATAACTTCTATGTGAATATAAGCAAACATAACTCATTACGTTGTCTTCCTTGTCCAATGTCAACAATTTGACATAGCATATTTAATGGGGGCTCACATTCATAAAAGATGTCCAAGATAGTATATTTATATGTGAATCTTCTCTTCCCTTATTAATTTTTCATGAATTGCATCATTGACCAATACAATGTTTGTTAACTTCCAACAAATTTATCACTTATACTTTTCTTTATGTAAAGTCATTACTTTTCATGGGATTAGCATATGTTCTTTTCATTATTTTCATTGCTAAGATTGAAACATAAAAGTAAAGAAGCAAAACTCAAACTACTCTTTATTATATAACTCCCAACTTGGTTACAGAGATAGATAGATCAAGAAACTAGAAATCGAAAATAGATCATACTAAACTTTTATTCTACTAAATCACGAAATTACTAAGGATCGAACTAAGATAGGTAAAGATAATGAAAGTGATGGTGATACGATACTGGGGCACCTCCCCCAAGCTTGGCACAAGCCTAGGGTGGTGCCCATACCCATGTACTCAAGTGCCTTTCTTCGCGGATGGTGGTGATGATGATGAGCTAGGCTTATCCTTCATAATGCTCATGAGTATCTTCCTCAAACTCTGAATTTCCCAGAGCACTTGATGAATTAACTCAGTATTCTTCTCCACCTCAGGCATGATATGTTTATTCTCCGGCCCCCAAGAGTTCGTTCATGCATCACTTTCTCGTGGACGAGATATGTCCCAATTGGACGCTATGTGCATACGAGGATTATTTTCAACCCCATAATTGTGAACCAAATTATGAAAATTGTTCCTGTGTAACCTGTGTAAGGGCCTCCTAGGGGGAAGCCCTCCTTGTACCTCTTGTTTCCCTTGGTGGTTCATCAACCTAATGGCTTGATGGGGGTTTGGAGTAGTGGAGATGCCAGCCAGCGTGCCCCTCTCCGAGGCCGGAGGGTGGACTTCAAGCGAGTCTCCTTCATCTTCCTCCATGGTGACCTCCTCGGTTCCCTCTCTCCTTAGTTCCATCTGCAGCAACCAAGAACCACCTTCCACGTTGTTGGAGGAAGGAGAAGACATAATGCCTGGCTTTGGAAATCTGACAGAAAACAACACGAAACAAAAACACAGGAGATTTCTGCGATACGGTGGTGAAAACATTTGGGAGTATATATAAAGAATGTTTATCTTGCAAAACAAGTATTCCAGAAGAAAACAGAGTCGGTTAGGTACACGAGGGGCCCACAAGCCACCAAGGCGTGCCCATGGGGGTGGGCGCGCCCATGTGCCTTGTGGGCGGCTCGTGGGTCCCCTCGGTTGTTTCTTATGTTGGTATTTTTTCTAATATTCCAAAATAGATAGAAAATATTTTTATGGAATTTTTGGAGTCGGTTTACTTACCGTATCACATACCTACTCCTATTCAGGGTTCTGGAGTGTCCCGGAAGGTCTCTCTTATGTGTTCCTCCGGTGTCATAGTTTGAACAATGTTAGTTTTGACATTAATAGGTGTACCTGAGATATAATGTTTAATTCTTTGTACATTGACTACCCACAGATTAGTGCCCTCAGAGTTGTTGATCTTGATAGCTCCAGAACAATAAACCTCTTCAATGATATACGGTCCTTCCCATTTAGAGAGAAGTTTTCCTGCAAAGAATCTGAAACGAGAGATGTACAATAGAACATACTCACCCACTTTGAATTCCCGTTTTTGAATTATTTTATCATGCCATCTTTTAACTTTTTCTTTAAACAACTTGGCATTTTCATAAGCTTGGGTTCTCCACTCATCTAACGAGCTAATATGAAATAGCCTCTTTTCACCGGCAAGTTTAAAGTCATAGTTAAGTTCTTTAATTGCCCAATATGCTTTATGTTTTAACTTAGGAGGTAAATGACATGCTTTCCCATAAACCATTTTATATGGAGACATACCCATAGGATTCTTATAAGCAGTTCTATAAGCCCATAATGCATCATCAAGTTTCTTAGACCAATTCTTTCTAGTTCTATTAACGGTCTTTTGCAAGATTAATTTGATTTCTCTATTGCTCAATTCAAATTGACCACTAGACTAAGGATGATAAGGAGATGCAATTCTATGGTTAACATCATATTTAGCAAGAAGTTTACGGAAAGCACCATGAAAGAAACGTGAACAACCATCAATCATTAGATATCTAGGGACTCCAAACCTTGGGAAAATAACTTCTTTAAGCATTTTAATAGAAGTGTTATGATCAGCACTACTAGTTGGAATAGCTTCTACCCACTTAGTAATGTAATCAATAGCAACTAAAATATGTGTATACCCATTTGAGGAAGCAAAAGGTCCCATATAATCAAATCCCCAAACATCAAATGGTTCAATAACAAGTGAATAATTCATAGGCATTTCCTGACGTCTACCAATATTAGCAATTCTTTGACATTCATCACAAGATAAGACAAACTTACGTGCATCCTTGAAGAGAGTAGGCCAATAAAAACCAGATTGTAATACCTTATGTGTGGTTCTATCTCCAGCATGGTGTCCTCCGTATGCCTCAGAATGACACTTTCATAGGATTTGTTCCTGTTCATGCTCAGGTACACAACATCTAATAATACCATCTACTCCTTCTTTATAAAGATGTGGGTCATCCCAAAAGTAATGTCTTAAATCAAAGAACTTTTTCAATTGTTGGTACGTGCTACTTGTGAGCTGCATTGGGAATTCCTCGAAGAGGAGAGGATGAAGCAGTACAGTAGAGATAAGTATTTCCCTCAGTTATGAAACCAAGGTTATCAATCCAGTAGGAGAACCAAGCAACACTATATAAACAGCACCTGCACACAAACAACAAATACTTGCAACCCAACGCGTAGAGGGGTTGTCAATCCCTCAACGTTTATGAGCAAGATTAAATTGTAAAGTTTTTGATAGATAGATCAGACAAAAATACAAAATAAAATAAATAAAAGAAAATTGCAGCAAGGTATTTTTACTTTTAACATATGATAAAAGATAGACCCGGGGCCCATAGTTTTCACTAGAGGCTTCTCTCAAGAAAATAGCATACAGTGGGTAAAGAAATTACTGTTGGGCAATTGATAGAAAAACAAATAATTATGACAATATCCAAGGCAATTATCATACAGAGGCATCACGTCCAAGACAAGTAGACCGACTCATGCCTGCATCTACTACTATTACTCCACATATTGGTCGCTATCTAGCATGCATCTAGTGTATTAAGTTCATGGAAAAACAGAGTAACGCCTTAAGGAAGATGACATGATGTAGACAAGATAAACTCACGTATGAATAAACCCCATCTTTTAACCCTTAATAGCAACGATACATATGTGTCATGTCCATTCGTGTCACTGGGATTGAGCACCGCAAGATCGAACCCATTACAAGGCACCTCTTCCCATGGCAAGATAAATCAATCTAGTTGGCCAAACCAAACCAATAAATCGGAGAAGAAATACGAAGCTATAGTAATCATGCATAAAAGAGTTCAGAGAAAAGTCAAATAATATTCATGGATATATCAGATCATAAACTCACAATTCATCATATCCCAACAAACACACTGCAGAAAGTCATCACATCAAATAGATCTCTAAGAACATCGAGGAGAACATTGTATTGAAGATCAAAAAGAGAGAAGAAGCCATCTAGCTACTAACTATGGACCCATAGGTCCGTGGTAAACTACTCATGCATCATCGAAGGGGCAGCAAGGATGATGTAGAACCGCTCCGTGATTGATTCCCCCTCCGGCAGAGTGCCGGAAAAGGCCTACAGATGGGATCTCGTGGTTCTGGAACTTGCGGCGGCATAAAAAGTATTTCGTGGACTCCTCTCTTGCTTTCACAATTTTAGAGAATTTATAGAGACAGAGTTAGGTCAAACGGAGCCACGTGGGCCCCACAACATACCAGGGCGCGCCTACCCCCATGGGGCACGCCCTGGTGGCTTGTGGGCCCACGGTCCATCGTCTGGTCTTTTCCCGAAGCTTCTAGTGTCTCTTTTGTCCAGAAAAAAAATCTCCAAAAGGTTTCATGGCATTTGGAGTTCGTTTGGTACTGATATTCTCCGAAACCAAAAACAAGCAAAAAACAGCAAATCGCACTGGGCACTAAGTTAATAGGTTAGTCCCAAAAAATTATGTATTGTTGCTTGATAGTGTATATAAAACATCGAAGATAGATAATATAATAGCATGGAACAATAAAAATTATAGACATGTTGGAGATGCATCAAGCATCCCCAAGCTTAATTCATGTTCGTCCTCGAGTAGGTAAATGATAAAAATAGAATTTTTTTATGTGGAATGCTACCTAACATATTCATCATATAATCTTTTCTTTGTAGCATGGATATTTGGACTTGAATGGTTCAAAGCAATAGTCTATAATTTGACATGAAAACATCAATAATCAAGCATATCAACAAGCAACCATGTCTTTCAAAATATCAATGCTAAAGAAAACTATCTTTAGGCCATTATGCTCAATCATTAATCCATTCATTAAACACAGTCAAATATTAGCTACATCCAATACACAAGTATGACAATAGTGTTCCCTGGTTGGTGCTTTATAAGAGAAGATGGAGACTCTAATAAAACTAAAATTGCATAAAAGTAAATAGATAGGCCCTTCGCAGAGGAAAGCAGAGATTTGCAGAGGAGCTAGAGCTCAAAGCTTAAATTTAGAGATAAAATTATTTTGAGAGGCATGCTTTTCTTGTAAATGAAAACGACCGGGAATTCCCAATATCTTCCATGCTAGACAAATCATAGGCGATTCCCAAACAGAAAATAAAGTTTATTTCCTTTCCACCATTCTTTCACAATTCATGGCTAGCCGTATCCACGGGTGCCTTCCATACCAACACTTTCGAAGGAATTTATTATTATCATCATATTTTTTTTCATTTCGGGACTGGGCATCCCTATTACCTGCCACACTCTCGTGCAATGACAAGTGAATAAACACTCATCATGAGAATAAAATACCTAGCATGGAAAATATTGGCCACCCCCTGCCGCTTCATGAGCGGTACAGGCACACAAAACGGAAATTCATTTTGAAAAATTAGAGTTGGCACATGCAAATTTACTTAGAACGGCACGGAAATACCACATATAGGTAGGTATGGTGGACTCATTTGGCATAACTTTGGGTTTACGGATTTGGATGCACAAGCATCATTCCTGCTAAGTACAAGTGAAGGCTAGCAAATAGATTGAGAAGCGACCAACCAAAAAACAAAAAGGTCATAAACGCGCATTTAACATAATTAACACTGAATAATGCACCACAAGTAGGATATAACTTCGTTGCATAACTATTGACTTTATGTGCATGCATAGGGAATCACAAACCTTAACACCAATATTCTTACTAAAGTATAATTACTCACCAACAAGAATCACATATTACTATCACCATATCGCAACACTATTGCAAGGATTCAAGTTTATCATATCCAGTGATCTATATGAAATTTTTTATTGTATTCCCCTTGGATATCTATCACTTTGGGACCAAATTCATATCTTGTGCAAATTACCTTTACTATCATCGACTCTCAAAAACATATAAGTGAAGCATGAGAGTGAAATTATTTCTTCAAAAAAATTCAACTCTCAAAATAATATAAGTGAAGCATGAGAGTGCATTTGTTTAAAATATAATCATATCAACTCTCGAAATTATATAAGTGAAGCATGAGAGTGCATTTCTTTAAAATATAATCATATCAACTCTCAAAATAATATAAGTGAAGCATGAGAGTGCATTTATTTAAAATATAACCACCGCCGTGCTCAAAAAGATTTAAGTGAAGTACTAGAGCAACTACCTAGCTCAAAAGATTTAAGTGAAGCACATAGAGTATTCTAACAAATCATGATAAGCGTGTGGCTCTCTCAAACAAGTGTGTTTAGCAAGGATGATTGTGACAAACTTAAAAGCAAAACAAACAAAGACTCATATAATACAAGACACTCCAAGCAAAACTCATGATATGTGACGAATACAAATATAGCTCCAAGTAAAATTACCGATGTGTGACGCCCCCGGCCCAATCGTGCACTAATCATACACGCAAATGCACACGATCAAGCCTAAGGACTCACGGGAAGATATCACAACACAACTCTAATACATGAATAAAGTCATACAAGCTTTATATTACAAGCCAGGGGCCTCGAGGGCTCGAATACATAAGCTTGCGAACAAGCGTCAGCGGAAGCATCAGATATCTGTGTACAGATATGAAACAGAAACAGAAAGGCCTTTAGAAAGGCGGGGCAAAATAAAACACTACGTTCGAAAGGCGTAGGCCTCCTGCCTGGGACCCTCCGATCCTACTCCTGGTCGTCAGTCAACTCGTAGTAGTATCCATCCTCTGGGTAGTAGTAGTAGACGATCGACGGGGCATCTGTCTCAGGGGCTCCGTCATCTTGGTCACATCAAACTGATATGGGGAGAAAAGGAAAACAAAGCAACCGTGAGTACTCAAAAGTACTCAGCAAGCAAGGATCTACACTACATATGCAACATTTTCAAGGGGAGGCTGTATATGTGGACTGGGCTGCAGAAATGCCAGAATAGAGAGAAGGCCTAGTCCTATCGAAGACTAGCATCTTCAGCGGTCTTGCAGCAGTAGAAGAGAGTAGAACAGTACAATATAATGTAGCAGTATCATTAAGTCTCAACCTCACCCAGAGATCCTTTCTCGACTCCCTGCGAGAAAGCAATCCCAGAGCCATACAGTCATCAACCTCATCCGGAGATCCCTTCTCGACTCCCTGCGAGAAGCAATCCCAGAGCCATACATACAGGTCTCATCACAGGTATCCAGTTCTAGTTGTATCGATCGGGATACAACTCCGAGTGTCCTTTACCGTAGGGCCGGCTATCGATAGAAATGTTCTTCCCTGCAGGGGTGCACCAACTTACCCAACACGCTCGATTAACTCCGGCCGGACACACTTTCCTGGGTCATGCCCGGCCTCGGCCAAACGACACATCGCAACCCTACCTACAGCTCAGCAGAGAGGTCCCCGCCGGTCTACATCCTAAGCGCAAGGGGGTCTTGGCCATCGCCCCTCGCCCTCCAGGTCGTTACGCACAGGGTGGATACCAGCATCGCCTCGGGTGGCCGACACGATCCGACCGTGCCGCCATGCTGAACTGGACGTCTGACAGAGCTTTCGGCTGATGCATACGATGCAGAACGCCCATACTATGCCCACGTGATGGTTAGTGCTATCAGGCCAGAGGCCTGCTCGGATCAAATATCCAAATCGTTAGGACTAGGGGCTTGCGGTAACGAGCAGAGACTCACGAAAGATGTGACCCCGTCGCCCCGACTCGAGGACTTGCTGCAAGGGTTAAGAATGCCCGGCCGCGCCTCGTATTCACCACTCGGGCACCACACTGGCACCCGTCTTCACAACACTCGCCACTCAGGCGCACGCGGGTACCCCTCAGGGTCGACCCGCCTATCCAAGTAACAGTGTAAAGTCCAAGTATCCGTGTGTCCATAACATCAGAGGAATCCGAGGTATCACCCTCGTTGAATTCCCACTCGATGTATCCGTCAAGGTGAACTCGGAGGAATCACCCTCACTGGGTCCACACTTGAGGTGTTGTACGACAGTGTCGTTATCGGAAGCGGTGAAGGAGGAATCACCCTCGATGACCACGACCGAATAGCTACTCTACAGAGTTAACATCAGGAGTGCTACAAGAGGTTTCACCCTCGGCACTCGATAATAACGCTGCAGTGTCGTTACAACTAAAGGGGGTGATGTGCGGTGTCGGGGCCTGGTCTTCAATCCCATTGATCAGGTCTTTTGACGATCCAGCGCGGCAGTCGGGATAAGTGGGGTCACTGATAGGTCTCTACCCAGCCTAGACTAAACAGTTTAGGATATGCAGGTAATTATCAACAGCAGGTTACAATGAACAGGCTATGCATCAGAATAGGTAAAGCAGCAGCAGCAGCAACAATTCTAATGCAAGCATGAGAAATAGAATGGGCGATATCGGGATGATCATGGGGGGGGGGGGGGGGCTTGCCTGGTTGCTCGGCGGCAAGGGCAAGGTTTCAGTGGTGTCTTCAGGCTCCGGAGCTGCGTCGGGATCTATCGAGAGAGAAGAGGGGGAGGAAACAGTATAAATATAGAGCAAACATGAGCAACGCAAAGTACGGCATGACAACGTGCAGTGCCGGGTGCGTTCTAATGTGTGGTTGCACGTCACCGAGGAAGGAGAAATCCATCCGGGAATGTTTTCCCGGTTTCGGACATTTGTCAGACAGATGACCGGAGAGGGACGGTTGCAAGTTCGGATAGTTAGGGACGCGTGACTGACGAACGGACCGCGCATTTGGATTCGTCTCGTCGTTCTGAGCAATTTTCATGTACAAAGTTTTTCGATCGGAGTTACGGATTAAAAGATATGATTTTCTAAAGTTTTTATTGATTTCTGGAATTTATTTAATTTATTTAAATCAAACATTATCCGAAACAGTGTCTGCTGACGTCAGCATGACGTCAGGACTAGTGGGTCCCACCTGTCATAGGCTGTTAGGTTAATTAGTGGTTAACTAATTAATTAACATTTAATTAAACTAATTAATTAAATTAGACTAATCTAAACAGGGTTAATTAACTTAATTAATTAACTAATTAATTAATTATTAATCTTAATTATTATTTTTAATATTTATTTATTTCTTTCTTAAAACGTTCTGGCCGTGGGCCCGTTCGGTCAGTGGCACAGGGGCTTGGGCCCACCTGGCAGTGGCCCAGGAGGCCACAGCGAGCGCGCGGGCGCGGCGCGGCCAGGGGCGAGCAGGCGCTGGGCACGGTCGCGCCGGCGGCCACAGCCAGAGGCTCGCACGGGCGGCCGGCCGGCGAGCAGGGACGGGTGCGAGCTCGCGCGGGGTCAGCGGGTCCTGGCAGCGGCGGACGCGGCCCGGGCGACGGCGGAGACGAGCAAGGCGAGGCGGCTGCAGGCGCGCGCGATTCAGGCGAGCGGCGACAGCGGGCGCGAGGCGAGCGTGGCGCGGTCAGCGCGAGCGCGCGCGCGGGCGTGCGGGAGGCGACGAACGGAGCGCGGCCACGCAGGGGCGGGCGCGCGACGAGGTCGACCAGGGCGCGGGGGGGCATGGCGCGGCGGGAACCGGAGCGGGCGAGTGAGCGGGCGTGGCCGGTGGTCCGGCGTGCGCGAGCGCGAGCAGTGGCGCAGGGAGCATGCGCGGTGCGGCGTGAGGACGCGGACGGAGGGGAGAGATGCAGGCAGAGGGGAAGGGGCTCACGGCCGTTGCCGTGGAGGGGGTCGGCGAGCTCGAAGAAGCCGTTCGGGGAGGAGGTCGAGGCAGCGGTGGCCGGCGGCGTTGGTGGCGGGCGATCCGGCGAGGGCGACGGGACGGGCGCTCGCCCATCCAGAACGAGAGAGAGGGGGGAAAGGATCGGAGGGAGTGGGGGGCGTGGGGGTGACGGGGATTAGGGTTTCCCCTCGGGATAGGAGAGGGAGTAGGGTGCCGGCTGGGCTGGCCTGGCTAGCCCAGTGGCCAGCTGGGCCGAGGCCCGCGAAGGGGTGGGTTTTCCTTTTATTTTCTTTTAGCTTTTCTTTTTATTTATTCTTTTCTCTGTTTAGTAAATAGTTAGGACCCAAACCGAATTTTGTAAAAAGGGAGACCTAGTCAATAAATACCAGTGCTTTATTCCCTAACACCTAAAATTAGTTTGGGCAAAACATCATTTCATACTTAAATTAGATTTAATAAATGGTTATTAAATATTTTTTAGTCACTGTTTGAAGATGTTTGAGTCACTTACCCAACTCCAATGATGTTGGTTTCAATTTTAGAATTGTCTCTGATTTATTTGCTATTTAATGAACAATTTAGTTTCTATGTTGGACAACTTTTATTTTCCACTTTCATTTAAATTTGAATTTTGACTTAGGAGTTGAAATGCAATATGATGTTAACGATGATCATGCACTGTTAATCATGCTGACTTGGCATTATCAAAATGGGATTACTGTGGCTAACCACTGGGGTGTTACAAATCTCCTCTACTAACAAGAATTCTCGTCCCGAGAATTAAGAGGTAGAAGGAAAAAGTTTGGGGTATTCCGCACGAAGATTATCTTCGCGTTCCCAAGTGGCTTCATCTTCAGTATGATTTGACCACTGAACTTTGAGGAACTTGGTAACCTTCTGACGGGTCCGACGTTCAGCTTCATCGAGAATGCGGATCGGATGCTCCTTATAAGATAGGTCATCTTGCAATTTGAGCACCTCTTGATCCACAGCTCGGTGCGGAGATTCTTTGAAGCATTGATGAAGTTGCGACACATGGAAAACGTCGTGGATATGGGAGAATTGCGGCGGCAATTCCAATTTGTATGCCACCTGACCACGTCTAGCAACTATGCGAAAAGGACCAATGTAGCGTGGAGCTAGCTTGCCCTTGATTCCAAAACGGTGAGTGCCTTTCATCGGGGTGACTCGCAGATAAGCCTGATCACCAGGTTGATAAGTCAAACCCCATCGTTTGCGATCATAGTTGCTCTTCTGGCGGTCCTGAGCCGCCTTGAGGTTTTCCCGGACAATACGAACTTGCTCTTCGGCGTGTTGAATAATATCCGGACCCACGAGCGGTCGTTCCCCAGTTTCTGACCAATTCAGAGGGGTTCGACACTTACGTCCATAGAGTACTTCGAAGGGAGCCATTTTCAAGCTGGCTTGATAGCTGTTGTTGTAAGAGAATTCGGCATACGGGAGAGATTCTTCCCACTTCTTGCCGAATGAAATAACACAAGCCCGAAGCATGTCTTCAAGCACTTGATTAACTCGTTCGACTTGGCCTTGAGATTGAGGGTGATAAGCTGAACTCCAAGTAATATGAGTTCCCATAGCTGTTTGGAAACTTTCCCAGAATTTTGAGGTGAAAAGACCGCCACGGTCCGAACTGATCTCCTTCGGAATACCGTGGAGTGAAACAATTCTGGAGATATACAACTCTGCTAACTGACTAGCAGTGATAGTCTCTTTGACAGGCAGAAAGTGTGCAACTTTAGAGAGCTGGTCGACGATGACAAGAATAGCATCGTGACCCTTCTGTGACCTGGGAAGTCCTGTAACGAAATCCATCTGAACCTTATCCCATTTCCATAGAGGAATAGGAAGTGGTTGCAGAATTCCAGCTGGCTTCTGATGTTCTGCTTTAACGCGTCGACACACATCACATTCAGCAACATAACGAGCAATGTCCTGCTTCATTTTAGACCACCAGTACCTTTGACGGAGATCACGATACATCTTGGTGCTACCCGGATGAATAGACAATGGTGTGTCATGTGCCTCCTTCATTACTTTGTCAGTCATGAGTTCGAAACGAGGTACCACAATGCGGTTTCTGAAATACAAGGTTCCATCTTCAGACAGCGAGAAATCCCTGTACTTTACAAGGTGAAGGTCTTTCTTCATCAGATCAACTTCAGCATCTTTAGCTTGCGCATCCTTAACAGCTTTCTCAAGATCTGGTTGTATCACAAGGTTATTAAGAGAACCCTGTGGAACAATACGCAAATTTAGCTTGCATAGTTGTTCAAAAAGACGAGGTTGAGCTCGCCTAACCATGAGGTTGTCGCAATAGGACTTGCGGCTTAAGGCATCAGCCATCACGTTAGCCTTGCCAGGGGTATAGGATATACCCAAATCATAGTCCGCAATGGCCTCCATCCATCTTTGCTGACGGAGGTTTAGAGATGGTTGAGTGAACAAGTACTTCAGACTTTTATGATCCGTGTAGATCTCGCAACGATTACCGAGAAGGTAATGTCGCCACAACTGCAATGCATAGATCACAGCAGCTAGTTCTAGATCATGTACCGGATAATTCTCTTCATGTGGGCGCAACTGACGAGAGCCATAAGCAATCACTTTACGCTCTTGCATTAGGACACAGCCTAATCCTTCACGGGATGCGTCACAATAGATCACAAAGTCTTTGTAGGTATCTGGAGGAGATAGTACTGGGGCAGATGTTAGCTTGTCTTTGAGTGCTTGAAAACTTTCCTGACATTTTTCTGTCCATTCAAACTTAACGCCCTTGTGAAGCAGATCAGTCAGGGGCTTAGCAATCTTAGAAAAATTCTCAACAAATCGACGGCAATAGCTTGCTAGGCCAAGAAAACTTCTCACTTGCTTAACGTTCTTTGGAGGAGTCCAGTCCAGAATAGCCTGAACTCGTTCTTGGTTAACGGCAATGCCATCTTTGGAAATCACATGACCAGGATATGTCACTTCAGATAACCAGAACTCGCATTTGGAGTATTTGGCATACAACTGGTGCTCTCAGAGTCTTTCCAGTACTAGACGGAGGTGTTCGGCATGTTCTTTCTTATTCTTTGAATAGACCAGAATATCATCTAGATAAACCACGATGAACTTATCGAGGTAATCCATGAAGATATAATTCATCAGACGGGAGAATGTGGCTGGAGCATTTGTTAAGCCAAAAGACATAACAATATACTCATAAGAACCATAGCGAGTAACGAAGGCTGTCTTCGGAATATCCTCTTCACGAACACGGATCTGATGGTATCCCAATCTCAAATCAAGCTTAGAGAATACTGAGGAACCGGCAAGTTGATCATACAAATCATTGATCCGGGGAAGCGGATATTTGTTCTGAATTGTGGCTTGGTTAATGGGCCGATAATCCTGAACCAATCGATTAGTTCCATCCTTCTTCTTAACGAAGAGTGAAGGTGCTCCCCAAGCAGAGGAACTGGGGCGGATGAAACCTTTCTTAAGTGACGTGTCAATTTCTTCCTTAAGTTCGAGAAGATGATGCAGAGGCATTTTATAAGGACGCTTCACAATAGGAGTTGTGCCAGGCTTCAAGTCGATGACGAACTCAACAGCTCTAGCAGGGGGTATTCCTGGAAGTTCTTCTGGAAAGACGTCTTGGAAATCACGAACAATTGGAATGTTCTCGATGCCTTCAGGAGGTGAAGCGTTCAATGCATTTAGAACATATATCTGAGCTTCGGCGTCCTGCTCTGTACGAGCTGAGTATCTGACAGTCTGACCAGAAGGGTGTGTGAGGCGGACTGTTTCAGTGGCACAGTCAATCAAAGCTTTATGAGGCTTCAACCAGTCCATACCGAGAATAATGTCTATGTTGGAGGTCTTGAGAGCAGTGAGTGAAACGGGGAATATCAATCCTCCGATCACAATGTGGTTACCGTGGCTAACCATGGTAGTTTGCCAATTAGCCCCAGGTGAATGTATTACTAATGGGATGGACATCTCCTCAAAAAGTATATCATGGCTTCGCGCAAAACTTTCGGACATGAAGGAGTGCGACGCTCCAGAATCAAAGAGGACTGAAGCTGGGATTGAATTCACTAGAAGGGTGCCCATCAAAATGTTGGGGTCCTGTCGAGCTTCTTCTATGTTAACTTGGTTGACATGGACCCGAACTATAGCAGACGGCCTGGCATTAGAGCTTCTGAGACGACGGTTCCGACAGCTCTTCTTGCAACCAACGGGAGGACATGGTGCATCCTGATGAAAAGCCATAGCATCAGGCGGTCCATCATGAACCGATAGCTGTCTTGGCGGTGAAGGCAAACGAGGTGCAACATATGACGGCCTTGGTGTTGGAGCAGGTCGGTGATGAACATTGTGTGGGATCCAGACTCGACGTTTCTGAACAGGCTGACCCGAGGATGAGCCAGCTCCATGAGTGCGCTTGAGCGACTCCTGGTACTCAGTCAGAGCTGTTTCAATTTGGAAAGATTTGCTGACAAGCGTTGCGAACTCTGAGCAATCATGGACAGCAAGTGCAAGTTTTATATTCGTACGCAGTCCTTCGTTCTGGCCCAAAATCTTGAAGCAAGGGGGGATATTTTCAGAACTCCGGGTGGACGTGAGCACGAGAGCCTAATGTTGGAGTTAGTAAAATTTTAACCCGACTAGACGAGAGGTCAGAGTCCCAGAGTAAAGGTCGAGGAGTAAAAGATCCTAATACCACCCAATTGGCGACGTGGGCCCGTAAGCCACACAGCCAAGTTAGTAAAACAGTTTCCGGTTAGTAGACTCAACTCCGGCCAAGGAGTTGGAAAGGGGGGTTCCTACAGTCAGTCGGCTCTGATACCAACTTGTGATGCCCCCGGCCCAATCGTGCACTAATCATACACGCAAATGCACACGATCAAGCCTAAGGACTCACGGGAAGATATCACAACACAACTCTAATACATGAATAAAGTCATACAAGCTTTATATTACAAGCCAGGGGCCTCGAGGGCTCGAATACATAAGCTTGCGAACAAGCGTCAGCGGAAGCATCAGATATCTGTGTACAGATATGAAACAGAAACATAAAGGCCTTTAGAAAGGCGGGGCAAAATAAAACACTACGTTCGAAAGGCGTAGGCCTCCTGCTTGGGACCCTCCGATCCTACTCCTGGTCGTCAGTCAACTCGTAGTAGTATCCATCCTCTGGGTAGTAGTAGTAGACGATCGACGGGGCATCTGTCTCAGGGGCTCCGTCATCTTGGTCACATCAAACTGATATGGGGAGAAAAGGAAAACAAAGCAACCGTGAGTACTCAAAAGTACTCAGCAAGCAAGGATCTACACTACATATGCAACATTTTCAAGGGGAGGCTGTATATGTGGACTGGGCTGCAGAAATGCCAGAATAGAGAGAAGGCCTAGTCCTATCGAAGACTAGCATCTTCAGCGGTCTTGCAGCAGTAGAAGAGAGTAGAACAGTACAATATAATGTAGCAGTATCATTAAGTCTCAACGTAACCCAGAGATCCTTTCTCGACTCCCTGCGAGAAAGCAATCCCAGAGCCATACAGTCATCAACCTCGTCCGGAGATCCCTTCTCGACTCCCTGCGAGAAGCAATCCCAGAGCCATACATACAGGTCTCATCACAGGTATCCAGTTCTAGTTGTATCGATCGGGATACAACTCCGAGTGTCCTTTACCGTAGGACCGGCTATCGATAGAAATGTTCTTCCCTGCAGGGGTGCACCAACTTACCCAACACGCTCGATTAACTCCGGCCGGACACACTTTCCTGGGTCATGCCCGGCCTCGGCCAAACGACACATCGCAACCCTACCTACAGCTCAGCAGAGAGGTCCCCGCCGGTCTACATCCTAAGCGCAAGGGGGTCTTGGCCATCGCCCCTCGCCCTCCGGGTCGTTGCGCACAGGGTGGATACCAGCATCGCCTCGGGTGGCCGACACGATCCGACCGTGCCGCCATGCTGAACTGGACGTCTGACAGAGCTTTCGGCTGATGCATACGATGCAGAACGCCCATACTATGCCCACGTGATGGTTAGTGCTATCAGGCCAGAGGCCTGCTCGGATCAAATATCCAAATCGTTAGGACTAGGGGCTTGCGGTAACGAGCAGAGACTCACAAAAGATCTGACCCCGTCGCCCCGTCTCGAGGACTTGCTGCAAGGGTTAAGAATGCCCGGCCGCGCCTCGTATTCACCACTCGGGCACCACACTGGCACCCGTCTTCACAACACTCGCCACTCAGGCGCACGCGGGTACCCCTCAGGGTCGACCCGCCTATCCAAGTAACAGTGTAAAGTCCAAGTATCCGTGTGTCCATAACATCAGAGGAATCCGAGGTATCACCCTTGTTGAATTCCCACTCGATGTATCCGTCAAGGTGAACTCGGAGGAATCACCCTCACTGGGTCCACACTTGAGGTGTTGTACGACAGCGTCGTTATCGTAAGCGGTGAAGGAGGAATCACCCTCGATGACCACGACCGAATAGCTACTCTACAGAGTTAACATCAGGAGTGCTACAAGAGGTTTCACACTCGGCACTCGATAGTAACGCTGCAGTGTCGTTACAACTAAAGGGGGTGATGTGCGGTGTCGGGGCCTGGTCTTCAATCCCATTGATCGGGTCTTCTGACGATCCAGCGCGGCAGTCGGGATAAGTGGGGTCACTGATAGGTCTCTACCCAGCCTAGACTAAACAGTTTAGGCTATGCGTAATTTCAACAGCAGGTTACAATGAACAGGCTAGCATCAGAATAGGTAAAGCAGCAGCAGCACAGCAATTCTAATGCAAGCTGAGAAATAGAATGGGCGATATCGGGATGATCAAGGGGGGGGGGGGCTTGCCTGGTTGCTCGGGCGCAAGGGCAAGGTTGTCAGTGTGTCTCAGTCTCGTCAGGCTCCGGCTACTCGGATCTATCGAGAGAGAAGAGGGGGAGGAAACATTATAAATATAGAGCAAACATGAGCAACGCAAAGTACGGCATGACAACGTGCAGTGCCGGGTGCGTTCTAATGTGTGGTTGCACGTCACCGAGGAAGGAGAAATCCATCCGGGAATGTTTTCCCGGTTCCGGACATTTGTCAGACAGATAACCGGAGAGGGACGGTTGCAAGTTCGGATAGTTAGGGACGCGTGACGGACAAACGGACCGCGGATTCGGATTCGTCTCGTCGTTCTGAGCAATTTTCATGTACAAAGTTTTTCGATCGGAGTTACGGATTAAAAGATATGATTTTCTAAAGTTTTTATTGATTTCTGGAATTTATTTAATTTATTTAAATCAAACATTATCCGAAACAGTGTCTGCTGACGTCAGCATGACGTCAGGACCAGTGGGTCCCACCTGTCATAGGCTGTTAGGTTAATTAGTGGTTAACTAATTAATTAACATTTAATTAAACTAATTAATTAAATTAGACTAATCTAAACAGGGTTAATTAACTTAATTAATTAACTAATTAATTAATTATTAATCTTAATTATTATTTTTAATATTTATTTATTTCTTTCTTAAAACGTTCTGGCCGTGGGCCCGTTCGGTCAGTGGCACAGGGGCTTGGGCCCACCTGGCAGTGGCCCAGGAGGCCACAACGAGCGCGCGGGCGCGGCGCTGCCAGGGGCGAGCGGGCGCTGGGCACGGTCGCATCGGCGGCCACAGCCAGAGGCTCGCACGGGCGGCCGGCCGGCGAGCAGGGACGGGTGCGAGCTCGCGCGGGGTCAGCGGGTCCTGGCAGCGGCGGACGCGGCCCGGGCGACGGCGGAGACGAGCAAGGCGAGGCGGCTGCGGGCGCGCGCGATACAGGCGAGCGGCAACAGCGGGCGCGAGGCGAGCGTGGCGCGGTCAGCGCGAGCGCGCGCGCGGGCGTGCGGGAGCCGACGAACGGAGCGCTGCCACGCAGGGACGGGCGCGCGACGAGGTCGACCAGGGCGCGGGGGGGCACGGCGCGGCGGGAACCGGAGCGGGCGTGGCCGGTGCGAGGGAGCGCGCGCGAGCGGTGGCCGGGCGTGGTCCGGCGTGCGCGAGCGCGAGCAGTGGCGCAGGGAGCATGCGCGGTGCGGCGTGAGGACGCGGACGGAGGGGAGAGATGCAGGCAGAGGGGAAGGGGCTCACGGCCGTTGCCGTGGAGGGGGTCGGCGAGGCCGAAGAAAGCCCGTTTCGGGAGGAGGTCGAGCAGGGGTGGCCGGACGGCGTTGGTGTGCGGGCATCCGGGAGGGCGAAGGGACCGGGGCGCTACGCCCGATCCACGAACGAGAGAGAGGGGGGGGAGAAGGAAGGGATTCGAGGAGTGGTGGGGTGCGGGACATTGTCGGGGGACGGATTGAGGGTTCCCCCTGGTGCATAAGGGAAGTGGGGTAGTGGGTCCGGCTGGGCGGCCTGGATAGCCCAGTGGGAGCTGGGCGAGAAGGCACCAGCGAAGGGGGGGGGTTCCTTTTATTTTCTTTTAGATGTCTTTTTATTTATTCTTTTCTCTGTTTAGTAAATAGTTAGACCCAAACCGATTTGTGTAAAAGGGGAGACTAGTCAATAAATACCAGTGCTGTAATTCACTAACACCTAAAATTCGTTGTGGCAAAACATCATTTCAACTAAATTAGATTTTAATAATGGTGTATTAATATTTTTTAGTCACTGTTTGAAGATGTTTTGAGTCCCTTACCCAACTCCTGATGTTGTTTCAATTTTAGAATTGTCTCTGATTTATTTGCTATTTATGACAATTTAGTTCTCTGTTGGACAACTTTTATTTCCACTTTCATTTAAATTTGAATTTTGACTTAGGAGTTGAAATGCAATAGATGTTAACGATGATCATGCACTGTTAATCTGCTGACTTGGCATTATCAAAATGGGATTACTGTGGCTAACCACTGGGGTGTTACAATCTCCTCTACTAACAAGAATTCTCTCCGAGAATTAAGAGGTAGAAGGAAAAAGTTTGGGGTATTCCACGAAGATTATCTTCGCGTTCCCAAGTGGCTTCATCTTCAGTATGATTTGACCACTGAACTTTAGGAACTTGGTAACCTTCTGACGGGTCCGACTTCAGCTTCATCGAGAATGCGGATCGGATGTCCTTATAAGATAGGTCATCTTGCAATTTGAGCCCTCTTTGATCCACAGCTCGGTGCGGATATTCTTTGAAGCATTGATGAGTTGCGACACATGGAAACGTCGTGGATATGGGAGAATTGCGGCGGCAATTCCAATTTGTATGCCACCTGACCACGTCTAGCAACTATGCGAAAAGGACCAATGTAAGCGTGGATCTAGCTTGCCCTTGATTCCAAACGTGAGTGCCTTTCATCGGGGTGACTCGCAGATACCTGATCACCAGGTTGATAAGTCAAACCCCATCGTTTGCGATCATAGTTGCTCTTCTGCGGTCCTGCGAGCCGTGAGGTTTTCCCGGACATAAGCGACCTTGCTCTTCGGCGTGTTGAATAATATCCGGACCCACAGCGTCGTTCCCCAGTTTCTGACCAATTCAAGGGTGTTCGACACTTACGTCCATAGAGTACTTCGAAGGGAGCCATTTTCAAGCTGGCTTGATAGCTGTTGTTTAAGAGTAGTCGCATACGGGAGACTTCTTCCCACTTTCTTGCCGATGAAATAACACAAGCCGCGAAGCATGTCTCAAGCACTTGATTAACTGTTCGACTTGGCCTGGAGATGAGGGTGATAAGCTGAACTCCAGTAATATGAGTTCCCATAGCTGTTTGGAAACTTTCCAGAATTTTGAGGTGTAGACCGCCACGGTCCCGAACTTGATCTCCTTCGGAATACCGTGGGAGGTGAAACATTCGGGAGATATACAACTCTGCTAACTGACTAGGCAGTGATATGTCTCTTTGACAGGCGAAGGTCAACTTTAGAGAGCTGGTCGACGATGACAAGATAGTGCATCGTGACCCCTTCGTGTGACCATGGGAGATCCTGTAACGAAATCCATCTGGAACCCTTATCCCCATTTCCATAGAGGAATAGTAAGTGTTTGCAGAATTCCCAGCTGGCTTCTGATGTGCTGCTTAAACGCGCGACACCACATCACATCAGCAACAACGAGCAATGTCCGCTTCATTTTAGACCACCAGTACCTTGTACGGAGATCACGATCATCTTGGTGCTACCCCGAGGAAAGGACAAGGTGTGTCGATGGGCCTCCTTCAGTCTTTTGTCAGTCATGAGTTCGAAACGAGGTACCACAATGCGGTTTCTGAAATACAAGGTTCCATCTCAGACGCGAGAAATCCCTGTACTTTACAGGGGAAGGTCTTTCTTCATCAGATCACACTCTAGCATCTTAGCTTCGCCTGCCTAACAGCTTTCTCTCAAGATCGGGTTGTATCACAAGGTTATTAGACAACCCTGTGGAACAATACGCAATAGTTCCTTGCTAGTTGTTCAAAAAGAACGAGGTTGAGCTCGCCTAACCATGAGGTTGTCGCAATAGGACTTGCGGCTTAAGCTGCATCACCATCGACACGTGGCCTTGTGCCAGGGGTTAAGGATATACCCAAATCATAGCCGCAATGGCCTCCATCCATCTTGTCCTGACGGAGGTTTAGAGATGGTTTTGAGTACGAAGCGTACTTCAGCACTTTCTTGATCCGTGTAGATCTCGCACGACGATTACCGAGAGGTAATTTCGCCACAACGCATGCATAGATCACAGCAGCTAGTCGATTGTCCATGCGGATAACCACTACGTGGCGCGCAAGACGGAATACCTGAGTAGCCTATAGTGACCGATAACCCTTCGATTGCTGTCAACGGACACAAAACACATTACGCTAAAAAGCAATTAGGGATTCTGCTCAGGCATAGTAAACTGGCCGCGCAGGAGGTGTACTTGTCGTGTTGTACTTAATACTTTGGGTTAACTTTACCGTACATTTGTCCTGTCCAGCCAAACTTATACGCCCTTGTGAACGCAGATCAGTCGGGGCTTAGCATCTTAGAAAATTTCTCAACAATCGACCGCAATAGCTTGCCGAGCCAAGAAACTTCTCACTTGCTTAACGTTCTTTGGAGGAGTCAGTCCAGAATAGCCTGAACTCGTTCTTGGTTAACGCAATGCTCTTCTGCCGAAATCACATGACCAGGATATTGTCACTTCAGATAACCAGAACTCGCTTTGGAGTATTTGGCATACAACTGGTGCTCTCTCAGAGTTTTCCAGTAGCTAGACAGGGTGTTCGGCATGTTCTTTCTATTCTTGAATAGACCAGATATCATCTAGATAAACCAGATGAACTTACGGGTATCCATGAAGATATAATTCATCAAGCGAGGAATGTGCTGAGCATTTGTTAACCCAAAGACACCAATATACTCATAAGCAACCATAGCGAGTAACGAAGGCTTCGTCTCGAGATACCTCTTCACGAACACGGATCTGATGGTGATCCCAATCTAATCACAGCTTAGAGAATACTGAGGAACCGGCAAGTTGATCATACAAATCATTGAATCCGGGGAAGCGGATATTTTGTTCGAATTGTGGGCTTGGTTAATTGGGCCGATAATCCTGAACCTCGATTAGTTCCATCCTTCTTCTTAACGAAGAGTGAAGGTCTCCCCAAGCAAGGAACTGGGGCGGATGAAACCTTTCTTAAGTACGTGTTCAATTCTTCCTAAGTCGAAAGATGATGCAAGGCATTTTTATAAGGACGCTTCACATAGAGTGGCCAGCTCAATCGCTACGAACTCAACAGCTCAGCACGTGGGGTATTCCTGAGTTCTTCTGGAAGACGTCTGGAACTCACGAACATTGGAATGTTCCGATGCCTTCAGGAGGTGAAGCGTTCAATGCATTAGAACTATATCTGACTTCGCGTCTGCCTGTACGAGCTGAGATCCAGAGTCCTGTACCGAAGGGTGTCGCGACTGTTCAGTGGACTCAATAAGCTTAGGAGGCTTAATTCCAGCCCGTGAGAAAATGCTCTCTTTGTTGGAGGTCTTGAGAGCATGAGGTGAATCACGGGGACATATCATCCTCCGACAAATGTTGGTTACCGTAGTCTACCATGGTAGTTTGCCATTCGGTTATATTTTAGCACCTCGCATTTTGGTGTCGTTCGGTTGTCCTAGTATGTTCATGATGACTAATGGGATGGACATCTCCTCAAAAAGTATTCATGTGCTTCGCGCAAAACTTTCGGACATGAAGGAGTGCACGCTCCAAATCAAAGAGGCTGAAGCTGGGATTGAATTCACTAGAAGGGTGCCCATCAAATGTTGGGGTCCTGTCGAGCTTCTTCTATGTTAACTGGTTGACATGGACCCGAACTATAGCAGACGGCCGGCATTAGAGCTTCTGAGACGACGTTCCGCACAGCTTCTTCTTGCAACCAACGGAGGACATGGTGCATCTCTGATGAAAACGCCATAGATCAGCGGTCCATCATGAACCGATAGCTGTCTTGGCGGGTGAAGCAAACGAGGTGCAACATATGACGGCCTGGTGTTGGAGCAGGTCGGTGATAACATTGTGTTGGGATCAGACTCGACGTTTCTGAAAGGCTGACCCGAGGATGAGCCAGCTCCATGAGTGCCGCTTGGAGCGACTCCTGGTACCCAGTCAGAGCGTGTTTTCAATTGGAAAGATTTGCTGACAAGGTTGCTGACCTCTGAGCAATCATGACAGCAGTGCAAGTTTTATATTCGTACGCAGTCCTTCGTTCTGGCCCAAAATCTTAAAGCAGAGGGGGATATTTTCAGAACTCCGGTTGAGTGGAGCTCGAGAGCCTAAGTTGGAGTTAGTAAAATTTTAACCTCGACGAGAGGTAGTAGAGCAAGTAAAGCGTCGAGGCTAGAGAAAAGATCCTAATACCCTACCCAAGTGGCACGTGGGCCGTAAGCCACACAGCCAAGTTAGTCAAACAGTTTCCGGTGTAGGGACTCAACGCCTCCCGCAAGGAGTTGGAAGGGGTGGGGGGTGCCTTACATCACGGTCTCGAATGCCAACTGTGATGGCCCCTCGGCCAACGGGCACTACTACACGTCAAAGCAGCACACGATCAAGCCAAGGACTCACGGGAAGATATCCAACACACTACTCATACATAAAGTCAAGTATATACAAGGCATAACAAGCCGGGCTCGAGGGCCGACTACAAAGCTGTGCGACAAGCGTCCGGACAAGCATCAGAGTCTGGACAGATAGTGAAACAGAACCAAAAGCCTTTGAAAGGCGGCGGCAAAATAAAACACTACGTTCGAAAGGTCGGAGCCTCCTGCTTGGGACCTCGACGCCTACGATCCCTCGGTCTCGTCAGCAACGCGATCACACACCACCTCTGGGATGAGGTAGGAGACGATCGCGACGGGGTCATGGTCGTCAGGGGCTCCGTCATCTGGGTCACACAACTGATATGGGGAGAAAAGGAAAACAAGCAAACCGTGAGTACTCAAAGTACTCAGCAAGCAGGATCTACACTACATATGCAACATTTTCAAGGGGAGGCTGTATATGGACTGGGCTGCAGAAATGCCAAATAGAGAGAAGGCCTAGTCCTATCGAAGACTAGCTCTTCAGCGGTCTTGCAGCAGTAGAAGAAGTAGAACAGTACAATATAATGTAGCAGTATACATTAATCTCAACGTAACCCAGAGATCCTTCTCGCTCCCTGCGAGAAAGCATCCCCAGAGCCATACAGTCATCAACCTCGTCCGGAGATCCCTTTCTCGACCTCCCTGCGAGATAACAATCCCGAGCCATCATACAGGTCTCATCACAGGTATCCAGTTCTAGTTGTATCGATCGGGACTACACTCCGAGTGTCCTTTACCGTAGCGACGCTATCGATAGAAATTGTTCTTCCTGCAGGGGTGCACAACTTACCCAACACGCCGATTAACTCCGGCGGACACACTTCTCCGGGTCATGCCCGCCTCGGCCAAACGACACATCGCAACCCTACCTCACAGCTCAGCAGAGGTCCCCGCCGTTCTACATCCTAAGCGCAGGGGGTCTTGGCCATCGCCCTCGCCCCGCGCAATGTGCTCCGAATCCTCTCATATCCGTTTCTTTTTTCCTATTAGCTCCTCGTCTCACTTCTTTCCCTTTGTTCCCCGCCTTTGCTCTTTCTTTTCTTGCTTTGTTCCCTCTTCTCTGCTTTGCGTCTTCTTGTACGCCTATGCCGTGACTGAAGGTTGGTTTAGGTACGTCTACTACTTTTACGATCTTCGTCTCGTTGTTTGGGGGGAGTGGGTCGTTATTTGTGTGTATGAGCGTAGCCGGGTTAGAGGAGTGTTTGGGATTGGGTCGTCGATCGTGGCGAATGTTGTGGGTCTGATTTGTAGTATGATGTTGTTGCTGTAGGGGGGGATGTGATGGGGTGGTGTGTTTTTGGGGGTGGATAGGTTGTGGAAGAGAGGGAGTCATGTTTGGGTGGAAGGGGGGGGTCGTCGTCCGGGGGCGTAGGAGTCGGTGTCCTCGGGGGTGGGTTGGTTCTTCTCCTCTGGCTTGCGCGTCGTCCTTGGAATAAGTTGACTTCATAATACCAAGGTATTATGAGAAACTGGCGCATGGAAAATAAAGAATAGAATAGGGTGGAGAAAAAGATAAGAAAGTGCCGACATGCTGAACTGGACGTCTGAAGAGGAATTTTCGCCTGAATGAAAATAACGATGAGAAATAAAATAATATGAAAAACGTGATTGGTTAGTCTATTCGGCCAGAGGCCTGCTCGGATCAAATATCCAAATCGTTAGGACTAGGGGCTTGCGGTAACGAGCAGAGACTCACAAAAGATCTGACCCCGTCGCCCCGTCTCGAGGACTTGCTGCAAGGGTTAAGAATGCCCGGCCGCGCCTCGTATTCACCACTCGGGCACCACACTGGCACCCGTCTTCACAACACTCGCCACTCAGGCGCACGCGGGTACCCCTCAGGGTCGACCCGCCTATCCAAGTAACAGTGTAAAGTCCAAGTATCCGTGTGTCCATAACATCAGAGAATCCGAGGTATCACCCTCGTTGAATCCCCCACTCGATGTATCCGTCAAGGTGACTCGGAGGAATCACCCTCACTGGGTCCACACTTGGTGTTGTGAACGACAGTGTCGTTATCGGAAGCGTGAAGAGGAATCACCCTCGATGACCACGACCAAATAGCTACTCTACAGAGTTAACATCAGGAGTGCTACAAGAGGTTTCACCCTCGGCACTCGATAATAACGCTGCAGTGTCGTTACAACTAAAGGGGGTGATGTGCGGTGTCGGGGCCTGGTCTTCAATCCCATTGATCAGGTCTTTTGACGATCCAGCGCGGCAGTCGGATAGTGGGGTCACTGATAGGTCTCTACCAGCCTAGACTAAACAGTTTAGGATATGCAGGTAATTATCAACAGCAGGTTACAATGAACAGGCTATGCATCAGAATAGGTAAAGCAGCAGCAGCAGCAACAATTCTAATGCAAGCGAGGAAATAGAATGGGCGATATCGGGATGATCATGGGGGGGGGGGGGGGCTTGCCTGGTTGCTCGGCGGCAAGGGCAAGGTTGTCAGTGGTGTCTTCAGGCTCCGAGCTGCGTCGGATCTATCGAGAGAGAAGAGGGGGAGGAAACAGTATAAATATAGAGCAAACATGAGCAACGCAGTACCATGAAACCGTGCAGTGCCGGGTGCGTTCTAATGTGTGGGTTGCACGTCACCGAGGAAGGAGAAATCCATCCGGAATGTTTTCCCGGTTTCGGACATTTGTCAGACAGATGACCGGAGAGGGACGTTTGCAGTTCGGATAGTTAGGGACGCGTGACTGACGAACGGACCGCGCATTTGGATTCGTCTCGTGTTCTGAGCAATTTTCATGTACAAAGTTTTTCGATCGGAGTTCGGATTAAAAGATATGATTTTCTAAAGTTTTTATTTGATTTCTGGAATTTATTTAATTTATTTAAATCAAACATTATCCGAAACAGTGTCGCTGACGTCAGCATACGTCAGGACTATGGGGTCCCACCTTCATAGGCTGTTAGGTTAATTATTGGTTAACTAATTAATTAACATTATAATTAAACTAATTAATTAAATTAGACTATCAACAGGGTTAATTAACTTAATTAATTAACTAATTAATTAATTATTACTTAATATTTTTTAATATTTATTTATTTCTTTCTTAAAACGTTCTGGCCGTGGGCCCTTCGGTCAGTGGCACGGGGCTTGGGGGCCCACCTGGCAGTGCCAGGAGGCCACACGAGCGCGCGGGCGCGGCGCGGCCAGGGGACAGGGCGCTGGGGCACGTTCGCGCCGGCGGCCACACCGAGGCTCGCACGGGCGGCCGGCCGGCGAGCAGGGACGGGTGCGAGCTCCGCGGGGTCAGCGGGTCCTGCCGTGCGACGCGGCCCGGGCGACGGCGAGACGACAAGGCGAGGGCGGCTGCAGGCTGCGCGCGATTCAGGCGAGGCGAACAGCGGGCGCGAGGCGAGCGTGGGCGGTCAGCGCGAGCCCGCACGGCTGCGGAGGCGACGAACGAGCGCGGCCAAGACGACCCGCGACGTCACCAGCCGGGCATGGCCCGGAACCGGAGCGGGCGAGTGAGCGGGCGTGGCCGGTGGTCGGCGTGCGCGCCGCGAGCAGTGGCGCAGGGAGCATGCGCGGTGCGGCGTGAGGACGCGACGGAGGGAGAGATGCGGCAGAGGGGAAGGGGCTCACGGCCGTTGCCGTGGAGGGGGTCGGCGAGGCTCGAAGAAGCCGTTCGGGAGGAGGTCGAGGCAGCGGTGGCCGGCGGCGTTGGTGGCGGGCGATCCGGCGAGGGCGACGGGACCGGGGGCGCTCGCCCGATCCAGAACGAGAGAGAGGGGGGGAAGAAGGGGATCGAGGGAGTGGGGGGGGCAGTGGGGGTGACGGGGATTGGGTTTTCCCCCTGGGATAAGGAGGAGGGGAGTAGGGTGCCGGCTGGCTGGCCTGGCTAGCCCATGTGGCCAGCTGGGCCAGCCCAGCGAAGGGGGGGGGGTTCCTTTTATTTTCTTTTACTTTTTTTTATTTATTCTTTTCTCTGTTTAGTAAATAGTTAGGACCCAAACCGAATTTTGTAAAAAGGGAGCCTAGTCAATAAATACCAGTGCTTTATTCCCTAACACCTAAAATTAGTTTGGGCAAACATCATTCCACTTAATTAGATTAATAAATGGTTATTAAATATTTTTTAGTCCTGTTTGAAGATGTTTGAGTCACTTACCCAACTCCAATGATGTTGGTTTCAATTTTAGAATTGTCTCTGATTTATTTGCTATTTAATGAACAATTTAGTTTCTATGTTGGACAACTTTTATTTTCCACTTTCATTTAAATTTGAATTTTGACTTAGGATTGAAATGCAATATGATGTTAACGATGATCTGCACCTGTTAATCATGCTGACTTGGCATTATCAAAATGGGATTACTGTGGCTAACCACTGGGGTGTTACAAATCTCCTCTACTAACAAGAATTCTCGTCCCGAGAATTAAGAGGTAGAAGGAAAAAGTTGGGTATCCGCACGAAGATTCTCTCGCGTTCCCAAGTGGCTTCATCTTCAGTATGATTTGACCACTGAACTTTGAGGACTTGGTAACCTTCTGACGGTCCGACGTTAAGCTTCATCGAGAATGCGGATCGGATGCTCCTATAAATAGGTCATCTTGCAATTTGAGCACCTCTTGATCCACAGCTCGGTGCGGAATTCTTTGAAGCATTGGAGTTGCGACACATGGAAACGCGTGGATATGGGAGAATTCGGCGGCAATTCCAATTTGTCCACCTGACCACGTCTAGCACTATGCGAAAAGGACCATGTAGCGTGGAGCTAGCTTGCCCTTGATTCAAAACGGTGAGTGCCTTTCATCGGGGTGACTCCAGATAAGCCTGATCACCAGGTTGATAAGTCAAACCCCATCGTTTGCGATCATGTTGCTCTTCTGGCGGTCCTGAGCCGCCTTAGGTTTTCCCGGACAATACGAACTTGCTCTTCGGCGTGTTGAATAATATCCGGACCCACGAGCGGTCGTTCCCCAGTTTCTGACCAATTCAGAGGGGTTCGACACTTACGTCCATAGAGTACTTCGAAGGGAGCCATTTTCAAGCTGGCTTGATACTGTTGTTTAAGAGAATTCGGCATACGGGAGAGATCTCCCACTTCTTGCCGAATGAAATAACACAAGCCCGAAGCATTTCTTCAAGCACTTGATTAACTCGTTCGACTTGGCCTTGAGATTGAGGGTGTAAGCTGAACTCCAAGTATATGAGTTCCCATAGTCTGTTGGGAAACTTTCCCAGAATTTTAGGTGAAAAGACCGCCACGGTCCGAACTGATCTCCTTCGGAATACCGTGGAGTGAAACAATTCTGGAGATATACAACTCTGCTAACTGACTAGCAGTGATAGTCCTTTTGACAGGCAGAAAGTGTGCAACTTTAGAGAGCTGGTCGACGATGACAAAGAATAGCATCGTGACCCTTCTGTGACTGGGAATTCCTGTAACGAAATCCATCTGAACCTTATCCCATTTCCATAGAGGAATAGAGTGAGAGTGGTTGCAGAATTCCAGCTGGCTTCTGATGTTCTGCTTTAACGCGTCGACACACATCACATTCAGCACATAACGAGCAATGTCCTGCTTCATTTTAGACCACCAGTACCTTTGACGGAGATCACGATACATCTTGGTGCTACCCGATTAATACAATGTGGTGTCATGTGCCTCCTTCATTACTTTGTCAGCTATGAGTTCGAAACGAGGTACCACAATGCGGTTTCTGAATACAAGGTTCCATCTTCAGACAGCGAGAAATCCCTGTACTTTACAAGGTGAAGGTCTTTCTTCATCAGATCAACTTCAGCATCTTTAGCTTGCGCATCCTTAACAGCTTTCTCAAGATCTGGTTGTATCACAAGGTTATTAAAGAACCCTGTGGAACAATACGCAAATTTAGCTTGCATAGTTGTTCAAAAAGACGAGGTTGAGCTCGCCTAACCATGAGTTTGTCGCAATAGGACTTGCGGCTTAAGCATCAGCCTCACGTTAGCCTTGCCAGGGGTATAGGATATACCCAAATCATAGTCCGCAATGGCCTCCATCCATCTTTGCTGACGGAGGTTTAGAGATGGTTGAGTGAACAAGTACTTCAGACTTTTATGATCCGTGTAGATCTCGCAACGATTACCGAGAAGGTAATGTCGCCACAACTGCATGCATGATCACAGCACTAGTTCTAGATCATGTACCGGATATTCTCTTCATGTGGCGCAACTGACGAGAGCCATAAGCAATCACTTTACGCTCTTGCATTAGGACAGCCCTAATCCTTCACGGGATGCTCACATAGTATCACAAAGTCTTTGTAGGTATCTGGAGGAGATAGTACTGGGGCAGATGTTAGCTTGTCTTTGAGTGCTTGAAAACTTTCCTGACATTTTTCTGTCCATTCAAACTTAACGCCCTTGTGAAGCAGATCATCAGGGCTTAGCAATCTTAGAAAATTTCTCACAAATCGACGCAATAGCTTGCTAGCCAGAAAACTTCTCACTTGCTTAACGTTCTTGGAGGAGTCACAGTCCAGAATAGCCTGAACTCGTTCTTGGTTAACGGCAAGCCATCTTTGGAAATCACATGACCAGGATGATTGTCACTTCGATAAACCAGAACTCGCATTTGGAGTATTTGCATACAACTGGTGCTCTCAGAGTCTTTCCAGTACTAACGGAGGTGTTCGGCATGTTCTTTCTTATTCTTTGAATAGACCAAATATCATCTAGATAAACCACGATGACTTATCGAGGTAATCCATGAAGATATAATTCATCAGACGGGAGAATGTGGCTGGAGCATTTGTTAGCCAAAAGACATAACAATATACTCATAGAACAATAGCGAGTAACGAAGGCGCTTCGGAATATCCTCTTCACGAACACGGATCTGTGTATCCCAATCTCAAATCAAGCTTAAGAATACTGAGGAACCGGCAAGTTGATCATACAAATCATTGATCCGGGGAAGCGGATATTTGTTCTGAATTGTGGCTTGGTTAATTGGGCCTAATCCTGAACCAATCGATTAGTTTCCATCCTTCTTCTTAACGAAGAGTGAAGGTGCTCCCCAAGCAAGGAACGGGCGGATGAAACCTTTCTTAAGTGACGTGTCAATTTCTCTTCCTTAAGTTTCAGAAGATGATGCAGAGGCATTTTATAAGGACGCTCACAATAGGAGTTGTGCAGGCTTCATCGATGACGAACTCACCAGCTCTAGCAGGGGTATTCCTGGAAGTTCTTCTGGAAAGACGTCTTGGAAATCACGAACAATTGGAATGTTCTCGATGCCTTCAGGAGGTGAAGCGTTCAATGCATTTAGAACATATATCTAGCTTCGGCGTCCTGCTCTGTACGAGCTGAGTATCTGACAGTCTGACCAAAGGTGTGTGAGGCGGACTGTTTCAGTGGCACAGTCAATCAAAGCTTTATGAGGCTTCAACCAGTCCATACCGAAATAATGTCTATGTTGGAGGTCTTGAGAGCATGAGTGAAACGGGGAAATCATCCTCCGATCACAATTGTGGTTACCGTGGCTAACCAGGGTAGTTTGCCAATTAGCCCCAGGTGAATGTATTACTAATGGGATGGACATCTCCTCAAAAAGTATATCATGGCTTCGCGCAAAACTTCGGACATGAAGGAGTGCGACGCTCCAGAATCAAAGAGGACTGAAGCTGGGATTGAATTCACTAGAGGGTGCCCATCAAATGTTGGGGTCCTGTCGAGCTTCTTCTATGTTAAACTTGGTTGACATGGACCCGAACTATCGCAGACGGCCTGGCATTAGAGCTTCTGAGACGACGGTTCGACAGCTCTTCTTGCAACCAACGGGAGGACATGGTGCATCCTGATGAAAAGCCATAGCATCAGGCGGTCCATCATGAACCGATAGCTGTCTTGGCGGTGAAGGCAAACGAGGTGCAACATATGACGGCCTTGGTGTTGGAGCAGGTCGGTGATGAACATTTGTGTGGGATCCAGACTCGACGTTTCTGAACAGGCTGACCCGAGGATAGCACACTCCATGAGTGCGCTTGAGCGACTCCTGGTACTCAGCAGACTGTTTCAATTTGGAAAGATTTGCTGACACGTTGCGAACTCTGAGCACCATGACAGCAAGTGCAAGTTTTTATTCGTACCAGTCCTTCGTTCTGGCCCAAAATCTTGAAGCAAGGGGGGATATTTTCAGAACTCCGGGTGGACGTGAGCACGAGAGCCTAATGTTGGAGTTAGTAAAATTTTAACCCGACTAGACGAGAGGTCAGAGTCCCAGAGTAAAGTCGAGGAGTAAAAGATCCTAATACCACCCAATTGGCGACGTGGGCCCGTAAGCCACACAGCCAAGTTATGTAACACAGTTTCCGGTTAGTAGACTCAACTCCGGCCAAGGAGTTGGAAAGGGGGGTTCCTACAGTCGTCGGCTCTGATACCAACTTGTGATGCCCCCGGCCCAATCGTGCACTAATCATCCCAAATGCACACCGATCAAGCCTAAGACTCACGGAAATATCACAACACAACTCTAATACATGAATAAAGTCATCAAGCTTTATTTACAAGCCAGGGGCCTCGAGGGCTCGAATACATAAGCTTGCGAACAGCGTCACCGGAAGCATCAGATATCTGTGTCGATTGAAACAGAAACTAAAGGCCTTTAGAAAGGCGGGCAAAATAAACACTAGTTCGAAAGGCGTAGGCCTCTGCTTGGGACCCTCCGATCCTACTCCTGGTCGTCAGTCAACTCTAGTAGTATCCATCCTCTGGGTATAGTAGTAGACGATCGACGGGGCATCTTGTCTCAGGGCTCCGTCTCTGGTCACATCAAACTGATATGGGGAGAAAAGGAAAACAAGCAACCGTGAGTACTCAAAAGTACTCAGCAAGCAAGGATCTACACTACATATGCAACATTTCAAGGGAGGCTGTATATGTGGACTGGGCTGCAGAAATGCCAGAATAGAGAGAAGGCCTAGTCCTATCGAAGACTAGCATCTTCAGCGGTCTTGCACAGTAGAAGAGAGTAGAACAGTACAATATAATGTAGCAGTTCATTAAGTCTCAACGAACCCAGAGATCCTTTCTCGACTCCCTGCGAGAAAGCAATCCCAGAGCCATACAGTCATCAACCTCGTCCGGAATCCCTTCTCGACCCCTGCGAGAAGCAATCCCAGAGCCATACATCAGGTCTCATCACAGGTATCCAGTTCTAGTTGTATCGATCGGGATACAACTCCGAGTGTCCTTTACCGTAGGACCGGCTATCGATAGAAATGTTCTTTTCCCTGCAGGGGTGCACCAACTTACCCACAACGCTCGATTAACTCCGGCCGACACACTTTCCTGGGTCATGCCCGGCCTCGGCCAAACGACACATCGCAACCCTACCTACAGCTCAGCAGGGGTCCCCGCCTTCTACATCCTAAGCGCAAGGGGGTCTTGGCCATCGCCCCTCGCCTCCGGGTCGTTGCGCACAGGGTGGATACCAGCATCGCCTCGGGTGGCCGACACGATCCGACCGTGCCGCCATGCTGAACTGGACGTCTGACAGAGCTTTCGGCTGATGCATACGATGCGAACGCCCATACTATGCCCACGTGATGGTTAGTGCTATCAGGCCAGAGGCCTGCTCGATCAAATATCCAAATCGTTAGGACTAGGGGCTTGCGGTAACAGCAGAGACTCACAAAAGATCTGACCCCGTCGCCCCGTCTCGAGGACTTGCTGCAAGGGTTAAGAATGCCCCGCCGCGCCTCGTATTCACCACTCGGGCACCACACTGGCACCCGTCTTCACAACACTCGCCACTCAGGCGCACGCGGGTACCCCTCAGGGTCGACCCGCCTATCCAAGTAACAGTGTAAAGTCCAAGTATCCGTGTGTCCATAACATCAGAGGAATCCGAGGTATCACCCTTGTTGAATTCCCACTCGATGTATCCGTCAAGGTGAACTCGGAGGAATCACCCTCACTGGGTCCACACTTGAGGTGTTGTACGACATCGTCGTTATCGTAAGCGGTAGGAGGAATCACCCTCGATGACCACGACCGAATAGCTACTCTACAGAGTTACACATCAGGAGTGCTAACGAGGTTTCACACTCGGCACTCGATATTAACGCTGCAGTGTCGTTACAACTAAAGGGTGATGTGCGGTGTCGGGGCCTGGTCTTCAATCCCATTGATCGGTCTTCTGACGATCCAGCGCGGCAGTCGGGATAAGTGGGGTCACTGATAGGTCTCTACCCAGCCAGACTAACAGTTTAGGATATGCGGTAATTATCACAGCAGGTTACAATGAACAGGCTATGCATCAGAATAGTAAAGCAGCAGCAGCAGCAGCAATTCTAATGCAAGCATGAGAATAGAATGGGCGATATCGGGATGATCAAGGGGGGGGGGGGGCTTGCCTGGTTGCTCGGCGGCAAGGGCAAGTTGTCAGTGGTGGCTTCAGGCTCCGGAGCTACGTCGGGATCTATCGAGAGAGAGAGGGGGAGGAACAGTATAAATATAGAGCAAACATGACCACGCAAAGTACGGCTACAACGTGCAGTGCCGGGTGCGTTCTAATGTGGTTGCACGTCCCGAGGAAGGAGAAATCCATCCGGGAATTTTTCCGGTTCCGGACATTTGTCAGACAGATAACCGGAGAGGGACGGTTGCAATTTCGGATAGTTAGGACGCGTGACGGACAAACGGACCGCGGATTCGGATTCGTCTCGTCGTTCTGAGCAATTTCATGTACAAAGTTTTTTCCGATCGAGTTACGGATTAAAAGATATGATTTTCTAAAGTTTTTATTGATTTCTGGAATTTATTTAATTTATTTAAATCAAACATTATCCGAAACAGTGTCTGCTGACGTCAGCAGGACGTCAGGACCAGTGGGTCCCACCTGTCATAGGCTGTTAGGTTAATTAGTGGTTAACTAATTAATTAACATTTAATTAAACTAATTAATTAAATTAGACTAATCTAAACAGGGTTAATAACTTAATTAATTAACTAATTAATTAATTATTAATCATTATTATTTTATTTATTTATTTCTTTCTTAAACGTTCTGGCCGTGGCCCGTTCGGTCAGTGGCACAGGGGCTTGGGCCCACCTGGCAGTGGCCCAGAGGCCACAACGAGCGCGCGGCGCGGCGCTGCCAGGGCGAGCGGGCGCTGGGCACGGTCGCATCGCGGCCACGCCAGAGGCTCGCACGGCGGCCGGCCGGCGAGCAGGGACGGGTGCGAGCTCGCCGCGGGGTCAGCGGTCCTGGCACGGCGACGCGGCCCGGCCGACGGCGGGGAACAAGGCGGGCGGCTGCGGGCGCGCGCGATCAGGCGAGCGGCAACAGCGGCGCGAGGCGAGCGTGGCGCGGTCAGCGCGAGCGCGCGCGCGGGCGTGCGGGAGCCGACGAACGGAGCGCTGCCACGCAGGGACGGGCGCGACGAGGTCGACCAGGGGCGGGGGGGCACGGCGCGGCGGGAACCGAGCGGGCGTGGCCGGTGCGAGGGAGCGCGCGCGAGCGGTGGCCGGGCGTGGTCCGCGTGCGCGAGCGCGAGCAGTGGCGCAGGGAGCATGCGCGGTGCGGCGTGAGGACGCGGACGGAGGGGAGAGATGCGGCAGAGGGAAGGGGCTCACGGCCGTTGCGTGGAGGGGGTCGGCGAGGCTCGAAGAAGCCGTTCGGGGAGGAGGTCGAGGCAGCGGTGGCCGGCGCGTTGGTGGCGGGCGATCCGGCAGGGCGACGGGATCGGGCGGCTCGCCCGATCCAGAAAGAGAGAGGGGGGAAGAAGGGATCGAGGGAGTGGGGGGGGGGGCAGTGGGGTGACGGGGATTAGGGTTTTCCCCTGGGGATAAGGAGAGGGGAGTAGGGTGCCGGCTGGGCGGCCCTGGCTAGCCCAGTGGCCAGCTGGGCCGAGGCCCAGCGAAGGGGGGGGGTGTTCCTTTTATTTTCTTAGCTTTTCTTTTTATTTATTCTTTTCTCTGTTTAGTAAATAGTTAGGCCCCAAACCGAATTTTGTAAAAAGGGAGACCTAGTCCATAAATACCAGTGCTTTATTCCCTAACACCTAAAATTAGTTTGGGCAAAACATCATTTCATACTTAAATTAGATTTAATAAATGGTTATTAAATATTTTTTAGTCGCTGTTTGAAGATGTTTGAGTCACTTACCCAACTCCAATGATGTTGGTTTCAATTTTAGAATTGTCTCTGATTTATTTGCTATTTAATGAACAATTTAGTTTCTATGTTGGACAACTTTTATTTTCCACTTTCATTTAAATTTGAATTTTGACTTAGGAGTTGAAATGCAATATGATGTTAACGATGATCATGCACTGTTAATCATGCGGACTTGGCATTATCAAAATGGGATTACTGTGGCTAACCACTGGGGGTGTTACAAATCTCCTCTACTAACAAGAATTCTCGTCCCGAGAATTAAGAGGTAGAAGGAAAAAGTTCGGGGTATTCCGCACGAAGATTATCCTCGCGTTCCCAAGTGGCTTCATCTTCAGTATGATTTGACCACTGAACTTTGAGGAACTTGGTAACCTTCTGACGGGTCCGACGTTCAGCTTCATCGAGAATGCGGATCGGATGCTCCTTATAAGATAGGTCATCTTGCAATTTGAGCACCTCGTGATCCACAGCTCGGTGCGGAGATTCTTTGAAGCATTGACGAAGTTGCGACACATGGAAAACGTCGTGGATATGGGAGAATTGCGGTGGCAATTCCAATTTGTATGCCACCTGACCACGTCTAGCAACTATGCGAAAAGGACCAATGTAGCGTGGAGCTAGCTTGCCCTTGATTCCAAAACGGTGAGTGCCTTTCATCGGGGTGACTCGCAGATAAGCCTGATCACCAGGTTGATAAGTCAAACCCCATCGTTTGCGATCATAGTTGCTCTTCTGGCGGTCCTGAGCCGCCTTGAGATTTTCCCGGACAATACGAACTTGTTCTTCGGCGTGTTGAATAATATCCGGACCCACGAGCGGTCGTTCCCCAGTTTCTGACCAATTCAGAGGGGTTCGACACTTACGTCCATAGAGTACTTCGAAGGGAGCCATTTTCAAGCTGGCTTGATAGCTGTTGTTGTAAGAGAATTCGGCATACGGGAGAGATTCTTCCCACTTCTTGCCGAATGAAATAACACAAGCCCGAAGCATGTCTTCAAGCACTTGATTAACTCGTTCGACTTGGCCTTGAGATTGAGGGTGATAAGCTGAACTCCAAGTAATATGAGTTCCCATAGCTGTTTGGAAACTTTCCCAGAATTTTGAGGTGAAAAGACCGCCACGGTCCGAACTGATCTCCTTCGGAATACCGTGGAGTGAAACAATTCTGGAGATATACAACTCTGCTAACTGACTAGCAGTGATAGTCTCTTTGACAGGCAGAAAGTGTGCAACTTTAGAGAGCTGGTCGACGATGACAAGAATAGCATCGTGACCCTTCTGTGACCTGGGAAGTCCTGTAACGAAATCTGAACCTTATCCCATTTCCATAGAGGAATAGGAAGTGGTTGCAGAATTCCAACTGGCTTCTGATGTTCTGCTTTAACGCGTCGACACACATCACATTCAGCAACATAACGAGCAATGTCCTGCTTCATTTTAGACCACCAGTACCTTTGACGGAGATCACGATACATCTTGGTGCTACCCGGATGAATAGACAATGGTGTGTCATGTGCCTCCTTCATTACTTTGTCAGTCATGAGTTCGAAACGAGGTACCACAATGCGGTTTCTGAAATACAAGGTTCCATCTTCAGACAGCGAGAAATCCCTGTACTTTACAAGGTGAAGGTCTTTCTTCATCAGATCAACTTCAGCATCTTTAGCTTGCACGTATTCGGATTCGTCTCGTCGTTCTGAGCAATTTTCTTGTACAAAGTTTTTCGATTGGAGTTACGGATTAAAAGATATGATTTTCTAAAGTTTTTATTGATTTCTGGAATTTATTTAATTTATTTAAATCAAACATTATCCGAAACAGTGTCTGCTGACGTCAGCATGACGTCAGGACCAGTGGGTCCCACCTGTCATAGGCTGTTAGGTTAATTAGTGGTTAACTAATTATTTAACATTTAATTAAACTAATTAATTAAATTAGACTAATCTAAACAGGGTTAATTAACTTAATTAATTAACTAATTAATTAATTATTAATCTTAATTATTATTTTTAATATTTATTTATGTCTTTCTTAAAACGTTTTGGCCGTGGGCCCGTTCGGTCAGTGGCACAGGGGCTTGGGCCCACCTGGCAGTGGCCCAGGAGGCCACAGCGAGCGCGCGGGCGCGGCGCGGCCAGGGGCGAGCGGGCGCTGGGCACGGTCGCGCCGGCGGCCACAGCCAGAGGCTCGCACGGGCGGCCGGCCGGCGAGCAGGGACGGGTGCGAGCTCACGCGGGGTCAGCGGGTCCTGGCAGCGGCGGACGCGGCCCGGGCGACGGCGAAGACGAGCAAGGCGAGGCGGCTGCGGGCGCGCGCGATGCAGGCGAGCGGCGACAGCGGGCGTGAGGCGAGCGTGGCGCGGTCAGCGCGAGCGCGCGCGCGGGCGTGCGGGAGCCGACGAACGGAGCGCGGCCACGCAGGGGTGGGCGCGCGACGAGGTCGACTAGGGCGCGGGGGGGCACGGCGCGGCGGGAACCGGAGCGGGCGAGTGAGCGGGCGTGGCCGGTGCGAGGGAGCGCGCGCGAGCGGTGGCCGGGCGTGGTCCGGTGTGCGGGAGCGCGAGCAGTGGCGCAGGGAGCATGCGCGGTGCGGCGTGAGGACGCGGACGGAGGGGAGAGATGCAGGCAGAGGGGAAGGGGCTCACGGCCGTTGCCGTGGAGGGGGTCGGCGAGGCTCGAAGAAGCCGTTCGGGGAGGAGGTCGAGGCAGCGGTGGCCGGCGGCGTTGGTGGCGGGCGATCCGGCGAGGGCGACGGGATCGGGGCGCTCCGCCCATCCGAACAGCGAGAGGGGGGAGAAGGGGATCGAGGGAGTGGGGGGGGGCAGTGGGGGTGACGGGGATAGTGGTTTCCCCCTGGGGATAAGGAGGAGGGGAGTAGGGTGCCGGCTGGGCGGCCTGGCTAGCCCAGTGGCCAGCTGGCCGAGGCCCAGCGAAGGGGGGGGGGGTTCCTTTTATTTCTTTTAGCTTTTCTTTATTTATTCTTTTCTCTGTTTAGTAAATAGTTAGGCCCCAAACCAAATTTTGTAAAAGGAGACCTAGTCCTAATACCAGTGCTTTATTCCCTAACACCTAAAATTAGTTTGGGCAAAACATCATTTCATACTTAAATTAGATTTAATAAATGGTTATTAAATATTTTTTAGTCGCTGTTTGAAGATGTTTGAGTCACTTACCTAACTCCAATGATGTTGGTTTCAATTTTAGAATTGTCTCTGATTTATTTGCTATTTAATGAACAATTTAGTTTCTATGTTGGACAACTTTTATTTTCCACTTTCATTTAAATTTGAATTTTGACTTAGGAGTTGAAATGCAATATGATGTTAACGATGATCATGCACTGTTAATCATGCTGACTTGGCATTATCAAAATGGGATTACTGTGGCTAACCACTGGGGGTGTTACACGATGGTCATTAGAAGATAGAGGGGATGCCTTCTGGGGCAACCCCAAGCTTAGTTGCTTGCCAGTCCTTGAATATTACCTTGGGGTGCCTCGGGAATCCCCAAGTTAGGCTGTTGCCACTCCTTATTCCTTCATCCATCGTGATCTCACCCAAAACTTGAAAACTTCAATCACACAAAACTTAAGGAAACCTTCGTGAGATTCGTTAGTATAATAATGCAAATCACCACTTTAAGTATTGTTGCAACCCATTCATATTTTATTATTGCATTGTACCTACTGTATTCTAACTTTACCATGGCTTATACCCCCCCCCCCCCGATACAATCCGTAGATTCATCAAAATAAGCACACAACACAATGAAAACAGAATCTATCAAAAACAGAACAATCTGTAGTAATCTGAACATTGATCGTACTTCTGTAACTCCAAAATTTCTGAAAAATTAGGACAACATGGGCAATTTCTATATCAATTATGTGTAAAAACATCTGAGCAAAAGCATGTTTCTATGAATTTACAAAATTCCATAACTGGGCGTAAAAGTTTATGTTTTTTAACAGAATCAAATCAACTATCACCCAAACCATCCTAAAGGCTTTACTTGGCACAAACACTAATTGAAACATAAAAAGCACAATCATAATAGTAGAATAATTGTGTACTTATTGAAAAACAGCAAGGAAACAACAAAAATTAAAGGATAACTATTGGGTTGCCTCCCAATTAGCGCTATTGTTTTATGCCCCTAGCTAGGCATAATGCATAGTTTGAAGTGTTATCATCTTTGGTTTTACTTCCATAATGTTCATGCTCAAGTTGCTTGAAATTCATAATTTTATTTCTAGGGGAAATAATTTTCGCGGGAGGAAAATACTTAGTAACAAAAGCATCTTTGCACTTATCCCAAGAACCAATACTATTTCAGGGCAAAGATGAAAACCAAATTTTTGCAGGATCCCGCAAAGAGAACTGGAATAATTTTAATTTCACAATATCATTGTCCACATCTTTTTTCTTTTGCATATCACACAATTTTACGAAAGTGTTTAGATGGGACATGCCATCCTCATAAGGATTACCAGAAAATTGTTCTTTCATAACAAGATTCAATAAAGTGGCATTAATATCATACGACTCCGCACTAGCGGCGGGAGGAGCAATCAGAGTACTAATAAAATCATTATTATTAGTATTAGAAAAATCACACAATTTTGTATTTTTTTGAGACATCATGACTACGCAAACAAAATAACAAGCAGGCAAAGAAGCAAACAACAAAAACACAAACAGAATTTTTGTATTTTTGTAAAAAAAAATTAGAAGTGGGGGAGATGAAAACAAGATGCAAGGAGATGAAAGTTTATGCTTAGGTACTTGATAGTTGTTGATGATGTCTCCTCGACAACGGCGCCAGAAATTATTCCTGCTACTTGTGAGCTGCGTTGGGATTTCCTCAAAGACGAGAGGATGATGCAGTACAGTAGAGATAAGTATTTCCCTTAGTTATGAGACCAGGGTTAGCAATCCAGTAGGAGAACCAAACAAAACTATGTAAACATTACCTGCACACAAACAACAAATACTTGCAACCCAACGCAAAGAGGGGTTGTCAATCCCTCAACGGTTATGAGCCAGATTAAATTGTATAGTTTTTGATAGATAGATCGGACAAAAACACAAAATAAAATAAATAAAAGAAAATTACAGTAAGGTATTTTGAGTTTTAATATATGATAAAAGATAGACCCGGGGCCCATAGTTTTCACTAGAGGCTTCTCTCAAGAAAATAGCGTACGGTGGGTAAACAAATTACTGTTGGGCAATTGATAGAAAAGCAAATAATTATGACGATATCCAAGGCAATGATCATACATAGGCATCACGTCCGAGACAAGTAGACCGACTCCTGCCTACATCTACTACTATTACTCCACACATCGACCGTTGTCCAGCATGCATCTAGTGTATTAAGTTCATGGAAAAACGGAGTAATGCCTTAAGCAAGATGACATGTTGTAGACAAGATAGACTCATGTATGAATAAACCCCATATTTTTACCCATAATAGCAACGATACATACGTGTTATGTCCCTTTCTGTCACTGGGATTGAGCACCACAAGATCGAAACCATTACAAAGCACCTCTTCCCATGGCAAGATAAATCAATCTAGTTGGCCAAACCAAACCAATAAATCGGAGAAGAAATACGAAGCTATAGTAATCATGCATAAAAGAGTTCAGAGAAAACTCAAAAAATATTCATGGATATATCTGATCATAAACTCACAATTCATCGGATCCCAACAAACACACCGCAAAAAGTCATTACATCAAATAGATCTCCAAGAACACCGAGGAGAACATTGTATTGGAGATCAAAAAGAGAGAAGAAGCCATCTAGCTACTAACTATGGACCCATAGGTCCATCGTAAACTACTAACGCATCATTGGAGGGGCAGCAAGGATGATATAGAACCCCTCCGTGATCGATTCCCCCTCCGGCAGAGTGCCGGAAAAGGCCTCCAGATGGGATCTCGTGGTTCTGGAACTTGCGGTGGCGGAAAAAGTATTTTGTGGACTCCTTTGTTGGTTTCACGATTTTAGAGAATTTATAGAGGTGGAGTTAGGTCAAACGGAGCCACGTGGGCCACACAATATACCAGGGCGCGCCTACCCCCATGGGGCGCGCCCTGGTGGCTTGTGGGCCCACGATCCATCGTCTGGTCTTCTCCCGAAGCTTATAGTGTCTCTTTTGTCCAGAAAAAATCTTCAAAAAGGTTCATGGCATTTGGACTTTGTTTGGTACTGATATTCTGCGAAACAAAAAATAAGCAAAAAAACAGCAACTGGCACTAGGCACTAAGTTAATAGGCTAGTCCCAAAAAAATGATATATTGTTGCTTGAAAGTGTATATAAAATATCCAACATTGATAATATAACAGCATGGAACAATCAAAAATTATAGATATGTTGGAGACGTATCAGTACGTGAAACTAGGTGGTATATATTTAGCAATAATGTAGTTAGCATAGTCTCCATACCAAGGAGTATTACGAGAACCATTTATAATAGCTAATTGTTCATCAGGAAAACTATCATCAATAGGTAATGGGTCATCAAGAACATTTCCCATTCTAGACAAATTATGAGCTACGGGGTTCTCAACTCCCTTTCTATCAATAATATGAAGTCAAATTCTTGTAGCAAAAGAACCCACCTAATCAACCTAGGTTTAGCATCTTTCTTTTCCATAAGGTATTTAATAGCAACATGATCTGTGTGAACAATCACTTTAGAATCAACTATATAAGATCTAAATTTATCACATGCAAACACAACTGCTAGAAATTCTTTCTTAGTAGTAGCATAATTTCTTTGAGCATTGTCTAGAGTTTTACTAGCATAATGGATAACATTTAATTTCTTATCAACTTTTTGTCCTAGAACAACACCAACGGCATAATCACTAGCATCACACATAATTTCAAATGGTAAGTTCCAATCAGGTGATTGAAAAATGGGTCCGGAGACTAAGGCTTTCTTAAGTATTTCAAAGGCTTCTACGCAATCATAATAAAAAACAAATGGAACATCTTTTTCAAAAGATTAGTAAGAGGCCTAGAAATTTTAGACAAGTCTTTGATGAATCTCCTATAGAAACCAGCATGACCAAGGAAACTTCTTATACCTTTAATATCTTTAGGACATGGCATTTTATCGATTGCATCAACTTTAGCTTTATCTACTTCAATACCTCGTTCAGAAATTTTATGCCCAAGGACAATACCTTCATTTACCATAAAGTGGCACTTCTCCCAATTCAAGACAAGATTAGTTTCTTCACATCTCTGCAAAACTCGATCAAGGTTGCTTAAGGAATCATCTAAAGAAGTCCCGTAAACAAAAAAATCATCCATGAAGGCCTCAACAATCTTTTCACAAAAATCAGAGAATATAGCAGTCATACATCTTTGAAAGGTAGCAAGTGCATTACATAAACCAAAAGGCATGCGTCTATAATCATAAGTTCCCAAAGGGCAAGTAAAAGTAATTTTATCTTGATATTCTTTTGACACATGCATTTGAGAAAAACCACAATATCCATCAAGGAAACAAAAGTGTGTATGCTTAGACAATCTTTCTAACATTTGATCGATAAAAGGCAAGAGGTAATGATCTTTTCTAATAGATTTGTTTAATTTCCTGAAATCAATTACCATCCTATAACCAGTTAGAATCATTTCTTAGGAACACAATGAACCAGACTTACCCATCTACTATCAGCTATGGGATAACTTATACCTGCTTCCAGAAGCTTTAATATCTCAGTTCTTACCACATCCTTCATCTTAGGATTCAACCATCGTTGATGATCAACAACTGGCTTGGCATCAGGTTCCATATTAATCTTGTGTTCACATAGAGAGGGACTAATGCCCTCAAGATCATCAAGAGTATATGCAATAGCAGCACGGTGCTTCCTCAGAGTTTTAAGTAATCTCTTTTCTTCATGGTCGGGAAGGTTATCACTAATAATAATAGGATATATCTTCTTTTCATCAAGATAGGAATATTTGAATGTATCAGGTAATTTCTTAAGTTCACACACGAGATCATCCTTAGGTGGAGGAGGACCGCCAAGAGTTTCAAGCGGCAAATTTTGTTTAAGGATGGGTGCTTGATTAAAGAATATTTCATTTATTTCCTTCATATGCATACTTTCATGGTCTTGCAAAAATTGTTCTAACGGATCAGTAGGAGGTACGACAATAGAAGAAAGACCAATTATTTCATCCTTACTAGGCAATTATTTATCATGAGGTTGCCTACGGAATTTAGAGAAATTAAACTCATGAGTCACATCACCAAATTTACACTGACTGTTTTCCTTTTGCAATCAATTTTAGCATTAAGTGTATTCAAGAAAGGTCTACCAAATATAATGGGACAAAAATCATCTTGTGGAGAACCAAGAACTAGAAAATCAGTAGGGTAATTGATCTTTCCACACAAGACTTCAACATCTCTAACAATCCCAAGCGGTTAAATAGTATCTCTATTCGCAAGCTTAATTGTAACATCAATATCTTCTATCTCAGCAGGTGCAGTTTCATTCATAATCTCTTGATATAAAGTAAAAGGAATAGCACTCTGATAAGCCACAAGTGTAGGGGATTAGTTGTAGCCTTTCCCGATAAGTAAGAGTGTCGAACCCAACGAGGAGCTAAAGGTAGAACAAATATTCCTTCAAGCTCTATCGACCACTGATACAACTCTACGCACACTTAACGTTTGCTTTACCTAGAACAAGTATGAAACTAGAAGTACTTTGTAGGTGTAAAGGGATAAGTTTGCAAGATAATAAAAGAACACGTAAATAAAAGCTAGGGGTTGTTTAGATAAAGAAACAATTAAATTAGTTTAGTAGAGAGCTTTTTGTCACAAGAAAGTTATTTGTCCCTAGGCAATCGATAACTAGACCGGTAATCATTATTGCAATTTCATATGAGGAAGAGGCATGAGCTAACATACTTTCTCTACTTGGATCATATGCACTTATGATTGGAACTCTAGCAAGCATTCACAACTACCAAAGATCATTAAGGTAAAACCCAACCATAGCATTAAGTATCAAGTCCTCTTTACTCCCATATGCAACAACCTACTTACTCGGGTATGTGTTTCTGTCACTCACGCCACCCACCAGAGGCGAATCATGAACGTATTGCAACACCCTACAGCGGGAATCCCACACGCTTGCACGACACGGAGGGCACCATAGGACAGCACCAAAATAAAACATACAACTCAAACCAATCACGAACATCAATCAACCCATAGGACAAAACGGATCTACTCAAACATCATTGGATAGCCACATATCATTGGATAATAATATATAGTGTTGAGCACCATGTTTAAGTAGAGATTACAGCGGGGAGAAGAGGTGTTACACTACTGCATAGAGGGGGGAGAGTTTTGATGATGGCGGCGAAGGTTTTGGTGTAGATCACCGTCACGATGATGGCCCCGGCGGCGTTCCGGCGCCACCGGGAGAGAGGGGGAGAGCCCCCCTCCTTCTTCTTCTTCCTTGACGTCCCCCTAGATGAGAGGAGGGTTTCCCCTCTGGTCCTTCAACTCCATGGCGGCGGAGGGGCGGGAGCCCCTCCGAGATTTGATCTATCTCTCTGTTTCTCTTCTGTTTCGCGTCCCTGTTTTCTGACCTTTCACCGTTTCTTAAATTCCCGGAGATCCGTAACTCCGATTGGGCTGGAATTTTAACATGATTTTCTTATGGATATTATCTTTCTTGAAATGAAAGAAGGGCTCCAACCGCCTTATAGGGGCCCACAAGCGTCCTGGCTACGCCCAGGGTAGGGGCGCGCCCCTCGAGCTTGTGGGGCCCTCGGGCAACGTCTCGCGTTGACTCTTTTTCCCAAAAATCACAAATATTCCAAAATAAATCTCCATAAATTTTTATCGCGTTTGGACATCGTTTGATATGGATATTCTGCGAAACAAAAAACATGCAATAAACAGGAACTGGCACTGGGCACTGGATCAATATGTTAGTCCCAAAAATAATATAAATTGTTACCAAAAGTATATGAAAGTTGTAGAATATTGGCATGAGACAACCAAAAATTATAGATACGACGGAGACGTATCAGCATTCCCAAGCTTAATTCTTGCTCGTCCTTGAGTAGGTAAATGATAAAAAATATAATTTTTGATGTGGAATGCTACCTAGCATAATCTTGATCATATAATCTAATCATGGCATGAATATTAAGACACGAGTGATTCAAAGCAATAGTCTATAATTTGACATGAAGACATCAATACTCAGGCATCCCAACAAACAATCATGTCTTTCAAAATATCAATGCTAAAAGAACGTTATCCCTACAAAATCATATAGTCTTGTCATGCTCCATCTTCTTAACACAAAGTATTTATCATGCACAACCCCGATGACAAGCCGAGAAATTGGTTCGTACTTTTTAACGCACTTTAGCTTTTTCAACCCCCACACAATACATGAGCGCAAGCCATGGATATAGCACTATGGGTGGAATAGAGTATGGTGATAGAGGTAATATGGAGAAGACAAAAAGGAAGAAAGTCTCACATCGACGCGGCTAATCAATGGGCTATGGAGATGCCCATCAATTGATGTCAATGCGAGGAGTAGGGATTGCCATGCAACGGATGCACTAAGAGCTATAAGTGTATGAAAGCTCAAACTGAAAACTAAGTGGGTGTGCATCCAACTTGCTTGCTCATGAAGACCTCGGGCATTTGAGGAAGCCCGTCATCGGAATATACAAGCCAAGTTCTATAATGAAAAATTCCCACTAGTATATTAAAGTGACAACATAGTAGACTCTCTATATGAAAAACATGGTGCTACTTTGAAGCACAGTTGTGGAAAAGGATAGTAACATTGCCCCTTATCTCTTTTTCTCTCTTTTTTTATTTTCTTCTTTTTCTTTTGTTAGGCTCTTTTTGGCCTCTCTTTTTTCCTTTTTTTCTTTTTTATTTTCGTCCGGAGTCTCATCCTGACTTGTGGGGGAATCATTGTCTCCATCATCATTTCCTCACTGGGGCAATGCTCTAATAATGATGATCATCACACTTTTATTTACTTACAACTCGATACAACTAATACATGATGACTCTATATGGATGCCTCTGGCAGTGTACCAGGATGTGCAATGATCTAGCCTAGCAAAGATATCAAAATATCATGCTAGCTATCTTACGATCATGCAAAGAAATAAGAAAATGAATGCTCAAGTCATCTATATGATGATGATGGAAGTTGCATGGCAATATATCTCGGAATGACTATGGAAATGCCATAATAGGTAGGTATGGTGGCTGTTTTGAGGAAGATATAATGAGGCTTATGTGTGATAGAGCGTATCATATCATGGGGTTTGGATGCACCGACGAAGTTTGCACCAACTCTCGAGGTGAGAAAGGGCAATGCACGGTACCGAACAGGCTAGCAAATTGTGGAAATGTGAGAGTGCGTATAATCCATGGACTCACATTAGTCATAAAGAACTCCCATACTTATTGTGAAAGTTTATTAGCCCTCCAAGCAAAGTACTACTACACATGCTCCTTGGGGGATAGATTGGTAGGTAAAGACCATCGCTCATCCCCGACCGCCACTCATAAGGAAAGACAATCAATAATAAATCATACTCCAACTTCTTAGCATAACGAGAGACTATACGTGCATGCTTCGGGAATCACAAACCTTAACACCAATATTCTTACTAAACCACAATAATTCACTAGTACCTCCCACATATTACCATCTCTATATCGCAAAACTATTGCAAGGAATCAAACATATCATATTCAGTGATCTACAAGTTCTATGTAGGATTTTCTGACTAACCATGTGAATGACCAATTCCTATTGACTCTCTAAATAGATATAAGTGAGGCAAGAGAGTTTAATTCTTTCTACAAAAGACTTGTCCATGCTCTAATAATTATAAGTGAAGCAAAAGAGCATTCTACAACTGGCGGTTTTCTATGTGTAGAGAAACAGGTAATCCAAACTTCAAATGATATAAGTGAAGCACATGAAGCATTCTATAAAGGCATACTCAAAAGATATAAGTGAAGTGCAAAGAGCATTCTATAAATCAACCAAGGACTATCTCATACCTGCATGGTTCATTATTAAAATAAAAAATAAAATGCACACGACGCTCAAAGAATTTACGCATATCATGTGAACAAAAAAAACGAGACATACCGATAATTGTCGAATAAAGAAGGGATGCCTACCGGGGCATCCCCAAGCTTAGACGCTTGAGTCTCCTTGAATATTTACTTGGGGTGCCTTGGGAATACCCAAGCTTAAGCTCTTTCCTCTCCTCATTCTTCTCATATCAATACCTCCTCGATCTTTGAAAACTTCATGCACACAAAACTTAACCGAACTTTTTATTAGAGGGGTTAGTACATATAACATCAAATCCCATCATGTACTGCTGTAACATTATTGTATAATTATAATCAATCATTACCTACTGTATGCTATCACAATTTTATGGCCCCAAGTCAAAGGAGGCTCAACAAGATTTCAAACATACGCAAATAATGAAACTATAACAACAATCTGTGAAAATAGGACAGTCTGTAAAGATGCAGATGCTACATATACTTCTGGAACTCAAACAATTCTGAAAACTTAGTACAAAATAAAAAATTTGCATAGCATTATTGTGTAAAAATTTCAGAAATTTTGCATCTTCAATTAAAAAAATGTAAATTCATGCACTAAAGCAAAAGTTTCTGTTTTTGCACCGCACATACCAAATAGGCAATCTAATCATCCCAAAGGAAAATCTTGGCACATTATTTTTATAATACAATGGATTTGTACAAGGGGATAATTATTTTTGTGAGAAACTTCCATGAAAAATTCTGCATTGTTTCCATGAGCATGAACACAAGTGTTCAAGGTCGACCCTCACTTCTCCAATGCATAACCTTCCAATCGCTTCTATTTTTCAAAAAGTTTTTAGGTTCCCCTCTATATTTTTTTTACTTTTTAAAAGCACATAACAGAATAAAAATGACTCTCTAAAACTTCCGGGTTGTCTCCCTGGCAGCGCTTTCATTAAAGCCATTAAGCTAGGCATAAAGTGCTCAAGTAATTGATCCACCCGGATCCCAAGGTATATCAAAGCTAATTTTAATTAACAATGATTTGTATTTTAGTATTGAGCACAAATTAATATATATCATGCAACAACAAAGTCTAACTCTCTTCCTATGCATCGGCATGTCATAAAAGAACAATTCATGCAAACAAAGTAAAGCCCAATGCATAGTATAAACAGTTTCTTGCAATTTTATCGTATTGGAAACATAGAGAGGTGGAGATGTAGTTCCTCTCTCATAATAATTAGAAGTAGGAGAAGCAAGCACATGTATATTATATTCATCAAAATCATCATGTGTAATAGTAAAACGCAACCCATCAATATAATCCTTAATAAGTGCAAACTTCTCCGATATAGTGTAGTTGGGAGAATTCAAAAAGATAATATGACTACCATGTGTGGGTGCAATAGCAACATTTTCATTCTTAACATAAGGAACCATAGCAAGTTAATCTCCATAAGAATAATTCAAATTGGCATCTTGGCCACAAGCATAGCAAGCATCAATTTCATCAAAAAGGGATATTTCAAACGAATCCAAGGGATCATAGCAATTATCATAGCATTCATCCTTTAGTAAGCACGAAGGAAAATTAAACAATGTATGAGTTGAAAAGTTACTCTCATTAGAAGGTGGGAACGGGTGATCAATCCGCTCTTCCTCCTTTTGTTCTTCGCTCTCCTCCTCATCTTTTTCATCTAATGAGCTCACAGTGTCATCAATTTCTTCTTCCATATATTCCTGCAAAATATTAGTCTCTTCTTGGACAGCGGAGACTTTCTCAATAAAATGATCAATATCGGCACTGTATCTATAATTCTCATAGCAATATTTAAGTATAGCAAAATTTTCAGGTCTATAAACAGCATCATCAAAATCTTCATACTTTTCAAACAAAGATTCAATTTCATAAGCACCCTTAAAATCAACAAATTCTTCTATTCATTCCACATCATAGCAATCATATATACCATTAGCATAAGGAGCCAAGGTTTCATTATCATTTCATTAAATTCACATGAAAAGGGAAGGTGTGGAGCCTTCATCCTAGAGCAACAAGTATAATGATATCTCAAGCATAGATCCCAAGCATACCAATGCAACATTTCAATTTGATCCCATAAGAGTTTCCATTTTTAGGTCAAGCCATAATCCCTAAATTATTCACATTGATCCAACGTGTCTCCCATTATCAAGTTGAATGGAGTTTTCTCAGGATTATCAAAGTAGTGTTTAATATTTTTTACATAACGAGCATCGAGGGTTTTAGGAGGTTCCCCATCTCCATGAGTAGCAAGTACACCTAATTTTTTTGGTACTTTGTCTTCCATATCCATAACTTAAAATAAAGCACAACTTAGAACAGAAAATAAAAACTACTTAGTGATAAAGCAAACAAGCACACACGAGAATATTCACCCCACGCTATTGCTCCCTGGCAATGGCGCAAGAAAAAGGTATTGATAACCCACAAGTGTAGGGGATCAGTTGTAGCTTTTATCGATAAGTAAGAGTGTCGAACCCAATGAGGAGCTAAAGGTAGAACAAATATTCCCTCAAGTTCTATCGACCACCAATACAACTCTACGCACACTTAACGTTGGCTTTACCTAGAACAAGTATGAAACTAGAAGTACTTTGTAGGTGTAAAGGGATAAGTTTGCAAGATAATAAAGAACACATAAACAAAAGCTAGGGGCTGTTTAGATAAAGAAACAATTAAGTTAGTTTTAGTAGAGAGCTTTTTGTCACAAGAAAGTTATTTGTCCCTAGGCAATCGGTAACTAGACCGGTAATCATTATTGCAATTTTATATGAGGGAGAGGCATGAGCTAACATACTTTCTCTACTTGGATCATATGCACTTATGATTGGAACTCTAGCAAGCATCCGCAACTACCAAAGACCATTAAGGTAAAACCCAACCATAGCATTAAGTATCAAGTCCTCTTTACTCCCATACGCAACAACCTACTTACTCGGGTATATGTTTCTGTCACTCACGCCACCCACCATAAGCGAATCATGAACGTATTGCAACACCCTACAAAGGGAATCCCACACGCTTGCGTGACACGAAGGGCACCATAGGACAGCACCAAAATAAAACATACAACTCAAACCAATCACGAACATCAATCAACCCATAGGACAAAATGGATCTACTCAAACATCATAGGATAGCCACATATCATTGGATAATAATATATAGTTTTGAGCACCAAGTTTAAGTAGAGATTACAGCGGGGAGAAGAGGTGTTACACCGCTGCATAGCGGGGGAGAGAGTTGGTGATGACGGCAGCGAAGTTGTTGGTGTAGATCGCCGTCACGATGATGGCCCCGGCGGAGTTCCGGCACCACCTGGAGAGAGGGGGAGAGATCTCCCCTCCTCCTTCTTCTTCCTTGACCTTCCCCCTAGATGGGAGGTGGGTTTCCCCTCTAGTCCTTGGACTCCATGGTGGCGGAGGGGCGGGAGCCCCTCTGAGATTGGATCTATCTCCCTGTTTCTCTTCTGTTTCGCGTCCCTGTTTTCTGGCCTTTCACTGTTTCTTAAATTCCTGGTGATCCATAACTCCGATTGGGCTGAAATTTTAACATGATTTTCTTCCGAATATTATATTTCTTGAGGCGAAAGAAGGGCACCAACCGCCTTACAGGGGCCTCACAAGCCTATTGACCGCGCCCCTCAAGCTTGTGGGCCCCTCAGGCATCGTCTCACATTGATTCTTTTTCCCAAAAATCACAAATTCTAAAATAAATCTTCGTAAATTTTTATCGCGTTTGAACTTCATTTGATATGGATATTCTGTAAAACAAAAAACATGCAACAAACAAGAACTGGCACTGGGCACTGGATCAATATGTTAGTCCGAAAAATAATATAAATTGTTGCCAAAAATATATGAAAGTTCTAGAATATTGGCATGAAACAATAAAAAATTATAGATACGATGGAGATGTATCACACTCACACTAGCACCCAAATCACATAAACCATGATAACAATGATCTCCTATATTAACTGAAACAACAGGCATGCCAACTACATGTTTATTCTTATCTTTAGTATTAGGCTTAGCAATTGTAGTAGCTTCATAAAAGAAGTAAATAACATGCCCATCAATATTATCGACCAAGAGATCCTTAACCATAGCAATATTAGGTTCAACTTTAATTTGTTCACAGGTCTAGGTGCTCTAATATTACTTGTGTTAACCACAGTTGAAACTTTAGCATGTTCCTTAATCCTAACAGGGAAAGGAGGTTTTTCTATATAAGCAGTGGGCACAACTAGGTCAACATTGTAAATGATAGTTTCATCTTTAACTATAACAGGCTCCTAAATATTTTCTTTAATAGGGGGTGATATTTAAACCACTTCTCCTTAGGGAGATCAACTTGAGTAGCCAATGATTCACAGAAAGAGGCTACTATCTCAGAGTCAAGTCCATATTTAGTGCAAAGCTTATGAAAAGCATCGGTGTCCACGAAAGATTTAACACAATCAAACTCAAGTTTTATACCTGACTCTTTACCTTTGTTGAGTTCCCAATCTTTAGAGTTGCATTTTATTCTTTCTAGAAGATCCTTCTTGAATTTAATAGTTTTCTTCATGAAGGAACTAGTAGAAGAAGAATTGAGCATGGATTGATCATTATGAGAAAGCCGAGCATAAAAATTATGTATGATAATTTCTCTTGAGAGCTCATGATTGGGGCATGTGTACATCATGTACTTAAGCCTCCCCCAAGCTTGAGTGATACTTTCACCTTCACGAGGCCAAAAATTATATATATAAGTCCGATCACGATGAACCAGATGCATAGGATAAAACATATGATGAAATTCCAATTTCAATTGGTTCCAATCACGTTCCAATATCATCACATAACCTATACCATGTGAATGCCTTTCCCTCCAAAGATAAAGGGAAAACCTTCTTCTTAATTCCATCCTCGGATAAACCTGCAAGCATAAATAACCACAAACTTCATCCACATAGATTAACTGCATATCGGGATGTATTGTTCCATCTCCTGCATAACGATTAGCTAGCAATTTCTCTATCATACCCGAAGGAATCTCATAATAAATATTTTCAGTAGGGGTAATAGGTTGAGGGGTAACTCTAATCGCTTCTGGTCGAGGTGAAGATACCCCGAACAAATCCCTCAAAGGATTACTTTCCGTAGTTACAAGAGAAAGTAAATTTCAGCACATAATATAAATGTTTCCTTACCAAATTCGACTCACCAAAGGCGCTTCACTCCCCGGGAACGGCGCCAGAAAAGAGTCTTGATGACCCCCAGGTATAGGGGATCAATCGTAGTCCGTTGATAAGTAAGAGTGTCGAACCCAACGAGGAGCAGAAGGAAATGACAAGCGATTTTCAGCAAGGTATTGTTTGCAAGCACTGAAATTATCGCTAACAGATAGTTTGATAGCAAGGTAATTTGTAATGAGCAACAAGTAGCAATTGTAACAAAGGTGCAGCAAGGTAGCCCAATCCTTTTTATAGCAAAGGACAGGCTGGAACGGTCTCTTATAGTAAGCAAAGCATTCTTGAGGACACACGGGAACTTCATCTAGTCACTATCAGGTTCGTTTGATTCGCATTCGCTACATTGATAATTTGATATGTGGGTCGACCGGTGCTTGGGTGTTGTTCTTACTTGAACAAGCCTCCCACTTATGATTAACCCCTCTCGCAAGCATCCAAAACTACGAAAGAAGAATTAAGATAAATCTAACCATAGCATGAAACATATGGATCCAAATCAGCCCCATACGGAATAGCGCATAAACTAGGGTTTAAGATTCTATCACTCTAGCAACCCATCATCTAATTACTGCTCTGCAATGTCTTCCCTTAGGCCCAAGTATGGTGAAGAGTCATGTAGTCTACATTCACATGACACCACTAAGGGAATCACAACATACATATCATCAAAATACTTGACTCCTTACCTTCGCCGTGTTCCCAATCATCAGAGTTGCGTTTAATTCTTTCTAAGAGATCCCATTTGGATTCAATAGTCTTCTTCATAAAAGAACCAGTACAAGAAGTATCGAGCATAGATTGATCATTACGAGAAAGCCGAGCATAAAAATTCTGAATAATAATTTCTCTTGAGAGCTCATGATTGGGGCATGAATATAACATTGACTTAAGCCTCCCCCAAGCTTGAGCGATACTTTCTCCTTCACGAGGCCAAAAATTATATATATAATTTCGATCACAATGAACGAGATGCATAAGATAAAACTTCTGATGAAATTCAAATTTCAATCGGATGTAATTCCAAGTCCCAATATCATCGCATAGACTATACCATGTCAATGCCTTCTCCTTCAAAGATAAAGGGAAGACCTTCTTCTTGACTTCATACTCGGGCAAACCTGCAAGCTTAAATAGTCCACAAACTTCTTCCACATAGATTAGATGCAAACCAGGATGTAGTGTTCCATCTCCTGCATAAGGATTAGCTAGCAGTTTCTCTATCATACCCGAAGGAATTTCATAATAAATATTTTCAGTAGGTGCAGTAGGTTGAGGGGCAACTCTTTGCTCTTCCGGTCGGGGTGAAGATACCCTGAACAAACCCCTCAAAGGATAATGTTCCATAGTAACAAGTGACAGTAAATTTCAGCACGTAATATAAATGTTTCCTTACCAAATTCCACACACCAAAGGCGCTTCACTCCCCGGCAACGGCGCTAGAAAAGAGCCTTGATGACCCACAAATATAGGGGATCTATCGTAGTCCTTTTGATAAGTAAGAGTGTCGAACCCAACAAGGAGCAGAAGGAAATGACAAGCGGTTTTCAGCAAGGTATTTTCTGCAAGCACTGAAATTATCGGTAACAGATAGTTTTGTGATAAGATAATTCATAACGGGTAACAAGTAACAAGTGTAACAAAGGTGTAGAAAGGTGGCCCGATCCTTTTTGTAGCAAAGGATAAGCTTGTACGAACTCTTATATAAAGCAAAGCGCTCCCGAGGACACATGGGAATTGTTGTCAAGTTAGTTTTCATCATGCTCATATGATTCGCGTTCGTTACTTTGATATGTGGGTGGACCGGTGCTTGGGTGCTGTCCTTACTTGGACAAGCCTCCCACTTATGATTAACCCCTCTCGCAAGCATCCACAACTACGAAAGAAGAATTAAGATAAAATCTAACCATAGCATTAAACATGTGGATCCAAATCAGCCCCTTACGAAGCAACGCACAAACTAGGGTTTAAACTTCTGTCACTCTAGCAACCCATCATCTACTTATTACTTCCCAATGCCTTCACCTAGGCCCAAATCATGGTGAAGTGTCATGTAGTCGATGTTCACATAACACCACTAGAGGAAAGACAACATACATCTCAGCAAAATATCGAACGAATACCAAATTCACATGATTACTTATAACAAGACTTCTCCCATGTCCTCAGGAACAAATGTAACTACTCACAAAGCATATTCATGTTCATAATCAGAGGGGTAATAAATATCATTAAGGATCTGAACATATGATCTTCCACCGAATAAACGAACTAGCATCAACTACAAGGAGTAATCAACGCTACTAGCAACCCACAGGTACCAATCTGAGTTTTGAGACAAAGATTGAATACAAGAGATGAACTAGGGTTTGAGAGGAGATGGTGCTGGTGAAGATGTTGATGGAGATTGACCCCCTTTCGATGAGAGGATCGTTGGTGATGACGATGGCTTCGATTTCCCCCTCCCGAAGGGAAGTTTCCCCGGCAGAACAACTCCGCCGGAGCCCTAGATTACTTCTGCCCAGGTTCCGCCTCGAGACGGTGGCGCTTCGTCCCGAAAGCTTCCTTCTAATTTTTTCTAGGTAAAAACCCTACATATAGCAGAAGATGGACACCGGAGACCTGCCAGGGGGCCCGCAAGCCCTAGGGGCGCGCCCCCCAGGCTTGAGGCCACCTGGTGGGTCCCCCTCTAGTATTTCTTCGCCCAATATTTTTTATATATTCCAAAATAATTCTCCGTAATTTTCAGGACTTTTGGAGTTGTGCAAAATAGGTCTCTCAGATTTGCTCCTTTTCGGTCCAGAATTCCAGTAGCCGGCACTCTCCCTCTTCATGTAAATCTTGTAAAATAAGGGAGAAAAGGCATAAGTATTGTACCATAATGTGTAATAGCAGCCCATAATGCAATAAATATCAACATAAAAGCATGATGCAAAATGGACGTATCAACTCCCCCAAGCTTAGACCTCGCTTGTCCTCAAGCGGAAACCGAAATCGATAATCATGTCCACATGTTTAGAGATAGAGGTGTCGATAAAATAAAATACAAACATGAAGGCATCATGATCATCTTTAGAATAGCAACATATATTGTCATATAATTTCTTATGCTAAAGTAACAATTCATTCACAAGGTAAAGTATGAAACAAGAACTTTATTGAAAACCAACAAACTATGATCTTGGTTATTGAAACAATTTCAATTTATCATAACATCGGAAAGAGTCAATGTAAGAGCTTTTGTTTAGCAAGTTTCACATATTCAACTATCATTTAGTCTTTCACAATTGCTAACACTCACGCGATACTTATGAGATCAAAGTTTCAATCGGACACAGAGAAATATAGGGGCTTATAATTTCGCCTCCCAAACTTTTACCTTAAGGGTAACATCAACAATAATAGTTTATGAATATCTACATCCGAGTTGATATATATATCTGGATCTCCCCCAACATATAGTGCTTGACAAAAAGACAAAGTATAAAAAGAAGAGGTGATGATCACCATGACTCTTGTATAAGGGTAGGAGATAAATAAAAGATAGGCCCTTCGCAGAGGGAAGCAGAGGTTGTCATGTGCTTTTATGGTTGGATGCATAAAATCTTTATGTGAAAGAACATCACTTTATATTGCCGCTTGTGGTAAAGAACTTTATTATGCAGTCCGTCGCTTTTATTTCTTCCATATCACAAGTTCGTATAAAGCTTATTTTCCTCACACTAAAAGATCATACATATTTAAAGAGCAATTTTTATTGCTTGCACCGATAACAACTTACTTGAAGGATCTTGTTCAATCCATAGGTAGGTATGGTGGACTCTCAGGGCAAAACTGGGTTTAGGGATTTTGGATGCACAAGTAGTATCTCTACTTGGTGCAAAAGATTTGGCTAGCATAGGATGGGAAGCAAGCTCAACATGGTGGAGGATCCATGACAATATAACTTCTATTCGGATATAAAGAAACATAACCCATTATGTTGTCTTCCTTGTCCAATTTCAACCTCTTAGCATATAATATTTTAATGAGTGCTCACAATCACAAAAGATGTCCAAGATAATGTATTTATATGTGAGACCTCTCTTTCTTTATTACTTCCTATTAATTGCAACAATGAACAAAACTATGTTTGTCAACTCCCAACAAATTTCATACGGCATACTTTTTATATGTGAAGTCATCACTTCCTATAAGATCATTATATAATTTCTTTTTTTCTTTTTTTTCTTTTTTTCTTTTACTCAAGATCATAGCAAGAAAGCAAATCCCTCAACTCAAAACTAGTCTTTATTATATAACTCTCGGACTCGATTACATAGAGGGAACACAAAGCAAAACTCAAAGCTAGATCATACTAAAACTTTATTCTACTAAACCGAGATATAACCAAAAGGATCGAACTAAGAAAAACGATAAAGGTAAAGATGTGATGGTGATACGATACCGGGGCACCTCCCCCAAGCATGGCAGTTGCCAAGGGGAGTGCCCATACCCATGTACTTAGGTCTCTTTCTTCGGAGGTGGTGATGCAATCTTCTTGGCAATAATACCCTTCAGGATGTGAGTTTATTCCTCAAGCCTATTGACTTGCTGTTTGAGATCCATTATTTCCTTACGGAGTTTTCCTGTGACGGCTAGAGCTTCGATCACCCATGGATGCTTCCTGACTGCAGGGGAAAAAGCAACACTCTTTTCATGTTATCCTAAGAGAGAAATCTAGCATTGGGAGGTATGACCGAATTCGGTGTTGCTGAGCTCTGGAGTTCCTCAAGTATGGCTCCAGGTTGAGGGTGAGAGGTAACTTATTGATCCTCCTCCATGGCATCCACTCTTTTCAGGTCAGCCTCCATCTCTTCCTCCGTTGACCACCCAAAGTGGTCATCTTCGTTGTATGCTCTTGGCTCCGGTATTGGGTGAGAGACACGACTCTCCCCGACCGACTCTTGCGAAGACATCTTGCTCCAAATCTACTGTAGAATTAGCTAAACACAAGAACAGAGGATATTACCATGATACAGTGGTCAAAACCTTCGGCAGATTATATAATGAATTTTTACCGACCAAAAGGAGTGTACTACAAGAAAACGGAGTCCGGAGGGCACACGAGGTGGCCACAAGCCTGGGAGGCGCGCCCAGGGGGTAGGGCGCGCCCCCAGGGCTTGTCGCCTCCTCGTGCACTTTTCGGACTACTTTTTTAAATATTCCAAAACGGAGTAAAATTGCTTTTGGAAAACTTTTGGAGTCGGTTTACTTACCGTATCACATACCTATTCCTTTTCGGAGTCTGGAGCGTTCTGGTAGATATCCCTTATGTACTCCTCCGGTGTTATGGTATTAACAATATTAGTTTCAACATTTACGGGAGTACCTGATGTATAATGTTTGATTCTTTGCTCGTTTACCACCTTCGGGTTATTTCCTTCGGCATTGTTGATCTTGATGACACCGGAATGATAAACTTCCTCGATAATGTAAGGCCCTTCCCATTTAGAGAGAAGCTTTCCTGCAAAAAATCTTAAACAAGAATTGTATAGCAAGACATGGTCACCTGCATTAAATTCACGCTTTTGTATCCTTTTATCATGCCATCTTTTAACTTTCTCTTTAAACAATTTGGCATTTTCATAGGCTTGGGTTCTCCAATCATCAAGTGAGCTAATGTCAAACAACCTATTCTCACCGGCAAGTTTGAAATCATAGTTGAGCTCTTTAAATGCCCAATAAGCTTTATGTTCTAATTCAAGAGGTAAGTGACTAATACGTCTCCAACGTATCTATAATTTTGTTTGTTCCATGCTATTATATTATCATTCTTGGATGTTTTACAATCATTTTATAGCAACTTTATATCATTTTTTGGGACTAACCTATTGACATAGTGCCCAATGCCAGTTGCTATTTTTTGCTTGTTTTTTACTTCGCAGAATATCAGTACCCTTCGGAGTCCAAACGCAGCGAAACTTTTTGGAGAATGTTTCTGGAACAGAAGACACCTGTTGGGCCAAAGAAGTACCAGAGGAGGGCTCTGAGGGGAGAACAACCCACCTGGGCATGCCCTGGTGGGTTGTGCCCACCTCGGCCGCCTCCCGCACCGCCTCTTTGCTCTATAAATACCCCGAAAATCCAAAAACCCTAGGGGAGTTGATGAAACACAATTCCAGCCACCGCAAGTTCCAGAACCACCAGATCCAATCTAGACACCATCACGGAGGGGTTCATCATCCCCATTGGTGCCTCTCCGATGATGCGTGAGTAGTTCATTGTAGACCTACGGGTCCGTAGTTAGTAGCTAGATGGCTTCCTCTCTCTCTTTTGATTCTCAATACAATGGTCTCTTGGAGATCTATTTGATGTAACTCTTTTTGCAGTGTGTTTGTTGGGTTCCGATGAACTTTGAGTTTATGATCAGATCTATTTATCCATGAAAGTTATTTGAGTTTATTTGATCTCTTATATGCATGATTACTTATAGCCTCGTATTTCTTCTTTGAATCTTTGGTTTAGTTACGCCAACTAGATCGATTTTTCTTGCCATGGGAAGAGGTGCTTTGTGATGGGTTCGGTCATGCGGTGTTCTTTCCCAGTGACAGAAGGGGTAGCAAGACACGTATTGATCGTTGCTATTAAGGATAACAAGATGGGGTCTATTCCTACATGAATAGATCATTTCTACATCATGTCGTCGTTCTTATTGCATTACTCCGTTTCTCCATGAACTTAATACACTAGATGCATGCCGGATAGCGGTCGATGTGTGGAGTAATAGTAGTAGATGCAGGCAGGAGTCGGTCTACTAATCTTGGAAGTGATGCCTATATAATGATCATTGCGTGGATATCGTCATAATTATTTGAAGTTCTATCAATTGCCCAACAGTAATTTGTTTACCCGCCGTATGATATTTTCTCGAAAGAAGCCACTAGTGAAATCTACGGCCCCCGGGTCTACTCTTTATCATATTTGCTTTGAGATCTATTTTTATTTTGTTTTTGTTTTCAGATCTATTATTCTAAAAACCCAAAAATACCTTGCTACACTTTTTCTTTATTTATTTTATTTTGTTTTATCATGAGATCTATTTATTCAAAATCATACAAACTAATCTATCTTTTGCCCGAGAGGGATTGACAACCATTCTTACGCGTCGGGTTGCAAGTATTTGTTCTTTGTGTGCAGGTACCATTTACATAGTGTTGCTTGGTTCTCCTACTAGTTCGATAACCTTGGTTTCATAACTGAGGGAAATACCTACCGTAGCTGTGCTGCATCATCCCTTCCTTTTCGGGAAAATACTGACGCGGATACGAGCCATCAAGAAAGGATTTCTGACGCCGTTGCCGGGAAGACATCATCAACATCTATCAGGTTCCTAATCACAAATCTCATCTCCTTGCAATTTACATTATTTGCCAATTGCCTCTCGTTTTCATCTCCCCCACTTCATAAAAATTTGCCATTTTATTCGCCCTCTTTTTTGTTCGTCTTTTTCTCGTTAGATATGTTTCTGTGTGCAATCTTGTTTGCGTAGTCATGATGCCTCAAAGAAAATATTATGATGTTCCTTACCCCAATATTTTGCTTGAAATTGAGAAAAGTACTAAGGAATATATGACTACACAATTTGAGCACAATAAATATTTTACCGAAGAACATAAGGAACACTCTGTTGTGCTAGATGCTATAACAAAACAACTCGATGATATTAGTAGAGAAGTTTGTAACTTCCAATCTAAGTATGCTTTTGCTGAAAAATTGCTAGGCAAGATATCCGATGCACAAGCTACCCTAGTAAATCAAATGGCCACTAAACCAATCTCGTTAGAAGATAAAAATGATGAACATCTTAAAGTGATTGGTGTTTCTTCTATTAATTCCTTGTTTAGTAAAATTAAAATTGATAATAAGGGACTAAAGAAGAGTCAACTTTAGCTAGAAGGCGTCCCGATAATTCGGAGGGTGAAAATCTTGATGAAAAAATTGATAAAAGTGGGTTTGGAGAGGTCAAAACTTTAACTAGTGATGTGCCCACTCTTTTGGATTACAAAGACTTTAATTATGATAGTTGCCCTTTGATTGATTGTATTTCTTTGTTGCAAGCCATGATAAATTCACACCATGCCTATGAACAAAATAAGGCTTTTACTAAACATATTGTTGATGCTATGATGAAAGCTTTTGAAGAAAAGTTGAAATTAGATATTTCAATTCCTAGAAAATTACATGATGAATGGGAACCCACCATCAAAGTCAAGATTAAAAATTATGAGTGTTTTGCTTTATGTGATTTGGGTGCTAGTGTTTCCACAATTTCGAAATCTTTATGTGATGTGCTTGGTCTTACCAATATTGAAGAGTGTTCTTTAAATTTGCACTTGGCCGATTCTACTATTAAAAAGCTTTGGGAAGAATTAATGATTTTCTTATTCTTGCAAATAGGAATTATGTGCCCATAGATTTTATTGTTCTTGATATTGATCGCAATCCGTCTTGTCCAATTATACTTGGTAGACCGTTTTTACGTACTATTGGTGTCGTGATTGATATGAAAGAAGGTAATATTAAATTTCACTTCCCACTCAGAAAGGGTATGGAACACTTCCCTAGAACAAGAATTAAGACACCATATGAATCAATCATGAGGGCATCCTATGGATCTAGAACAAAAGATGACAATACTTGAATATATGCTTTATGCCTAGCTAGGGGCGTAAAATGATAGCGCTTGTTGGGAGGCAACACGATGAATAAAATTTATTTTTGCCTTTTTCTTTCTATTCTTGAGTGTTTGCACAATTATTCCTCCGTTATGATTGTGTTTTTTATGTTTTAATTAGTGTTTGTGCCAAGTAAAGCCTTTGGGATAGCTTTGGTAATAGTTGATTTGATCCTGTTGAAAAACAGAAACTTTTGCGTCCAGTAAAATAATTGTCTATATTCACAGGAGCGACGAAAAATTCTAAATTTTTTACTTCAGATTGATATACAACTTTCCTCTGTTTTACTAATTTTTTAGAGGATTTTGAGTTACATAAGTATGAGTAAATTCGAGTCTTTACAGACTATTCTGTTTTTGACAGATTCTGTTTTCTTTGCATTGTGTGCTTATTTTGATGATTCTATGGATTGTATCGGGGGGTATAAGCCATGGTAAAGTTAAAATATAGTAGATATAATTCAATAACAAAATTTGAATGGGTTTTCTACAGTACTTAAAGTAAAGATTGGTTTTCTTATACTAACGGATCTCACGAAGGTTTTGTTAAGTTTTATGTGATTGAAGTTTTCAAGTTTTGGGTGAGATCACGATGGATGAAGGAATAAGGAGTAAGAAGAGCCTAAGCTTGGGGATGCCCCATGGCACCCCAAGGAAATATTCAAGGAGAAACAAGAAACTAAGCTTGGGGATGCCCCGAGTGGCATCCCCTCTTTCTTCTAATGACCATCGGTATTTTACTTGGAGCTATATTTTTATTCGTCACATATCATGAGTTTTGTTTGGAGCGTGTTGTATTATGTGAGTCTTTGCTTGTTTTGATTTTTAGTTTGTCACAAGTATCCTTGCTGGACACACCCATTTAAGAGAGCCAAAATTATACTATGATTTGTTAGATTTGCTCTTTATGCTTAACTTTAATTTTTTGAGCTATGGAATTTCTCTAGTGCTTCACTTATATCTTTTTTAGCATAGTGTGCTTTAATATTTTTGAAGAAATTCTCTCATGCTTCACTTATATTATTTTGAGAGATGAAAATTTTTATGCTCATGTTCTTCACTTAAATTTGTTTGTGCTTGCCAAAAGAAATTACAATATATGAAACTAGTCCCAAAGTGATAGATATTCAAGAGGGATATAATAAAAACTTTCATGAAGATCATTGGGCAAAATAAACTTGATTCTTTGTAATAGTTTTGAGATATGATGATAGTGATATGTGAGTCATGTTGGTGAGTAATTATGCTTTAGTAAGAATATTGGTGTTAAGGTTTGTGATTCCCTATGCAAGCACGAAAGTCAATAGTTATGCAATGAAATTACATCCTACTTGTGGTGCATTATTTGGTGTTAGTTATGCTTAATGCTCGCTTATGTGATTTTTCGTTTCTTGGTTGGATGCTTCTCAATCTTTTTGCTAGCCTTCACTTGTACTAAGTAGGAATACTACTTGTGCATCCAAAATCCTTAAACCCAGTTTTGCCATATGAGTCCACCATACCTACCTATATGTGGTATTCCCATGCCGTTCTAAGCAAATTTGTATGTGCCATCTCTAATTTTCAAAATAATTTCCTTTTTCTATACTCGTACCACTCATGAAACGGTAGGGGGTGGCTGATATTTTTCCATGCTAGATGTGTTATTCTCAAGATGAGTGTTTATTCACTTGTCATTACACGAGAGTATGGCAAAGGTATTAGGGATGCCTAGTCCCGAAATGAAAAATGAATTTACTTTATGTTGTCAAATAATAAATTCCTTGGAAAGTGTTGGTATGGACGGCACCCGTGGTTACGGCTAGCCGTGGAATGTGAAAGTATGGTGGAAAAAGAAATAAACTTTATTTTCTGTTTGGGAACCGCCTATGATATATCTAGCATGGAAAGTATTGGGAACCACTCGATCATTTTCGTTGACAGGAAAAGCATGCCACTCAAAATGTTTTATCTCTATTTTTTCGCTTTGAGCTCTGGCACCTCTACAAATCCCTACTTTCCTCTGCGAAGGGCCTTTCTATTTATTTTATGCAATTTTTATTTGAGTCTCCATCTTCTCTTATAAAGCACCAACTAAGGGGCACTATGATCGTACTTGAGCATTGGATGTAGCTAATATGCGAGTGTGTTTCATGAATGGATTAATGATTGAGCATGATGGGCTAGGGATAACTTACTTTAGTGTTGATATTTTGAAAGGCATGGTTGCTTGTTGATATGCTTGAGTATTGTAATCTTCATGTCAAAACTAGACTATTGCTTTGAACCATATAAAAGTTCAAATGTCCATGCTACAAAAGAAAAGAATATGTGATGAACATGTTAGGCAGCATTCCACATCAAAAATTCTGTTTTTATCATTTACCTACTCGAGGACGTGTAGGAATTAAGCTTGGGGATGCTGATACGTCTCCAACGTATCTATAATTTTGGCTTGTTCCATGCTGTTACATTATCATTCTTGGATGTTTTACAATCATTTTATAGCAACTTTATATCATTTTTTGGGACTAACCTATTGGCATAGTGCCTAGTGCCAGTTGTTGTTTTTTGCTTGTTTTTTTACTTTGCAGAATATCAGTACCAAACGGAGTCCAAACACAGCGAAACTTTTTGGAGAATTTTTCTGGACCAGAAGACACCTGTTGGGCCAAAGAAGTACCAGAGGGAGGATCCGAGGGGAGCACAACCCACCTGGGCGCGCTTGGGGGCCAAGCGCGCCCTGGTCGGTTGTGCCCACCTCGGCCGCCTCCCGCACCGCCTCTTTGCTCTATAAATACCCCAAAAATCCAAAAACCCTAGGGGAGTCAACGAAACACAATTCCAGCCGCCGCAAGTTCCAGAACCACCAGATCCAATCCAGACACCATCACAGAGGGGTTCATCATCCTCATTTGTGCCTCTCCGATGATGCGTGAGTAGTTCATTGTAGACCTATAGGTCCGTAGTTAGTAGCTAGATGGCTTCTTCTCTCTCTTTTGATTCTCAATACAATGGTCTCTTGGAGATCTATTTGATGTAACTCTTTTTGCGGTCTATTTGTTGGGATCCGATGAACTTTGAGTTTATGATCAGATCTATTTATCCATGAAAGTTATTTGAGTTTCTTTGATCTCTTATATGCATGATTACTTATAGCCTCGTATTTCTTCTTCAAATCTTTGGTTTAGTTAGGCCAACTAGATCGATTTTTCTTGCCATGGGAAGAGGTGCTTTGTGATGGGTTCGGTTGTGCGGTGTTCTTTCCCAGTGACAGAAGGGGCAGCAAGACACGTATTGATCGTTGCTATTAAGGATAACAAGATGGGGTCTATTCCTACATGAATAGATCTTGTCTACATCATGTCGTCGTTCTTATTGCATTACTCCGTTTCTCCATGAACTTAATACACTAGATGCATGCCGGATAGCGGTCGATGTGTGGAGTAATAGTAGTAGATGCAGGCAGGAATCGGTCTACTAATCCTGGACGTGATGCCTATATAATGATCATTGCCTGGATATCGTCCAACAGTAATTTGTTTGAAGTTCTATTAATTGCCCAATAGTAATTTGTTTACCCGCCGTATACTATTTTCTCAAGAGAAGCCACTAGTGAAATCTACGGCCCCCGGGTGTATTCTTTATCATATTTGCTTTGAGATATATTTTTATTTTGTTTTTGTTTTTAGATCTATTATTCTAAAAACCCAAAAAAAAACCTTGCTGCACTTTTTATTTATTTATTTTGTTTTGTTATATCGCGAGAACTATTTATTCAAAACCAATTTATCTTTTGCCCGAGAGGGATTGATAACCCCTCTTACGCATCGGGTTGCAAGTACTTGTTCTTTGTGTGCAGGTACCGTTTACATAGTGTTGCTTGGTTCTCCTACTGGTTCGATTACCTTGGTTTCATAACTAAGGGAAATACCTACCGTAGCTGTGCTGCATTATCCCTTCCTCTTCGAGGAAATATTGACGCGGACATGAGCCATCAATGACTTGCTTTTCCATAAACCATTTTATAAGGAGACATACCCATAGGATTTTTGTAAGCAGTTCTATAAAGCCATAATGCATCATCAAGTTTCTTAGACCTATTCTTTCTGGATCTATTATCAGTATTTTGCAAAATCAACTTTATTTCTCGGTTACTTAATTCTACTTGACCACTGAACTGAGGGTGATATGGAGATGCAATTCTATGGTTAACATCATACTTAGCAAGCAATTTACGGAAAGCACCATGAATAAAGTGTGAACCACCATTAGTCATTGAATATCTAGGGACTCCAAACCTCGGGAAAATAACTTCTTTAAGCATTTTAATGGAGGTGTTATGATCAGCACTACTAGTTGGAATAGCTTCTACCCACTTAGTAACGTAATCAACAGCAACCAAAATATGTGTGTACCCATTAGAGGAAGGAAAAGGTCCCATATTATCAAATCCCCAAACATCAAATGGTTCAATAACAAGTGAATAATTCATAGGCATTTTCTGACGTCTACTAATATTAGCAATTCTTTGACATTCATCACAAGACAAGACAAACTTATGAGTATCCTTAAAAAGAGTAGGCCAATAAAAACCAGATTGTAATACCTTGTGTGCAGTTCTATCACCAGCATGGTGTCCTCCGTATGCCTCTGAGTGACACTTGCATAGGATCTGTTCATGCTTAGGTACACAACATCTAATAACACCATCTACTCCTTCTTTATAAAGGTGTGGGTCATCCCAGAAGTAATGTCTTAAATCATAGAAAAACCTTTTCTTTTGTTGGTATGTGAAACTAGGTGGTACAAATTTAGCAACAATATAATTAGCATAGTCTGCATACCATGGAGTACTACGAGAAGCATTTATGACAGCTAATTGTTCATCACGGAAGCTATCATCAATAGGTAGTGGGTCATCAAGAATATTTTCTAACCTAGACAAGTTGTCTGCTACGGGGTTCTCAGCTCCCTTTCTATCAATAATATGTAAATCAAATTCTTGCAACAAGAGAACCCATCTAATAAGTCTAGGTTTAGCATATTTCTTTTCCATAAGATATTTAATAGCAGCATGATCAGTGTGAATAGTTACTTTGGAATCAAGAATATAAGATCTGAACTTATCACAAGCAAATACAACTGCTAAAAATTCTTTTTCAGTAGTAGCATAATTTCTTTGAGCACTGTCTAGAGTTTTACTAGCATAATGGATAACATTTAATTTCTTATCAAATTTTTGTCCGAGAATAGCACCAACAACATAATCACTAGCACCACACATAGTTTCAAAGGGTAGGTTCCAATCAGGTGGTTGAACAATAGGTGCAGAAATCAAGGCTTTCTTAAGTATTTCAAATGCTTCGACACAATCATCATAAAAAACAAATGGAACATCCTTTTGCAAGAGATTAGTAAGAGGCCTAGAAATTTTAGAGAAGTCTTTAATAAATCTCCTATAGAAACCAGCATGACCAAGGAAACTTCTTATACCTTTGATGTCTTTAGGACACGACATTTTTTCAATCGCATCAACTTTAGCTTTATCAACTTCTATACCTCTTTCGGAGATTTTATGCCCCAAGACAATGCCTTCATTAACCATAAAGTGGCACTTTCCCAATTCAAGACAAGATTAGTTTCTTCACATCTCTACAAAACTCAATCAAGGTTGCTTAAGCAATCATCAAAGGAAGTTCCGTAAACGGAGAAATCATCCATGAAAACCTCAACAATCTTTTCACAAAAGTCAGAGAATATAGCAGTCATACATCTTTGAAAGGTAGCAAGTACATTACATAAACCAAAAGGCATATGTCTATAAGCAAAGGTACCGAAAGGGCAAGTAAAAGTAGTCTTTTCTTGATCCTCTTGTGACACAGGTATTTGGGAAAAACCAGAATAACCATCTAGAAAGCAAAAGTGTGTATGTTTTGATAGTCTTTCTAGCATTTGATTAATACAAGGTAGAAGATAATGATCTTTCCTAGTAGCTTTGTTTAACTTTCTAAAATCAATAACCATTCTATAACTTGTGACAATTCTTTGCGGGATCAATTCATTTTTATCATTAGGAACAACAGTAATACCTCCCTTCTTAGGGACACAATGAACAGGACTTACCAATCTACTATCAACAATAGGATAAATTATACCTGCTTCCAGAAGCTTTAGTATTTCATTTCTTACCACTTCTTTCATTTTTGGATTCAACATTCGCTGGTGATCAACGACTGGTTTAGCATCAGGATCCATATTAATTTTGTGCTGACATAGAGTCGGACTAATGCCCTTAAGATCATCCGGAGTATATCCAATAGTTGCACGGTGCTTCTTCAGAGTTTTCAATAATTTCTTTTCCTCATGCTCTGAAAGGTTAGCACTAATAATAACAGGATATATCTTCTTTTCATCAAGATAAGCAGATTTCAAAGTATCAGGTAATTGTTTAAGATCAAATACAGGATCACTCTTGGGTGGTAGAGGATCTCCAAGAGTCTCAGCACACTACAAAAAACCTGTTGATCCATGACAGATTTCCGATGACAGTATTGAAAACCGTCATGAATGTCCTGGTACAGCCCGACAAGCATACTGAAGCCCGCCCTGAAGCCCGGCTAAAGCCCTAAATCTTTCTTCATATAAAAACTAACCCTAAGACGCTCCTGCCCAATCTCAATCTCCATCCGCCGCCGCCACGCCTTGCCTCTCCTCGGCCCTGTCCTCCGCCTCCACCTCCCCGCCTCCAAGCGATGATGATGGCCCGAGATCCATGGTGATGGCGGCTACAGCAGCCCGATGGAAGCGGCGGACATACCTAGCCGTTGCCACATGCTTCTGCTACTCACTACCAACGACCAGGGCCATGGATCTACAGTAGGGGCCTCCCTCCTCCGTCTCCAGAGCCCGCAGCTGATTCGTCATCCGGAGATTCAGAGCAGCAAGCACCGTACGAGGAGAGGACGACGACCGTGACCTGCTGGAAGCCCGAGCGCGACCTCGTCAACGGCGATGACGCCCCGCACAAGGTTCGTCCCAGCTCCCCCCTCGTCTCCTCTCCTTTATTCCTTCCTCTCCCATCCCCAATCAAAATTTCTTGCTTCGATTTAGATCAGTAGGAGCTCTCTGCCTCTCCAATTCCATGGACGGCGACGACCGGGACCCCACGCTCAAAGCCGACGAGCTGGAACAGCGAGGTCATCCGAGCCAACCATCATGATTCCCCACAGAACAATAAGGTTGACTCTCGCTCTATCTTTCTTTTCTTTCCAAGTGCCTGCTGCTCTTCTCTAGCATAGTTCTCCAGGGGCTCACCAATTTTCTTGGACTGAACCTGATGTAGAAAACGTGTCCACTTCGTTTCCTGATACTTGCAAGCTACAGCCAAGTTACAGCCAACGATAGACTAGCACTGCTAGCTATTTCCTTTTTCTTCTCTCACCGTGTGAGCATTAGCAGGGTAGAATTTGTGTTAAATAACTACTAGTTAGACAAGCTGTGTGGTGGTTTACGTTTAGTTCCTAATTAGGCCATGCCAGTGATGAATAAAGCATATTAGTGTTCTTCTCCTTTCTATTGTTATTAGTCTGGTATATCTCTATATTTTTATATTGTCTTTACTCCCTAGCATAGTTGCAAACTAATAATTAACGATGTGCAGAACTTGTCTAAGTTAGATGTACTCAGTGGCGGAGCTACAACAAATAAGTTGGGCGGGCCAATTTTTATTTTTTCTAAACCATACAGTTAAGTAGGCATGAGTTAGTGAAATTTCAGGTTGCCTGTATAGGGAAAGTGGTAACAGGATGATGTTGTCAAGTAAAATTTGGACAAAGAAACGAAATATCTTGTGCGCTAGCTGCCTGCTGGTTCTATGGTCTTGTGCTCATCGCCTGGGTAGTTCATCGGTGGCTAGCCGCTGGCAGCCACCATGGCCACGTCCGTCGTGGCATGGGGATGGGTCACCGTAGGCGCTGCTACATGCGGCGGCCGACTGCCTGGCTATTGGACCTCTCCATCTCTGAGTGGCTTGCTCAGTGCTGAATTGGGGCAGAGAGCTCATAGCTGGATGCGAGGGAGACATGCTACTGGATTAAGCTGTTACATGTACACAAGAGTATTATTTGTCTCTGGAGTTGGGCGGGCCACGGCCATGTTTTGCCCTGACGAAGCTCCGCCAGTGGATGTACTCATCTTTGTTGCTATTAGGATCAAATATCAATGCTAGTTGAGTCATACTACCTCCATCTTGAAATATAAGTCATTTTTATAGGCTAAACTAGCCTACAAAAATGTCTTATATTTTGAGACGGAGGTAGTACTTGTTAGTTCTGACCATGCCTAGCTTAAGGACTCATTGGTATTTTTGAAAAGAAAATCCTGCATTTGTTCGTACATGTTCCTATCTGAATTAATGTTGGATGTTTTTTGGTGTGTGCGTGTGACAGTCAAGGCACATTTTCACAATATATGCTGGTATATGGTGTTGTGAAACTTCTATGATTGAACATAGCACGACAAGATTTAGAAGTAACTTTCTTCCATCTACAAAAGCTGAGAGGCAGAGGGAGAGGCACATGTTTTACCACTGAATAAGCTACTCCCTGAGCTAGAGGGAGGGGCACAAGATTTACCACTGAATAAGCTGTTCCATTCTACATGATTGAGGCTCTAAAATGAAATAATGAAATAGTGTAACAATCTGTAGCTTTAGATATTTAGAGGCACACATAGATAATGAAATAGTGTAACAATCTGTAGCTTTAGATATTTAGAGGCGCACACAGATAATGAAATAGTGTAACAATCTGCAGGTTTGAAAAGTTTGGTGTTCTTATTTGATCTTGGTTTGCAGCAAATAATAATATTGGTGTTGTCATTGCCCTTTGGGCTCCAATGAAATTCTTGTATGTGTCGATCCTAATTCTCTGTCAAAAAATGTTTAAGAGTGTGCTAAGTTTTGTCGGATGCTTTGCCTAGGTCTATCTCATTGACACCCAGGTTTTGTATGCAATTTTCTCAACACCCAGACTGGAGCCTAAGGTTGGACATTTTGATGGGACTGCGGATCTTCGGATGTTGGTGCTAAGATTGATGTGGCCCCAGCTACATGTAAGCGAAGCTTATGATGTCTATCCTTCTGCTATGGATTGTAGTTGGTCTGCATTGCCATCGTGTTACCTTACTGCTGGTGGTAATTTTGCATCACCACTTATTAATTAATTTATTATTGTTCCTATCAAATCCTAATTCTTGTCAAATAGTAATTCTTCAGCTGTATGCTTGATAACTGTTGATCTCTTATGGTTGCAAGAGAAATGTATCCTTGGGCAAAATGTCCACATTCTTAGATAGGTCTATTACTGTCTCCTTCATAAACTTTTGGTTTTATTTTCACTATATATCTTTTTTGGTCTAAATTTCAACTGTCAAGTGTTAACAATATGTGGATATTGTTCTTTAGGGTATATCCAATTTCTTAATGCTCTAATAGGGTAGGTTCTGGGGTTGGGTGACCTAATTTTTGCAAATTGGTGGTACCCAAAGGTGCTGTTCTGCCAAATATTGACAAGTCAATTCATGCCTACTTACAAGGATGGAAAAATAATATACTACTGGACACAACTGTAGAAGTATGTAGTTGTTTGTTTTCTCAACGCATAACTATCCCTTCTTCTATCTTAATAACTTATCATCAAGGATGACTGGACATATGATAATTGAATGAATCTTGTGCACTGCAGTATGTACTGTCCCCCTTTAACCAGTGTTTTTTGTTTTTCTTGCTCGGATGATATGCACAAGTACTTGACATTTCATTTTTTTACCCATAACTTGGTTGTTTTAATTAATACAGATCTACATGAAACATGTCTGTAGTAGATACTATGTTATTCTCACTTGTAGCACTGCAAGATTTAAGAATTTTGGACAGCATGAGTTATTCATTTTTTATATTTGTTTCAATTCCCTTATTTTTAAAATCTATTCATATCTACAAATATCTAATGGTGTTGTAAATATGCTAGGTATGATTGCGTACCAAGCTACTTGGTGCTGGGCTACTTGGTGCTGCCCATCACAATTTGCATTGACATGATAATTTCCATCAAGAGGGCTGACGGCAAGAACTTCAATAGCAACTTCAATAGTTTAAATGTTCTGTTTGTGTGAACTGTATTGTACTGTTTTCTAACTTTCCCAAGTGATATATTTTGTCAATATATGTTGTAAACTATCATTTCATGAAGGATTTTATAAGCTGCTATGTTGTCGATACTTGTGGATGACTGCATATAGATTCATATATGCATGTGAGACAGTTTGGAAATACCTGTCTTGCCAAAATTGGCATTACGGTGCATGTAATGCATTATGCTTAAAAATGTACTTGGTGAAAAATGGGCTGAATGAAATAGGCTAATGGGACGAACTAATGGGCTACCCCATGTAGGATATCCATGATGATTTCTATGACGAAAAATAGTGTCCATGTAGGCTGCCACGTCATTCCAGTTGGTCAATTGAAAAGTCTACGTGGTGTCGGTCCATGACGGTTTGCTCCGTCACAAAGGTTTGGGCCCTGGGCGGGCCTGCAGTAGATCCTTGATGGTCAAGGACCGTCATGGACGGCACCATGTCAAATTATGACATGATATACATGATGGATTTCAAATCCATCAAGGATGGGCACCCATGATGGATTTTGCCTAGCCTGTGACGAATTAGAACCGTCATGTATTAACAGATTTCTTGTAGTGACAGGAAAATTGTGTTTCAAAACAGGCATTTGTTTAAAGAAAACCTCGTCTAATTCCTTTCTTTCATTCATGAACATATCATTTTCATGGTCTAGCAAATATTGTTCTAAAGGATCAGTAGGAGGCACGGAAATAGAAGCAAGACCAATAATTTCATCTTTACTAGGCAATTCTTTATCATGGGGTTGCCTACGAAATTTGGAGAAATTAAACTCATGAGACACATCCCCAAAACTCACACTAACAGTTTCTTTCTCACAATCTATTTTAGCATTAACAGTGTTCAAGAAAGGTCTACCAAATATAATGGGACAAAAATTATCTTATGGGGAACCAAGAACTAGAAAATCAGTAGGGTATTTTATTTTTCCACACAAGACTTCAACATCTCTAACAATCCCAATCGGTGATATAGTATCTCTATTGGCAAGCTTAATAGTGACATCAATATCTTCTATTTCAGCAGGTGCAATATCATTCATAATTTCTTGGTATAAAATAAAGGGAATTGCACTCACACTAGCACCCAAATCACATAAGCCCTGATAACAATGATCTCCTATTTTAACAGAAACAACATGCATGCCAACAACAGGTCTATGTTTATCTTTATTATCGCGTCTAGAATTTCTAGCAGCTTCATCACAGAAATAAATAACCTGGCCATCAATATTATCGACCAAGAGATCTTTAACCATAGCAATACTAGATCTTTAACCATAGCAGTACTAGGTTTAACTTTAATTTGTTCAGGAGGTGTAGGTGTTCTAGTATAACTCTTACGAACCACAGCTGAAGCTTTAGCATGTTCCTTTATCCTAACAGGGAAAGGTGGCTTCTCAATATAAGCAGTAGGAATAATAGGATCAACATTATAAGTAATAGTTTCCTCTTCAGCTTTAATAGGTTCTACTATTTTTACTTCAATGGGAGGATGATATTTAAACCACTTCTCCTTAGGGAGATCAACATTAGTAGCAAATGATTCACAGAAAGAAGCTACTATCTTAGAGTCAAGTCCATAAGTGCTAAATTCACGAAAAGCATCGGTATCCATAAAAGATTTAACACAATCAAACTTACACTACAAAAAAATACACTTCCGTGATGATACGTGTTTGTCACAGTAGGTCACATTTTCTGTCATGCATGTACATCCATGATGATTTTATGACAGAATCAAGATAGTCATACCTGTGCTGTCGTAGAAGTGTTCCATGACATTACCAAAATTATCATGACGGAAGTGTCCACTTCCATGACGATAAATGGCGCGTCATGGAAGTTCTTTCGTCAAGGGTAACCGACACATGGCATCCACCGTAACGGATCGCCGTTAAGCTATCGGGTTCCGGTTTGGATCTGATAACCCGTTAACAGCCCGGACCAATGGGGATTTTCCACGTGTAAAATTCTCAATGGCTAGAGGAACCACGTGTCGGCTCTGCGTTGGGGCAGATGTCATCCACTCATTGGACGAGAGGCGCCTATGATACGTTGACATGTGGCACGGCCCAACAAAGGCCCATTCAGGTGAAAAGGCCAGCCCGTTTGACATGGTCAAAAGGTAGCGGGCCGGCCCACGAAAAGCGTGTTAACGGCCTGTTTGCATATAGCCCATTTACAGCCTGCTAACTCACGGCCCGTTATGGCATATCCGAATTGGGCCCAGTAGCGTTATCTGGGCCGTCCAATATGATTCCAGCCCGTTATAACTTTCGGCCCATGTATGGCCCATGACGTCTTTCGGCCCATACGAGGTCCTTTGTAACTCTTGGCCCTTTAAAGGCCCGTGGTGAAACTGGCCCATAATGAACAGTGTAACGCTTTACACCCATTAACGGCCCATTATTCGGTTGGGCCGTTTCCAGCCCGTGTTACCTTTCAGCCTTCTAAGGGCCCATTTATTCTTGGGCTCATTTCCAGCATTCGGTTACTTACAGCCCATTACTGGCCTGTTCTGCTTGTGGGCCAAATTCAGCCCGTGGTTACAATCGGCACGTTTGTGGCCCGTTAACCCGTTGGGCTGTTTTCATAGCGTCATCAAATATGGCCCATTAACGACCCGTGATGCCTGTCGATAGAATTAAGCCCGTTATACATTTCGGCCTATTAACGACCCGTTATGGTCGGGCCATAAACACACGATTTCCACTCTAGCCCGTTTACGGCCCATTTTGCGGACCGTCTTTGGTCCACGAATATTACGGCCCATATAAGGCATATTGATTATACAGCCTGTCGAGGGCCCATGGATCCTACGGCCCGTAGGAGGCCCATGGTCACTACAGCAGGTAGCAGGACCATGGTTACAACGGTCCGTATGTTGCCCTTGGTTATTGTGGCCTAGTTATAAAAAATAGGTTATTGTGGCCACTAGAAAAACACGGAAAAAGAAGTGCAGTGACTACAAGCAAACAACTAAACAAGACAATAAGGGAATAAATAAGCAAGCAACTAACGCTAGGCTATTACGGCTATTACACATATTACATCCACCTGGCATCAAAGTTCGCCACCAGTGCAAATATAGGGAACAAAGCAGCATATCACATACACTGGTTGTCAAAGTTGGCGACCAGTGCAAATAAACGCCGCAGCAAAACAAGTCCAGAACTGAAACCACTTCAGAAGAGCTCAAGAAAAAATATCCTGGGTACCCAGCATGCTGGCAAGATGCTTAGCAAGCTTATTAACTTTCTCTTGTTTGGCGCTTAAATCCTCTAGCGCTTGCTGTAGCACCAGAAAGTATGCATCTGAATTCTACAGGGACTTCCTCAGTCCTTCGGCTTCGTGTCGCAGCACATCTGATCGATGTCTTTCAACTTGAAGTTGATACTCAAGAAGACGAACTGATTCAGGCAGCGAGTTCGAAGAGCTTGTGCCAGCAGTAGTGGCCAGTAACTCGAACACTACATCAAGACATGACTTTTGGGTTGTCTCACTATCGTCAAGATAGTTTTTATCAGCTTTCTTGGAGACCAACAGGGATGTCTCACTATCTTGAACCTTATCTGCATTACTTCATTTACCATTGCATAACGGGGTACTCTTCTCCAATATTTTGTCCGCATTCTAAAAGAGAAACAAGCGGACACATCACAGGTTTACCATGTTGTATATGAAACTCATTTTGGTAAATCAGTTGAGTAGTAAAGTGGACAGGATAATAGCATGAAACAAACATATATCTATGTACCATGGTCACTATATGGTCTATATCATTCTAGTTTTTGTTGCCAAATCAAGATATAGACACAGTTCAAATAATATCTATTTAAGACAAAGCAGCATAGACAGAATATAAGTGTGGGAAACTACAGAGCAACAACAACACTTGTAATGTGCATGACCTGAGAACATAACTGTTTATTCAATTGAAACTGAAATCAACATAGAGCAAGTTACAACAGCAAACCAGTTAAAGAAACAGGTTTAAAACATACCTGTTGCGCCATTGGAGTTTCAATTCCATCCTTCAAATTTGAAAATAGTTTATATGAGTAAATACAGTGATGCAAGAGCAAAGGATTATGAACCATAGCTACAGAACCTGACCTAAGAACAATTCTTCTTCTGCTTTAAGCGTTGAGTTGGGGTTCGGAGTGGTGGTCCTCGTGCTTTGGGCACTGCAGTTGCCTTACTATCTGCTCGTGTTTGGGTGCTCTGTGGTGGAGACGGTGCTGTGTCAACTGGAACTGGGTTACTATCTGCTGGGGTTGGGGTTAGAAGGGGTGTAGCTAGTTCTCTGTCCAACTGGGTAGGGGTACAATCTGCGAGAGTCTGGGTTATGTGTGGTGGGGCTGGTTCTTGGGCAAGTACAACTGTGGTTCTATCTGCATCGACTGGTGTCGGTGTCAAAACCGGCAGATCTCGGGTAGGGGGCCCAAGCTGTGAGTCTAAGGATCAATGGTAATAGGGGACAATGGGGACACGATGTTTACCCAGGTTCAGGCCCTCTTAATGGAGGTAAAACCCTACGTCCTACTTGATTGTATTCGATGAGTATAGGGGGATACAAGAGTTGATCTACCTCGAGATCGTAATGGCTAAACCCTAGCTGTCTAGCCTATGATTAGTCTGACGACCTCTACAGACTAAACCCTCTAGTTTGTATACACACCGGAGGGGCCCAGGGTCATACAAAGTCAGTTTACAAAGGAAGGAAAGAGTACATCCGGACACCAAACTTGCCGTCCACGCATACAGGAGTCCCACCCGAACACGGGGGATAGTCTTCTGCTTTATCTTCATGGCCCATCAGTCTGGCCCATATCGAATAGACCGGACACCCGAGGACCCCCTAATCTAGGACTCCCTCAGTAGCCCCCGAACTTGCCTTCAATGATGATATAGTATCCAGCATATGTCTTCGGCTTTGCAAGGCGGGTTCTTCATCATACTCCGGATTGATGACAGTCTGGTTTTGACCTCCATGTTCTGCCTTTATGATTCCTCCCTGTCGTCACCTCGATTTCCACGCGTTGGGTGAATGTGAACAGTCCATAATTTTTTTACAAATAAGCCCCTTATCATGCAAGGGCGGTATCTATATAAGGAGGTTAGATCTCCTAATGACATTCCATATCACGCAAAGAGCATCAAAGCAAACCACGAAAAATCAAAACATGGCGAGCGCTCCTGGCTCTTCCTCGCGCCCTCATGGCCCTCAAATGGGTGATTGGCGAAGCTGCTCAGTGTCTTACCTTCAGCTGAATCGACTTCAGACGCAGAGATATCTCCCTCCCGCAGATCTAGTCTCCGTGCGGGCGGGATTGGCCTCGACTGGCAATAATGTGCTAGCAGAGAACTTCCCCAATCCCAATAAGGAGGAGAGGGTGTGTTTCGTCTCGTTTCTTCTGAGGGGCTTAGGAGTCCCGATCCACCCCTTCCTCAAAGGTATATTGGAATTCTATGGGATCCAGCTGCACAACCTCACACCAGGTTCTATTCTGCACATTTCTGGTTTTGTCGCTTTCTGCGAACTATTCTTAGGCTGCGAGGCTCATTTCGAACTATGGAGAGAGTTCTTTTGCCTTGTCCCTCGTCATCAAGGGGGTTCTATATTTGAAGTGGGCGGCGCCGAAGTATGGCGCATAGCCGGATCAGGTTACCTCGTCGGAACTCCCAAGAAGGCATCCGAAGAATGGGCTTCGGAATGGTTTTATATCAAGGATGTTCCCCTTCTGGACCCAGTTCGACGTGGACTTCCCGAATTCTCCAGTGCTCCTTTAAAGAAACGCCTCAATTGGCGCCCCCGGAGCCCCAAAGAAGAAAACAGTGCGGAAGTAAGGAGGTTGGTCAGCAAGGTCAGGTTACTTGCTCATTCCGAACTCTCGATAATCAAAGTCATGGCCATCGCGATAAAGCGATGCATCTAGCCCCTTCAGTCCAGAGTGACCACTTTATGGTGTTACAATGGAGAGGACGACGCATCTCGCTATAGGCGTGAGGGCTCGGATACCCCCACCGCTCTGGCCGCCATTCTGGCAGATCTTTATAAGGGGGAGAAAGAAGAATTCCTCCGTTTAAATTGTCGGAAAGGTTTCTCCATGTATAACCCCATCAAATGGCCTATTGTTGATAAAGTGCGGAACGGGCTTGTACAATATCACGCTCCTCTTCGAGACCGTCTAGGTCATCCTACCGATCGAGCTCGGCTTCTCGCTCTTCGTACATGCGCACTCGAGGTGAGTCCTGAATAATGTCGCAGGGCAGGACAGCTTCTGCGCCGTACACCATGAAGAAAGGTGTATATCCGGTTGTCCGGTTAGGTGTAGTCCGCAGCCCCCAGAGCACGGAATCGAGTTCCTCAACCCAGTGTTTATCTGACTCCCGTAGGGAGCGCACCAGTCGGGGTTTGATGCCGCTCATTATCAGGCCATTGGCCCGTTCAACCTGACCGTTTGTTTGAGGGTGGTAGACGGATGCATAGTCGAGTTTAATGCCCAATTTAGCACACCAGTTTTCACCTCATCAGCTGTGAAATTGGAGCCATTGTCAGTGATGATACTGTGCGGGACACCATAGCTGTGTACCATGCCGGATATAAAGTCAATCATTGGTCCTGCTTCAGCCATTTTTACTGGTTTGGCCTCTATCCACTTAGTGAATTTATCCACCATAACTAGTAAATATTTCTTTTTACGGCTTCCCCCTTTAAGGGGTCTGACCATATCGAGCCCCCAGACCGCGAAGGGCCAGGTAATGGGGATTGTACTTAAGGCGGTGGGAGGCATATGACTTTGATTGGCGAAAAGCTGACATCCCACACAATGCTGGACAAGGGCTTGTGCGTCTGCTTGGGCCGTTGGCCAGAAAAAACCTTTCCGGAAAGATTTGCTTACGAGGGACCGAGCTGCAGCGTGATGGCCGCCCAGACCAGCATGTATTTCAGCCAAGAGTTGCCATCCCTCCTCTTCGGAGATACACCTTTGGAGAACTCCGGTAGTGCTTTTCTTGTACAGTTCACCTTCGTGAACTTTATAGGCTTTAGAACGCCGAACTATGCGACGGGCCTCATTTCGATCATCGGGAAGCTCTTTCCTATTAAGGTAGGCTAGGAATGGTTTAGTCCATGGAGCAATAACGGCCATGATCTCATGAGCAGAGGGTGTTATTTCGGTATCCGAACCCCCGATGATACCTGTATCATGTTCGGCTGATGGGGGTGTGATCAGGTCCGTACTTGCATCTCCGCTCTCGCCATGCCATACCACAGATGGCTTGAAGAGCCTTTCCACGAAGGTATTAGGCAGGACGGGGTCGTGCTTGGCGCCCATGCGAGCGAGTATATCCGCTGCCTGGTTACTGTCTCTAGCGATGTGATGAAATTCGAGCCCCTCGAACCGAGCTGATATTTTTAATATGGCGTTTCGATATGCCGCCATTTTTGGATCTTTTGCATCAAACTCTCCATTTACCTGAGATATTGCAAGGTTTGAATTGCCGCGCACCTCTAGGCATTGTATGCCCATGGAGACAGCCATGCGGAGACCATGTAGAAGTGCCTCGTATTCAGCTGTGTTATTGGAGTCCGTATACATGATTTGCAACACGTAGCGGACTGTGTCCCCCATAGGGGATGTTAAGATGACGCCAGCCCCCAGTCCGGCTAACATTTTAGAGCCATCGAAGTACATGATCCAGTTGGAGTAGGAACTGTACTCTTTGGGGAGCTCGGCTTCCGTCCACTCTGAGATGAAGTCGGCCAGCACCTGAGATTTAATAGCTCGGCGTGGCTTGTATTATATTTCAAACGGTAAGAGCTCAATGGCCCATTTAGCTATGCGGCCGATGGCGTCCCTGTTATTTATAATGTCGTTAAGTGGTACTTCGGATGCCACCGTGATCGAACACTCTTGAAAATAGTGTCAGAGTTTTCGGGATGCCATGAAGACCGCGTAAGCTATCTTTTGGTAGTGAGGGTATCGGGATTTGCAGGGTGTAAGGACCTCCAATATCTAATACACCGGCTTTTGGATGGGGAATTTATGTCCCTCTTCCCCTCGCTCGACGACGAGTATGGCGCTCACTACCTGGTGAGTTGCGGAGATATAAAGCAGCATAGGCTCGCCAACACTTGGGGCGGCTAGGATTGGATTGCCTGCTAATATGATTTTTATTTCTTCCAATCCGGCTGTGGCTGCTTCCGTCCATTCAAAGTTGTCAGTGCATTTGAGCAGTCTATAAAGTGGTAATGCTTTTTCTCCTAATCTGGAGATAAAGCGGCTCAAGGCCGCTACACACCCTGCTAGTTTTTGGACCTGTTTTAGCTCTGTTGGCGTAGCCAATTGCGACAAGGCTCGGATTTGAGCTGGGTTTGGTTCAATTCCTCTATGGGAGACAATGAACCCTAATAGCTTTCCGGCTGGAATGCCGAAGACGCATTTTTCCGGATTGAGCCGTATGTCGTATGTTCAGAGGTTGTCAAATGTGAGGCGGAGATCGTCCACCAATGATTCAACGTGTTTGGTCTTGATGACCACGTCGTCCACATATGCTTCTACTGTCTTGCCGATTTGTTTTTCCAAGCATGTTTGAATCATGCGTTGGTAAGTGGCACCAGCGTTTTTAAGCCCAAAAGGCATAGTGTTGAAACAGAAAGGCCCATACGGGGTGATGAACGCCGTTGCAGCCTGGTTGGACTCCTTCATTTTAATCTTATGGTATTCGGAGTAAGCGTCGAGGAAACACAATGAGTCATGTCCCGCGGTCGCATCAATAATCTGGTCAATGCGGGGCAATGGGAAACGGTCTTTAGGGCAAGCCTTATTGAGGTCTTTGAAATCGACACAAAGGCGCCAAGATTTGTCCTTCTTCGGCACCATGACCAAGTTGGCTAGCCAATCCGGGTGTTTGATTTCTCTGATGAACCCGGCCTTGAGTAGTTTGGCTAGCTCCTCCCCCATAGCTTGTCGTTTGGGTTTGGAAAATCGCCATAGCATTTGCTTGACTGGTTTGAACCCCTTAATTATGTTGAGGCTATGTTCGGCCAGTCTATGTGGGATACCGGGCATGTCCGAAGGGTGCCAGGCGACGATATCCCAATTTTCACGTAGGAACGCGCGTAAGGCGGCATCTACCGTTGGATCCAGCTGTGCTCCGATGGACGCTGTTTTGTTAGGATTCGTCGGGTGCACTTGAAATTTAACTATTTCATCTGCTGGCTTAAAAGAGGTGGATTTAGGTCTCTTATCGAGAATCACAACATCCTTGTCCACCGTGGATCGTAGGGTGGTTAATTCTTCGGCCGCAAGGGCTTCGGAGAGTGCCTCAAGGGCTAAGGATGCGGTTTTGTTTTCGGCGCAGAGTGCTGTATCCGGATCACTTGTAACTGTGATTATTCCATTGGGCCCCGGCATTTTAAGCTTCATGTACCCATAATGGGGTACGGCTTGGAAGCGTAAAAAAGCGCCCCACCCTAGAAGGGCGTGGTAGCCGCTATTGAAGGGAGCGATGTGAAAGAGCAGCTCCTCCGACCTGTAATTTTCAGGCGTGCCGAATACTACATCAAGTTTAATTCTCCCTGAACATCGTGCTCCTCGACTGGGGATGATACCTCGAAAGGTGGTAATGCTTTGCTCGATGCGTGTTCTATCGCTCTGCATTTTGTCGAGCATGTCCTCGTAGATGAGGTTAAGCCCGCTGCTGCCGTCCATGAGCACTTTGGTAAGTCGAAAGCCGTCCACAATTGGGTTTAGAACTAAAGCGGCGGGTGCTCAGACTGATCGGGCCCTTGGTTCGTCGTCAGCAGTGAAGGTTATTGCCGCGTCGTTCCATGGGCTCACTGCGGTTACTTTGTGGACTTTGGCGAGGTCGCGGAGTGCCCTCTTACGCTGATTATTTGAGGAGAAATTCTCGAAGACTGTAAGGACGTTAAAATCGTCATCCTCCGAAGAATGCTTCTCTGGAGTGGCGGTGGTGAGGATGGCCTCGCCACTTTTAGCTACCAGCCGGAGTACCCAACATGCTCGAAGGCTGTGAGTTGAGTCAGCGCTCGGCGTCATATGTACCGGACAGGGCTTGTCGAGGATTTCGTCAAGAACGGACCTGAATCCCGTAGAGGGTTTGTTTGTCTTGCCGACGGGTTTATGGTCGGATGCCTCATAAGGGTGTATCCGTTTTGCCCGGGCAGTGCACTGCTTAAAGGCAGCAGGTTCCAATTGGGTTTTCTGTGCCTTCCAAGTGCTTTCCATCGCGCAATACTTCCATACTACGTGCGATAGCTCCATGAAACTCTATATGCGACGGCGGTTGAGGGCATTCTGAATTCCCTCGTCGGTACAATTGCGATGAAAGACCGAGACTGCATCATCGTCGCAGCAATCTTTAATCTTGTTTTTGACAAGTAGGAATCTGGCCCAGAAGTGATGGACCATTTCCTGAGGTTGCTGCCGTACATACATTAGGTCACTTATGTTTGGAGGGCCTGAATTACTTGGAGAGTATTGATTGTGGTGGGTGGGTGGGAAAAAACTCGAATCCTGACCCAAGATTACATCCGGAGCCTGTAAAATCTCCGAAGTCACCAGTTCGGGTCCAGGGAGATCCAAGTGCTCCCCAGACCCAATGTCTGGCCCTGAGTTCGGGGGACGCGGAGTCTCATCCAAAGGGAGGGTGTCCGACCCAAGAGGTTCGGAGACCCGAACATAGCTGGTCTTTAGTTTAGGGGAAGAAGTGTTTTCGGCTCGTTCCTCGACGACCGCTACCAGGTGGGTGATCGGCGGGAAATTAATTTCCCTCTGGTCGGGTTTGAGCCTAATCCGATCATAATCCGTTGAAAGCCCCAGGGCGGCGATGCGATCTAGCAGCTCGTTTAAGGACGAGACGTCCACCGGATCCATCTTTTCGGAGTGTTCGAGACAGATGCGGGCGTGATGTTTGGCGATCACGGGGGGCGCTGTTGGCTTGATGGCCATGCCGGCACCCACGATGAAACTGCCGAGCTGGAGGACCTGTCCTGAAGTTTGGCTCCTTCCGGATGATAAGGCGAGCCATAGATCGCTTCTCGCGACTACACAGCGGAGCTCTCAATGAAAGCACCAATGTCGGTGTCAAAACCGGCAGATCTCGGGTAGGGGGGCCCAAGCTGTGAGTCTAAGGATCAATGGTAACATGGGACAATGGGGACACGATGTTTACCCAGGTTCAGGACCTCTTAATGGAGGTAAAACCCTATGTCCTGCTTGATTGTATTCGATGAGGATAGGGGGATACAAGAGTTGATCTACCTCGAGATCGTAATGGCTAAACCCTAGCTGTCTAGCCTATGATTATTCTGACGACCTCTATGGACTAAACCCTCCAGTTTATATACACATTGAAGGGGCCCAGGGTCGTACAAATTCGGTTTACAAAGGAAGGAAAGAGTACATCCGGACACCAAACTTGCCGTCCACGCATACAGGAGTCCCACCCGGACATGGGGGATAGTCTTCTGCTTTATCTTCATGGCCCATCAGTCCGGCCCATATTGAATAGACCGGACACCCGAGGACCCCCTAATCCAGGACTCCCTCAACTGGTAGCACTATCTTTTCTGAAGACCATGTTATTACTCCCTTAGATACTGCCATCACCCTCTCCAATTCAAATGGCTGATAAACAAGAAAAGTAATTGAATGTACAGACATTGTATGATAGACAGGTGCAATGGATAGTGGGGAATAAAAGAGGGCATGAAATAATTCACATTTATGTTGTCTAACTAAACAGGATAGCATGACACAATTTCACATATATGATGGCTAACTAAACAGGATAGCATGACACAATTTCACATATATGATGGCTAACTAAACAGGATGGAAAGACATAGATCAAAATATGATGACTGTGTCAACAGGATGACATGATATAACTATATAATGTGTTTATTAAATAGGTTGGCATGCCATAATTCACATACATGCCGCCTATGGAAGCATGATAGCATGATATAATTCATAGATAGAATGACATAATTCAAAATATGATGACTGTAAACACTAAACAGGATGAGATGATATAACTATATGATGTCTTTATTAAATGGGTTGGCATGCCATAATTCAGATTGATGATGTCTATGTAAACATGATGGCATGATATAATTCAAATATATGATTTATATACTAAGCAAGTAAGCAGATGGCAATCGCATATATGATGTAAAAACTAAGCAATGCAAGACAACATATGCATGATATGAGTAATATACCCTGCCAAGTTTGAGCATAGACCTCAGCGGGGAAATAGGACTGGTCATCTGTCTCTGAATCCTCCTCTGAGGAGCTATCTGTAACCAACAAGATGTCTGCTTCAGCAGGTAGCATTGTCTGCTCTGAAGACCTTGTTTTCACTCCAGATACTTCCATCATCGTTTCAAATGGCTGATGCACAGTAAGAGTAGTTGAATATACAAACGTTGTCGACAAATGGAATACATAATACAAAAAAAGGATAGCATGATATAATTCACATATATGATGATTGGCTAAACAGCATGGCATTGCATAATTCACATATATAATGCCTTGCAACAAGATAGCATTGCATAATTCACATATATAATGTCTTGCAACAAGATGGCATTGCATAATTCACATATATGGTAATTAGACACTAAATAGGTGGCATTCACACAAAGCATGTCTAAACTAAGCAAATGACATAGCAATGCAAGACACCATACACACGATATGAGCAACATAACCCTGCCAAGTTAGAGCATACACCTCGGGGGGGGGGGGCAATAGGACTGGTCATCTGTCTCTGAATCCTCCTCTGAGGAGCTATCCATAACCAGCGATATATGCGCTTCGTCAGATAGCATAGTCTGCTCTGAAGACCTTGTTTTCACTACAGAATTTTCCATCACCGTGTCAAATGGCTGATGCACACGAAGAGTAGTTGAATGTACTAACATTGTTGACAAATGTAATACGTAATGAAAAAAAGGATGGCATGATATAATTTACATATAAGATGACTGGCTAAGCAGGATGGCATTGCAAAATTCACATATATGATGCCTAGCTAAACAAGATGGTGTTGCATAATTCACATATACGATAAAGAAACTAAACAGATGGCATTCACACAAAGCATGTCTAAACTAAGCAGATAACATATTTGATGTATAAAGTAAGCAAAGCAAGGCACCATATGCATGATATGACCAACATCAGCATGCCAAGTTAGAGCGAAGACCTCAGGGGGTAAATAGGAGTGGTCTTCTCCTTCTGAATCCCCCTCAAAACAGTTATCTTCCTCTTGATTACAATCTAAAATGGGTGGAGGGGGGCTGCCTTTGCGCCCACCATGGAGCGACGTCTGCATGAAATTTTATTGCCACGCAAGGCTCGTCTCTTTTGCTCTACATGTTCAGTTCCATTGTGTACAATAACTGACATGCATAGGAATAAAACATAGTGAGATTATGTAAGGAGTGCATGCAGAAATCCAGAGTGATGGTAGCAACCTATGGATAGACCCAAAACCAATGATAGCAGGCAGATAATGGCTTCAGTTAAAAAATACAGATAATGGCTTCTTTATAGTTTTTTTCCCACCCAACATGAAACTCATAGTAGACACCAGGGATTAACCAGATAGTAGACAGATACTATTGATTGCGGCCCCGATATGTACCCCACAACCATTTAAAAACTCAAGTTTGAGCAATAGTTTGGACCTGACTCAGAGTCTAATCGGTGAACAGGACAATAAAGTAGCATGTAATATTAAGCGATGCATAACATAAGCAGACACGAAAGAGTGCGACCTCTCTTGCGGACCCGTGTAGTCCTCGAGGTCATCTGCTCAGTTGATGATGGTAATGCAGTTGTCATGGCTGCCGGCGGCGGGGAAGAAGATCTGAGGCGGCGAAAGACAGTCTGGAGGGCGGATCCTTGTTGTGGTGGACCCTTCTGTCGTTGGAGCGGCTGAGCTGGGGTGGACGACGGCGCAGCAGGAGCGGGACAAGCCACACAAGGTTTTCTTTGACAACTATCTGTAAGAGAAGTAATTCTGTAAGGGCTCATTTGAATTGGAGGATTCTAACAACGCAGGGATAGGAAATACACACTAATAGGATAGGAATGCATGTGCAAAGAATTTAAAATCACAGGATTTCTGTCAATCTGGGTGTTTGGTTCACAGGAATTGGAAGGTCACAGGAATGCAAAGAAGCACAGTCAAATTAAGTCAAACCACAAGAAAATGTACAGTTATAATGCAATTATGCTACTATCATTTAGTCTTGTTCTTCATGAATAGGAATTTGAAAAGGAGGGCCAAGTGGATATTAAAATTCCTACGGTTTTTCTTTGAAAGAGACACTAAAGGAACAAATCCTACAGTTTTCCTTTGCTCCATTCCTTTGAACCAAATGCATTAATAGTAGTATAATGCTCCTACCATAGGAAACTTTCCAATTCCTATGTTTTTCCTTCACTTTTCCTTTCAACCACTGGCAATTCTAGTAGGCAGGCTTGAACAGGCAAAAGCCTACACTCCAAAAATGTTTTTGTGCTACTTGTACTACTTTGGACCCAGGCCACTGCCCTACTAACTCAACTCCCAGGCCCATCTACACATGCACAGCTCAAACGCGTAGAAATAAATAATGATGGCTTTCGAGGGAGTCCATCACGGATAGCTAAGTTGCCTGGTACCTCACTGCTTGTCATATAGTAGGAGAAACTAATCGTATTACACGTTACTACGTGTGCTCAGTGGACAATATATATAACATGTAGAGTAAAAAAGCGATGCAATAAGCGTACAACCTCTTTGGCGAAGCCATGTCGATCTCAGCATGATTGGGTTGGTCGGTGAGGATGCTCCGGCTGATGTGGCTGTCGGAGGAGGGGAAGAAGATCTTAGGCATCTGGAGATGGAGCCGAGGGTACTGCTCCGCTGTGATGGAGGGTTTCGTCGTTGGAGCAGCTCCGGTGAGTTGTACGACGGCGAGGCTGAAGCAGGACAAGAGAGACAACGTTAACCTGAGTGGAATTCTAATAGTATCTCCAATAGATGATGTAAAATACATAACCACAAAGTGCTAGATGTAAAATACATCAGCCGCTCATCTCTGAACTTAACTGTCGAAACTGAATTTAACTATCGAAACTGAATTTTACTGTCGAAACTGAATTTTGCTGTCGAAACTGAATTTTATTGTCGAAACTGAATGCACTAGTAGCAGAAAAGCAGTAGCAGCAGCAGCAGCGCTCGGAGTAGCAGCGTGTGCGAGAGCCGGGGCGCTGGTCGTGTAGCAGCATCTCAGGTAGCAGCTACAGGGGCTCGAGCGAGAGTAGGATCTGCTGCTCGTGCAGCAGCAGCGCTAGCAAAAGTAGAGCAGCAGTGCAAGCAAGAGCAAGAGCGAGAGCAGCAGCGTGAGCAAGAGCAAGAGCAGACCAGGCAGGGGACCGAGAGCAAGAGCAGAGCAGCAGCGCGAGTGAGAGCCAATGTAGCAGCAGCTCCTACTAATGTGGACGTCGCCGCCGAGGGAGCGACACCGTGGAGGAAGTGGCCGGCGACGCCGCCGTATATGGAGTCGCGCCATGTCAGCTCGAGACTGAGCGCCGGCAGCACCGTGAGATCAAATCAAGAAGAAAATGTAGTGATTAGTGTAGAACCTCTTTGGTCGCGCCGATTAGGCCTCAGCTTCATCCGAGGAATCGGTGATGATGCTGCTCTTCCGGTGGTGCAGGTGAAGACGGCGGTGTGGGAATGGAGGTGGCGCGAAAGACAAGGGGAACGTCGGGGCAGCTCCTTGGAGGTGGAGGACGGGGTGGCTGAACCGGCGGGACGACGAGATCGACGACGGATCCTCATCCGGTGCGGTGGATGAGGGACGTCGAGGTGTTGCTGTGCACGACGTCGTCAGGGAAGAGGCTCTGGCCGGGTGGGCGGACGGAGGAGGGTGTGGGGCTTCGCGGGTTTTTCGTGGCGTCAGTGTATGAACGGGGGGGGGGGAAGGGGAGGGGAGGGGGAACCATGGCTTAGGGACGCGCTTGTCCGAAATGTGGGGTAAGTTACGAAATTAGCCCCACCGATTTTAACTAGGTGGTTCTTTCGTTTCAGGGGTATCATGGGAATTTCGCGTGTCGGGATTTGGCAGGAGGTGGGAGTTTTCGCGCGCGTTGTAATTTTGGGATAGCAAGGCACGGGTTGAGATGGAGGGAATTTTAGGAGCACAACGAGACAAAGAGATATCTTAAAATTTCGGGATAACAAGGCGCGGGTTGAAATTTCCAGACAAGCCTAACGTGTATACTACGGGTGTGTTTGGTTTGTGCCCAAGGTTGCCCCACCAAAGCATTGGCTAGCCGAAACGTGGGACATCCAGCATCCGGTGCATGTGTCATGCACCAAAGTAAAGTGTACAGTGCAACTGAGACTCAGCACGGTCGTACCACCTCAGTAATAATGACCAATGACCCATCAAATCACATAGACCCGGCAGTAAGTTGGACGGACGAAGCAACCATCACTCTTGAATCCGCTTCTCCCTTCAACGCAGGCGCCAGCGAGAGGTCACGTCCGCACTGCCCGGGCATGAATGCGGCACCGATTCTCTGGAGCGGCGCTGACCGTTTCGGGCGGGAAGTGCGCGCGGGCGATGGAGGGGCTTTGGGTGGGCCAGGCTGGTCAGGAGCGGGCGTGGCAGCTGTCCCGACCGGATGCTCGGAAACGAGAGGATGCACCGACTCTCGCGGCTAAATGGTAGTACTACACACCATCTCTCTGTAGGAGTAGGTCAATGTGTCGCTCTCTGTAACACACACACGCACACACAGGTTCATAGAATAGGAATATCGTGGGAGTGGGAAGCCACAGGAAGTGAGATAAATGGAGTACATACAAGAAGAGAAGAGGTACACGCACGTCCGTCGTGTAACACCCCCAGTGGTTAACTACAGTAATCCCATTTTGATAATGCCAAGTCATCATGATTAATAGTGCCAAATTCTCATTTGCATCATGTTGCATTTCAACCCCCAACTCAAAATTCAAATAAAAGTGGAAAATAAAAGTTGTCCAAACACAGAAACTAAAGTGTTCAATAAATAGCAAATATTGCAGAGACCATTCTAAAATTGAAACCAACAATTAATAAATTAATTAGGTGGCACTAACATTACCAAAACAGCTAGGATTAATGCATTTTAATTATTATAAAAATTGTGTGAGTTCCAATTGACTCCAAACCAATTTTTGGTAGTAGTAGGGGATGCCTAGTAATTATTGGAAAAATTGCTATGTTTTACAAAAACCATTTTGAGGCCTAACTATTTACTAAACAGAGACGTATGAATAAATAAAAAGAAAAGACAAAAGAAAGCAGAACAGAGAAATAAAAAAAGAAAGCCCCGGCCTAACTGGGCCTCGACCCAGCAGGCCAAGCGGCCCACCAGGCCGGCCCAGCCGGCCACCCCCCTATAAATCCCCCCCCCCCCTCTCTGGAACCCTAGTGCCCAACCCCCACTCCCCTCGACCCACGCCCCTCTCTCCTCTCGCTCTCCTTCCTCCCCTGACCTGGACCGCCGCCCGACCCCGACGCCCTCGACGCCCGGCGTCGCTGCCACCTCTCACGCTGCGTCGCCCCCACCGCTCTCCCTCGCCGGCCTCCTCCCCCTCGCCCCCTCTTCCCACGACGCCCTTGAGCCCCCCCTCTCTCTTCCCTCCTTCCCCCCCCCCCTCTCTCGCGTTCACCTACGTCAGTCTCCCCCACACCCCTCCTTTTCCCCATTCCTCGTTCGCACTTCTCCCTACCGTCTCCTTCTGCCCTCATCGCGGTCCTCTCCACTCCTCCTCTCCTATCCCCTCACGCTCGCCCATCGCCCCGCTCGGCCTTCGCCTCCTTGCCGCCGTCCCCCGCCGTCCCCCGCCGCTGCTGCTGCCCTGCTGCTGCAGGGGCGCTGCTTCGCCGCCGCTGCCTCGGCTCCGCCTCACCACGCCCCCCCCCCTCGCCGCGCTTCGCCGCGCCCCAGGCCACTGGACCCGCGCGCCGCGCCGCGCCTCGCCCACGTCCGGCTGCTGCTGCTCTGCCGCGCCGGGCCGCGCCGCCCCTGCTCGCACGCCGCGCGCTGCCCGCGCCCACTGACCTCGCGCCACCGCGCCCCGCTCGCCTTGCCGGCTCGCTGAGCCCGCGCGTGCACGCGCGCACCTGGGACACCGGACGTTCTGGCGCACCGAACGGGCACAGCCCGGACATGTCCGGCTGTGCCACTGACGAACGGGGCCCAGCCCCTATATATAAATAAAAAAATAAAAATGAATTAATAAAACTAAATAATTAATAATTAATTAGTTAATTAGTGAATTAATTAAGTTAATTAATCTTGTTTAATTAAACTAACTAAATAGTTAGTCTAATTAATCTGTAATTAGTTTAGTTAATCACAAATTAGCCTAATCAGACGCTGACAGGTGGGACCCACTGGTCCTGACGTCATGCTGACGTCAGCAAACACTGTTTAAGATAATGTTAATTTAAATAATTAAATAAATTCCAAAAGTTAATAAAAACTTTAGAAAATCATATAAAATAATCTGTAACTCAGATCGAAAAACTTTGTACATGAAAGTTGCTCAGAACGACGAGACGAATCCGAATCCGCGGTCCGTTCGTCCGTCACACATCCCTAACTGTCCGAACATGCAACCGTTCCCCTCCGGTCATCTGTCTGACAAATGTCCGGAACCGGGAAAACATTCCCGGATGAATCCCACCTTCGCCAGTAGCACCCAGCACTGCGTTAGATCACCTCCGTCACCGCGTATTGCCATGTTATGCTTTGTGCTGCACTTGTTCGCTGTGTATTTATACTATTTCCTCCCCCTCTTCTCTCTCGGTAGCCCCCGACCCCGACGCAGTTCCCGGTACCGACGCAGCTCCGGAGACCGACGACGCCACTGACGACCTTGCCCTTGCCGCCGAGCAACCAGGCAAGCCCCCCGCCCCCTTGAGCATACCGATATCGCCCATTCTATTTCTCATGCTTGCATTAGAATTGCTGCTGCTACTTCTTTACCTATTCTGATGCATAGCCTGTTTATTGTATCCTGCTGTTGATAATTACCTGCATATCCTAAACTGCTTAGTATAGGCTGGGTAGAGACCTATCAGTGCCCCCACTTATCCCGACCGCCCCGCTGGATTATCCGAAGACCCGATCAACGGGATTGAAGATCAGGCCCCGACACCGCACATCACCCCCCTTAGTTGTAATGACACTGCAGCGTTAATATCGAGTGCCTAGGGTGATACCTCGTGTAGCACTTCTGTTGTTAACTCTGTAGAGTAGCTATTCGGTCGTGGTCATCGAAGGTGATTCCTCCTTCACCGCTTCCGATAACGACGCCGTCGTACAACACCTCAAGTGTGAACCCAGTGAGGGTGATTCCTCCGAGTTCACCTTGACGGAGACATCGAGTAGGAATCCAACGAGGGTGATACCTCGGGTTCCCCTGATATTATGGACACCCGGATACTTGGACTTTACACTGTTACTTGGATAGGCGGGTCGACCCGGAGGGGTACCCGCGTGTGCCTGAGAGGCGAGTGTTGTGAAGACGGGTGCCTGTATGGTGCCCGAGTGATGAATACGAGGCGCGGCCGGGCATTCTTAACCCTTGCAGCAAGTCCTCGAGACGGGATGACGGGGTCACATCTTTCGTGAGTCTCCGCTCGTTACCGCAAGCCCTAGTCCACTTACGATTTGGATATTTGATCCGAGCAGGCCTCTGGTCTGATAGCACTAACCATCACGTGGGCATAGTATGGGCGTTCTGCATCGTAGCATCAGCCGACAGTTCTGTCAGACGTCCAGTTCAGCATTGCGGCCGGGTCGGATTGTGCCGTTGGTGCTGGTATCCACCCTGCTCGCAACGACCCGGAGTGCACAGGGCGATGGCCCAAGACCCCTGAGTGCTTAGGATGTAGACCGGTGGGGACCTCTCTGCTGAGCTCTAGGTAGGGCTGCGGTGTATCGTTTGGCCGAGGCCGGGCATGACCCAGGAAAGTGTGTCCGGCCGGAGTTAATCGAGCGTGTTGGGTAAGTTGGTGCACCCCTGCAGGGAAGAACACTTCTATCGATAGCCTGTCCTACGGTAAAGGACACTCGGAGTTGTATCCCGTTCGATACAGCTAGAACATGAGATGAGACCTGGATATGAGGCTCTGGGATTGCTTCTCGCAGGGAGTCGAGAAGGGATCTCAGGACGAGGTTGATGACTGAATGGCTCTGGGATTGCTTTCTCGCAGGGAGTCGAGAAAGGATCTCTGGGTGAGGATGAGACTTAATGATACTGCTACTTTATATTGATCTGTTCTGCTCTCTTCTATTGCTGCAAGACCGATGAAGATGCTAGTCTTCGATAGGACTAGGCCTTCTCTCTATTCTGGCATTTCTGCAGCCCAGTCCACATATACAGCCTCCCCTTGATAATGTTGCATATGTAGTGTAGATCCTTGCTTGCTGAGTACTTCGGATGAGTACTCACGGTTGCTTTGCTTTCTTTTTCCCCCATATCCCTTTTGATGCAACCAGTTGGCGGAGCCCCTGAGACAGCTCCTCCAGCCGACGATCGCTACTACTACCCCGAGGGTGGATACTACTACGAGTTGGCTGACGACCAGGAGTAGGATCGGAGGGTCCCAGGCAGGAGGCCTACGCCTTTCGATACTATGGCTCTGGTATTGCTTCTCGCAGGGTGTCGAGAAGGGATCTCAGGACGAGGTTGATGACTGTATGGCTCTGGGATTGCTTTCTCGTAGGGAGTCGAGAAAGGATCTCTGGGTGAGGTTGAGACTTAATGTTACTACTACATTATATTGATCTGTTCTGCTCTCTTCTATTGCTGCAAGACCGATGAAGATGCTAGTCTTTGATAGGACTAGGTTTTCTCTCTATTCTGGCATTTCTGCAGCCCAGTCCACATATACAGCCTCCCTTTGAAAATGTAGCATATGTAGTGTAGATCCTTGCTTGCTGAGTACTTCTGAGTACTCACGGTTGCTTTGTTTTCCTTTTCTCCCCATATCAGTTAGTCGCGACCAGAGGACGGAGCCCCCTGAGACAGATGCCCCGTCGATCGACTACTACTACCACCCCGAGGTTGGATACTACGGCGAGTTGGTTGACGACCAGGAGTAGGTTCGGAGGGTCCCAGGCAGGAGGCCTACGCCTTTCGATCGTAGTGTTTTATTTTGCCCCGCCTTTCTAAAGGCCTTTCTGTTTCTGTTTCATATCTGTACTCAGATATCTGATGCTTCCGTTGATGCTTGTTCGCAAGCTTATGTATTCGAGCCCTCGTGGCCCCTGGCTTGTAATATAAAGCTTGTATGACTTTATTTATGTTTTAGAGTTGTGTTGTGATATCTTCCCGTGAGTCCTTAGGCTTGATCGTGTGCATTTGCGTGTATGATTAGTGCACAATTGGGCCAGGGGCGTCACAAGTTGGTATCAGAGCCAGGTTTCGTGATGGTTAGTGCTATCAGACCAGAGGCCTGCTCGGATCAAATATCCAAATCGTTAGTAGACTAGGGCTTGCGGTAACGAGCAGAGACTCACGAAAGATGTGACCCCGTCGCCCCGTCTCGAGGACTTGCTGCAAGGGTTAAGAATGCCCGGCCGCGCCTCGTACTCATCACTCGGGCACCATACAGGCAACCCGTCTTCGCATCACACGCGGGTACCCTTCAAGGTCGACCCGCCTTTCCAAGTAACAATAGTACAGTCCAAGTATCCGTGTGTCCATGACATCAGGGGAATCCGAGGTATCACCCTCGTTGGATTCCTACTCGATGTATCCGTCAATGTGAACTCGGAGGAATCATCCTCGCTAGGTTCACACTTGAGGTGTTGTACGACGGCGTCGTTATCGGAAGCGGTGAAGGAGGAATCACCCTCGATGACCACGACCGAATAGCTACTCTACAGAGTTAACATCAGAAGTGCTACACGAGGTATCACCCTCGGCACTCGATAGTAACGCTGTAGTGTCATTACAACTAAGGGGGGGGGGGTGATGTGCGGTGCCGGGGCCTGGTCTTCAATCCCGTTGATCGCGTCTTCTGGATAATCCAGCGGGGCAGTCGGGATAAGTGGGGTCACTGATAGGTCTCTACCCAGCCTATACTAAGCAGTTTAGGATATGCAGGTAATTATCAACAGCAGGTTACAATAAACAGGCTATGCATCAGAATAGGTAAAGCAGCAGCAGCAGCAGCAATTCTAATGCAAGCATGAGAAATAGAATGGGCGATATCGGGATGATCAAAGGGGGGGCTTGCCTGGTTGCTCGACGGCAAGGGCAAGGTCGTCAATGGTGGTGTCGGGCTCCTGAACTGCGTCGGTACCGGGAATTGCGTCGGGGTCTAACGAGAGAGAAGAGGGGGAGGAAACAGTATAAATACACGCAAATGCACACGATCAAGACACATCATATTACAAGCCAACTTCCCCCCCTCCCCCCGTCCCTCACTCTACCTCGATCTCTCCTCCCTCCCCCTTCCCCATCTGGATCGAGGAGGAGGGCAACGGCCCCGCGGCCCTGACGCCGGCGCCGCCCCGCTCCATCACCGCCTTCTCCTCGCCTCGCCCGTCGCGCCTCCTCGTCTCCTCCCCGACGCGCGACCTGGACGACTCGCATCGCCCGGAGCCACCTCGACGCCGTCACCCTGTACCCCGGCCACCCCGCCGCCGTCGTCGCCATCCCCTCTTCCTCACCTCACGGCCGCCTCGCCTCCCCTCGTTGTAAGCCCATGCCGTCGCCTGCTCGCCCGCGAGCTCCCCCCCTCCCCGCACCGGCCGCCTTCCCCCTGCTCCGCGCTCTCGCCACGCGCAGGGCGCGCCCACGCCGACGCGGCCGCGCACTATGCGCCCGCTCGCGCGCCCCGTGCCCTCCTCACTCGTGCTCGCCGTCGCGTACCCGCCGCTGCGCGCCATTCATCGCGCCCGCGGCCCGCTCCGCTGGCCGCTCCGGCCGTTACCGACCATGGTCGCGCCGCCCCTTGCGTGCGGGCACGGGCCCTTGGCCGCCGGCGCCTCGCCGTGGCCCTCGCAGCCGACGCTCGGCCGGGCTCGCTCGGGCATGAGCGCCCGCGCCCGTATGCCCACGCCCGCACCCGCTAACGGCCCCATGGGCCACAGACAGCTGGGCCCCACCCCTGTGCCTATGACAGGTGGGCCCAGCCACAAAACGTTAAAAAAATAGATTTAATAAAATCAAAAATTAGTAATTAATTAATTAATTAGTTAATTAATTAAGTTAATTAATCCTGATTAGGTTAATCTAATTTAGTTAATTAGTTTAATTAAGTATTAATTAATTAGTTAACCACTAATTAGCCAACAGCCTATGACAGGTGGGACCCACTGGTCCTGACGTCATGATGACATCAGCAATCACTGTTTCGGATAATTCTAATTTAAATAATTAATTAAATTCCAGAAATTGTTTTAAACTTTAGAAAATCATATTAAATAATCCGTACCTCAGATCGAAAAACTTTGTACATTAAAGTTGCTTAGAACGACGAGACGAATTCGGATACGCGGTCCGTTCGTCCGTCACGCATCCCTATCTATCCGAACATGGAACTGTCCCCCTCCGGATTGTCTGTCCGATAATTCCAAAGACCCGGGAAATATCGTCAGATATTCTCCCGCTCCATCTAATACGTGTAGTACTACGTTAGACTACCCCTAGCACCGTGTATCGTATTTGTCATGCTCCTGTTTGCTTAGTATTTACTGTTTCCTCCCCCCTTTTCTCTCTCGTTAGACCCCAACACCGACGTCGTCCCCGAGACCGATGCAGCTCCGGAGACTGACGCCACCTTTGATGACCTTGCCCTTGTCGCCGAGCAACCAGGCAAGCCCCCCCTTTGATCATCCCGATATCGCCCATTCTAATTTCCCATGCTTGCATTAGAATTGCTGCTGCTACTGTTTTACCTATTCTGATGCATAGCCTGTTTATTGTAACCTGCTGTTGATAATTACCTGCATAACCTAAACTGCTTAGTATAGGCTGGGTAGAGACCTATCAGTGACCCCACTTATCCTGACTGCCCCGCTGGATAATCCAAAGACCCGATCAACGGGATTGAAGACCAGGCCCCGACACCGCACCTCACCCCCTTAGTTGTAACGACACTGCAGCGTTACCACCGAGTGCCGAGGGTGATACCTCGTGTAGCACTTCTGATGTTAACTCTGTAGAGTAGCTATTCGGTCGTGGTCATCGAGGGTGATTCCTCCTTCACCACTTCCGGTAATGACGCGGTCGTGCAACACATCAAGTGTGAACCCATCGAGGGTGATTCCTCTGAGTTCACCTTGACGGATACATCGAGTAGGAATCCAATGAGGGTGATACCTCGGATTCCCCTGATGTTATGGACACACGGATACTTGGACTTTACACTGTTACTTGGATAGGCGGGTCGACCCTGAGGGGTACCCGCGTGCGCCTGAGAGGCGAGTGTTGTGAAGACGGGTGCCTGTGTGGTGCCTGAGTGATGAATACGAGGCGTGGCTGGGTATTCTTGGCCCTTGCCGCAAGTCCTCGAGACGGGGTGACGGGGTCACATCGATCGTGAGTCTCTGCTCGTTACCGCACCCCCAAGGTACTAACGGTTTGGATATTTGATCTGAGTGGGCCTCTGGCCCGATAGCACTAACCACCACGTTGGCATAGTATGGGCGTTCTGCATCGTATGCATCAACCGAAAGCTCTGTCAGACGTCCAGTTCAGCAGTGCGGCATGGAGTGATTGGCACCATTCACGACAGAGGTGGTGCTTGGATCTGAGCCATGTGCGCAACGACCCGGAGGGCAAGGGGCGATGGCCCAAGACCCCCGTGCGCTTAGGATGTAGACCGGCGGGGACCTCTCTGCTGAGCTCTAGGTAGGGTTGCGGTGTGTCGTTTGGCCGAGGCCGGGCATGACCTAGGAAAGTGTGTCCGGCCGGAGTTAATCGAGCGTGTTGGGTAAGTTGGTGCACCCCTGCAGGGAAGAAAACTTCTATCGATAGCCTGTCCTACGGTAACAGACACTCGGAGTTGTATCCTGATTGATACAATTAGAACTGGTTACTTGGATGCTATGGCTCTGGGATTGCTTCTCGCAGGGAGTCGAGAAGGGATCTCAGGACGTGGTTGATGACTATATGGCTCTGGGATTGCTTTCTCGCAGGGAGTCGAGAAAGGATCTCTGGGTGAGGTTGAGACTTAATGATACTGCTACATTATATGGTACTGTCTACACTCTTCTAATGCTGCAAGACCTCTGAAGATGCTAGTCTTCGATAGGACTAGGCCTTCTCTCTATTCTGGCATTTCTGCAGCCCAGTCCACATATACAGCCTCCCTTTGAAAATGTTGCATATGTTGTGTAGATCCTTGCTTGCTGAGTACTCACGGTTGCTTTGTTTTCCTTTTCTCCGCATATCAGTTTGTCGCGACCAGAGGACGGTGCCCCTTGAGACAGATGCCCCGTCGATCGACTACTACTACTACCCAGAGGATGGATACTACTACGAGTTGACTGACGACCAGGAGTAGGATCGGAGGGTCCCAGGCAGGAGGCCTACGCCTTTTGGTCGTAGTGTTTTACTTTGCCTCGCCTTTCTAAAGGCCTTTCTGTGCTTTCTTTTATATCTGTACTCAGATATCTGATGCTTCCGCTGACGCTTGTACGCAAGCTTATGTATTCGAGCCCTCGAGGCCCTGGCTTGTAATATAAAGCTTGTATGACTTTATTTATGTTTTAGAGTTGTTTTGTGATATCTTCCCGTAAGTCCTTAGGCTTGATCATGTGCATTTGCGTGTATGATTAGTGCACGATTGAGCCGGGGGCGTCACAAGTTGGTATCAGAGCCGACTGCCTGTAGGAATCCCCCTTTCCAACTCCTTGGCCGAAGTTGAGTCTAGTAACCAAAAACTTTTTTACTAACTTGGCTGTGTGGCTTACGGGCCCACGTCGCCAAATGGGTGGTATTAGGATCTTTTACTCCTTGACCTTTACTCTGGGACTCTGACCTCTCTTCTATTCGGGTTAAAATTTTACTAACTCCAACATTAGGTTCTCGTAATCACATCCACCCGGAGTTCTGAAATATCCCACCTTGCTTTGAGATTATGGGCCAGGTTCTTCTTACAGGATCCTCTTATCGAGGGCACCCTGTGTTGTCACTTGCAGATTCCTCACTCCAATAGTTTTCTCCGACGTTGATGTAGCCTTTCCTATGTCTCGTTGTGTACTTCCTTGCCGCGTGCCTGCGCGCCGCCTAGATGTCTAGCCCTCCCTTTTCTACTGTCGTAATGCCGGATACTAACCGAGTCTATGTGTGAATTTGAATGTCTGGTGCAAATATGCTGAATTATCTATTGCACTTCCTTCTGTTGTGCGTGATACTTCATGAATCATTCCATACACATGCAATTTTTCTTGCTAAACTGCCCCTGTTGATTTGGCAGGATGGCTGACGATCCTCCACCTCCACCCTATATTGCCGCCATGATGCAACAGTTTGAACTCAACCGTCAGCAGTTTGAGCTTAACCGTCAGTTTATGACCGGAGTATTGGCTCAATTCCCAACTCAGAATGCTCAGCAACAGAATGCTCCAATAACTCTGCCAGAATTTGTCCGCCTCAGTCCATCCATTTTCCGCAACTCCACCAATCCTATGGATGCTGATGATTGGCTTCGTGACATCCTGTTTGAGATGGAGTCAGCTAATGTTGCCCCTGACAGTCACGTCACCTTTGCGACATTCCACTTAAAGGGTCCAGCTGCTCAATGGTGGGAAAGCTACAAGGCTATGTTGCCTGCAGAGACTGTAACCACTTGGCAGGAATTTCAGTCAGCTTTTCATGCACGTTACATTCCTCAAGGTCTGATGGACCAGAAGAAGCAGGAGTTTCGTAAACTCTCACAGGGCACAATGATTGTGGATGAATACCAGAGGAAATTTCTTGAATTGTCCCGCTATGCTGCGGATGACGTCGACACCAACACACGCAAGCACAAGAAATTCCGTGAAGGACTGCGTACCGATATAAAACTTGCACTTGCTGTCCATGATTTCACAGACTTCGCAACGCTTGTCCGCAAATCTTTCCAAGTTGAAACAGCTCTGACTGAGTACCAGGAGTCGCTCAAGCACACTCATGAAGCTGGCTCATCCTCGGGTCAGCCTGTTCAGAAGCGTCGAGTGTGGATCCCTCACAATGTTCATCACCGACCTGCTCCAACACCAAGACCGTCTTATGTTGCACCTCGTCTGCCTTCACCGCCGAGACAGCTTACGGTTCATGATGGACCGCCTAATGTTATGGATTCTCATCAAGTTGCGCCACGTCCTCCTAATGGTCGTAAGAAGGGTTGTCGAAACCGCCGATTCAAAAACCGTAATACCATACCGTCTGCTGTTGTACTTGGCTATGCCAATCACGTCAATGCTGAAAAGGCTCAGAAGGAACCGACTATCATGCTGGGAACACTCTCTGTGAATTTAGTACCGGCTTCTGTTCTCTTCAATTCAGGAGCATCGCATGCTTTTGTGTCCCAACAATTTGCTCAGTCACATGAGTTATACTTGGAAGAATTACCCACTCCTCTAATGGTTCAGTCCCCGAGATCCAAGTGGCAAACCACAATGCTAAGCCCTCAAAACCACATCGAGATTGGAGGTCTACTTTTTCCGGTTTCTCTCATTGTACTTGGACCTTCCGACATAGACATTATTCTCGGTATGGACTGGTTGACAGCCCATAATGCTTTGATTGATTGTGCTACTAAGACAGTCCAGCTCACACACCCTTCTGGTCAGGTGATCAATTACTCAGCCCGAATAGCTCAGGATGCTGAGAGCCAGATATATGTTCTGAATGCATTGAATGCTTCACCTCTTGAAGGCATCGAGAACGTTCCAGTTGTTCATGATTTTCAAGATGTATTTCCAGAAGAACTTCCAGGAATACCCCCTGCTAGAGCTGTTGAGTTCATCATCGACTTGAAGCCTGGCACTACCCCTATTGCGAAGCGTCCTTATAAGATGCCTCCGCATCATCTTCTCGAGCTTAAGGAAGAAATCGACACGTCACTTAGGAAAGGTTTCATCCGCCCCAGTTCCTCTGCTTGGGGAGCACCTTCACTCTTCGTTAAGAAGAAGGATGGAACTAACCGATTGGTTCAGGATTATCGGCCCAATAACCAAGCCACAATTCAGAACAAATATCCGCTTCCTCGGATCAATGATTTGTATGATCAGCTTGCTGGATCATCGGTGTTTTCTAAACTCGACTTGAGGTTGGGTTATCATCAGATCCGTGTTCGTGAAGAGGATATTCCCAAGACAGCATTTGTTACTCGCTATGGTTCTTATGAGTACACTGTCATGTCATTTGGCTTAACCAATGCTCCTGCAACATTCTCCCGTCTGATGAATTACATCTTCATGGATTACCTCGACAAGTTCGTCATGGTATATCTAGATGATATTCTGGTCTATTCAAATAATAAAGAAGAACATGCCGAACACCTCCGTCTTGTACTGGAAAGGCTCTGAGAACACCAGTTGTATGCCAAATACTCCAAATGTGAATTTTGGCTTTCTGAAGTAACTTACCTTGGTCATGTGATTTCCAAGGATGGAATTGCTGTTAACCCGGAACGAGTTCAGGCTATTCTGGACTGGACTCCTCCGAAGAACGTCAAGCAAGTCAGAAGTTTTCTTGGCCTTGCAAGCTATTGCCGTCGATTTGTTGAGAATTTTTCTAAGATTGCTAAGCCCCTGACTGATCTGCTTCACAAGGGCGTTAAATTTGAATGGACAGAAAAATGTCAGGAAAGTTTCCAGACACTCAAAGACAAGCTGACATCTGCCCCAGTACTATCTCCTCCAGATACCCGCAAAGACTTTGTGATCTATTGTGACGCATCCCGTGAAGGATTAGGCTGTGTCCTAATGCAAGAGCGTAAAGTGATTGCTTATGGCTCTCGTCAGTTGCGCCCACATGAAGAGAATTATCCGGTACATGATTTAGAACTAGCTGCTGTCATCTATGCACTGCAATTGTGGCGACATTACCTTCTCGGTAATCGTTGCGAGATCTACACGGATCATAAAAGTCTGAAGTACTTGTTCACTCAACCTTCTCTAAACCTCCGTCAGCAAAGATGGATGGAGGCCATTGCGGACTATGATTTGGGTATTTCCTATAACCCTGGCAAGGCTAACGTGATGGCTGATGCCTTAAGCCGCAAGTCCTATTGCGACAACCTTATGGTTAGGCGAGCTCAACCTCGTCTTTTTGAACAACTGTGCAAGCTGAATCTCCGTATTGTCCCACAGGGTTCTCTTAATAACCTTGTGATACAACCAGATCTTGAGAAAGCTGTTAAGGATGCGCAAGCTAAAGATGCTGAAATTGATCTGATGAAGAAAGACCTTCACCTTGTAAAGTACAGGGATTTCTCGCTGTCTGAAGATGGAACCTTGTATTTCAGAAACCGCATTGTCGTACCTCGCTTCTAGCTTATGACCGACAAGGTCATGAAGGAGGCACATGATACCCCGCTGTCTATTCATCCGGGTAGCACCAAGATGTATCGTGATCTCCGTTAAAGGTACTGGTGGTCTAGAATGAAGCAGGACATTGCTCGTTATGTTGCCGAATGTGATGTGTGTCGTCGCGTTAAAGCAGAACATCAGAAACCAGCTGGAATTCTGCAACCGCTTCCTATTCCTCTATGGAAATGGGATAAGGTTCGGATGGATTTCGTTACAGGACTTCCCAGGTCACAGAAGGGTCACGATGCTATTCTCGTCGTTGTCGACCAACTTTCTAAAGTTGCACATTTTCTGCCTGTCAAGGAGACGATCACTGCTAGTCAGTTAGCAGAATTATACATCTCCAGAATTGTTTCACTCCACGGTATTCCGAAAGAGATCAGTTCGGACCGTGGCGGTCTTTTCACTTCCAAATTCTGGGAAAGTTTCCAAACAGCTATGGGAACTCATATTACCTGGAGTTCAGCTTATCACCCCCAATCCCAAGGCCAAGTTGAACGAGTCAATCAAGTGCTTGAAGACATGCTTCGGGCTTGTGTTATTTCTTTCGGTAAGAAGTGGGAAGAATCTCTTCCATATGCCGAATTCTCTTATAACAACAGCTATCAAGCCAGCTTAAAAATGGCCCCCTTCGAAGTACTATATGGACGTAAGTGTCGAACCCCTCTGAATTGGTCAGAAACTGGGGAACGACCGCTCGTGGGTCCTGATATTATCCAACACGCCGAAGATCAAGTTCGTATTGTCCGAGAAAATCTCAAGACGGCTCAGGACCGCCAGAAGAGCAACTATGATCACAAACGATGGGGTTTGACTTATCAACCTAGTGATCAAGTTTATCTGTGTGTCACTCCTATGAAGGGCACTCACCATTTTGGAATCAAGGGCAAACTAGCTCCACGCTACATTGGTCCTTTCCGCATTGTTGCAAGACGTGGTCAGGTGGCGTATAAATTGGAGTTACCGCCGCAATTCTCTCATATCCACGACGTCTTCCACGTGTCGCAACTTCGTCGTTGCTTCAAGGAATCTCCGCACCGAGCTGTGGATCATGAGATGCTCGAATTGCATGATGACCTTTCTTATAAGGAACATCCGATCCGCATTCTCGATGAAGCTGAACGTCGAACCCGTCAGAAGGTTACCAAGTTCCTCAAAGTGCAGTGGTCAAATCATACTGAAGATGAAGCCACTTGGGAACGCGAGGATAATCTTCGTGCGGAATACCCCGAACTTTTCCCTTCTACCTCTTAATTCTCGGGACGAGAATTCTTGTTAGTGGAGGAGATTTGTAACACCCCCAGTGGTTAACTACAGTAATCACCCTTTTGATTATGCCATGTCATCATGTTTAACAGTGCATGATCATCATTAGCATTATATTGCATTTCAACTCCTAAGTCAAAATCCAAATTTAAATGAAAGTGGAAAATAAAAGTTGTCCAACATAAAAACTAAAGTGTTCAATAAATAGAAAATATTGCAGAGACCATTCTAAAATTGAAACCAACAACTAATAAATTAATTAGGTGGCACTAACATTTCCAAAACAGTAAGGTTTAATGCATTTTAATTATTATAAAATTTGTGTGAACTCCATTTGCCTCCAAACTAATTTTTGATAGTAGTTGAGGATGCCTAGTATTTATTGGAACATTTGCCATGTTTTACAAAATTCAATATGAGGCCTAACTATTTACTAAACAGTGATATATGATTAAATAAAAGATAAAAGAAAAACAAAACAGAAAAAGAAAAAGGGAGAAAACCCCACTGGCCCAACTGGGCCAAGGCCCAGCCGGCCGGCCCACCCCTCCCCTATATGGCCTCCCCCCTGGAGACCAGCAAACCCTAACCCACCGACACTTCCCCCTCCCCCCGCTCACTTCCCCCTCTTCTCCCCCTCCCCCGATCCAGAACCGGATCGGGCCGAGCCCCTCCTCGCCATCGCCGCTGCCCGAGCGCTGGCCGACGCGCCCTCGCTCGATGCCCCGAGCCCGCGCGCTGGCCCGACGCGCTCGACGACCGCGCCCCGTCGCTGCCTCGTCTTCCCTCGCCGACACCGCCGCCTCGTCGCTCGCCTCGTCGTCCCCGTCGCCCTCCCCACGGGCCCGCTGCCCTAGACCCTACTGCTCGCGGTGAGCACCGCGCCGCTCGCGCCCTCCCCTTCCCCTCGATCACCGCGGCCTCGCCCCGCTCGGCGTGCCGCCGCGCGCGCCCGCACCTCGCCGCTGCTTCGCGACCGCGTCGGCCCCGCACCGCGCCCACGCCTCGCCCGCTCCCGCCGCTCGCCGCGTTCCGCCCCTGCTCGCCCGGCCGCCCCCGCGCCGCGCCCGGCCCGCTCCCTGCCGCGCGCATCGCCCGCTCGCCGCGCCCCTGCCGCCGCACGCACACGCGCACGCGCCGCGCACGCGCGCCGCGCCCGCGTCCGTGGCCTCGTGCCACTGACGGGTGGGGCCCTGTCGCCCCTATGCCACTGGCCCGTGGGGCCGAACCCCCCTGGCCCAATGACGAACGGGGCCCACGCCCCTAAAAAAATGAAAATAAAAATAAATAAATATTAATTAATTAATTCTGTTTAATTAATCTAATTAATTAATTAGTCTAATTAAACTGTAATTAACATAATCAAACCCTAATTAGCCTAATGTGAGAATGACATGTGGGACCCACTGGTCCTGACGTCATGCTCACGTCAGCAAACACTGTTTCGGATAATGTTAATTTAAATAACTAAATAAATTCCAGAAATTAATAAAAACTTTAGAAAATCATATAAAATAATCCGTAACTCAGATCAAAAAACTTTGTACATGAAAGTTGCTCAGAACGACGAGACGAATTCGGATACGCGGTCCGTTCGTCCGTCACGCGTCCCTAACTATCCGAACATGCAATCGTTCCCCTCTTTTCGTCTGTCCGAAATGCCGGACACTGAGAATATTTTTCCGGACGTTTCTCCCCTTCGCCGGGATTAGCTAGCACTACGATAGAACACCGCTAGCTCTGCTTATTGACATGTCATGCACTTGTATGCTTAGTATTTACTGTTTCCTCCCCCTCTTCTCTCTCGGTAGCCCCCGACACCGACGTCGTCCCCGAGACCGACGCAGCTCCGGAGACCGAAGACACCTTTGACGACCTTGCCCTTGCCGCCGAGGAACCAGGCAAGCCCCCCCTTTGATCATCCCGATATCGCCCATTCTAATTTCTCATGCTTGCATTAGAATTGCTGCTGCTACTGCTTTACCTATACTGATGCATAGCCTGTTTATTGTAACCTGCTGTTGATAATTACCTGCATATCCTAAACTGCTTAGTATAGGCTGGGTATAGACCTATCAGTGACCCCACTTATCCTGACTGCCCCGCTGGATGATCCAAAGACCCGATCAACGGGATTGAAGACCAGGCCCCGGCACCGCACCTCACCCCCTTAGATGTAACGACACTGCAGCGTTACCACCGAGTGCCGAGGGTGATACCTCGTGTAGCACTTCTGATGTTAACTCTGTAGAGTAGCTATTCGGTCGTGGTCATCGAGGGTGATTCCTCCTTCACGACTTCCGGTAACGACGCTGTCGTGCAACATATCAAGTGTGAACCCATCGAGGGTGATTCCTCCGAGTTCACCTTGATGGATACATCGAGTGGAAATTCAATGAGGGTGATACCCCGGATTCCTTTGATGTTATGGACACACGGATACTTGGACTTTACACTGTTACTTGGATAGGCGGGTCGACCCGGAGCGGTACCCGCGTGCGCCTGAGAGGTGAGTGTTGTGAAGACGGGTGCTTGTATGGTGCCCGAGTGATGAATACGAGGCGCGGCCGGGCATTCTTAACCCTTGCAGCAAGTCCTCGAGACGGGGCGACGGGGTCACATCTTTCGTGAGTCTCTGCTCCTTACCGCAAGCACAAGGTACTAACGATTTGGATATTTGATCCGAGCAGGCCTCTGGCCTGATAGCACTAACCATCACGTGGGCATAGTATGGGCGTTCTGCATCGTAGCATCAGCCGACAGTTCTGTCAGACGTCCAGTTCAGCATTGTGGCACGGTCAGATCGTACCGACCCTCCGAGGCGGTGCTGGTATCCACCCTGCACACAACGACCCGGAGTGCACAGGGCGATGGCCCAAGACCCCTGAGTGCTTAGGATGTAGACCGGCGGGGACCTCTCTGCTGAGCTTTAGGTAGGGCTGCGGTGTATCGTTTGGCCGAGGCCGGGCATGACCCAGGAAAGTATGTCCGGCCGGAGTTAATCGAGCGTGTTGGGTAAGTTGGTGCACCCCTGCAGGGATGAAAACTTCTATCGATAGCCGGTCCTACGGTAAAGGACACTCGGAGTTGTATCCCGATTGATACAACTAGAACATGAGATGAGACCTGGATATAAGGCTCTGGGATTGCTTCTCGCAGGGAGTCGAGAAGGGATCTCAGGACGAGGTTGATGACTATATGGCTCTGGGATTGCTTTCTCGCAGGGAGTCGAGAAAGGATCTCTGGGTGAGGTTGAGACTTATTGATACTACTACATTATACTGTACTGTGCTACTCTCTTCTATTGCTGCAAGACCTCTGAAGATGCTAGTCTTCGATAGGACTAGGCCTCCTCTCTATTCTGGCATTTCTGCAGCCCAGTCCACATATACAGCCTCATTGAAAATGTTGCATACGTAGTGTAGATCCTTGCTTGCTGAGTACTTCTGAGTACTCACGGTTGCTTTGTTTTCCTTTTCTCCCCATATCAGTTTGTCGCGACCAGAGGGACGGAGCCCCTTGAGACAGATGCCCCGTCGATCGATCGCTACTACTACCCAGAGGATGGTTACTGCTACGAGCTTGCTGACGACCAGGAGTAGGTTCGGGGGGTCCCATGCAGGAGGCCTGCGCCTTTCGATCGTAGTGTTTTTCTTTTGCCCCGCCTTTCTAAAGGCCTTTCTGTTTCTGTTTAATATCTGTACTCAGATATCTAATGCTTCCGCTGACGCTTGTACGCAAGCTTAGGTATTCGAGCCCTCGAGGCCCCTGGCTTGTAATATAAAGCTTGTATGACTTTATTTATGTTTTAGAGTTGTGTTGTGATATCTTCCCGTGAGTCCTTAGGCTTGATCGTGTGCATTTGCGTGTATGATTAGTGCACGATTGAGCCGAACCCCCCCTGGGCCTTGGCCCAGCAGGCCGTCCAGGCCGCCAGGCCAGCCCATCCCCCTGGCCTAAAGCCCCCCCCCCCCCCCCGCCACAAACCCTAACCTAATCCCTCTCCCTCCCACTCGCGCCCCCATCTCGCCGTGCCGCGCCCGGTGCGCCCCCGCCGCCCGACGCCTGCCACGCCGTCGCCGTCGCCGGATCTCGCTTCCCCGTCCCCCCCTCGACGAGCTACTCCGAGCCTCGCCGACCCCGTTCGGCTACAACGCAGGTGAGGCCCCCGGCCTCTCACCCCCGTCCCCGTCATCCCGCGCACCGCGCCGGTCTCCGTGCGAGCACACACGCTCGCCGTGCTCTGCATCCACCCACGCGCACGGGCCACCGCGTCCGTCCACACTGCCGCTCGCCCTGCGCCGCTGCCCGCGCCCGCGCGCGCGTGTTCGTGATGCCAACCGCGTCGCCGCTCGCACCCTCCGCCCGCTCCGGCCCCGGCCACGCCACGACCGTGCAGCCCCGCGCCCTCCTGCCCCCCCCCCTCTGCACTGCCTCGCGTGCTCAGCCGCCGTGGCCTCGCCTTCGCCGCCTTGCCGCAGCGCGCCCGCGTGCCCTGCTGCTGCTTCGTTGCCGCGCTGCCTCGCCACGCTGCTGCTGCTCCACTCGCGCCGCCCCGCCGTTGCTTCGCCGTGCCGCTCGCACTGGCCTCGCCCCGGCCGTTCGCTCGCCGTCGCCGTGGCCTGGGCGTGCGCCCAATCGGGCTGGCGCCCGCACGCCCGTGCCCGCTCGCTGTGGCCTCTGGGCCACCGACAGCCGGGCCCCACCCCCTGACCCACTGACTAACGGGGCCCAGCCCCCTGAAAATGTTTAAAAGAAATTAAAAAAAAGAAAATATAATATAATAATAATTAATTAGTTAATTAGTGAATAAATTAACTTAACTAATCATGTTTAATTAAACTAATTAAACTTAATTAACCTAATTATCTAATTAAGCTAATTAATCTGTTAATTAGGCTAAATAGTCAATGACAGCGGGCCCCACCTATCAGATTGTGCTGACATCAGCATGATGTCATGCTGACGTCATCAAGCACTGTTCTGGATAATGTTGATTTAATAAATTAAATAAATTCAAAAAATCAATAAAAACTTTAGAAAATCATATTAAATAATCCGTAGCTCAGATCGAAAAACTTTGTACATGAAAGTTGCTCAGAACGACGAGACGAATTAGGATACGCGGTCCATTCGTCCGTCACGCGTCCCTATCTATCCGAATATGGAACCGTCCCCCTCCGGATCGTCTATCCGATAATTCCAAAGACCCGGGAAATATCGTCAGATATTCTCCCGCTCCGTCTGATACGTGTAGTACTACATTAGACTACCCCTAGCACCGTGTATCATATTTGTCATGCTCCTGTTTGCTTAGTATTTACTGTTTCCTCCCCCTTTTCTCTCTCGTTAGACCCCGACACCGACGTCGTCCCCGAGACCGACGCAGCTCCGGAGACTGACGCCACCTTTGACGACCTTGCCCTTGCCGCCGAGCAACCAGGCAAGCCCCCCCCCCCCCCCCCCTTGAGCATACCGATATCGCCCATTCTATTTCTCATGCTTGCATTAGAATTGCTACTGCTGCTGCTTTACCTATTCTGATGCATAGCCTATTTATTGTAACCTGCTGTTGATAATTACCTGCATATCTTAAACTGCTTAGTTTAGGCTGGGTAGAGACCTATCAGTGCCCCCACTTATCCCGACCGCCCCGCTGGATTATCCGAAGACCCGATCAACGGGATTGAAGATCAGGCCCCGACACCGCACATCACCCCCCTTAGTTGTAATGACACTGCAGCGTTAATATCGAGTGCCTAGGGTGATACCTCGTGTAGCACTTCTGTTGTTAACTCTGTAGAGTAGCTATTCGGTCGTGGTCATCGAAGGTGATTCCTCCTTCACCGCTTCCGATAACGACGCCGTCGTACAACACCTCAAGTGTGAACCCAGTGAGGGTGATTCCTCCGAGTTCACCTTGACGGAGACATCGAGTAGGAATCCAACGAGGGTGATACCTCGGGTTCCCCTGATATTATGGACACCCGGATACTTGGACTTTACACTGTTACTTGGATAGGCGGGTCGACCCGGAGGGGTACCCGCGTGTGCCTGAGAGGCGAGTGTTGTGAAGACGGGTGCCTGTATGGTGCCCGAGTGATGAATACGAGGCGCGGCCGGGCATTCTTAACCCTTGCAGCAAGTCCTCGAGACGGGATGACGGGGTCACATCTTTCGTGAGTCTCTGCTCGTTACCGCAAGCCCTAGTCCACTTACGATTTGGATATTTGATCCGAGCAGGCCTCTGGTCTGATAGCACTAACCATCACGTGGGCATAGTATGGGCGTTCTGCATCGTAGCATCAGCCGACAGTTCTGTCAGACGTCCAGTTCAGCATTGCGGCCGGGTCGGATTGTGCCGTTGGTGCTGGTATCCACCCTGCTCGCAACGACCCGGAGTGCACAGGGCGATGGCCCAAGACCCCTGAGTGCTTAGGATGTAGACCGGTGGGGACCTCTCTGCTGAGCTCTAGGTAGGGCTGCGGTGTATCGTTTGGCCGAGGCCGGGCATGACCCAGGAAAGTGTGTCCGGCCGGAGTTAATCGAGCGTGTTGGGTAAGTTGGTGCACCCCTGCAGGGAAGAACACTTCTATCGATAGCCTGTCCTACGGTAAAGGACACTCGGAGTTGTATCCCGTTCGATACAGCTAGAACATGAGATGAGACCTGGATATGAGGCTCTGGGATTGCTTCTCGCAGGGAGTCGAGAAGGGATCTCAGGACGAGGTTGATGACTGAATGGCTCTGGGATTGCTTTCTCGCAGGGAGTCGAGAAAGGATCTCTGGGTGAGGATGAGACTTAATGATACTGCTACTTTATATTGATCTGTTCTGCTCTCTTCTATTGCTGCAAGACCGATGAAGATGCTAGTCTTCGATAGGACTAGGCCTTCTCTCTATTCTGGCATTTCTGCAGCCCAGTCCACATATACAGCCTCCCCTTGATAATGTTGCATATGTAGTGTAGATCCTTGCTTGCTGAGTACTTCGGATGAGTACTCACGGTTGCTTTGCTTTCTTTTTCCCCCATATCCCTTTTGATGCAACCAGTTGGCGGAGCCCCTGAGACAGCTCCTCCAGCCGACGATCGCTACTACTACCCCGAGGGTGGATACTACTACGAGTTGGCTGACGACCAGGAGTAGGATCGGAGGGTCCCAGGCAGGAGGCCTACGCCTTTCGATACTATGGCTCTGGTATTGCTTCTCGCAGGGTGTCGAGAAGGGATCTCAGGACGAGGTTGATGACTGTATGGCTCTGGGATTGCTTTCTCGCAGGGAGTCGAGAAAGGATCTCTGGGTGAGGTTGAGACTTAATGTTACTACTACATTATATTGATCTGTTCTGCTCTCTTCTATTGCTGCAAGACCGATGAAGATGCTAGTCTTTGATAGGACTAGGTTTTCTCTCTATTCTGGCATTTCTGCAGCCCAGTCCACATATACAGCCTCCCTTTGAAAATGTTGCATATGTAGTGTAGATCCTTGCTTGCTGAGTACTTCTGAGTACTCACGGTTGCTTTGTTTTCCTTTTCTCCCCATATCAGTTAGTCGCGACCAGAGGACGGAGCCCCCTGAGACAGATGCCCCGTCGATCGACTACTACTACCACCCCGAGGTTGGATACTACGGCGAGTTGGATGACGACCAGGAGTAGGTTCGGAGGGTCCCACGCAAGAGGCCTACGCCTTTCGATCGTAGTGTTTTATTTTGCCCCGCCTTTCTAAAGGCCTTTCTATTTCTGTTTCATATCTGTACTCAGATATCTGATGCTTCCGCTGACGCTTGTTCGCAAGCTTATGTATTCGAGCCCTCGTGGCCCCTGGCTTGTAATATAAAGCTTGTATGACTTTATTTATGTTTTAGAGTTGTGTTGTGATATCTTCCCGTGAGTCCTTAGGCTTGATCGTGTGCATTTGCGTGTATGATTAGTGCACGATTGGGCCGGGGGCGTCACACGTCGGAGCCTCGCACTATAGCCCAGTCGACCACAGCACGACAGCCGGATCTGTGCCTCTCGTCCCGGCACCGGTGGTCAGCCGCTATATCTGCGGCCGCGGGATTTGACACACGCGGCTGCTGGATTTAGAGCATTCCGGCCGCCAGCGACTGCTCCTTGCCATGGAGTGTTCGGGTACCGATCGCACAACAATGGCAGTGCCTCCACGTCGCGTGCAGGTACTGAATCCGCCTCTAGCCACTCGGATCTATCCCGTTGGCGGATCGTCGGCAAAGACATGGCCGGCCACCGTCCGGGCTCGGCCCTGGCCCAGCGGCTAGTCGGTTCACCATTGCCGCTCATAAAGTGCGATGGCTGCCCGTGGCAGGTCCTGCGCCACGTTTCGACCACGCCACAACATCCCGATTGGGTGTTCATCAAGTGCGAAAAAGATAAGGTGTGTAGTACTTCTTTTGATTCGGTTGTGCTCCCTTATTCGGCGCATGTTCAGCAGCTTATACTCAAACATATGTGTAGGATGGATGCAAGTTTTGGTTTTGGGAAGAAGAATACATCGATCTATTGATAGCACAAAATTTGGTAGATGCTCGTGCACTCCTTGCTAGAATAGAGGCTAGATATGAGACTAGAGATGATATTAGATGTGAAGCAACGTCTAGTTCTTTCGAATCAAAGAAGAAAGAAGTGTGCAAGCTCGAGAAGCCACAGATCAACAATGAAGACATAGAGAAGATTTTAATACAATTAGTGGGAGCAGTTATGGAAATTGGATATCTTTTAAAATGTCTAATTGTGGTTCTTGTTTTCTTTGGTCTTGCTCTCCTAGCAAAGAATTGGTGAATGTACTTCCCTGTATCAAAATGTCGTTGATGAAGGATTAAAAGAAACCAACCAGTGCATGTAACCATTCCTACTCATTTAGTGGTCGTCCATGAATATATTGTAATTAATGCAGATTAAAGTTTGAGTAATTTTGTAAACTACGAGATGGAGTACTACATTTCTCCATTCATCATCTGCCTTGGTTGATAAGATTTCAAATTTATGCCCTATTAACCGGAGAGTAGTGAGTAGTTAAAAAATTTGGTCAAACTTTGACAAAAAATATATGACATGGCATAAAAACTTGGACTGAGGTAGTACTCCCTCCGTCTAGGTGTTAAGCCATCTTACGAAAATCAGATATTCCCAAAATGTTTGGGCGTCGTCCATTAACTACGCATCTCAATCCCCTCCTAGCCCCATTGCTAGTGAGCATTACTTACTCTGCCTTGTTATCTCCCTCGGAAACCCAATGCATGGAGCGCAACTACGTGTTGATTAGTCAAGGAATCGAAGCCGGCTTGCATGTGAGTTAATACGTGGCCCTGCATGGTAGCTAAAATGGCATCTCTTAATTGCTGTGATTGATTGTTGCGTTTAGAGAGAGAAATCAGGGCTTTGATTGGAGGAAGGACTAGTCAAGTTTCTCCTTCTCCTCCAATCTGCTTGCACCTTGGTCCCGCTGCACCTTCTAACATGACGTATACACCCAGACGGAGGGAGTAGTATGAGATACGGTGGCACACTGACTTAGGCCGAATACAAGTGCCCAAAATTATTGAAAGAGAGCAAAGTGTACATACAAAATAATTAAAATTGAATTTCTTGTTGTTGTTTTTTTGAAACGGAAGCAAAAGATTTGCCTCATCCATTAAATAAGAGGAGAATAGAGTTTGACAGTTTGCAAGAGACCCTACAAATAAACGGCATGGCAATTACTCTCAATACGCCCTAGTTTCTTAGCACCCGCTGTAACCCTTAGTACATACAATGGCACACTGACTTAGGCCGAATACAAGTGCCCAAAATATTTAAAATTGGAGGATGGTGCAGCCCACCTTTCCGATATTTTGATCGTGTGTGGTTCAGTTCTTGCTTTTCATACCACACGTGAATGATAGTAAGTGCGACCGGGAGGCGTGGAGCGTTAATTTCGAGTTGACTCCTTGGAGCGTTAATTTTTCTTCACGTAGTAGTATTAGCTTTGCCCTACTAGTAGTATTTTTCTTCACTAGTAGTACGTTAAATAAAGAGTTCCATTTCGTGCACAATTTAAAACGATTTTTATGGAGAGAAAAAGAAAACCACTCCAACTATATACGCTGCAGCCTCAGTGCTTGTTTTCTAGGGTTTGCTCTCTTCACACTCTCTCTCCACTATATATATACACGCTGGAGCCTCAGCGCTTGTAGTTGCTCTCTACACTCTCTCTCACCCTATCTAGATCTAAACAAGACTGCGTTGGCCTCTCCTCTCTTTCTCTCACCTCACTGCTGGTCAAAGAGCCGGCAGGATCCCGTCCGTTGGGGAAGGCAAGGAGGCTTAACGCTGTCGCCGTCGGCGAGGGAGGGAATCCACTGCCGGCGCTGCTGTTCTCTTTCACCCAGTGGCGGCGCGGGAGGGCCTCCGACCCCTTCTACCTCGCTGCCATACATAGTGAGGGCAGATCGGCCTCCGGCCGCCCACCGAGCCACACCCCGAGAACCTTAAGGTATAATTTTCTTAATCCACAGGCATTGCTCTAGCTGCATGTGGAATTATTTCGCTTCTGCACTCGAATCTAGGTGTTGGATCAAACAGGAAAGTAGTGGGGAAAGTTGTATAGCATGAATCTAGGTCATGGTTCAAAGAGGAAAGGAAGGGGGGAAGGTAGTATAGACTGGCTATCCAACACCTATGTTGGTCGAAAAGGGAAAACAATGACAAATGCAGTACACACATCTATAAGGAACTGATCTTTCTGTGGGTGGGGGACAAGGCTGTATAGTTTGAGCAGGACTAGATTTGCTGCCCTCACATAGGGAAAGGTGTCTAAAGATAACAAAAATGGGACCAACACAAATATGTTCCTTGGTTGTTTGTTGCAACAGACTGTGCATAACCCCTTTATACATCGGTACATGCACATGGTGCTTGTGAGTCCACTGTCCCATACAACTCTTTAGCTGTTGTTAATCTAATAATGCCGCTAGAAAATTGAAGCAATGCCAGAGTTAAAAGCAAATTACATGTTGAACGAATTTTATTGTTAATGTAATCTCTCTGTTAATATGAATCAATGCCACTGTTTGAGAAATGCTACTGTCTTGCTTTCTTTCCCATTTAGATAAGTTAGATGCTTCTTTTTGTGGGCTTCTGTGTCATCCACCGTTATTGACCACTAATTGTTTCCTTTGCACCTCTGTGTAAACAGGGTTATCTACCTCACCTCGTTGCTATTGCGACCTTTTGTTGCACTGCACAAAACACATTTTTTAAGAGTGTTTTGTGCAGTTCAACCAAAATGTCACACCGACAACGTTCCTTGATTGCTTGATCTTAGTGGAACAGCACAAGAGGAGATCTGACTTCCTATCTGTGTTGGCAAATTTGTTTCAGATCTTCTTCTTGTGAGTTGTTTCAATTCCGCGTCATGAGAGGTCAGTACTGGCCTTCTTCCACATGATTGTGCAGTGTGCTTTCATATGTTTTACTACTTATACGGTAATGTTGCTTGATTTTAGTGAACTGCACAAAAGGAGACCAGACTTCTAATCTGTATGTGCACCGTAATATCCCATTGAGGTAAGATAATGATATTTCGCAACTGTTGGCCCGTATATTGCTACTATCATCAGAAAAGTAATGTTGTTGTTTAGTGCTATACTTGTGCTCCCTAATTGACATGCCAAATCTTACATTGAAGGCGAAGCTTGTCTGTTATTGACCCAAGTGATGAAAGGGAAGAACAAGTGGAAGAAGAACAAAAATCAACTCCCGGTGCTGTAATGAAGCACTGGAACTGTGATGACACAAGTAATGATATAGTTTTGCATCTTAGTTTATTGCTATGGCTGGAACGAGCAATTGTTTTGCCACTGTGATTTGATGCCACTCTTAATATAATATGTAACTATCTCTACTTGTGCAAACAGCGATCTTGTTTGAAGATAACATATATTTTAGTCGAACTGCACAAGAAGATGTTGGAAACATTAAACTAATTGAGGAGTTTATAGTAAGCATGGCAACCACAGTAGATAATAACGGATGGTTCCGGAGAAGTGCTTCATCTGCATGCTCTACACAATAAGCCTCCTGACAAAGGTTGGTACCGGCCCACGGATTTCATCCATATGATCGAGCTTTGTCATCTCTATTGGTGTTGTGCTACTGTTTAGCTACTGTCATGAGAAAGTGGTATTGTTTCGCATGTTAATCTAAGGCTGCTAATAAATTGAGGCACCGGTTTGCCACCGTTATAGCCACTGATAAAATTAAGTAATAATACAGTTCAAGTTGAGCTGCTGTGTTTGATATCATATCATTTCCTATGAGGATAATGAGGATGCATCTCTTTGTGACTATACATTTCATCAGTTACTCCCATTGTTAATGTAATGGCTGTTTTAAATATTTCCTTTCCTTCTTTTCGAGCAAACAGGGATGCTAGCATTTAGTTGTTCTCTTGTCTTTGCACAACAGGATCATCCTCCTCTGAAGAAGAATATGCCAGGATGAAGAAGCCAAGCCCTTCTCTTCTTATCAGAAGGAGCAGTTGAAGGATGGTTACATTACTGCCCACAAGAACAAAATAACTTCAGCTCAGAACGACTCACAGATCTTCATCTTTGTTGATGTGATGGCCAATACAATGTTGTTTTAGGATTCTTTCTGGTGAGTTCTATTTTTTTAAATGTGTGCTCTACATGGATCATGTAGGTTGCCTGTTTAAACTGTAAATTCATAATACAGTTTGCTTTGTACTAATCACTTTTTTGTATTTATGCAAACAGGGATGCTCAGCTTGATTTCAATGGGAACTGCACAAAATGTTCTGATGGTTCGTGCCCTCCATTATACTTCATCATGCACAATAGATCGAATGTTCTCGAATCATTCATTTCCACCTCCAGACACAAAATTAGCTACAAGAAAGGAGGTGCCGATATGTTCAAGGCCTTGCAACATATAAAGGCGAAATCATACAAGCTACGCGCGAAGTTGGTTGATTTTAGTGGAACTGCACAAAAAGAACAGCTGGTTTATTTAGCACGAGGTGACATGTCAATGTCCGAACTAATGGCAAACCCGTCCCATTCCACAATCGTAGGCATTTGATATTTTGGAATAGGAAAACCTTGTCAAAGTTTGCTCATTGATGTACGCAAAAAGCATTTGATATTTTGGAATGGAAAACCTTATCAAAGTTTGCTCATTGATGTACGCAAAAAGACACGCATTTGATATTTTGGAATGGACAACCTTCTCAAATTTTGCTCATTGATGTTAGCAAGAAGACATGCGTTTGATATTTTGGAATGGGACGCCCTTTGCCGTCAGCAGCATCGATCGATTTTTCTTTATTCTTTAGTTGTGAAGTAAATATTGGCTCTGACGTGTGAATCATTGAGATGCATAATCATTACATTTCATACATTCTTCAACTAAAAAGGGGTGCGCTGGAGGTATAATTAATTAACCTAATCTATGATCTCCGGCGCCCATTTCCCATGTCCGGCTGAGCCGAACAGAAGCTTCTTCTCCAGCTCAGCTCTCCGACTGCATGTCGCCGCCAAGAAGCTAATCGGCCGTCAATGTTCAACCCGCCAAGCTTGGCTTCAACCGGAGGGTAGCAGCGGTGACCTTAGTTGGACCCGAGCGGCGGCGACCTACCGTGTTCTACTCTTCCTCGTTTTCTGTGTGGCGTTGCCTCGTTGGCAGGCGGGCGGGGCCTCGACGGAGCTAGCGATGTCCTCTGTCTCGTTACCGGCGGGGCGACGCCTCGATGGAGCGGGGGAAATCCTCCCCCTCGTTGCCGGCAGGGCGTGGCCTCGGTGGAGCCGGCGATGTCCTCTGCCTCGTTGTTGGCGGGGCGGGGCCTCGGCGGAGAAGGGCCTCGCAGAAGCTGGCGAAGTCCTCCGCCTCGGTGCCGACGGGGCGGGGCCACGGCGGAGTCGGCATTGTCCTCCGCCTCGTCATCGGTCTCACCAAACAGCGCCTAGCCCGCTTCATCGCCCTCTTTATAGGCGGCCGCAACCTCCGCCACCCGCATGTGGTAACGCCAGCGTGCGAGGTGGCTCTCGCGGGCTGAGCGGTACGACTCGAGCAGCGCCTCCTGCTCCGCCCGCTCTGCGGCGATCTGCTTCTCCGCCTACAGGTGCTCCTGGAGGACATGGTGATTGTAGGCGGCATTGGCCTGCGCCTCCCGGAACTGCTCCTCACGCTTCTGCCTCACCATGTCCATGTATTGGGCACGGGCCTCGCCGATGGTCATGGTGCCATGCACCGACAAGGATGGCGCGGAGGAGGGGGTTGGCGCCGGATCGTCGACTACCACGTTCTCCATTGGGACGTCGTCGTCCTCCGGCTGCCTGCCGGCCAGCCAGTCGGCAGCAATGGCTGCCATCTCCTTCTGGTCCGTCGTCCGCCCGTCCCGAAGAGCGCTGGAGCGCGACGAAGCCATGGTGGGAGTGGTGTGGAAAGGAGAAAGGGAACGGAGGCGGATGACTGCGGCTATGGCCGGCGCAGCAGTTTATATAGCAATGGTGGGCGGCAGAGGGACTGACGGGTGGCGCCGGAGTAGCCGCCTCGGCAACCGCGTATCATTAATGCGGGCGGCAGACGGACGGACGGACGGACGGCACTTGTCATTTGAACGCGAGCAATTGCCTGCACCGGGAAGTGGCGTGGGAGGCGCTGACCGTTTCAGGCGGAAAGCGCGCGCGGGCGAGGGAGGGGGTCTGGGTGGGCCAGGGCGGTCAGACTCGTGCTTGGTAGCGGTCTGGTCCAGCAGCCGGACATGCTGGCTCGCCAGGGAGCTCGCCGAGCTCAGCGACAACAATCAGACGATTGATGTGGCTTCCGACCAGGAGCCAGCGCCACTGCCCAAGCCGGTTCATGCCATGTTCACCATAGAGCAGGTGCTACCGCACTTCGACGCCCTAATGGCGGAAGAGCTACCAGCGCACGAGGACCTGTGCTGCAACCTCTGTCTCCTCAATGAGCACCGGCTCGCGGAAGGACGAATCGTCGGCGAACAAGTGAACGACAATGCCGTCGCGGACATGTGGCCCTATGATCCTGGCTTCCTGAATGAGCAGCGAGCGCTGTATCAGACCATCCGTAGGGCTCGTGAGGCCCTCTCCGCCGTCCTTCCAGATGTTGCGCTTGCCGTGGCGCCGCCGTCTCACGTTGTCAACATGGTCAACGAAAATGAGGAATCAGGAGATGACTTTAATTGGAGAGGATGACAGTGGGGACCCACCAGGGCCATAGCCGCACATACGCAAGTGCCTCCTTATTATATACAACTATAATTTTTTTTGCTTCCTTCTGGTTTTCTGACATCATGGTCCCACACCATTGTCAACCTATATAGTCAATAAACGAGAGAATTGCACACGGAGCGGCCGATAGCTGGGACCCAGCAGCTCGAGCAATATTTGTGTTTTTAAGGTGTGAGCAGAGTTTTTCTTGAGCGATGTTTTTGTTGTTGTTCACAAGAGATCACCTGGGCGTGCTGTGGCCTGTCTAGCCTAGGCTAGTACTTTATGTCGACCAAATATCCAGCCCAGATATTAATTTTTTTCAAGCTGAAAATGGCTAGCCCAGCTATACTTTTTTTTTTGAGGAATACCCAGCCCAGGTCAACTTGTTATTCTCCGCCCCGCTGGGCTGCAAATCTTTCCTAGGAGGGATGCATTAGGCTTAACAAGAAAATGGGCTTTAAAAAATAATAAATGGGATGTAATTATAAAAACTGGGCTGTAACTATAAAAAAAAGCACCAAACACGTAATTAGTTAAAAAATTATTATTTTTGGATTTTGAAAATTTTAATTTCATTACTTGTTGCGCGCGCAATATTTCGTTGGATTTTTACGTTATACAAATTTATTTTTAAATTATATTTAATCTGACTTGAAATTTAGGGATAAAAATATTTCGGATCCCATCAAAATGTGGGAAATTTTATTCAATTCTGTTTTGAGCATTTGGTTGAAATTATTAATCATTGTCTTAGCTAGAAAATGGGCTGTAATTTTAACAAACTGTAAATGGGCTGTAGTAAATTCCATTAGAATTCAAAAATGAGTTGTACATTCTTACAAATCGCAAATGGGCTATATGTTCTCTGCCACACACTTGTGGGCCTACTAGGTTGACGCGTACGCAAGGCTTTGTCAACTTATAGTCAACACACGATTCTATCAGCAGTGGCCGTTGGATGTCCATCCAACGGATGTCGTGCTTCTTATTCAATCTCGGATTCTTGCTTCAGCCGCCCAAACCACCGCCGGCGCTACCGCCTCCCATGGCCGGCTGTGCTGCCGCGCAGGACTCACCGGCCCACCCTACTCCCATCGCCGTCCAGGTCATTCCTCTACTCACCAACATCTCCTGTTATTCTCCGGCGACGGCAGCCTCACACCGCAGCCGAACCAGTGAACCCTCGTACTCCCCTCCGCGTGGGCATCCACCTGCCTCGTCTTCCCTGGCTCCGCGTCGTTCCCTTCCTAGGCCTCGCTGTCGTCCACCGCCTGGGTGCTGTCCGCGCGGCGTGGTCAACGTGGTCAACGAACAACAGCCATCAGAAGAGGACTCTACGTGGTAAGGCTGACAGATGGACCCACCAGCTACATCTTCGCACGCACGGAAGTGCGTCCATATTACAGGCAAAAAAATGATTCTTCCCCCTGAAAGCTGGGACCCACCAGCTATATCTTCGCACTCAAGGAAGTGCGTCCTTGTCCTCCCTGACAGCTGGGACCCACCCGGTCGAGGCGTATGTAGCATTTTCTGTCTGGTCGCGAACATGTACGTACATACTGGTCGATCGGTTTCTATGCAACGATGACCGTGGCTGAGCAAGCAGCGGTACGTGTAGTAGTAGAGCCCCCGACGTAGCAGTTCAGGCAGTCCCTTCTAAACCGTGTACACGTACATACAGCCACATGCCAAAAAATACGGCCACGTACGTACATACGGGCGGGGTCTCGAACGCGTACTCGCGCTTACGTATGGCCAGGGCTCGTGTACATGGAGAGGCAACGGACGGCAGCAACGGCGTCCTGTTCATCGGGCAGCCAACCGGCTGGGTCAGAACGGAGAAACCGCGTCCTGTTCATCGGGAGACAACAGACTGGGTCGGAATGCGTCCTGTTCAATGGGAGCCAACCGGCTTGGACAGAACAGCCGAAACAGGGTCTGGCGTACTGCAGTACGGAGGAAACGGCCTTCTGTTCGACCGGCTACGGTCGAAACGGCATCCTGTTGATCGGGAGGGGTGTGGCGTACCGCAAAACAGAGGAAACGGACTTGTGTTGGAGCGCTACGGTCGAAACGGGGGTCCTGTTCATCGAGAGGGGTGTGGCGTACCGCAAAACAGAGGAAACGGACTTGTGTTGGAGCGCTACGGTCGAATCGGGGTTCCTGTTCATCGGAGGGGTGTGGCATACCACAAAACGGGACTCCACGAGCTACTGTTCATCCATCGTCAACTTCCTCCAGCCTCCACCTGCTACTGTTCATCCACCGTCGACTTCCTCCTGCCTCCACCAGCTACTGTTCATCCGCCGGCTCCTGTTCATCCAGCCTCCACCGACTCCTATTCAACCAGCCCTCCACGGGGTCCTGTTCAACAAGCCCTCCACGGGGTCCCTCCACCGGCTACTGTTCATCCACCCCCACCTCCTCGATCGGGGTCCTGTTCATCCAGCAGCAACGGCCTCTACCACCACGAGATCCTGTTCATCCAACCCCCACTAGGTACTGTTCATCCAAGCCCCACTGGGGACTGTTCATCAAGAGGCAGCTTCGATCGGCTTCAGTTAGCAGCAGTAGCGAAGGAATCACTCGGGTTCAGTTAACAGCCAAGGGATCGATCGAGGTTCAGTAACGTAGCAAGTGCAATCGCTCGGGTTCAGTTAGAGCCCAACGCCTCGCACACATGCGCGTACGTCTATGAGCGAAATGCGCAAACCTCCGTGCATCGCTCGGCCCCGACCACCCAACGTAACCGGAAACTCCCCGATATTTTCCTCGCCCTCGCTTCTACCACAATTTTTTCCGTCATGGACGGCCCAAAGAATGTCATGCAGGTGCGTCCCCGGCCCGCCCAGGATGATAAGCCCATTTTTTGCCATGATTTTTTGTCATAGAAGTAGGACTCCACCACATCTATGATGATACCGGGTTTTGTCACAATTATCGTCATAGAAGTGTCATAAGCATGACAGAACTAATTTCGTTCGGGCCAAAATGTCACGGATGTGTCTTTTTTTTTGTAGTGTTAAGGTTTATACCTGACTACTTACCTTCGTCGAGTTCCCAATCTTTAGAGTTGCGTTTAATTCTTTCCAAGAGATCCCATTTGAATTCAATAGTCTTCTTCATAAAAGAACCAGTACAAGAAGTATCGAGCATGGATTGATTATTACGAGAAGCCGAGCATAAAAATTCTGAATAATAATTTCTCTTGAGAGCTCATGATTGGGGCATGAATATAACATTGACTTAAGCCTCCCCCAAGCTTGAGCGATACTTTCTCCTTCACGAGGCCAAAAATTATATATATAATTTCGATCACAATGAGCCAGATGCATAGGATAAAACTTTTGATGAAATTCCAATTTCAATCGGTTATAATTCCAAGTCCCAATATCATCGCATAGCCTATACCATGTCAATGTCCTTCAAATAAGGGAAGACCTTCTTCTTGACTTCATCCTCGGAAAAACCAGCAAGCTTAAATAATCCACAAACTTCATCCACATAGATTAGATGCAAATCAGGATGTAGTGTTCCATCTCCTGCATAAGGATTAGCTAGCAGTTTATCTATCATACCCGAAGGAATTTCATAATAAATATTTTCAGTAGGTGTAGTAGGTTCAGGGGCAACTCTTTGCTCTTCCGGTCAGGGTGAAGATACCCCGAAAAAACCCCTCAAAGGATGATGTTCCATAGTAACAAGTGACAGTAAATTTCAGCACTTACTATAAATGTTTCCTTACCAAATTCCACACACCAAAGGCGCGTCACTCCCCGGCAACGGTGCCAGAAAAGAGTCCTGATGACCCAAAAGTATAGGGGATCTATCGTAGTCCTTTCGATAAGTAAGAGTGTCGAACCCAACGAGGAGCAGAAGGAAACGACACGCGGTTCTCAGCAAGGTATTTTCTGCAAGCACTAAAATTATCGGTAACAACGGGTAACAAGTAACAAGTGTAACAAAGGTGTGGCAAGGTGGCCCAATCCTTTTTGTAGCAAAGCATAAGCCTGAACGAACTCTTATATAACGCAAAGCGCTCCTGAGGACACATGGGAATTGTTGTCAAGTTAGTTTTCATCATGCTCATATGATTCGCGTTCGTTACTTTGATAATTTGATATGTGGGTGGACCGGTGCTTGGGTGCTGTCCTTACTTGGACAAGCCTCCCACTTATGATTAACCCCTCTCGCAAGCATCCGCAACTACGAAAGAAGAATTAAGATAAATCTAACCATAGCATTAAACATGTGGATCCAAATCAGCCCCTTACGAAGCAACGCATAAACTAGGGTTTAAGCTTCTGTCACTCTAGCAACCCATCATCTACTTATTACTTCCCAATGCCTTCCCCTAGGCCCAAATCATGGTGGAGTGTCATGTAGTCGATGTTCACATAACACCACTGGAGGAAAGACAACATACATCTCATCAAAATATCAAACGAATACCAAATTCACATGATTACTTATAACAAGATTTCTCCCATGTCCTCAGGAACAAACGTAACTACTCACAAAGCATATTCATGTTCATAATCAGAGGGGTAATAAATATCATTAAGGATCTGAACATATGATCTTCCACTGAATAAACCAACTAGCATCAACTACAAGGAGTAATCAACACTACTAGCAACCCACAGGTACCAATCTGAGGTTTTGAGACAAAGATTGAATACAAGAGATGAACTAGGGTTTGAGAGGAGATGGTGCCGGTGAAGATGTTGATGGAGATTGACCCCCTCTCGATGAGAGGATCGTTGGTGATGACGATGGCTTCGATTTCACCCTCCCGGAGGTAAGTTTCCCCGGCAGAACAGCTCCGCCGGAGCCCTAGATTGCTTCTGCCCAGGTTCCACCTCGAGACGGCGGCGCTTTGTCCCGAAGGCTTCCTTCTGTTTTTTTTCAGGTAAAAACCCTTCTTATAGCAGAAGATGGACACCGAAGACCTGCCAGGGGGCCCACAAGCCCTAGGGCCGCGCCCAGGGGGTAGGGCGTGCCCCCCAGGCTTGTGGCCACCTGGTGGGTCCCCCTCTGGTATTTCTTCGCCCAATATTTTTTATATATTCCAAAATAATTCTCCGTAAATTTTCAGGACTTTTGGAGTTGTGCAGAACAGGTCTCTCAGATTTGCTCCTTTCCGGTCCAGAATTCCAGCTGCCGGCATTCTCCCTCTTCATATAAATCTTGTAAAATAAGGGAGAAAAGGCATAAGTATTGTACCATAATGTGTAATAACAGCCCATAATGCAATAAATATCAACATAAAAGCATGATGCAAAATGGACGTATCAGGGTGGACCGGTGCTTGGGTGTTATTCTTACTTGAACAAGCCTCCCACTTATGATTAACCCCTCTCGCAAGCATCCGCATCTACAAAAGAAGAATGAAGATAAATCTAACCATAGCATGAAACATATGGATCCAAATCAGCCCCATACGGAATAGCGCATAAACTAGGGTTTAAGATTCTCTCACTCTAGCAACCCATCATCTAATTACTGCTCCACAATGTCTTCCCTTAGGCCCAAGTATGGTGAAGAGTCATGTAGTCGACATTCACATGACACCACTAAGGGAATCACAAATACAAATCATCAAAATATCGAACGAATATCAAATTCACATGACTATGTATGACAAGACTTCTCTCATGTCCTCAAGAACAGAAGTAACTAATCACAAATCATATTCATGTTCAAGATCAGAGGGGTATTGAATAGCATCAAGAATCTGAACATATAATCTTCCACCAAGTAAACCAACTAGCATCAACTACAAGATGTAATCAACACTACTAGCAACCCACAGGTACCAATCTGAGGTTTTGAGACAAAGATTGAATACAAGAGATGAACTAGGGTTTGTGATGAGATGGTGCTGGTGAAGATGTTGATGAAGAATGGTCCTCCCATGATGAGAGGGTTGTTGGTGATGTCGATGGCTTGAATTTCCCCCTCCCGGAGGGAAGTATCCCCGGCGAAATCGCTCCGCCGGAGAGCAAAAGTGCTCCTGCCCAGGTTCCGCCTCTAGACGGCGGCGCTTCGTCCCGAAATTTCTCTCTTGATTTTTTCTAGGGAAAATGGCATCATGTAGGAGAAGATGGGCCTCAGAGGCCAGCCAAGAGCCCCACAAGCCACATTGGCACGCCCAGGGGGGCGGCTGCACCCATGTACCTTGTGGGCACCTGGTGCGTCCCCTCTGGTATTTCTTTTCTCCAGTATTTTTTTATATATTCCAAAATAATTCTCCGTAAAATTTCAGCTCATTTGGAGTTGTGCAGAATAGGTATCTCTGATATGGCTTTTTCAGGTCCAGAATTCCAGCTGCCAGCAATCTCCCTCTTCATGCAAATCTTGCAATTTAAGAGAGAAAAGGCATTAGAATTGCATCACAAAGTGTTATAATGATCGAATACATTATAAATAACAGTAGGAAAACATGATGCAAAATGGACGTATCACCACCTCCCATCAAAATTATCATTATATTTTTCCTCTCTCCGCCTACTAATGTTAAAGTCTCCACCGACCAGAATGGGTAACCCCTCATCCTTGAAATCTGCAAAAGGTCTGCTCGAAAGTCAGGCTTGAACTCCGGCTTTGCCTCGCCATACACAACCACCAGAGCCCACCTAAAACCATCAACTTTCACTCGCACATGAAATTTGATAGCATAGTCACCTAGAATGATATTCACAACCTCCAGGGATTCGCAATTAACCGCAAGTAAGATGCTGCCAGATCTTCCACTTGGTGGAAGACAATGCCAATAATAGTCTAAACCAATGTAGATCATTCCAGAATCTGTGAAGTAAAATTGTCTCGACCCGTCTTGAGCAACGCAATAAAATCCAACTTATATTCCCTAGATCTTTCCGCTAGAAACCTTTATTTAGCCAAGTCCGCAAGACCTCTGCTATTCAAAAAAATGCCTCTCATTTTTCATCATGAAATTTTCATTTGAATTTGATTCTCGCACTTCTACGCACCACGGAGAATGGATATACCTTCTTTTTCCACTTCGGTTTGGGTTGACCAGCACCACCTCGAAGTCCGCATGACTGAGGTTGTTACCTAAGCCTTCTTTAGGTTGTAGAGGGGCCACATGCTCCTCTACATCCAAGGCTTCTCCTCCTAGAACAACAGTGGGCACTAGATCCTCACAAAGACACTCTAATGCCCGAACTCCCATCGTGTTAACTTCACTCTCTTTCATTGTCTTAATGCAACACCCCATGTAATTAACCACAGAGATCATCCTTAGTTAATGCATGTCGGCAAGTTTAACAGTGCCTAGTCATCATTTGCATCACATTGCATTTCAAACTCCTAATTCATACTTCAAATTAATTTAAAGTGGAAATAAAAGTTGTTCCAAATTGGAAACTAAACTGTTCATTAAATAGCAAATAATTCAGAGGCAATTGTAAAACTGTAACCAACATCAATGGGTTTGGTTAAGTGACCCTAACAACATCAAACAGTAGCTAACAGCAACATTTAATAACCTTTTATTTAATCTAAATTAAATATGAAATTATATTTTACCCAAACTAGTTTTTGGTGTTAGATAATAATGCACTTCAACTTATGAGCTAGGTCACTTATTTTGTAAAAGTCATTTACTGGCCAAACCATTTACAAAATAGAAGACAAAACAGAAAAGAAATAAATAAAACAAAAGCAAAATTATAATTAAAACAACCCCCCCCCCTCGCTGGGCCGTAGCCCAGTTGGCCTCGGCCCATCCAGACGCACCTGGCCTATATGCCCCCCCCCCCTCACAGCCGCACCGAACCCTACCCCTATCCACTCCTCCCCCCTCGCTCTCCCTCACCCCCCGATCCGATCTGGATCGGGGCACCGGACACCGACGCCGTTGCTGCGCGCAACCGCCGCCGTCGTCGCCCGTGGCCCACGCCTGAGCTGTCCCGCCGCCTCCCCGTCTCTGTCGCTCGTCCCCATCCTCCTCCTCGCCGGACGCCATCGAGCCACACCGCCCCCCTTCCCTGCATCGAACGTGAACACCACCCGTGCTCCCTATTCCCCCCCCCCGCCCAGAACGCGTCGCGCCCGCCGTGGCCCTACTCGCCGTCCTCGCTCGCCGCTCCACCCACGCCCTGGCCTCCTCTGGCTCCTCGCGCCGGCCCGCGCCGTCAACCCACGGCCACCGCACGCTCGCGCGCTCGCCACCAGCCCGCGCCCTCCCCGCTCGCGAATCGCCGCTCGCGGCCGCGCCCGTAGCCGCGCTCCCGCGCGCCCGCTGCCCCTTCCCCGTGGCCTCGCTCGCCCGCTGCTCGCCGTCGTCGCTGCTCGCTGCTCTGCCTGCTGCTGCTGTGAACTGCTGTTGCGCGCCGCTCACCGCCTGCGCCGGCACGCCCCTCGCCGCCACCGGCCGGCATCGCCGCGCTCGCCTCTGGCCGCGGCCGGCCTCTCTGCTAGCGCGCGCACGCGCGTTGACCCGCTCAAGTGGCCGCCTGGGCCACTGCAAGGTGGGGGCCGCCCCTGGATTAAATGAAAAGAGAAAAGGGAAATAAAAATAGAATTATTAATAAAAATAAAAATAATAAAAATAAATATTAATTAATTAACTAAATCATTAATTAACTTAATTAATCTTGTTTAATGAAACTTAATTAACCTATTAATTAAACTAATCTGTTAATTAACTAAACAGTCTATGACAACCGGGACCCACCCGTCAGTTTGACTAGGTCAACCGACCAGTTGACCTGCTGACATCACTCTGACGTCATGCTTGCGTCATCTCACACTGTTCTGGATAATTCGTATTTAAGTAATTAAATAAATTATAGAAAATTATTAAAACTTTAGAAAATCATATAAAATAAACCGTAGCTCAGATCGAAAAACTTTATACATGAAAGTTGATCAGAACGGCGAGACAAATCTGAATACGCCCTTCGTATTGCTGTCAGATACCCCTAACTATCTGAACATGAAACTTTTAGACTGATTTCGATAAATGAATAGTGCTCAACTTTAATTAAATAAATCCGAATAAATTCATAAATTAACTAAATCATCTAGTTAGGCAGTAGAACACCTCTGCATATCATTTAGGCCTGTCATGCATATCGTTTGCATTTTTGCCATGAATTTATTGTTTCCTTCCCCCTCCTTCTCTCTCGATAGACGCCGAGACCGACGCCGACGCCGCAGAGTACAACTACGCTCCGGGAGAGCAGCCTTCCGACGACCCCTCCTCCTTGCCAGAGCAACCAGGCAAGCCCCCCCCCCCCCTTGATTACTCTGATATCGCCCATTCCATTCTCTCATGCTTGCATTAGATTTTGCTACAGTAAATGATTGCTCCTATTATGATGCATAGCCTGCTTTTGTAACCTGCTTATTGTTACCTTACCTGCCTTTTTCAACTGCTTAGTATAGGTTGGTAATGAACTGTCCGTGACCCCCATCACTTTACCCTTGTTGCCTCTGCTTCATCATCGACTACTCGATCAACGTGATCGATGACCAGAGACCGACACATCACCTCACCCCCCCCTTAGTTGTATGACTCTGCATAGTTACTATCGAGTGCCGAGGGTGATACCTCGTAACGCACTCCTGATGAATACTCTGCGGTGTAGCTGTTCGGTCGTGGTCATCGAGGGTGATTCCTCCTTCACCACTTCCGATACGACTCTGTCGTGCAACCCCCTCAAGTGTGAACCTCGAGGGTGAATCCTCCTACGTTCACCTTGATGATTTCATCGAGTGGAATCCACCGAGGGTGATTCCTCGGGGTTTCCCCCTTGATGTTATGACCACACGGTTACTTTGACCTTTGTCACAGGCGGGTCGACCCCGAGGGGTACCCGCAGGGAGATCTGTGATGTCGGGCTTGCCCGGAAGGGCGCCCGAGTGTGATATTGAGGCGGAGCTTCAGAAACTCTGATTCTCTCCGCGTGTTATTAAATGAGCCTATCGGATTTGGGTATTTGATCTGAGTGGGTCGACGTGCCCTATACGCTCTACCACCACGCTGGATAATGGTTTATGGGGCCCTCTACGTCGTACGTTTCTCCCAAAAGCTCTTCAGGTGTCACGGTTCACCGTGCGGGCTGATCGCCGGGAATGGGCTGGATACTTCACTGACGAGTTCAGTGTTGGGCCTGCACCCCGGCCAGCCACGCAACGCGCAGGGTGCCCAGGGCGATGGCGCAAGACCTCTGGGTGCATAGGTTAGTCCGGCGTGCTGACCTCTCTGCTGAGCCTAGGTAGGGCGCTGCTTCGTGTTGATCTCCCGAGGCCGGGCATTACCCAGTAAGTGTGTCCGGCCAGAGGTGATCGAGTGTGTTGGGTAACAGTAGTGCACCCCTGTAGGGAAGATAACATCTATCGATAGCCGGTCCTACGGTAAAGGATGCTCAGTTTGGTATCCCGATCTATTACTTGAACTGAATACTTGTTTAATTAATTGAAGCTCTGGGATCGTTTTCTCGCAGGGAGTCGAGGAAGGATCTCTAGGCTTTGCCTCAACATGCTTGCTTAATAAAATGCTTTTCTATACTCTTCTAATTGCTGCAAGATGGTGGCTTCGTGAAGATGCTAGTCTTTGATAGGACTAGGTCTTCTCTCTATTCTGGCATTTCTGCAGCCCGGTCCACATATACAGCCACTCTTTGATAATGTTGCATATGTAGTGTAGATCCTTGCTTGCTGAGTACTTCGGATGAGTACTCATGGTTGCTTTGCTACCTCTTTTCCCCCATACCCCTTTGATGTTACCTTAGACGATGGAGCCCAGGAGTCAGATGCCACCGCAGGAGCTTACTACCAGGAGGGTCCAGACGGCATGTACTACTGGATCGAGCCAGCCGACCAGGAGTAGGATCGGAGGGTCCCAGGCAGGAGGCCTTCGCCTTTCGATCTAGAGTCGTTGTTTGTGCTAGCCTTCTTAAGGCAGATCTTGACTAACTATGTATGTACCCAGATATTAATTATATGACTGACTTATGTATTCGGATCCTCGTGATCCCTGGTCTGTAATATTCGTGGATCTCCGTTTATTTGTGTTAGAGTTGTGTTGTGATATCTTCACGTGAGTCCCTGTGCTTGAACATGCATGTTTGCGTGTATGATTAGTGCACGATTGAGTCGGGGGCGTCACAAGTTGGTATCAGAGCCGACTGCCTGTAGGAAGCCCCCTTCCAATTCCTTGGCCGAAGTTGAGTCTAGACATCAAAAAACTAATTTACTAACTTGGCTGTGTGGGTTACGGGCCCACGTCGCCAACTGGGTGGTATTAGGATCTTTTATTCCTCGTCTATACTCTGGGACTCTGATCTCTCTCCTATTCGGGTTAAATGAATTTACTAACACCGACACTTAGGATCTCGTAAATCTCGTCTACCCGGAGAGCTGGATATCTGTGCTTACCTCCTTACCATTGATCTGATTAGTCTGATAATCATTTTCCTTTCCATTGTTTTGTTTAACCTTTCTCTCCGAGTTGTATTATACTTCTCATTGTCATTTGACAATCCTGAATTTCCTATTGATTGGCCTGATGTTGGAGGTCACACACCTGCACGTGGACCTCTTCTTCCAGCTCGAGACCGGGTTCTGCATCAGAGTGCACATGGAGTGCAGGAATTTCCTGCGACGGCTATTCGTCGTCCGCACTTGCAGTTACCCCATTTCAGTGGTTTTCCCCGACGTTGATGTAGCCTTTGCTATGTCTCGTTGTGTACTTCCTTACCGCGTGCCTGCGCGCCTCCTAGCATATCTAGCTTTTAAATTACTGCGTTATGTTGTCCGCATGAACCCGACTCTGTGTATGGATCTGTATGTCTTAATTGACTACTGTTATGTATCTGTTACACTGCTTGATTATAGTCGAGTTACATCATGCTTGTCGCTAAACACTCGCAATTGCTTTTACTAAACTACCCCTGTTGAAACTTAGCAGGATGGTTAGACCAGGTGGTCGTGGTCATGGTCGTGGCCCTGAACACCCACCACCGTCAGATTATATGGCAGCTATGATGCAACAATTCGAGCTCAACCGTCAGTTCATGACTGGGATTATGGCTCAATTTCCGCATCAGAACAACCAGAACCCTGCTGCAATAACTCTGTCGGAATTTGTGCGTCTTAACCCCACTCAGTTCCACAACTCTGATAAGCCACTGGATGCTGATGACTGGATTCGCGACATTACTCATGAGATGGAGTCTGCAAATGTCTCCCCTGCCAACTTTGTCACCTTCGCATCCTTTTTCTTAAAGGGTCCTACTGCTCAATGGTGGGACACACACAAACGTACAATGCCTGCTGGAACAGTTGTTACCTGGCCTGAGTTCCAGGCTGCTTTTCGTGCCCGTTATATTCCTCAGGGAATCATGGACCGGATGAAAACCCAGTTCCGCAACCTCACTCAGGGCAACAAGACTGTCGAAGCTTATCAGCGGGAATTCCTTGACCTGTCCCGCTATGCTGAAGAAGACATCACCACAGATGCCCGTAGACAAGAGAAATTTCGTAATGGACTCCACCCAGACATCGAGCTTGCACTTGCTGCTCAAGACTTCAACGACTTTGCTACTCTTGTGAACATGGCTATTCTGGTTTAGACCGCTCAGATGAAGCATAAGGACTCGTAGAAGCGCTATCGTGATGCTGGCTCATCTTCGGGCTCAGCATAGAAGCGTCGAGTCTGGATTCCCAACAACGTGTTCCGTCCAGCTACCCCTGCACCAAAGAACAACTATGCTGCACCACGTCTGCCTCCTCCACCACCAAGGCAGCCAAGAGCTCAAGCTGCTCTACCCAATGCTCCTCTTCATCCTGAAGATGGTTTGTGCTTCAAGTGTCGCAAACCAGGTCACCTAGCCAAGGACTGCTGCCAGACTCAGAATCAGTTGGCTTTCCCTCGTACTGGCCGTGGCAATGGTCGTGGCAACAATCAGGCCCGCAACTATAATAATGGGTCTGCTGCTCATGGTCGTGGACATGCTTACAACATTGATATTGAAGAAGTCCAGGATTAACCTGCTACTGTGATGGGTACCCTTCTCGTTAACTCAGTACCCGCTTCTGTATTATTTGATTCAGGAGCATCGCATTCATTCATGGTAGAAACATTTGCATTATCGCATGACATTGCATTTCGAAAGATGAACCTGCCAGTAGTTATCCGCACCCCTGGAGGCCAGTGTCAAACCACTATGATGGCACACAATGTCCCCGTTGAAATTAAAGGATTGGAATTCCTTGCTTCGCCCATTATCCTGAAGTCTTCCACCATAGACCTCATCATCGGAATGGATTGGTTGGAAGCTCATATAGCTTCGATCAATTGTGCCACAAAAGTCATCCAACTTCTTCACCCCTCCGACGAGATAGTGAACTACACCGCCCGAATTACCCGGAATGCCGAAGCTCAGATATATGCTTTGAATGCTTTGAACACCTCACCTCTGGAAGGAATCGAGAACGTTCCTGTCGTTCGAGATTTTCCGGACGTCTTTCCGAAAGAACTTCCAGGAATACCCCCGGTTAGAGCTGTCGAGTTTGTCATTGACTTGAAGCCTGGCACTACCCCTATTGCGAAGCGTCCTTATAAGATGCCTCCGCACCACCTTCTCGAGCTTAAGGAAGAAATCGACAAGTCACTTAAGAAAGGTTTCATCCGCCCCAGTTCCTCTGCTTGGGAGCACCTTCACTCTTCATTAAGAAGAAGGATGGAACTAACTGATTGGTTCAGGATTATCGGCCCATTAACCAAGCCACAATCCAGAATAAATACCCACTACTCCGGATCAATGATCTTTATGATCAGCTTGTTGGATCCTCTGTGTTCTCGAAACTCGACTTGAGGTTGGGTTATCATCAGATCCGAGTTCGTAAGGATGATATTCCGAAGACCGCTTTCGTGACTCGCTATGGCTCATACGAGTACACCGTTATGTCTTTCGGATTAACCAATGCTCCAGCAACCTTTTCCTGGTTGATGAACTATATCTTCATGGATTACCTCGACAAATTTGTCATGGTTTATTTGGATGATATCCTGATATATTCTAAGAATGAAGAGGAACACGCTGAACATCTTTGGCTTGTATTGGAGAAGCTTCGAGAACACCAGCTTTACGCCAAGTACTCTAAGTGTGAATTCTGGTTATCTGAAGTGACCTATCTTGGACATGTGATTTCCAATAATGGAATTGCTGTTAACCTGGAACGAGTTCAAGCTATTCTTGACTAGACTCCCCCGAAGAATGTTAAGCAAGTCAGGAGTTTTCTCGGACTCGCTAGTTATTGTCGTCGGTTCGTTGAGAACTTTTCCAAGATTGCAAAGCCACTGACTGACCTGCTCCACAAAGGTGTTAAGTTTGATTGGACAGAAAAATGTCAAGAAAGCTTTTAGACGCTAAAAGATAAGTTGACATCTACCCCAGTGCTAGCACACCTGGATACTCGCAAGGACTTCGTGATATACAGTGATGCATCTCGTCAAGGATTAGGTTGTGTCCTAATGCAAGAACGCCAAGTGATTGCTTATGGCTCTCGACAATTGCGTCCTCACGAAGAAAATTATCCAGTGCATGATCTCGAACTTTCTGCGGTTATTTATGCTCTGAAGCTATGGCGACATTACCTTCTCGGTAACCGTTGCGAGATATACACGGATCATCAGAGTTTGAAGTATCTATATACTCAACCAGATCTGAACCTTCATCAACAAAGATGGCTCGAAACAATTGCCGATTATGATATGAATATCTCATACACCCCTGGCAAGGCTAATGTAATGGCCGATGCTTTGAGTCGCAAGGCTTATTGCAGCAACCTTATGGTTCAGGAAGCACAACCTATGCTTTATGAAGAGCTTCGCAAGTCGAACCTCCATATTGTTCCACAGGGTTATCTCAATACCCTGGTTGTTGAACCAGATTTAGAACACAGCATTAAGATTATGCAGAGGTATGACTCTGAAGTAGAAAGGATTAAGCGATACCTCGAAAAAGGAAAGCCATCGGAATTTCATCTTGATAATGATGGGATCCTATTCTTCCAACGCCGTCTCTTTGTACCCAAATTCAAGGATGAGAGAGAACACGTTATGAAAGAAGCTCATGACACTCCTCTGTCAATTCATCCTGGTAGCACAAAGATGTACCACGACATTTGTCAGAGATACTGGTGGCCTAATATGAAGGGAGACATTGCTCGTTATGTTTCCGAGTTTGACGTTTGCCGCCGCATTAAAGCAGAACATCAGAGGCCTGTTGGAACTCTGCAACCCCTTGATATTCCTAAATGGAAATGGGACAAGGTCCAAATGGATTTCATTACTGGTTTTCCCAGATCTCAGAAGGGTCATGATGATATCTTTGACATCATTGACCGATTCTCAAAGGTTGCTCACTTTCTTCCAGTCAAGGAGACAATCACTGCTAGTCAGTTAGCAGACTTGTATGTTTTCCGAATTGTGTCACTCCACGGTGTTCCGTTGGAGATCAGTTCGGATCGTGGCAGTCTCTTTACCTCCAGATTCTGGAAAAGTTTCCAAGAAGCTATGGGAACTCACCTGTCCTTCAGCACCGCTTTCCACCCTCAGTCACAGGGTCAAGTCGAATGAGTTAATCAAGTGCTCGAAGATATGCTTCGAGCTTGCGTCATCTCCTTCGGTAAGAAGTGGGAAGAATCTCTCCCGTATGCCGAATTCTCTTACAACAATAGCTATCAAGCTAATCTGAAGATGGCACCATTTGAAGTTCTTTACGGACGTAAGTGTCGAACCCCTCTGAATTGGTCAGAAACTGGGGAACGCTCACTCATCGGACCGGACATTATCCAACAAGCTGAAGAAAAAGTTCGCATCATCCGTGAACATCTGAAAACTGCTTAGTCTCGTCAGAAGAGCAACTATGACCGAAAGCACAAGGAAATGGTCTATCAGCCTGGCAAGCAAGCTTACTAGCGCGTCACTCCGTTGAAAGGCACTCATCAGTTTGGAATCAAGGGCAAGTTAGCTCCTTGCTACATTGGTCGTTCCGTATTCTTGCCCGTCGAGGAGAAGTGGCATATCAGTTGCAATTGCCGCCAAATCTTTCTCAAGTGCATGATGTCTTTCATGTATCCCAACTTCGTCGCTGCTTCAAGAATCCTATTCGAGCTGTGGATCATGAAATGCTTGAATTGCGGGAAGATCTGTCTTATCCAGAATATCCCATCCGTATTCTTGATCAAGCTGAATGTCGAACTCGTCAGAAGTCGATCAAATTCCTTAAAGTTCAGTGGTCGAATCATTCTGAAGATGAAGCCACTTGGGAACGCGAGGATCGTCTTTGCGAAGAATACCCCGCCTCCTTTCAGTCTTCCTCTTAATTCTCGGGACGAGAATTCTTGTTAGATGAGGAGAATTGTAACACCCCATGTAATTAACCATAGTGATCATCCTTAGTTAATGCCTTGTCGGCAAGTTTAACAGTGCCTAGTCATCATTTGCATCACATTGCATTTCAAACTCCTAATTCATACTTCAAATTAATTTAAAGTGGAAATAAAAGTTGTTCCAAATTGGAAACTAAAATGTTCATTAAATAGCAAATAATTCAGAGGCAATTGTAAAACTGTAACCAACATCAATGGGTTTGGTTAAGTGACCCTAAGAACCTCAAACAGTAGCTAAAGGCAACATTTAATAATATTTTATTTAATCTAAATTAAATATGAAATAGTATTTTACCCAAACTAGTTTTTGGTGTTAGATAATAATGCACTTCAATTTATGAACTAGGTCACTTATTTTGTAAAAGTCATTTACTGGCCAAACCATTTACAAAATAGAAGACAAAACAGAAAAGAAATAAATAAAACAAAAGCAAAATTAAAATTAAAACAAGCCCCCCCCCCTCGCTGGGCCGTAGCACAGTTGGCCTCGGCCCAGCCGCACCTGGCCTATATGCCCTCCCAGCCGCACCGAACCCTAACCCTATCCACTCCTCCCCCCTCGCTCTCCCTCAACCCCCCGATCCGATCTGGATCGGGGCACCGGACGCCGACGCTGTCGCCGCGCGCAACCGCCGCCATCGTCGCCCGTGGCCCACGCCGGAGCCGCCCGCCGTCGTCGGCACCACCTCCCCGTCTCCGTCGCTCGTCCCCATCCTCCTCCTCGCCGGACGCCATCGAGCCACGCCGCCCCCTTCCCTGCATCAACTGGAGCACCCACCTCCGCTGTCCCTCTCTTCCCCCCCCCCCCGGTCCAGAACACGCCGCGCTCACCGTGGCCCTACTCGCCATCCTCACTCGCCGCTCCGCCCGCGCCCCGGCCTCCTCTGGCTCCTCGCGCCGGCCCGCGCCATCCACCCACGGCCACCGCACGCTCGCGCGCTCGCCACCAGCCCGCGCCCTCCCCCGCTCGCGGCCGCGCCTGTAGCCGCGCTCCCGTGCGCCCGCTGCCCCTTCCCCGTGGCCTCGCTCGCCCGCTGCTGCTCGCTGCTCTGCCTGCTGCTGCTGCGAACTGCTGCCGCGGGCCGCTCACCGCCTGCGCCGGCGCGCCCCTCGCCGCCGCCGGCCGGCCTCGCCGTGCTCGCCTATGGCCGCGGCCGGCCTCTCTACTAGCGCGCGCACGCACGTTCACCCGCTCCAGTGGCCGCCTGGGCCACTGCCAGGTGGGGCCCGCCCCTGGATTAAACGAAAAGAGAAAAGGGAAATAAAAATAGAAATATTAATAATAATAATAATAAATATTCATTAATTAACTAAATCATTAAATAACTTAACTAATCTGGTTTAATTAAACTTAATTAACCTATTAATTAAAGTAATCTGTTAATTAACTAAACAGTCTATGACAACCGGGACCCACCCGTTAGTTTGACTAGGTCAACTGACCAGTTGACCTGCTGACGTCACTCTGACGTCATGCTTGCGTCATCTCACACTGTTCTGGATAATTCGTATTTAGGTAATTAAATAAATTACAGAAAATGGTTAAAACTTTAGAAAATCATATAAAATAAACCGTAGGACAGATCGAAAAAATTTATACATGAAAGTTGATCAGAACGGCGAGACGAATTTGAATACGCCCTTTGTATTGCTGTCAGATACCCCTAACTATCTGAACATGGAACTTTTAGACTGATTTCGATAAATGAATAGTGTTCAACTTTAATTAAATAAATCCGAATAAATTCCTAAATCAACTAAATCATCTAGTTAGGCAGTAGAACACCTCAGCATATCATTTAGGCCTGTCATGCATATTGTTTGCATTTTTGCCGTGAATTTATTGTTTCCTTCCCCCTCCTTCTCTCTTGATATACGCCGAGACCGACGCCGACGCCGCAGAGTACGACTACGCTCCGGGCGAGCAGCCTTCCGACGACCCCTCCTCCTTGCGAGAGCAACCAGGCAAGCCCCCCCCCCCCCTTTGATCACTCCGATATTGCCCATTCCATTCTCTCATGCTTGCATTAGATTTTGCTACTGTAAATGATTGCTCCTATTCTGATGCATAGCTTGCTTTTGTAACCTGCTTATTGTTACCTTACCTGCCTTTTTCAACTGCTTAGTATAGGTTGGTAATGAACCGTCCATGACCCCCATCACTTTACCCTTGTTGCCTCTGCTTCATCATCGAGTACTCGATCAACGTGATCGACGACCAGAGACCGACACATCACCTCACCCCCCCTTAGTTGTATGACTCTGCATAGTTACTATCGAGTGTCGAGGGTGATACCTCGTAACGCACTCCTGATGAATACTCTGCGGTGTAGCTGTTCGGTCGTGGTCATCGAAGGTGACTCCTCCTTCACCACTTTCGATACGACTCTGTCGTGCAACCCCCTCAAGTGTGAACCTCGAGGGTGAATCCTCCTACGTTCACCTTGATGATTTCATCGAGTGGAATCCACCGAGGGTGATTCCTCGGGGTTTCCCCCTTGATGTTATGACCACATGGTTACTTTGGCCTTTGTCACAGGCGGGTCGACCCCGAGGGGTACCCGCAGGGAGATCTATGATGTCGGGCTTGCCCGGAAGGGCGCCCGAGTGTGATATTGAGGCGGTGCTTCAGAAACTCTGATTGTCTCCGCGTGTTATTAAATGAGCCTATCGGATTTGGGTATTTGATCTGAGTGGGTCGACGTGCCCTATACGCACTACCACCACGTGGGATAATGGTTTATGGGGCCCTCTACGTCGTACGTTTCTCCCGAAAGCTCTTCAGACGTCACGGTTCACCGTGCGGGCTGATCGCCGGGAATGGGCTGGATAGTTCACTGACGAGTTCAGTGTCGCGCCTGCACCTCGGCCAGCCACGCAACGCGCAGGGTGCCCAGGGCGATGGCCCAAGACCTTTGGGTGCATAGGTTAGTCCGGTGTGCTGACCTCTCTGGTGAGCCTAGGTAGGGCGCTGCTTCGTGTTGATCTCCCGAGGCCGGGCATTACCCAGCAAGTTTGTCCGGCCAGAGGTGATCGTGCGTGTTGGGTAACAGTAGTGCGCCCCTGCAGGGAAGATAACATCTATAGATAGCCGGTCCTACGGTAAAGGACACTCAGTTTGGTATCCCGATCTATTACTTGAACTGAATACTTGTTTAATTAATTGAAGCTCTGGGATCGCTTTCTCGCAGGGAGTCGAGGAAGGATCTCTAGGCTTTGCCTCAACATGCTTGCTTAATAAAATGCTTTTCTATACTCTTCTAATTGCTACAAGATGGTGGCTTCGTGAAGATGCTAGTCTTCTATAGGACTAGGTCTTCTCTCTATTCTGGCATTTCTGCAGCCCAGTCCACATAGACAGCCACTCTTTGATAATGTTGCATATGTAGTGTAGATCCTTGCTTGCTGAGTACTTCGGATGAGTACTCACGGTTGCTTTGCTACCTCTATTCCCCCATACCCCTTTGATGTTACCTCAGACGATGGAGCCCAAGAGTCAGATGCCACCGCAGGAGCTTACTACCAGGAGGGTCCAGACGGCACGTACTACTGGATCGAGCCAGCCGACCAAGAGTAGGATTAGAGGGTCCCAGGCAGGAGGCCTTCGCCTTTCGATCTAGAGTCGTTGTTTGTGCTAGCCTTCTTAAGGCAGATCTTGACTAACTATGTCTGTACCCAGATATTAATTGTATGACTGACTTATGTATTCGGATCCTCGTGATCCCTGGTCTGTAATATTCGTGGATCTCCGTTTATTTGTGTTAGAGTTGTGTTGTGATATCTTCCCATGAGTCCCTGTGCTTGATCGTGCATGTTTGCGTGTATGATTAGTGCACGATTGAGTCGGGGGCGTCACACTTAACACTTGCAATATTTTTAAGCATTCGCATCACTCTGTTTGCCTCAAGATCAAGCAAATCATTTACAGAACTTTCTACCTCATGACTATTTTCCCCTAGAGAGACCCAGTCCTATTAGCATTGCTAACAATATTGTCCTCGGAGAAATGTAATACTAAAAAATTGGTGTTCACCGACATACATGTAGCAGCTTTGACGTCTCGAAGTTTGGTTGCTCGCATACACGCCCCATCTGAAAGTCGTCTGCGACTGGCTGAGCCTGGATCCATCGACTCACCTGCCTGTCATCAGACGTTGGGTCTGGGATCCCTCCACAGGCCACCACGTCCTCCACAGAATATCGATTCATGGAATGTCCTCCTGCCGGAGCCCCAACCGCCGCCGCAGGTAACACGCTATGAGTGGGGGGCTCCATGTACGGATGCGCCAGACCACACTGGGGTTGCAGCAGCTGGCGGTGAAGTAGGGGGAGGAGTAGAGGCCGCCTGCCTCGGGCTCCGTCCCAAGAGCACTGGCGAAGAAGAATCCGGCACCGGTGATCGCTGGGTAGAGGCCTCCTGCCTCTAACATGTCCCCAGTGATCGCTGCCCCCAAGATGTCGTGCACCAAGGGAGAAGTGGGATCAGTCCCCACTTTATCCCCCTGAAAGCGGCGAAGAAAGGGGCGAAGCCTCCTGCTCGGACGGGTCCCCGTCCTCCACCCAGTCACCCGAGAGGTGCCTCGAAGGAAACAAAGTGCAGCTCCACCATAGGCATCGAGGAGGGTGCAGCCTCCTTAGCCGCCGGCTTAATCTCCCCCCTGAGTGGCCAGTCCTGCCATTTCAAATGACTCATCAGGCATATCATGATCCATGACATCATCCTGAATGTCGTACTTATCCTTAACTAACTCTCCACCAGTGCCGCCACTGCCATCAATGGGAACATCTCCCTCATCGGTGCAAGTGTAACCCTCCACCTCCAGCCTCAACTACCCACACCTCTATAGTAGCAAGGGACCATCTCTGGAACTGCATTAAGATCCTCAACAAGTATCCTAGCCACACTATGCATCCTCGTATATGGCATGTCCACAGCGTCGTCTTTCCCACTAGTGATCATATACTCCATGCCTTCAAAAAATCATTTAGTGGTTTATACAGTGCCCCGTAGAAACGGATCCACACCTTCTGAAGTAGCCGCCCTACCGGCTCCTTGGAGGACCACTCGTCGAACTCCAAGAACAAAGAATTGTCCAGAACCCTGCAAATCCTGAACACCATAAGATGGGAAAGGTCATCCTTCCTCGGGAAGTCAACCTTGTATACATTGTCCTCCATATGCACTAGAGTCCAACGAAAGTCCACTGAAACCAGTCTCCTGAGCTGCTGAATCATTTGATCCCAAGAAAGAACTCCACCAGTCACTCTAACGCCCCCTGTCTTGTCACTCTCAACCTGCGGTCAGCTGGAGTTGGCACACTAGGTCTCGATGTCCACCTACGTCGTCTTTCCCCACTACTAGGGAAAACCTTATACACAGAACCTTAGCAGTAGCGCTGGATAAAATTAGGCGCTACTGCTACTTAGCAGTAGCGCTTGTCCACAGCAGGCGCTACTGCTATAGACATAGCAGTAGCGTGGCAAGGACAAAGAGCGCTACTACTAAAATTGCCCCACCGTTGCCGCCAGGCTAAGTGTAGTAGTAGCGCTTTCCCCCTGAAACGTGCTACTGCTAGGTAGTTTAGCAGTAGTGTTTTCCCCTAACACGCGCTACTGGTAAACCCATCCTATCTTCTCCACCGTCCGCCCCTCACTCTCCTCTCTCCACTCCCACTCTCACTCCCAACGCACCCCATCGTCCGCCGCCACCGACGTTCGGCCCTCCCCGACCACCGTCGTCACCCGCCGCCGCCGACGCTCCTGCTCCTCCTCCACCGAGGTAGTTCCTCCATCCCTCCTCCTTCCACCTCCCTCCCCTCCTCGTCCCTCTCCTGATCCCTCCCTCCCTCCCTCTCCCTCCTCACTCCCGCCTCCTCCCTCCCACCTCCCTCCCTGCCTCGTCCGTCCTCTCCTCCCTGCCTCATCCGTCCTCCTCCTCTGTGCCTCATCCGTCTGCCTCCTCCCTTCCACCCTCACTCACCCCTCCCTTCGTTCCTACTCCCTCCACTTCCCTCTGTTTTTGAAATTTTAAGAATAGAAATTTTTAGGTATTAAATTTAGTAATAGAAGTAAGAAAATTTAGGGTAGAACTAGGGTAATAGAAATTTTAGTAAGTGTTCAATAGAGTAGAACACTTACATTGCATTGTTTTTAGTAAGTGTTTAATAGAAATAGTTTATTTAGTAAGTGGTTAATAGAACTAGTTTATTTAGTAAGTGGTTAATAGAACTACTTTATTTAGTAAGTGGTTAATAGAACTAGTTTATTTAGTAAGTGCTTAATAGAAATAGTTTAGAGAGAGAGGCCTATATTGGCAAATTTAGTTATGTTAGGATTATATATAAGATATTTTGAAATGTTTTTGTTCATATTTTCAACCATTGAAATGCAATGACCATCAAGTTTGAATGCTCATATGATGTAGATATAAACATGTATATCTAGTGTTGCTCAAATAGGATATGTGCTTGCCCAAGTGGCCATGTTTGCAGGGAACACCTCCGAGTGGCCTATGTTTTGCGGGAGTGTTGATTAATTTCCGTTCCGGCAAATTTCAGGCGCTCGATATGTCCTTTTTTAGCAAAGGTCATGCCGGATTTTTCCGTGAATTTTGCCATGGCTTGTGCTATAATATAGGAAATATCGAGTGCGCTGGAAATGCCGGAAAGAGCATTAAACGCCATTTTGGGTTGACTTTAAGTCTATTGGAGCTCCATATATGACAGTCAAAAAACAGTGAGGGAGTGTCCACCATATATAGGAGAAGAAGAATGCCGACTGTTGTCGTGGGGGTCGTTCTTCCTCTTCTTTCTCGTGATAGACCTTTTGGTAATGCACGGGAAGGAAGAGAAGAACGACCATCACCGACGGTCGCAAATGTCAGAGAGGAATCAGTGAGGGAGAGTCTCCATCATATATGAGAGGACGAAGAATCCCGACTATTGTCGTGGGGGTAGCTTCTTCTTCATTCCAAGGTGCTTGACATTTTGGTGTAGTGCACTTTGGAATGACAGGAGTAGCTACCATCACCGACGGTCGAATATATACACCAGCTGAGAGTTATCAAGAAAAGACTCGACAGACCGATAGTCAACCCGTGATGAATAATAATGATCTAATTTAGTTTTTGTAGTACATATATTGAATTGAACAAGTTTAATCTTTCAATTATGAACATAGGAAATGTCTGACGACGACGATAGGCTCCCAGAGTGCGACTGGTGCGGCGACGACCAGAGTCTGTGCGACAGGCCTCACCTGGTAGAAGGTCGGCGCTTCAGTATTAAGCTCCACGAGATCTTCGATGTTGAAACGGTACGCAACGACGACAAGTGTTTTTTCGTAATTAAGCATGACTTCTGCTTCTTCAACGTGTAATTTCCATCTTTTACAATTCGACTAGGTTATCCCGTGCCATGCAAGACGCTATGTCTTGGAGAAGCTGGATTTTGAAGATCATGAAAATATGGAGACAAAGATAGTTCACCTAAGGACCCATCATGGTTATGATTTTGCTGTAAATCTATACAATTCTGAGAGCGTATCCCATTTTGGTTGCCCGAATTGGGAAGCACTTTGCAAGGCGTATGATTTTCATGAGGGTATGCTTGTCACATTCGATCTTGGTGATCCAGACATCGACGAAGAAAATATAGACATTTGGGTCCTTGTTGATACGCTTCCACTTCTATCGCTATGTGAGTAATTTATATTGTTTATTTCAAAATAGTTGACAGCTTATTTCCATTGACAACTTATTTTCATTCTTCAAAAAATGTACGGAAGATGGTAGACAGAACCTACTACACCGATGGCGCAGAATTAACTTATCAGGAGAAAGATCATCTTATCTCATTTATTATTGATGTTGAGAATAACAATATCAATCATGAAACTCCTGCACATTATGGTCAATACGTGCCACTAGTGCACGTGTTGAACTACGATAACATCCATGGAGATGGCATTGTAAGATTTTTTTACTATTACGACATCCATGCATCTTTTGCATAAATTCTTCTAAAACTAAACTACATTTCTAACTACGACGTTATTATTATGTTTTTCAACAGAAAATTCCGAAGGATTGTGTGCCTGATCTGATGTTTCCGAAAGGTCACCTTGATGTTATTAGCTTACGGCCAGGTCATCCTAGGCTTCACCGTTGTTCATACCGGATTTCTAAAACCGATGAAGACATGTCAATCAAAGAATGAAAAACATGTATGGACAATCATAGAGAGCTACTTGGAAGCAACATTGTGCGAAGCGCAAGAATTGGAGACAGGATAGTCTCCATTCTCCATAATGGAGCGTCAGGGCCTACCTTGTTTTATGCTATTTTACCTTAGAGAGGGTAGTAGGTCCTATGAGAGAGGAGTAGGTCTTAGGTACAATGTGTTATTATGTGCTACAATGTGTTATAGTTGATGATGAGGAGGAGGAGTTGTGATTATGACTAGTGACCAAGTTGTTATATGATGTCTCATGGACGAAAATGATGATCATGAGGAGTTGTTATATGACAATGATGTATTATGATGATAAGTTGTTAATGATATGATGATGATGATGATGACTTATTATATCATTGGATGAAAGAACCGCGGATTATCCATGACTTGATCACTTAGGATCCATCCACTTGCAACTAATCCATGGTACTTTCACCCAGTGATGTAATAACTCATTATAATGTAAAAAAATCTCTAAATTGCTACTGTATGAAAACTTATATAATGGTGTATGAATATGACATAAAATAAAATAAAATAGAATACGTAATAATAGTAGTAGCGCAGGCAGAAAGGCGCGCTGCCAGTAACTACCAGTAGCGCTTTCTGCAGGATGCGCTGCTACTAAGTAAGTATAGCAGTAGCACGGGTGAACCAACGCTACTGCTAGCCTTTAGCTGTAGCGACATAGCAGTAGCGCTGGTCCCCGCGCTATTGATACACCTGAAACTCACGCTACTGCTAGATTTTTTCCTAATAGTGCCCACTAGTGACCCTATACTTCATGTCTTTAAGAAGTCATTCGGCAGTTTAGACGGTGCCCCATAGAAACAGATCCACACCTGCTGAAATGGCCGCCCTACCGGCTCCTTGGTGGACCACTCGTCGAACTCCAAGAACAAAGAACTGTCTGGATCCCTGTAAATCCCGAACACCATAAGACGGGCAAGGTATTCCTTCCTCGGGAAGTCAACCTTATATACGTTGTCCTCCATATGCACTAGAGTCCAACGAAACTCCACCGAAACCAGTCTCTTGAGCTGCTGAATCACATGCTCCTCAGAAAGAACTCTACAACTCACTCTAATGATCCCTGTCCTGTCACTCTCAACCTGCGGTCGGCTGGAGTTGGCACATTGGGTCTCAAAGAAAAGTAGCATGTCGTCACATACCCCACCTTGCATGGCCAGCCCCTTAATCTAGGTCATGGATATGGCCTGTTTGAGAACCACCAAGTCACAAGTTGTTGGATTATAGATGGGCTTAGGCCCATATAAGACAATAATCCCTGATTAATCTCGAAGACCCATTTAGGTGCATGAAAAGTGGTGAGAAGTTTAGTAACATTCTGCTAGTGAAGTGAGGGTGAGATCCCTTTATAAGGGTTGCTCTACCACATGCCATTGAAAGCTTGGGAAGAGGAGTTGTACACGCGCGCTCCTCCTCCATCGCCCGCCTCGCCTCGTCACGACGCGTGCCACGGGTTGTGGGAATGAGCCGAGCCGAAACTTATTTTTGTCATTTAGGAATGGTTAATTAATCTCGGATTAATTGACGAGTCGCAGTAGTGACACTGTCCAAGACGTTGGGTCGTCGGCTGTTCGCGGACTCGGTGGTGGGCTTGAGCCCAAGACCATCTACGTGACGGCCTATATAAGGAGGCGCGGGCCAGTGGTGAGAACCCCAACTCAGCTCACTCACTCCCTCTTGCACAACCCTAGCCGTCATCTACTGTTCCTCTCTGTGTGCTGCTTCCATGATCCCATCCCGACGACCGCGTGCATGGTTGGTCGGGAGAGCAGGTGCCTCCGGAACCCTGACGTTCGATATCCTGCCCGGGAGAACGGTAATAACGTTTTTGGGGAGCATCTCGACGCGACTGCTCCTGATCCGTCCCTGTCTCCGTCCGCCTCTGCTTCCACTACTTCCCCTGCATCGACTCCATGGCTGACGACGAAGCCGCCAAGAAGAAGGCCTCGGCCGATGCCAAGGCTGCCGCTGCTGCCTCCGCGTTGGCCTGGCCAACCAGAGGGTATGAATCATTCGTCCCCTATTTGTTTGTTCATGTGATAGCCGTATATATGTTGTTCATAGATGTTTCGGTTCTATGTATACTCGTGGATTAGATTAGTCGAAAATGTGCTAATATTTCCTACACAAGTACCTGAGAGGAGGCAATAGACAGGGCATGAAGTGGGCCACGACGGCACCGCGGCTTCCTCCTTCTCCTACCACTGGCTCTCCCCTTCCATCCCCTTCTCGCTACCTTGTATCCCTCCTCAATTAGCTACCTCATTTCATGTAATCCCGTGGCATTGAGTTATTAGTGAAGCTGGACCATTTTTTTTTTTTGCGGGGGTACTGAAGCCGGACCTTAACATAGAAGGGAAAAAATTGTTTTTGTCATTCCAGATTTTGCCAATTTTTCTTATGCCATTCTAGATTTTGACATTTCACTTTTGCCACTCTTAGCTTTTGACAATTATCACAATTGTCATTTTGTGGCAAAAGTAAAATAATTTTATTTTATTTTTGCCACTCTTAGCTTTTGAAATGTATCATAATTGTCACTATGAAAAATTTGCTTTTGCCACGGGAATGGCAATTGTGATAATTGTCAAAAACTAAGAGTAGCAAAAGTGAAATGTCAAAATCTAGAGTGGCATAAAGAAAATTGACAAAATCTAAAGTGGCAAAAACAATATTTTCCCAACATACAGAATCTTCCAAATCAAACGAGCCTTTAATCGGAAGTTCTGCATCTACGGTTGAAAGTTCCTGACAAAAAGTAGTTTTTTTCGATAAAGGACATTTCATTGAATTGATATATCGAGGTGATACAATCGCATCAAAAGAATGGCCGGCCTCTGCATAGCAAGATGCACACAGCCAACAAGTCTAACAGACCCAGAAATAAACATCATTTTATGTATAAAAAAAATCAATTCAGCCTAGGGTGGGCAGTTCCTATCCGGAGATTACACCGCCATCCATGGAGGGAGAAAACCTCTCTGGTCGTATGCTCCAGCCGTGTAGACGACATCATAAAAAGGTCTCTGTCCTTCGGCCTCTGCAGGATAGACCAAGTACGGAGCCACCGCGTACATGCATGAATAACCTGCACAGGAGATGAAACATATTTATTGTTAAAAACTACAGCATTCCTGGTAAGCCACATTGCCCAGCATAAGGCAGCTGTGCCCACAAGGATATGTGCAGAAAATTGTTTATCAATACCCCACAACCAATTGCCGAACATGTTACGTGCACTACATGGGGGTATAGATTTGAAGCTACTTGAACTATGGCCCAGACTACACGAGCGAACTTACACTCAAAAAATAAGTGTTTAATGGACTCGTCATGTTGACAAAAGACACGTGTCTTGCTACCCTGCCAATTACGTCGTGCCAGGTTATCTCTAGTCAAGATGACCCCTCTGTTTAGAAAGCAGAGGAAAGTCTTCACTCTTAGAGGAATTTTAAGCTTCCATAATTTCTTGTTATCAACCGAAACATCATAATGAACCATTACATCGTACAATGATTTGACTGAAAACCTGCCGTTTTGACAAAAAGTAGTTGAATGTGAATCGACACTTTGGGACGACAACCCAAGTAAGATGCATGAGTTGTTAACCACCTATGAGTTGACTTGCAGTGTGTCAGGGCCGGCCGCATGTGGAACATCTTGCTCGTGATTCTTTTCTTAATTAGGCCATCGCATTCTCCGTGACTAGCTGAAGAATAATCGATCTAAAGCGGGAGTGTAAGCAGGCGGAGAATTAATAAATGTCTTGGCCACTGTTATTATACTCGCCCGCGCGCTGCTTGCTTTTGCATTCAAAATCTCATCCTAAAACCTAATATAATCATAATTTGCTGCTGGATCGATCCTCTTGTAGGAGAGCAATAATGCGGGCGTATTTTACACTCTTGGCCTAAAATGTTTTGAATTATGAATAAATAAAATCCTCTAAAAGAAAGTATGTTTTTTTTTTAAAGATGCTGTTGGGCCTGGTGTGCTAGGTATTGATAACGTGTTGCCTTTTACTGGCTCCCCCCACATGGCATATCCACGGTAATGGCCTAGGATAAAACATGTGACTTGTAGTAATGTGGCATCCAGATATAATACATTTATGATGAGCGTATGCCCAACCTCTGCTGCATAGCTCATCTCATATGCACACAACATTTACGCGTGCAGTACAAGGCGAAGCACGCACCCACTGAAGACAGCAAATCTTGGTCGATCTAATCATGTGCGTACGTTCGTGATCAACCCATTGACTTTGCACGTAGAGGTGGTGCTCCACTACGAGACGATCGAGAACATTCCGAACTCGGAATGTGCTGTACACCACGCCGTGAGCTTGACCTACTAGCTATATATATATAGCTAGCCAGCCAGCATTCAAGACATTATTAGTGGTTGCAAGGACTAGGTAGCTAGCTAGCAAGCGCGGTGAGCAATGGAAGGTGGCCGGGTGCTTATGGTTCTCCTCCTGTGGCTCTTGGTCGGCCTCGCTGGCTCCAGCCCTCCGCCGGAGCCAGTGGTCTGTGACTATGCCGATGGCACGTCCGGCTGCACTGTCTCCAACGCGTACGGCTCCTTCCCGGACCGCACCGTCTGCCGCGCGGCCGACGCCACCTTCCCGCGCACCGAGAAGGAGCTTGTCGCGGCCGTGGCAGCCGCGGCGGCTGTCAAGCGCAAGGTGAAGGTGGCCACCAAGCACTCCCACAGCTTCCCCAAGCTGGCCTGCCCCGGCGGCAACGACGGCACCATCATCAGCACGGCGCGGCTCAACAGGACAGTGAGCGTCGACGCCGCCAAGGGGCTGATGACGGTGGAGAGCGGCATGGTGCTCCGGGACCTCATACAAGCGGCCGCCCAAGCTGGGCTTGCGCTGCCGCACTCGCCCTACTGGTCAGGCCTCACCATCGGGGGCCTGCTGGCCACGGGCGCGCACGGCAGTTCGCTCAAGGGTAAGGGCGGCGCTGTGCACGAGTACGTGGTCGGGATGAGGATCGTCACGCCGGCGCTCGCCAGCCAAGGCTTCGCGGTGGTACGGGAGCTCGGTGCCCACGATCCTGACCTGGACGCGGCCAAGGTCTCCCTCGGCGTCCTTGGCGTCGTTTCCCAGGTACTCTACCTACCTGGCGCAACAAACTCCTTTGCCCTACGTACTCCCTCCGGTTCATTTTAGTTTGCATATAAATTTTGTTCAAAGACAAACTAACTCTAATTTGAACAAACTTATAGAAAAAAATATCAACATTCACAATATCAAATCAAAATTGTTAGATTTATTATGAAATGTGGTTTCATAATATATATATTTGATATTGTAGATGTTGATATTTTTTAATATAAATTTGGTCAAACTTTGCAAAATTTGACTTGGCACAAATCTAATACGCGGAGTAAAAATGACATGAGGGAGAACTATACAAGTACAGTGCGTGGGGATTTTTAAGAACTTTTAAGTAGAAGAGATAGGATTTCCATGCAAGCCCACACGTCTTGAGCAAGTACGCGGAGGATGTGCTAAATCGTCTCGAAGAGCTGGTACTTGTACAAAAGGTACTGGTGAGACGCCGCCGTACGGGAAAGGGCGATCTTTCCACATACAGTGCCTATAGTTTTTTTTTTTAAGTCAAACTTCTCAATTTTTAACCAAATTCATAGAGAATTTTTTTAATGGCGCATATGTGCAGGTTACGCTGGCCTTGCAGCCCATGTTCAAGCGGTCAGTGACGTTTGTGACGTGCGACGACTCGGACCTGGCGGAGCAGGCCACCAAGTGGGGCAACCTCCACGAATTCGGCGACATGGCGTGGCTGCCCGAGCAGCGCAAGGTGATTTACCGCAAGGATGACCGTGTGGCCGTCACGTCGGCTGGTGATGGCCTCAATGACTACATAGCCTTCCGCTCCAACCCAGCGGCCGCGCTCATGGCCGCCAGAGTCACGGAGGAGCTTCTTGAGAAGAACGCCAGCGCCATCGCCCGGTGCAAGGCGGCACACAAGATGGTATCATCGTTTGAGACAGTGGCGTACGGCTTCACCAACAACGGTCACCTGTTCACGGGGTACCCGGTGGTGGGGTTCCAGCACCGCATCCAAGCGTCCGGCGCGTGTGTCGGCAGCCCAGAAGACATGCTCCTTACCTCGTGCCCGTGGGACAAGCGCACTCGGGGACTCCACTTCTACTCCAATGCATATAGCATTGCACTCTCCAGGGTGTCAGCGTTCATTGCCGACATGAAGCAGCTCCGCGAGCGCAACCCACTGGCCTTCTGCGGAATCGACGCCAAAGTGGGTATGCTCCTCCGCTACGTGAAGGCGTCTTCCGCCTATCTCGGCAAGTCGGAAGACTCGATCGACTTTGATATAACATACTACCGGAGTTACACCAAAGGCGAGCCCAGCCCACATTCTGACGTGATGGACGAGCTTCAACAGATGGCGCTACGCAAGTACGGAGCCACCCCTCACTGGGGCAAGAACCGCAACTTTGCCTTTGAAGGCGCCATTGACAAGTACCCCAAGGCCGACAAGTTCCTGGAGGTAAAGGGCAGGTACGACGCCGATGGGATTTTCTCTAGCGAATGGAGTGACCAGGTTCTCGGAATTAGTGGGAGCCCAATCATTGTCGAGAAGGGCTGCGCCATTGAGGGGCTTTGCGTCTGCTCCGATCACTTGCATTGTGCACCTGAGCAGGGCTACTACTGCCGCCCGGGGAAAGTGTACACGGAGGCAAGGGTCTGCTCGTTCCAACCCAACTGATGTGTTTACATGGCAGCTTTAAATTATTTCTGTCGTGTGCCCTTTAAAGTTATTTCCGTCACCGATCTGTCCCAAGCCCGCCCAGGCCCGGTCCTCTGTGACAAACTAGTCCGTCATGGATTGACATGCCATTGTATCAATATGGACCTGACGTGGCATCTACATGGCACCAGCATGGATTTTACATGGCATCTCAAGTAGCCTTTGGCTCAATTATTTGTGGCGGTTTAGCCCATTTATTTAACCCAGCCCATGATATTAATCCAAACAGCTATGGCACGACACATTAAACAATCAAACAAGTTTTCACAACGCAATTTATTTCCACTGGATAGACCATATTTTGGCCCATTTCACAGATATCTATTCAATTGTTTCACTGAGTAAATGCCTTTTAAAATGTGCCCAAGAACACATCCAACATCAGTTCACATGCTCTCAATAACAATTACAACAGATTACATCAACAAATAAACAACATTGTACAGACCCTCTTAATCATCAACTTCACCTCTACAGCTCAAACTTCCTTTGCGGCTCTCACCAAAGGAAACCTGTAACAAACAATATGCTTTTGTTACATAATGGCAACTGGATTACAACAACAGCAATAGTAGTTATTATCATCTGAACCATCATTTTTTTTCCAGGTGATTTGAACGTCACTCGTGAGGAATAGGTAAAACAATATACTACAATATCAAGAACAGCCAAGTGGACACTATGTTACAAAAAAATATTTTACGGTGAATCTAATGAAACTAATTCTATGGTATAGATGTTCCTATAAACTTGGTCAAATTCAGCTAATTTGGAATTGAGGAAGAAGATTATAAATGGTAGAGAAAGGAAATATTCCCCAAGTACAGCATGAGTACTAGAAATAGCAAACAACAAGAACTTTGGACACCGCTTAGGAAATCAGAACAAACATAATAATAATGCACTAATATATACACTTTGCATCAATAAAGAAATAAGTCAGACAAGGAACACTGTTTCCACAATACAGGAAGACAAAAATGCTACTGTGGAACTTAAAACGACATCCAGTAACACATAAAGTGTAACTCCCTTTTCCTGACCTATAAAGAAACCTTCTGGAAGTGGTTGAAACGCTACTACATTCCCTTCTATTAGGCAGTAAGAAGAGGTACAATTCTCCTTCTCTTTTGGTTCGGGAAAGATACAAAAATGCACAGCAGATACGATTTTGCACTCTAGAGTACATACGTCAAAAACAACGGCATCACTAACAAACAATATCCATGATGCGAAGAACTACAAATTTAATTTATTACATGGCTTATGTAATTACTTAATGGTTATTAAGGTACACGCCGAATCAAAACACATGAACACCAGGAGATGGTTGAATCAAAACAGATAAGCAAATAGTTTATTCATTATATTCAACATAGCAATTGTTATGCAAAGGCTTAGATAACAAAATTTGATGTTGATATAGCAACCTATCAGCCAGAAATGTTACATTCGCCAAAAAAAATCCCGTCCATCGGCTACAGAACTAAAACCTGAGAAATGACAAAGTGTTAGGCAACAGTGCATGAAGTTCAGTACAGAATGGCTAACAGAGGTCGGAGATGTTGCGAACATGAGACTTGCTATGATAAGTATGATAACAAAATAATTTATCATACTTTTCCAGTTTCAAGATCAATCTTTCACAGAGATGACTGATGAACATAAAAGATGGAGATACATACTTGGTGATTATGAGAATCGGTTAACAATACAAGAAGAAAGAAACACACACAACATTTAGCATAAAAGAATTATGCATTGATCATCCTTTAGGGGTCCAAGATCATGTTATAGGTTCTCAAAATAACTCAGAATAGTTGCCACTTGAGAGTCATCATTACCAACAAGTCAACTAAAACTACAGCTACTTGATTGCCATTGTCATTTAAATCAAACCAAATAGGGGAGGGAGGCAGAGGTAGCAGTGCTCACCGGATAGGTTTGTATAGGCAATGCAGCGGTCGCAGTGCAGTTCAGACAACATCGTCGCGTGACAGAGGAGGTTGCCACAGGATGCACACCATGCCGGAGACGCGGGAGAGGGGTTTGGGGTCGTCGTCGTCCAGCCCAATGCGCGCGAGCACCATCCAAGAGGCAGAGAGGGAGCAAGGGAGCGAGATGTACAACGGGGAGGAGCCACCGAAGACGCGTCGGCGACAGACACGACCCCGCAGCCGAACACCTAGCCACTAGCATACAAATGTTAAGGCATGCATAATCATCCAGATAAGTGTAGTGCATACAAATGTTAAGTAGACAAGTGCATACAGAAGCCACTCTATCTTACCATCATATTGATACAGATCCAGCAAGCCATTGATTAAAAAGGCATAATCATCTAAAAATCCTGGTGCATTTGCTGGGCCATCTGGATAACTATGATGCAGCTTTTTTGAGCTTGCATCATAGAGTTTTTCCTTTAGAAAGTTTGCTGCCCTTTCTGCAACTTGAAGATATTCTACTGGCTGCAAAAATATCCAGAAATATGGACGGTCAAGGAACAGATTTACACGACACAAATAAAAACATTGATGTAAAGCAGGTGAAGACAAAAATCTAGTAATTTTTGTATAACTATCTAATATAAAAGACTAGGAAATTCTCCTACAGTCATTCAATGTTCAAAAGAGACAAAAAATCTAGCACACGGCTTCCTCCACGACACATGAAGGGGAGATAGCCTTTTAGACACACAACATTGTGGTGTTCGCGTTAACATAATGGACAGTTCATTTTAACAATTTTAAACAAAATGCAGGGGCCTGCATTCCCAGGGATTCGGTTTGAACAAGTCCAACATGTGTACAGAACAACTTAGCAAGAAGAATTAGCACAACAAACTACAGAGTACAGACTGGCCATGGTTCTCCAGTGTTTATGGGTGGTTACAACTTACAACTAGTCAAAAGAGTAAATAGGTGCCACGAATATCTGAACTTATCAGTTTGAAAACTGTTCCAAGTTGTTACTTTCACCCATTATTTTTTACCTGATTTCAACTGCACATAGTTCAGTTTATTAGATGACTATAATGCTTGACAGGTGCTGAAATTGAACGGATGAACAATTCAATACTAAGGATAACTCGACTATACTATGTCCATATATCTGATTATAGCACGAATAATTCAGCAACAAGAGATAAAATAGAATAAGAACAGGATGCCGTAGAGGAGGGAGGGAGAGGTACAAGTGCTCAGGTTCGTAGGCGATGCAGTGGTCGCAGTGCAGATCGGCCATCGTCATCGCGCGACAGAGGGGGTTGCCACAGGATGCACAACAGTGACGAAGACACTGGTACAGCGAGGTGCTATACACACGGTTTTTAACCCCTTTCCGCGACGGCATTTGGAACCGTCGCCAAGTGAGTGTGGGCGATAGGGGGGTCCTTCCCACACGACCCAGAAATCGTCGGGGATAGGCACTCCTGGCACACAGGCTGGGGCAAAATGAGCTCGTGTGCGATCGAACGAGGCATCGAAACCCAATCGTTTCCGTTCGTATGTACATCCCACACAGTCAGTTCCAAACAAACGTTTTTGTTTGTTATGTATATTCCGCACAGTCAATCCAAGGAATACGTTTTCGTTCTTATGTACATCCCAAACAGTCAATCCAAGGAAAACGTTTCCGTTCGTATGTACATCCCACACAGTCAATCCAGGGAAAACATTTTCGTTCGTATGTATATCCCACACGGTTTTATGTATAGGCTCGTGTGTGATAGGTGTAACTATCACACACGCTCTGCCTTGGTTAACCGTTTGCTTTTATTCAACTACATCACACACGATTTGATGAAGAAAACTGTGTGGCATTGGACTATCCATCACAAGCGCTTTTACTGCTAGAACCGTTTGCAAAGTTCCATGACCCATTTAGCAGGTTTATTAGTTTACAATTAATAATTTCAGTATTACGCAAATTCACATTTCATATCGAACAGCTGTTTGCCAATTTCATATTAGGCACATAAATATATTTTAACTTCACAGTACGATAGCTACCTGAAAACAGCACAGTACAGCATATAGCTAGTTCAACTTCATAAAAACAATATTAGAACAATATATTCATTTCTCTAATCGAGATCATCCAGGCTCGTCTTATCCACCTCTGCTTTCAGTTCAGTAAGAACCTATTTTGCACTGGCCAACTAGGAAAGTGCCTCCTCCTTCGCCAACATCATCTTAGCAAAGTCTGATTTAAAAAATCTGAGCTCATTCTCCACCTTCCTCTTTTTATCCCGCATCTTCAAATATTCTTCAGCGTTGACAACACTTCCTCTAAGCCTATTTCTGTTCTCTTCCTCATACATGCTCCAGAGCTTTGCTAGGCACATCTTCAAAGACTGTGGCCACTCTTGATCAACCCACTCCAAGTAAGAACACTTTCGTTCATCATATAATATTTAAAACTAGATCAGTAACAATTGTAGGGAAAATGGGTTTATAGCAACATAGAAAATTACCAATACTTATTTTGAAAAACTAAAGAAACAGGTTAATTATGACATATCTTCTTAAAAAGATCAATGTGCAAATGAATTAATTGCTACTGAGACAACAACCAAATTCTGAAACATCAGAAGCTATAATTAACTACAACAACGCTACAAGTTCTTACTCATGTACTATAAATAACAAATTGAACATTTTATGAGGAAGGTAAATATAACTGCAACAGCATAGCGACAGTGTTTGGATGACAGCAAATTGATACTAACAAGTGTGTACATACAAATTTAGTAACATAGAACTAATAGCACTAAGGCCGTCCATTATGTATGCCAAAACCGGTGTAAAGACAACTCTTGCTACATCTCGCACCGGTGCCCTGCACTGGCGAGCCGATGCAGCGAAAAAAAATCAGGGACCCGGACTCTGGAGCACCTAGTTGCTCCGATGCCCAGTTCCTTCGTGCCATAAAGATTTAGTATTTTACTGCTTGGCTGCTCGGATGTGTGGATCAAAGTTGGCTGCACAAACTGCTGAAGCGGTGCCAAATAATTTTCTAATGGCACCGCTGATGAGATGGCAATATTTTTAGATACTAGGTACAAACTGTGACACTGTCTTAGGATGCATTTGGTTGAAGGTGTGGTATGAATGGATTGGGACCGTGACAGTGTCTGAATCACATCTAACAAATGATTTGTAACAACGAAAAATGGTCTAACCTTCTCTGCACATGCCAGAAACTTTCTCCCACTGTCCACGGATTCAAATGCAACTAGCTTCACGCATGGAGATTGATGGTGACAATGAGCAGGCAGATCTTCAGCCACCCCGCTTCATTCGTTGCAACTGATGGTCCTAGGGAGCTACAAGAGGAAGAAATGACTCAAATCGACCGCCGGGTTAAAATCCTTCGTTCCAAGTCATAGCCCGAGAGAGAGAAGAGAGGCATACCCGGGTGATGAAGGAGTCGTCGGAGGAGGAGGAACCGCTGGAGAGGTCATTGAAGAAGACCATGGCGACCCCGGCGGTAGGATGCGAGACGGCGAGAGCGAGGAAGCAAGCGAGGAAGCGGCTATAGCTTAGGAAGGAAGGAAGGAAGGCGGAAATAGGGGAAATGTGACTTGTGGTCGGGGAGAAAAGGGGTGGGGAAGGGGGGGCGGGGGTAGATATTTTGGCGGTAGGTCAAAAATTTCGAAATGTGGAGGGAAACTTTGCGCGCGGTGCCGCCGGACACCATTCACTTTGAACGATTGTGTGCATCGCAAATGATTCTTCTGCTTTACACGCATGGGATGAGTTTGATAATTCAAATTTTGGTGGAAATTTCCCTGGGTTCGTCATTCCATAATTTAACATCGCTTGCTAATTTGGGCACATAATTTTGGAGTTATTACAAAAAATGTTTTCTAAACTATTTTATTTGGCTGTCAAAATATGTTCATGTTTTAGGGCTTTTAATTCTGAAAATTTTGGTATATAATATGCCTATATAAAATGTTTTTATTTTCTGTTATTTTTTTTCTCGCTGTTTAAAAAAAACAGAAAAAGCGATTTTTTCAAACAAAAAAAAAGAGAGAAGCCGCCAGGCCAGGCCAACCGGCCCAGCCCAGCAGCGGCCAGGCGCGCCTAGCCCCAGCACAGGCGAAGCGGCCAGAGGCTAGCGACCAGAGGCCAACCGCCCCAGCGCCCACTTTTTCCAAAAAAAAAGGGCGAGCGCCCCGCGCCCGACGCCCGTTCGCTCGCACGTGACTCCCTCCCTCTGTCGTTGACTCCCTCTGTTTCCCTAGCGCCTGGGCCCCGCGTATCTTCTTGTTCCCCACGTATACGTACAGAACAGAATGTACACGCGCACGACGCCGCCGCCGCGTCCGATCTTCTTGGAAACCCTACCCCGAGTCCACCCCTTCCCCAAGCATTATGTCCTATAAATAGCCACGACCCTCCTCGACCGATTCCCCTTGAAACCCCTCGCCAAAACCCACCATATAGCACGGCCTCGCCATTTGGATCTCACCGCAGAAGCTGCAGTTCATCGCCGGCTTCCTACAACGGTGAGCTATCCCGAGCCTCCTCCTTCTTGGTTCCGACGTCTCTCGACCCCTAGGCTCTGTTTGACATGGTCTTGTGATCCCTCTCCATCTACAGCGGCGGTACCAATCTTGTTGTCTTCACCGGAGCACCCGGAGCACCGAGCTTCACCGCCTCGTTCCGTTGCTGTTCGTCGTCGCCGACCATCTCCGACCCCACCACCGGACGAGCCACTCTCCGCTGCATCCTCCGGACACCTCCGCCACAACCCACGACCGCCGGAGCCACCACCCCACCGGACCAGAGCTCCACCCCAATGCTACGATCTTCTCTGTAAGCCCAGGCCTGTTCTTCGTTTCAGTTAAAAAAATGTTTTGGTTTTTTTTTATTGATTGGTTTTTATTTAGATCGGTTTTTATTTAGGTCGGTTTAGCTTACGATTTATTTACGGGTTACTCGGTTAGATCGAACCGACGCCGGTTTCTTTTATTTGTACGCCTGTTAGCGGTTCAGTTATAATACGACCGAGCATAGCTTAGTTACAGAACGCACACCCCGTAGACCCAGTTACAGCCCGCTACGTAGCTAGCGCACGTTCTGTTTTTGTTTTTTTCGTTTCTGTTTTTAGTTTCAGATTCGGTTTTGTTTTTTTATATCTTTAGATCTACAACTCCGATTTTGATGATTCTTTTTCCTACGGTTTCACAAAAATACCATCTATCCCGTGGACACAACGAAAATTATTTTTTGAACTTTTTAATTTTTGAATTCAAACAGATTTCTTACAAACACTAGATTGCTAATAACTTTTATTTAAAAATAGCTTTTTGATTAATTCCTTTTGCTAGTGATCACTTGATCTTTTTTCTAAATAGTAGACTTTTTCAAATCAGTTTTTGTTTATTTTAAATTAGGTTTTTAGGTAAAACAGTACTGTTTTACATAGTTTAGTATTATTTTCTTTTCCCTTAGTTTTAAAATGTTTTAATTAAAACTTTTTGTCACTTTTGACAAATTTAGTTTTGTTTCTGTTATTGAACAGTAGACAATTTTATTCTTATTTTAAAAATTTATTTTCTTTAGTTTTGAAGGAAAACTTGTATAGGTCATAGTTAGAGTTTCACAAAAGCTTTTATTTGTTTCTTTTGCTATTAAAAGTTTATGAAAAATACTTTCTATTAAATAGTTGTTTTTATTTTCTTTTCTGTTTATTTATTAGTTTAGTATTTTCTTTGTTGTTAATTTTACTTAGGACAAAGCTATTTTGTGTTATGTCTTAGAGTTCTTTAGTTGTTTTATTGTGTAGTTTTCCTTGGTTTTCTTTTTTTTTTGGTGTCCCTTGTTTGATTTGCATTTTATTTGTTGATTTTATTATGAGTGTTAGAATTGCTTGCTAGTATGTTTTCTTATATGAATGCTATGTTTGATTATATAGATTTCTTTCAACGGAGTGACGAATAGTTCTACCAAGTCTTTATTCTGAGAATGTTATTATCTTCATCAAGTATTACCAGGCAAGTTCACTTTGACCATGCTTTTCATACCTATATTTTATTGCATTTAGTGTCACCATTCTACAATCCATCCCGTAGTGATATTGAATCCTTGTAGTTGAGTAGTATGCATGAGGTAGGAACCCATCACCCTGTACCAAGCTCGGGACGTTGTTTAATTTTAAAAGCTACGCTATAGTAGACGGGGTTGGTATGAGTGTTCGGGAGTGGTGTGAGAATGGAGGATTCCACGCCAATGACGACAACTTCATGATGGCATCGGCAAGGACTGCATCTTCAAGGCCTCAAGACTTCAAGACTCGAGACAAGAATTCAATACACACTACGGGGTGAAGGATGGATTTGATGGGCACCCTGGAGCAACCAGTGGATGGCCGGGATGCATGGAGAAGCGCCATGACATCTTGCGAAAAGCTTCACCCAGACTCAAAGAGACGGAAGAATACTTCATGCCCGGAAGCTTACCTGTGCAACCGCAAGTCATTATGGGCTCTGGCTTGGTTGACCTTAGTTGTGACTCTGGCTGGGACGGTGCTAGCAGATGTAGAACTACGGGAGGATTGGATGAGCATCGGACAGTGGTCAGGGGAACTCTTCGGAAGACCATGTTTCGGTCGTCTTGTTCTCAAACACCCTGAAGTGCGAGAACGTAAAAAGAGGGATCGAATCTTGCGGGTAAAGTGTACAAACCTCTGCAGAGAGTTTAAACCTAATCGATTAGCCGTGTCCCCGGTTACGGACAACTTGAGCCTCTGGACTTGGATCTATCTCGAAACTCTCAACACTAGATCAAAAACTTAATTGTGGGCAACTTATGATGATTTGGGCTATGAGACATCGGTTAGCGGAACCATGTCATGGTAGAAAACTCTGTAGTGAAGACTCCTGATATTCCTTTGTTGTAGGGTTATTTGGGGATTCCATGACCCTAATTTTCGCATGTTCTCTCAAGTATGTATTGTAGTTATAGTGAAAAATATGAAAGGGGGGGGGGGGGGTTAATCGTAGGTAGAGTGAGAGCCATACCTCTCTTTCCGATCATAAAGCCGGAGAAGATGTTCCAAAATATGAAGATAAGGAAGGACAATCCATAAGCTATCTCGCTGTTTGGTGTTAGTGCCACATTCATCATCCCGAAAAGTGTGTCGTACATGTAGCTTAGCATCATGTAAAGTAGAAACCAAAAGTGCTGCCGCGGTACACCAAAACAAGGCGCGAGGCACTGACCCCCGCGCCACAGCCGTGCCATGACCACACGCGCCGCTGTGTCATGAATCACCGCCACCTCCGTGGCTGTGCTCCCAGAGAACATCAAATCGAAGGAGATGTGTCATGAATCCCCACCCTCGGTACTAGAATACATCAAATCAAATCAAACTTGCGAAGCATTTGATGACATTGGAACCCTAGAAATCCGGAACCCCTCCCCGTCTACCACCACCATGCAAACAAAACGAAGTCGCCGATATAGAGAGATAAGGCAGATAGCTGGGTACCTGCGACGACGAGGAACAACGACCCCGCGCTAGCGCCGCAGGGAATCGCGCCGCCGATTTGAGAACTCCGCCTTGCCTCCGCCCCTATCAGGCTCTGTTCGTGACGAGAAATGAGGAAGGAGGGAAGAGAAATGGAGAGAGAGCAACGAGGAGGAGAGGAAAACCGGCTCGAGTTTCAAAACTGCTGCCCACGATCTCTGCATACAGCTTACAGGTGGGCCTCCCTCCTGTCTGGGTAGGGACAAAACCACCCACGACCGTGGCGGGGGCCATCCCGACCAGGTGGCACCTGGCCCACGCGCGTTGCGGTCGCGACGCGATCGTGTGGCTAGGAGCCGGCCGCTCGCTCTGGCCACAAAGTGCGCGTGCACTTTTAAGATTTCAGGAAAAAATGAATAATAATGGCAAAATTGAGAGGGAAAATACAAATAAAGGCACACAATGTGAAGTGGTTGTGCCAACGTGAATTTGCTCCCTTTGATAAAAAAAAAACGTGAATTTGCTCCCAATCGAAAAATTACTTCTGCACTGTAAAAAAAAAACTTTACAAGTGAGACGCAGGCCGTTCGGTCCGTCCCTCGAACCAGAGGAGCGACCTGTCCCTGAACCCTACCAGCGACTCGCCTCCCTCGCCATGGCGGAGCCCTCGCCGCCGCCGCCGTCCAACTCCGGCCTCCGGATCCTCCTCGCCAAGGACCGAGCGCCCACTTCCTCTCCCTCCGCGCCCGCCGCCGTCTCCAGCCACGCCGACCGCGACCGCATCATCGTGAGCCCCCTCTCTCCTCCCTTCCCCATCTCGTACACCAGGCGCTTCGGCGCGATGTGTTCCAGGCCGCCAATTCCCCTAAATTCGAATCGTTTGCTTGGTCGCAGGGAGTGTTCCGGACCGCGCTGTCCAGGAACGAAGCCCCCGAAGCTTTCGCCCTCCAGGCAGTCCAGGAAGCGATTAAGCCTCAGGTATGTATGCACTGCGCAACCAGATTCGTTGGTAGCTGATGGTTTGGTGACAGGCCAGCAGTTGCGTTCTTCACTGTATGCATTTGGTAATCCTTGAGCTGTGGTGTGTTCTAAATGCAATAGGCATGTATCCTAAGCCGGTTTCTCATCTGATTTGGCAGAAGCAAACGGTGCTGGTTCTAGAGGAGAACCAGACCTTGGAGAATGCTCTTCGAAGGCTGCTGCAGGAACTTGTGGTAAGCTTCTTTAACGCTGACAAGGCTACACTAATATCTGCTGCAGAGTGATGTGCACATTTTCAGTTTTCTGACCACATTGCATATGTGGGGGGCTATCCTAAAATTGTGATATAAAAAAGAAAATTCAATTTTCTGGGTCACAGCCCCACTGAGTCCCTGTTGGAACCTAAGGCTGTGGAACAGTTCTCAACTAATCGTCCAATCCTACACTGTCCACTAAATGTTTCTATATTTTGGTTGATAGCTGACTGCAAATTGCCTTAATAGGAAGAGATAGTAATTGATGCACTTTTTTATTTGCTGATCATACGATCCTAGAAACAAACCCGATTGCTGATTCTGTTTTACACTCTAGTCATCTGCAGTTCAATCGGGTAAAGGAATTATGCAGTATGGAAACTCATTGGATAGCGGGGAAAGTAATTGCCTGATAACACGTCTTCTTGGTCAGTCAGAATTCTTTCACCAGTCCTGTCCAAATATTTTTATTACCCACATCAGTTTCTGAGAGTATGTATTTTATTCTGATAAATCCAACTTCTGCCATATCAGATATCATGCTTTACCTTTGTGAAAGAGGGCATGTTGAGGGTGGCATGGTATTCCAGTTATTGGAAGATCTGACGGATATGTCAACTATCAAAGACTGCAAAGATGTCTTTGGGTATATTGAGAGCAAGCAGGATGTCTTGGGGAAGGTAATTGTGAATTTGCGAATTGCACTCATTTTTTAATGGTTTGTGGTGCCGGTATGATTCACATAATGTATGTTGATAGTTTTGCTAAATGGATTTTTTTTGGGTTATTTCTAGCAAGAGCTATTTGGGCGTGGCAAGTTGGTTATGCTGAGGACTTGCAACCAACTACTTCGAAGACTTTCAAAGGTTAGTCTGGTTATTTGATTCGGTGTAATCTTTAGCTAATTTGTTGTAGTTATCATACTAGTGATTAAACTGAGACTGGTGGGTGGTTTTATCTACTAGTACCAAACTGAAATTGTTCAATACAAGCTTTGCCAATGATAACTTTATAGTGTAATAAATGTGCTATTGGCCTTATCAGCGAAAAGTTTTTGACCATTACCTTCAGCGAGCTTCTCAAGAGCACTAGTTTTATTTCTTGGAGTTTCATCTGATACAGAGATTGTATTCTCTACTAGCATTCATATTTTCTATACTATGAAATTTCAGTCGAACGATGTGGTTTTCTGCGGACGCATTATCATGTTCCTGGCACATTTCTTCCCGTTGTCAGAGCGTTCAGGTTTGCATATTACAGCTTCCCCTACTCCAGCTAGTTTGGCTCCTTATTGACAAGGAATTATAACTGTCCTCTGGGTACACTGCTTATTTTTGTTCTTCTATGTTTACTTATCAGCTCTCAATATCAAGGGAGTTTTCAACACATCAAATGAAACTAAGTATGAGAAAGATGCCACTGATGGTTAGTACAATTGTCCTGATAATAATAACTGCTACATTATTTATATTTTTAATGTTACTTTGCAAATTTATCCTGTTCTTTCCTATCTTCATGCAAGTGTATTGTAAATGATAGCATTTCCTAATGCACCTTTGTATCTCAGGAATTTCTGTTGATTTCAACTTCTACCAGACCCTGTGGAGTCTGCAGGTTGATATATTGTACTTGTTAATCTCTGGGATTCAAAATCATCATTATGACACCCGTTAATTTCTCAATGTGAGGTTGTTTCAATTCTTAACTTTGGGTTTTATTTTCATTCTAGGAGCATTTCCGGAGCCCAGCTTTGACTACTACAAATCCAACAAAATGGCAAAAGTTCGCGTCCAATTTAACGGTACACTCTCCATTTTTCCATTGACAGGCAGTCTTTTACCTTTTCCTGTTCAATGTTTCTGTTATGAACTTCTGATTGATGCTAATAACTGAATTTCAGGTCGTGTTAAGCACATTTGAAGCTCAGCCTCTCAGCGATGCTGACGGGAAACATAATAATCTTGAGCAGGAGGAAGATGCTGCTTTCAATATTAAGTACCTTACTAGCAGTAAATTGATGGGTTTGGAGGTAATTCTTGTTGAGCATCTGACGCTAGTTTTTTGGGTGACTGTTCACTGTTGTATAACCGTATAACATTCTTTATATGCAGTTGAAAGACGCAAGTTTTCGACGCCACATCCTTGTCCAATGCCTTATATTTTTTGACTATCTCAAGGTACACATATTTTGCGTTTAGGTTGCAATCTAACATCAGTTTGTGCCTATTGTACATTTTTGTTCAATTTTTCCAAGCATTTAGGGGTTTCCCATTGTCTGTCCATTCCGTGATAGGCAGCATGTTTTTGTATTCTGAATAGCCACCAAAGCAAAAAATAGCATTTCTCCCTGTAAATCTTCTTAAATTTCGTTGCATCCTTGTTCTGTTTATTTATATGCATATTTCCTGTCCTCTGTCCAAATCAGTATTATGCTGCTATGTGACTGCACGTGGGCTGCATGTGCCATTACAATAAATTTCTTCTTTCTCCGCTTTCTCTCTTCCATGCAAGTCTCATCTGCTTGTGTTCCACACTGGCCAGCTATTTTGAATGACACTGTTGAGAAGGAGATACACTCGCTAACTTTCTCATGTACCTAGCTAAGAGTAACTATGACCATAGTTGATAGAACAGCATTTCTGTCACTTACAGCTGCTGCTGTTACCTGTTGCTTATTATATGTCCCATGCCATAGAATGCTGACATGCATCTGGCAATAGTTGGAAGGAAAGTTATAACTAATGTGGACTATCAAGCTAACTTATTGTTGGGTAGTGAAGTATGAACTGGAATATTCTCGCAGAATCTTGCAATCATCATAGACAACAGTAGTCCTTTTTCCTGTTATTTCAGCTCAATTTCCTGTTGTTGATTAGCCTGCTACTATCTGTGAGGTGTGGTCCACTGACAAAATTATTCTGTATGTCAGGCGCCTGGAAAGAGTGACAAGGAAGGTCCATCCGAGAGCATGGTAAGAAACAAAATCACATTGTTCAGTTTGGCCTCCAATTATAGGTGCATGCTTAACATAAAGGGTTCAAATATAATTATTTTTGTTGAAAGTTCCATCTGTAAGTTGTGCTAGCATGAAGTCACTGGTTAGTGGTAATTGGGTCAACTGTTACCAGTACCAACTGCCAGTCTCTGAGTGCCTGATACAAGTAACCTGGGCCATAGTTGTAGTATAGTAAACCAGGAATTGCGATGTTAGTTATTGGTTTCTTTGAGGGGCTTATTAAACCATCGTTCAGTTAAGAATTAATTCTGACAATTTTATCTCTTGTCCCCTTTTAATCAGAAAGAGGAAATCAAATCTTGTGAAGAGCGTGTCAAGAATCTTCTGGAGATGATTCCACCGAAAGGGAAGGAATTCCTACAAAGCATTGAGCATATTCTTGAGCGGGAGAAAAACTGGGTATATACTTTGCTGCAGTGTACTAGTCTTATACTTTTGATACAGGATTTTCACCACCACTTCTCATACCTCTGCTTGCATTTTGAAAAGGTATGGTGGAAGAGAGATGGATGTCCAGCATTTGAAAAACAACCTTTTGAAAAGAAGTCCAGTCAAGCTGGAGCCAGAAAACGGTGTGCTACTTGCTTTCTTCAGGCATTTACATGTTTTCTGATTTTTTTTGTTATTTGTGTTGCTGCTAGTGTGCTTAGTCGAGCAGAACGTGTGCAAGTGTATAACTGTTTGAAAGCAGAAATCATTTTAATATTAACCAACAAAACTGCATGTATTGACCATGTTATTAGTGAGTACTTGTATATTTGGTTAAGCACTTTCTTAATAATTATATAGTGGCTGTTAGTTCCTTCAGAGCCAGGTGTATGTAACTGGTGCATGTAGCAGCAAACATCTTTTTCATTTTTGTCTTGCGCGAAGCTTGGAATTGACCAGTTTCATCAGCATTCATATCAAATGTCAGTAGTATGTATGTTAATTAATGTAGTTAGACGGGTTATATAATCCATGTTAGGTATTATATTGTGCAAAATCCTTCCAAATATGATATTTTTCCACAGTGGAGGATCCAGTAATGGATAATATCGATTGTCTCATTGTAATTTTGTGTTCTAGATTTGTCTTGGAAAAAGTAATCATTTGACAAATTTACAGATAATGCTGCATAAATTATTTGACCTAACTCACTTCCTATTTCTGTACCAGTTTTGTAGTATAAATCCAAAACTTACTAGCCTTATTTTGTGATAAAATGAAGGGATAAGGCAACAGTAAATATTGGCTATGTCAGTGATAGATTTTAAGCTGTTTTCACTCTTGTAATTAGAGAGCTTATTATGTTGTGCAATACTGGCTAGGTCGGTGATAGAATTTTAAGCTGTTTTCACTCTTGTAATATGAGAGCTTATTATGTCGTGCTCTACTGTTTTCACTGTACTAATTTTAAGCTGTTTCCACTCTACTGTTTTCTTCTGATGTAGTAAGCCAAGGTGGAGATTGGGAAACAAGGAACTTGCGCAACTGTGGAAATGGGCAGAATTAAACCCTGTACGTTTTAAGCTACAACTTCCCGCTGTTATCCTATTTGACTGGGTACTATTAGTATAACCGCAAAATCTGTTGGTTTTAGCCTTTTAGGCCCTTTTTCGTACTGGTAGAGTATCGGAAAACTTACTTTTTCTTAATGTCCAAATTTTCTTCTATATAAGAAATATGAGTTTGAGTGGGTACATTTCAGCAGGACAGGGGCCTTGTACAAATTTGCTGCAAGTGCCTTGAGTCACCTTTTTTGGCCATACAATTTTCGAAGGTTCGAATTTTGGAACCAACATCTTATTTTTATTGGAACTGCAGGATGCTTTGACTGATTCTGACCGAGTCCGCATGCCATCAGTCACAGAATATTGGAAACCACTTGCAGAAGATGTAAGCACTTCAGTTTTTCTTTCATGGTCATTTTGCACCTCTGATTCATTCATCCTTTTGTTTATGTACAATAACTTATCAGGACAGTCCTCTAATATTGAGTTTTTAATGTAAAATTGCAGATGGACACATCTGCTGGAATTGAGGAGGAGTATCACCACAAAAATAATCGCGTAAGTCCAAATCCCATCCCTGTTATGTTCTTGAGTGCCCGCTGCACTAAAAGTTTCTAGTCAGGAACTTTGCTGGATACCAGTTACTCCCTCAATTCCTAAGTACTATAAGCCTTTTTAGATATTCCAATACGGACTACATACGAAGCAAAATGAGTGAATCTACACTCTAAAATATGTCTATATACATCCGTATGTAGTCCCTATTGAAATCTCTAAAAAGGCTTATATTTAGAAACGGAGGGAGTAGTTAATATGTGTGCTTAAGTCATCCATACCTAAAATCGGAGTTGATGCAAATAATTTATTAAATGGGACCCAGCTCTCCATTGAACCAAAACATATTATTCTCCCAAAGAAGTTTAGCTAAAAATGAATTGATAAAAAGAATCTGTGTCTAATCATCATTTCTGCAGATGCCATAGAAATTTTTCCTTGTCATATTTGCTGATATGTGCGGGGATTAAGCTGGGAATTTAATTTGTTATTTGTGCTTACATGTTTGATGTTAAAAAAAAGCACTTGGAAGCAGGCATGTGTATCCTCAGATATTAAAATTCAGGTCTTCTCATCCCATGATCTACCTGACACAATGCTAGTACGAACTGTTCTCTGTAGAGAACAGAATGTTGTTGACATAGTTCTGAACTGGTAACGGGTCTCGTCCCACACCAAGACAGGGATGGTTCAAAGTTCAAATCACATTAGGCAGAAACAAAAGACCCTGAGCTTTTATCAGTGGCTCAGTGGAGTGCTCATGAAACGAGGTCCTCATTTCATGGACACTGATTTCAAGAGTGTTATTTTTGGGTTTGCCTATACGACCTGGCGTCGGAAACAGCATTGCGTTTTTCTTTTGAATATGTTTGGTGGTCTTAAAAGCAGCATTTGTTTGACAGGTTTATTGTTGGAAAGGTTTACGGTTTCAAGCCCGACAAGATCTGGAAGGTTTTTCTCGAGTACGTATTATGCTGTTGCTATTACAGTCTCTTACATGCATAATTTTCATCATTGCACATGTTCCTTAATGAAGAATTTTTACTTGAAATTTCAGAAAAATGTGAAAGTAAATGTGTATTTGCGTAAAAATATGCGTTCTAGCAAACATTTGTGCAGAAACAATATGCATGCTGATGTGCTCTACAGGAGAAACCAAATCACATTTGTCCAGAAAGTCATTCATCGTGTCTTTTATACAGCTCACAAATGAGCATATTTTCCATATTTTTTTGCTAGTTCACATGCTTTCTCACAAAAATAAATAAATGGAAATACCATTTAAAACCTCCGTGAACATGCGAGCACAAAATCCATGTCTAATTTGCCATGTTTTATCATCAGCTAACTAATGCTTACCGCCTTATTTCAGTTTTGTGACTACGGGATCGAAGGGGTTGTACCTCCCGAGCTGTTGCCATCCGACGTGCGCGCCAAATTCAATTCAAAGCCTGGGGAGAAGGCCAAACGGCCTAAACGGGAAGACACAAAAGGCTCTTCAGCTCACGCCAAAGAGCCACAGGTACCTAGGGCATCATCTGGCGCATATGTGGGCTACCATAACCCGTAATATGCATCTTATGCCTTGGCTGCGTGAAGGTTGCCGCGGCCACGCCCGAGACGGACGGCGGCGGCAGCGGGGGCGACCAGGAGGAAGGCGCGGTGCCGATGGACTCGGACAATGGTGCGGGGGAGGACGGCCAGAAACGGAGCCCCGGCGAGGTCTCGGGGCCCGAGTCAGGGCAGTGCGATGCTGAGGACGATGGGGAAGATAACACGAAAAGCGCGCATAGTAGAGATCGTCGGTAGGGGTGACAAACAGGCATAATAGAAGGAGGATTTCCTCCCAAGGAGATGATGATGTTGTATCTTCATGCTTCCAACTTTTTGATTCTGTTTGCCGTTCCTCGGTGGGGGCGCCATCTAAGTAAGCTGGGACATTAGTTAATTACCACAGAGGTTAATGTCTTCCCTGATTATTACACTAGTGGACACCATGTGTTTAGCCTGACGCGTACAAGGTACAACATATAGCAACCAAGTAGCCTGATTTCCTCCCAATGTGTGTAGTGTTTTGCCCATTTTACCGTTTGTTTTCACAAGAGATCGTTTTATTTGATTTGAGGGCATTTTTCTACAGCCACAGGAGATTCATATCCAGTGCTGCTGCACTAGATTTGTATTCAGGAAGTTGGCGAGATTTCCTAAAAAAAAAAAAAGGAAGTTGGCGAGATCCAGTTGCGAATTGTGAAACATTGAAATATTCTCGCGCAATTCTGGCTGGCAAGTGGCAACCCGGGCACTCGGTTCAAATCCTCGTCTGTTCTGTTTGATGATAAAGCCCATTTGACAGTGTTTTTTTTCTTTTTCTTTTTCCGGAATCATTACGGTCATTGAAATCTTGTACCGGAGTAGTTGCCAACGCCAGCGCTACATTTATACTATATATTCGGCAAGTTTGGCGAGATCCGATTTCGAAATTCGAATCCTAGAAGTGTGTTTTCACGCGCAATTCTGGCTGCGAGCCCGGGTGTTCCGTCGGAACGAACGCTCGTCCGCAACCACCCCGTTGGTATCAATAAATAAATGGCGCCCTTAATAAAGTAACGGATCATGGTTGGTTTTGGCGGTAGGTTGGTTGGATTTTCTACTCCTCCCAAGTGCTTTGCAATTAATTAAATTACATTAACTGCCCCCGGTCAACCACCCAGCGGGCACCAGGTCTCATCCGGGCCGCCCGTTGGACACCGTGGATAGCACGTGGACGGCTGGGATGAAGGATGCCTGCCCTTGGAAGCTTTACTTGGACGACACAAGTCAGGGGCTAGCTATATATGCAGGAGAGAGCTCAGCTCGACCGCTCTCTTTCTTTTCTCTGTGTCCGGCTCCAGTAGAAGAGTAGTGGTACCAGCGTGAATCGTTTCGTCACTCACTCCACTGTCGACAGCTGCCTCTTCTTCTTCTTCTCCTCTTGTGCTTCCACCTTCCGGGAGGGGATCAATGGCGCTCTCTCCCTCCTCCTCCGCCATGGCTCGTCCTCGCGTCCACCTCTGCTGATTTGTAAGCAAGCCCCCCCCCCCCCCCCCCCCCCCCTCTCTCTCTCTCTCTCTCTCTGATGTCTGTAATTCCTTTTCGATTCTAGAGAGAGGGAGATAATGATTTAGTGTCTCTCTCCTGGAGGAAATGCCTTGAACCGTCGGATATTGTAGTACTATTACATTTCCCCCCTCTCCAGCTAATTGTCAGATTAGTAAAATAGTAAGCAAGTAGGAGTAGGAGGGAGACCATCTCTCTAGTACTGTATTTTCCAACCACGGACCGTCTTTGAACACAAGGCCGTTCATTCATTCCCTGTTATTGTCCTTGGGTAAATAAATTTTGTACAGCAACATTGGGCACTAGTAATTCCCTGTTATTGTCCTTGGGTGCACTGGCACCAGCACTAGTCCAGTTTTTCACCGCACTAGTTACACTCGTCGCCAAAAAAAATGAACAAAGCGTTTGGCTCACTGACTCCAACACGGGACGGGCCGGGCCTCGATCCCAGCGAAATCACCCCTACCACCTCTGCTCTGCCATAGCCCATAGCAGGTAGGCCCGCCCATCATCCTCTGGGCCGCGTGGAGATTCGGGAGCGGGAACATGGTTGATCCCACGCCACGCCACGCCACGCACATCGCACGCACTCCGTCAGGTCACATCGTTGCCGGCGTAGGACCCCCCCGAGCACGCACAAGCACAGCCTCGTGTCGTGTCCGCCGCGCGTCCCCCAGGAGTGGAGCACGCCCACAAGTCCACCATGCTGCGTCGTGTCACGTCGCGGCCTCAGCCTTGCTGTCTTGGCATGGCCGGGCGCCAGAGCCGTTGGATGAAAAGCTGGCAGTCCAGATCGAGCGAATCACCGCAGCACTTGTGCTGTTCGTACAAAACTGTTCATATCGCTACTGTTTCATCCGTTCTGGGCGGTTCGTCCTCGATCCAACGGCCGAAAGATGGGGACAGCCGGCATGGCCACGCCTTCTCTCCACTCTCGTGCTGCTCCCGTTTTATACCAGTGCACTGTACTGCACTGTACTGTACGTACTCCGCTTGCTTGCTCATTTCGTCACGCCATGGCTTACGCTTACTGACTGCTGTGTTTCTGTGTTTGTGCTGCCTGACAGGGACGGGACTAACGCTGCGTGCAGAAGGCTGGTGGGCGTGGGGTCCTCCTTGGCTTGTGGCAGTCGCCTTCCCAACCCAGATTATTAGCCGGGCCAGCCGCCGGACGTGCCAGGCGAGAGAGAGAGAGAGATCACAAGACGCACAACAAGCCAGGAGGAGGCAGGCTTGGCTTGGCCTGGCATGGAGAAGATGATGATGCTGCAGCAGCAGCAGGAGGCGCGGTGCCCGCCTTGGCTCCAGGCGGCCATCGCAGGTACTCATCTCATCCCCTCCCCTCCCTCCTCTCGTGCCAGCACTGCTTGCTCTCCTCTTCACGCGCGTACGCTCATGGATGGATGGAGCACGCCCGTGGCCGCATGCGTGGGCGGCTTCACTTCTTCATTTCGTGGCAGTAGAGTAGAGTAATGCGTTTGTTTGTACCGGCGTACATGCATGCTGATGGATAAATGCTTGCGATCGATCGCTGCAGTGAAAGTGGGGATGGATTATTGTGCGTGCTGGAGTAGTAAATATACTCCTACTACAGTAGCGCGGTTGGGTTCGGGCTGGTCTATGAAAAGGAGGAGATCGCGCTGGGTAGATTCTCATCTCTCTCACTGCGTCACAGGGTACTCTTGTTCCTGCCTGCCCCATGCCGCCGATGAAGCCAGCTATCACGCACAGTGGTACTACCACAGGAGGACTGATGAGCGAGAGAGGGAGCTCACCCTCACGGGTGTCCTGTGATACGCATTAATGCTGCAGAGGATTCTCACCTACGGCCACGGAGTAGTAGCACCCCGTGCGGCTGCCTACATTGTCAAAATGAGATGACCTGTGCGGCTGTGCAAATACGCTCCAACCTACGTAGCGTACTCCCTCCGTTCGGAATTACTTGTTAGATACATTCATTTTCGAGACAAGTAATTCCGAACGGAGGGAGTAGACGAGAAGGAATCTCATCCTCTGCTGCCTCGGATTTGTTGGATTCTTCCTTGCTCACTCTCGCCACCTTCTCCGGCCGGATTTCGAAATTTGAACTCCACGTACGCCCACCTCCAAAACCATGCATGCATACGCTAGAAAAGAATATTGCTACTGGTCTGGTAGTACGTCTGCACTACGTGACCAAGTTGGCAAAGAAAGCCATCATTCCGGGTCAACCCTTTCGCCGGCAGTGAAAAATCCAAGACACGCCCAGCGAGCCGTCATGTCACGGGCCGCCACTGTCACTTCACACTTCACACTTTTCTTTTCTTTTCTTGTTTACCCTAGCAGCGTGGTAACAATCTATCCCAGTGAATTACCCAGCTCGACCTAGCAGCGTGGTAACAATCTATCCCAGTGAATTACCCAGCTCGACCTAGCAGCATGGTAAGAATTTTTAGTTGCTGCATGCATGCATGCATTTACTCTAATGTGGAAAGCTGTACGTGTGTTTGTGTGCAGACATCGAGCAGCGCGTGCGCGCGCTGGCGGCCGGCGTGCCGGACGACGACGCGGCGGCGGCGGCCGCGGACCACTCCTTTGCCGAGCGCGCCGAGAACTACTACCACCGCCGCCCGCACCTGCTCGCGCTCCTCACCGACCTCCACCACCGCTACCTCTACCTCGCCGACCGCTACGCCCAGTCCCTCCTCGCCAACGCCAAGTCCTCGTCCCACCCCCATCACCTCAACGCCGTCTCTGCCTCCGACTGCTTCTCCGATGTCGACGACCGCTCCTCCGACGCCGGCAGCTCCCTCTCCTACCAGCCCCACCCCGGAACCGCCGATGATCACCACACTGCTGTTGCCCCGGCCGTTGACGGCGAGTTGGTGGTGGCGGAGCTGGTGATGGCGTGGGTGGACCGGGACGTGCTGGCGGACGAGGCGGACCGCCGGAGGGCCGACTCGGCGCGCAAGATCGACCTGCAGGGGAGCCTGCTGGAGGTGCTCGAGTCGGAGCGCCTGGTCCTGCTGGGCGAGAACGCGCGCCTGGCCTTCCGCGCCTCGGCCGCCGAGGAGGAGGCCGCAGCCGCGGCAGCCGAGCTCGGCTACACGCGACGCCGCGCGGCCGACCTGGCCCGGCTGGCCGTGAAGCTGCGGGACGACCACCGGGCGTGCATGCTGGGGCGGAAGGTCGAGGCGCTGCAGGCGCAGGTGTACGGGCTGGAGCTCCGCAACCGGGAGTGCTTCGAGGCCATGGCCGCCTGGGAGGCCGAGCGCAAGGCCGGAGTCGCCGAGATCGAGCGCCTCCGCGCCGAGAACCGCCGCCTCGCCGCGGAGGCTGCGGCCGAGCAGGCGTCGGCGAGGAGGAAGCGTGGGGGCGGCAAGGGTGGCGGGAGCGGGTGGCGGTGGCTGGCGAGGGTGCGGCTGGCGGCGGAGTGGACCCCGTGCGCGCCGTCGCCGGTGACGGTGAGGAAGGTAGGCGAGCAGATGAAGGGCGGCAAGTACAACGGCGGTTGCTTCTGCCTGTAGGCAGGCAGCGGCGGCGTCGTGTGACACCGGCGGCGAGGGTCTCTGCTTTTGGTGCTTCTTTTTGGTTTGCCCCCTTGGATTATGGCGGTATTACTCTGGGGAGGATCGAGGAAAAGATGGTGTAGGCTGGGGTTATTATGAGGCAATGCAGGGTGTAAGATGATAATTAAGTAGCTGTTCCTGGGCTGGTGTACTCCACCACTGTCAGTGGCACTAATGGAGCTGTGATGCTTCTGTCGGTGGAGATGGAGATGGACAAAGTATATATGCTAGTACTATTATTATGAGAGACTTGTAGCAGTAGTAATTACGTTATTATTAGTCAGTAGTAATGTCTAATGTGATGCAAAGCTGTTGGTTTGAGTTGCTATCTCAACACATTAGTTGGTGTCTGATGCATCAAAGCAAATTCATGCAAAATTGCGACACGTCTAAATCTCGTAGGTGAGAAGCAATTTGTAAAGCACACCAATGAATGGTGCAACAAAGTAGATCCTATTCTTGTGCAACTACTTTTATGAAAAGTCCGGTCAACAGACATGTACGACTCGACACCCCCGGCCCACCCTATCCCCTTCCCGGTCCCATTTCCTTCCACTCCGTCCCTTCTCCCCCTTGCTTTGCATCCGCACCTTTCACCTCCGCTGTCGCTGTTGTACGTCTCCGGCCGCCACAGAGGCATTGCCGGACGTCCGCAACCAGTACCGACGCGCACGCTTGCCTTTACGACGGACCTGTCCACACTAGAGCCGTTTGCACCCAGGTACGCTCCGGCCCTCATGTCGACGACCTCCATGGCGGACACCACGCGCCGGCATGTGTTCGGTCAAATGCCATTGAACTTATTTTCAAATGATATGTCGTCTTTTAGAGTACGAAGAATGGTGAGCTACTCGCCCATGAATGACGAGTTGTTGTGTGATGCGTGGTTTGTAGGAGATATGCCTTAGAGGCAATAATAAATGTTATTATTTATCTCCATGCTCATAATTAGGTTTATGTTCCATGCTATAACTGCTATGGTTCTCGAGTCTACAATAACCACGAGGCTCGGAGGAAGACTCATATGCACGTGTGGAATAATAAACGGTAAAATGTATTCCTAGTCTAGCCTCTAAGACTAGCTCAAGTGTTGCATGATGGTCCTGTTTTCCTGATCATGGGCATGTCTATGCCAGCAACTTTGAGGGCACAATGTTAGAAGAACATTTGTGTTGAATCGACCCGATGGATGTTATGCTATGAGTTACATTCGTCACAAGTTAATGGTTAATAACACAGAGATGGTTAACGTTTGCATGATTCCTTAAACCATGAGAGTATCGAGTTTCTTCATGCTTGCTTCATGAACTTTGGGGTTTGTTAAACGTCATCCGTAAATAGGTGGCTATTACGGCGGCTTACGGGTTCATGGAAAAGTATGTCAAGTAACTTGATAGCTCGAGATTGGGATTTGCTCCTCCGACGATGGAGAGATATCTCTGGGCCCTCTCGGTGTTACGGTATCCATCATCGTCTGGCCAGACACTTTGTGATTTGATCACGGGGATGCCGGAACACGGTAACGAGAAAAGAGAACAATACCGGTAACGAGGTAACTAGCATAGTGGACAAGTTGTTGATCCACGGGAATGCCAACATGTCTCACCTCGGGTATTTGTAATATATCGCGAAGCAACAGGAATAGCACACGGCAACTGGAGGTTCACTCGAATATTTATTTGTGTGGGTATAGGGGTCAATATGGGTGTCCACGGCTCCGATGCTGATCATTGATCGGAAAGTGTTCCGGTCATGTCTATACTTCACCGAACCTATAGGGTCACACGCTTAAGGGTCATCTATCTGTTGAATGCTAGACAGGGAGTCTGAGAAAAAGTCACCGAAAATGTTTCGGAGACAACGGAAGAGTTCCGAGAGAGAGAACACCGAAAGAGTTTTGGTAAAACCGAAAAGTTGTTTCGGAATATATTATTTGGTCAAAAAGGGTTTCGGCACCGCCTGGAAATTTTCAGAGGATGCCAGAATTGGTCTGGGAACTTCTGGGAATTTTCGGAGAGAAAAACCGGAAATATTCCGAAACTGCCGTAACCGCTGTTAATGCTTTCCGCTGATGAAAACCACCGCACCGAAAATGTTTCAGATCATGCCCAGAATAATTTTAGAGGGTGCCGGAAATGTTCTGGGACCTTCTGGAATTTTTCAGAAAAAGTTTCGCGGAAAACATCTTGTCTCAGCGCGAGGGGACAAGATCCCACGAATCGGGGGTTGCATGTTTGGTGGCTTTTTGTCTAGGGAGCATGCATGTTTCATGGAGACATGTTGGTGGCTTGTTGGCGCCCCCCCCCCCATGGGGGAGACAAGATGTGGGCCGGCCCAAGGGCTGCCATGGTGGTGTCCCCTTGGTGCCCCCCTTGTGTTACCATTATGCCCTTTCATGTGTGACATGAAGCTTGGGTATTTTGGTATTTCAACATCCCACCCCACCCCTTGCCTTGGCCTATAAAAGGAGGAGTTGGGGCTGCCATCTCCTTCATCCCCTTGCTCTCATACTCATGCCATGCAGTTATCTGGCTTCTCTCTCCCTCCCACGAAAAGAGTTTCGTAGAGCCGAAAGGCTGTCTGGGTTCCGGTGGGAACTAGTTCTGGACGGCGAAGCCCTGCCGGATAGATGACACCGTATGTGTGCAACTCTGTAGAGAAGTCGTAGTTTCGATCTTAGTGCCCGTGGGGCTGTTCGTGAGTGCCTCCCGAAGGGCTGTCCAAGTGACGATCCGAGTTCTGTGAGTCCTCCCGAAGGGCTGTCCGCGACACCGTCCGGGGGACTGTCCGACCGCCTCCCGGAGGGCTGTCCGGGTGGCGGATGAGGGTATACATCCTCGCGGTTGGGAGGTTGTAAATCCTAGCTGCGGGGATCTGCACCGCCGATCGTCATCGACTCTACTTCCGCTGCGCTACGAGTCGGTAACGAAAATGATCAAACCTTGTATGCAGTCTCCATAGTGGTCCTGGGCTGGTGCGTAGGTCAGAAATTTTTTAGTTTTCTGCTGCGTTACCCTACATGGTTGGCCGTATCTGCGGTTTTCGTAGGCAGGAGCAGAGGGGAGGCCTAGAATGGTGAGCTACTCTCCCATGGATGATGAGTTGTTGTGTGATAAGTGGTTGGCCGTATCTGCGGTTTTCGTAGGCAGGAGCAGAGGGGAGGCCTTCTGACAACAAGTGCATGAAACGTTTCACGCACGAAAGCACATTGCACCCCACGACAAGTACATCATTCAACAACGCAACATGAGGTCATTGTCGTATCGCTGGTACACTATCCAGACCAGCGTCACCAAGTTTTGCGATGTGGTTCGTCAGCTCGAGGCAAGGTGGCCATTGCAAGCGGCATATGACGAGATCGTAAGTTTTGCTTCCTCTTGCTCAACTTGTTGATTGATTCATTCACTCAATGTTGGTCTACACATTATACGTAGCCCGCACGCGCTGCCCTGGTGTACCACAGGACAGAGGACGGCCATTTACGCACTGTTGGATGAAGCTGAAGAGGAGTATGTGCGGAATGACATGATCCGTTGATAACCGCTGAAAAAAACTTGTTGGACATCCAGAATCTAGTCGAATTTGAGACATTCTTGTACTAGACTTAATTTGCATGCTATGTATGGATGATTTGTGCTATTTTCTATTCGAACTTTGATGAATATCGGCCAGTTTGCATGAATTTCGTCCAGTTTGTTTAAATGCGGATTGAAATATATGCGGCTACGGTTGGATAACGGCCTCCCGCATCCGTGTCCGTGTCCGCGAACTGCCCCCTCCCCCCTCCCCCCTCCCCCCCGATCCACGGACAAAATGCGGGAGAAAATTTGCGGGTTGCCGTTGGAGATGGCCTAAAATAGGCATTGGTGCGGCATGTTCCCTTTGTACGAAAATAATTGAGGTTCCAGATTTGTCGCAAGTCAAACTTCTTGAAGGTTGAGCATATATGTAGAAAAGTATTAACACCTACAACATGAAATATACATGATACACAAATATATTTATGATGAATCTACTAAAACTAATTTGGTCTTATAGATGTGGACATATTATTCAGTAGACTTGGTCAAACTTAAAGATGTTTGACTTAGGACAAAGCTAAAACTTTAAGTATTTCAAACTCGGGAAATGGGGAAGTGCCAAACATTTCCAGACCCACTTCTATATTCTCTTGAGTTTGTGATGGTAAAGCCCTTTGGCCTTGGCGTTGTTCACACAATACCACATGAACAACAGTAGGTCTCCTTTGATTCAAAGAAATTTTATATGATTTTTGCAGGATTTGGACCCTTAGGAATTTTATGGTAAGGGCTCCTTTTGCATCATTTTATAGGACAACATGAGACATGTCGACATCCATTAAAAACCCAATATTTTTCATTCTAAAAAAACCCAATAGATTTTTCTTAAATCTGACAAATCAAGAGAACGAACATGAAGGTCCCTGCAAATTGTACATAGGAAAAATAAAAATTCTTAACATTTAATTTCAATTGAACTTTTGCTTTCTCAACAATTAAGCGATACAATACAGTACTAGTATGCATGGAATGCCCTAGGAAAAGAAAAATAATTCCAACATTTAAGTTCTAAGAAATGTCAATTTAAACTACTCTAAAAAAAAATCTCGGTTCCGGATCAAAATTTGCACCGGTTTCCATCTGTTCTAAAATACATGGCATAAATTGTTGATCAAAGGATATTTGCAAAAAAGATGTGCCATGCATTTTGGAATGGATGGATATGTTGCCATCGCTAGCTGGTCGTTAATTGACTATCAATTGGTTACTAAAAAAGGAGATGTTAACCCACTTACACATTTGTACCATTACATTTGCACACATATTTATTTGTGCAACCGTGGTCTATAATACATTTTTGGACTTACAACAAGTATATATAGAGGACAACTTTAGAGGACTAAAATCTTATAAAGTATAAAAAACTTTAAATCATTGCAGGCCAAATTTTAATAAAAAAATGAGTGTTACAAAAATTTAAAACTCGATAACTTGTTTCTAGTTACAGTCTCACATTTGTTTGGCTTATGTTTCACAAAAAAACAATTTCAACTTTAGTTTATGAAGTTTAGAACTAGGAAATAACAATCTATATTTTTTAAACATAAACCAAAATTAATTAAAGTTGATTCAACTGATAAAAGTTGACAGGGAAAAAATTATTCTTCGCCCACTGATAACAAAGGATATTGGAATCCCCCAATTAACATGGGATGTGGGTTTCCATGGCAGTCACTAACCAGTTCCTTTAGAATCCAATGCAAATTTTGTTACAAAAATCCTTTGATAATCAATATACACCATGTAATTTGGAAATGATAGATAAATCAAAACCTGGGCAAATTTTGGTTAGTACTCCCTCCGGTCCTTTTTACTCTGCATATAAGAATTGTCTGAAGTCAAACTTCATAAAGTTTAACCTTATTTATATGAAAAAATATCAATATCTACCATACTAAAGTTATACAATATGAAAATTTAAGTGATGACACATCTACTGATATTGATTTCATATTGTGAATGTTGGTATTTTTTTCTATAAAGTTGGTCAAACTTTACGAGACTTGACTTTAGACAAATCTATATGCGAACTAAAAAGGACCAGAGGGAGTACTTTCATAACCAAGATTTTCTGATGGGAGTACTTTGAATTAACCAAATTTATATGAGTATACATTTTTCATGTTTAATATCATGATTGCGCTGTGTTGATGACGCCACTGATAACTCACAAGCAGCGATGCCATCGATGACGCAACCATCTGTCGCCCGGCCCATGCCCCCACTCCTAAGATGTCATATGTTGTCCCAGTGTTGGTACTGGTGAGTCACATTGTAGAAGGCTATTATGGTCGCAATTACGCAAGAACGGGCTACGTAGTACCACCTGAGCCGAGTGAAGATGTGTGGTACGATGGCTGCAGATAGCAACGCCACCACTATGTAGGCACCCATCGCCAACGGTGCATCGTAAGTGTGATGTCCCCGGCTTAATCGTGCACTAATCATACACGCAAATGCGCACGATCAAGTCTAAGGACTCACTTGAAGATACCACAACACAACTCTAAAACATAAATAAAGTTATACAAGTTTTATATTACAAGCCAGGGCCTCGAGGGCTCGAATACATAGCTCGATGGCATACAAGCGTCAGCGGAAGCATCAGATATCTGAATACAGATATAAAAGATAAACAGAAAGGCCTTTAAAAGGCGGGGCAAAAATAAAACACTACGATCGAAAGGCGTAGGCCTCCTGCCTAGGACCCTCCGAACCTACTCCTGGTCGACAGCCAACTCGTAGTAGAAGCCATCCTCGGAGTAGTAGTAGCGATCGTCGACGGGGCAACTGTCTTAGGGCTCCGTCATCGGATCACGACGAACTGATAGGGGGAGAAAAGGAAAGCAAAGCAACCGTGAGTACTCTGAAGTACTCAGCAAGCAAGGATTTACACTACATATGCATCATTATCAAAGGGAGGCTGTATATATGGACTGGGCTGCAGAAATGCCAGAATAGAGAGGAAAGCCTAGTCCTATCGAAGACTAGCATCTTCAAGAATCTTCCAGCATCTTCGAGCGTCTTGCAGCATTTAGAAGAGTACAGGGTAGCATAATGTAAGTAGTAGTAGAATCAGGTAACAGTCTCGCCCAGAGATCCTTCCTCGACTCCCTGCGAGAAAGCGATCCCAGAGCCACATATCCAGGTATCATCTCAATTCTAGCTGTACCGATCGGGATACAACTCCGAGTGTCCTTTACCGTAGGACCGGCTATCGATAGATGTGTTCTTCCCTGCAGGGGTGCACCAACTTACCCACCACGCTCGCTTAACTCCGGCCGGACACACTTTCCTGGGTCATGCCCGGCCTCGGCCAAACGACACACCGCAACCCTACCTACAGCTCAGCAGAGAGGTCCCCGTCGGTCTACCTCCTAAGTGCTCAGGGGTCTTGGGCCATCGCCCTGTGCACTCCGGCTCGTTGCGCGCAGGGTGGATACCAGCGCCTCGGCGCGATCCGACCGTGCCGCCATGCTGAACTGGACGTCTGACAGAGCTTTCGGCTGATGTTACGATGCAGAACGCCCATACTATGCCCACATGATGGTTAGTGCTATCCGACCAGAGGCCGGCTCAGATTAATATCCAAATCGTTAGGACTAGGGGCTTGCGGAAACGAGCAGAGACTCACGAAAGATGTGACCCCGTCGCCCCGTCTCGAGGACTTGCTGCAAGGGCTAAGAATGCCCGGCCGCGCCTCGTACAATAACTCACGGGTAACTATCCATCATTCACCAAGTAGCAGTAGCATCAGTTATGTAAGGCATCTGTGTGTCTACCATATCAAGGGGGAATCCGAGGCATCACCCTCGTTGGACTCCCACCTGATGTAATAACAAGGTGGACGTTGGAGGAATCACCCTCGAGGTCCACACTAGAGGTGTTGCACGACTTTGTCGTTATCGGGGGTGGTGTAGGAGGAATCACCCTCGCTGACCACGACCGATTAACTACCCTACAAGGTTATCATCAGAAGTGCTGACGAGGTATCACCCTCGGCACTCGATAGTAACCCAGTAGTGTCGGGCAACTAAGGAGAAAGTGAGGTGCGGTGCCGGGTCCTGGTCTTCGATCCCGTTGATCGGGTCTTCTGATACTCCAGCGGGGCAGTCGGGATAAGAGGGGTCACTAAGGGGTCTCTAGCCAGCCTAAACTAAGCAGACTAGGATATCCATGAGGGTAGCAAAATAGGTTACAATAAACAGGCTATGCAGCAGAATAGGAGCAATCAATTACTGTAGCAAAATCTAGTGCAAGCATGAGAAAATAGAATAGGTGATATCGGGATGATCAAAGGGGGGGGGGGCTTGCCTGGTTGCTCGGCGGCAAAGGCAAGGTCGTCAGAAGTGCAGCCAATCACCGGAGCTACGTCGGCACCGGGCTCTATCGAGAGAGAAGAGGGGAAGGAAACAGTATAAATATAAAGCAAACAAGTGCTACACAATGTATGACATGACAATATGCAGCGTCGGGTGTGTCCTAACGTAAGGTTGCATGTCACCGAGGAAGGAGGAATCCATCCGGGAATGTTTTCCCGGTTCCGGACATTGGTCAGACAGATGACCGGAGGGGATCGGTTCCATGTTCGGATAGTTAGGGACGTGTGACGGACGAACGGACCGCGAATCCGGCTTTGTCTCGTCGTTCTGAGCAACTTTCATGTTTTAAGTTTTTCGATCTGAGCTACGGTTTAAAAGTTATGAATTTTTAAAGTTTAAATGATTTTCTGACATTATTTATTTTAACAGAAATTGAATTATGACGTCATCCTGGCGTCAGCATTGCGCCAGCAGTCAACAGACCCGCTGACCGGTCAACTGGGCCCATGTGGGGCCCTCTGGCAGTGACTGGGTGTTGGCCAGTCAGCATTTGACTGGGTCAACGGGACCCAGGGGCTTGTGCGGGCCACCGGTCAGCGACCCAGAGGGTGGCCCCGAGGCGGCCACGTCAGCGCGGCCGGCGGTGGAACTCCGGCGACGCGGATCGCGGCGGAGGAGCTCGGGACTCGCCAGAAAACGGCTGTGGCGCCCCGTTCGGACCGCGGCCAGGTGCGTTCGGAAGCTGGAGAGCTCGCGCATCCATCTACGGCGTCAAAACGAGTGGGGGTGGCCGGAAACGCGCCGGCGTCGAGCCGTGGCGGTGACGGCGTTCGGGTCCCGACGGAAATGGTGCGAGGGGCCACGAAAGATCGAGCCGAGAGCATGGGCGGCACCAGAGAAGATCACTGAGCTCACTGGGGAGCTCGGGCGAGCGTGGCAGTGGCTGTGGCCACGACCACGAGCTCGTCGGCGGCGTGGTGTTCGGGCATTTCGAGCACGGCTTCGACGGCGACGGGAACGCGTGGGGAAGAGAGGGGAAAAGAGGAGGAGCTCACAGGGTAGGCGCAAGAGGGCCCGGTGAAAGTTTAGGAGCTGCAGCGGTGGTGAATCGACGGCGGCGCCATCGGTGCCCGAAGGTTGAAGACGGCCTTGACCCAGCGCTGCGGTGAGCTCCTGCTTGTGTGGCTGGGTGCAGGCGAAGTGGCGCTCGCCCACGGAGCAGATGGACACGGAGCGGCGTCGAGGAGAGGCCGGTGGTCGCGTCTACGGGTGACGAACGGCGGCGAGCCCGCTCGGAACAGAGAGGAGAGGGGCGAGCAAGCGGTGGAGAGAGAGAGGAGAGGGCGCCGAATGAGGGAGGTGTCCAGGGGAGAGGAACGGGGGTGTGCTTATCCCCTCGCCCCACTCGCGCTCGTCGTGGTGACGAGCAGCGAGCGGTGCGGCGAGCGCGGCCATGGCGGTGGTGACACGCAGGAGGGGAACAGGTGATGGAGGTGGGCTGGGCCGGCTCCAGGTAAGTGACTTTAACCTTTTCTTTTATTTCTGTTTTTCTTTTATTTATTCCACAGAGAGAGAGATAATTATTTAGGCACCCATTTCAATTTGGAAAAATATGGGGAGTGTCCCAATAAATCCCTGGTGCTTTTAGACAGTGTCACAAAAAGTTTGGGAATTTTTGGAGATCATTTGGACTTTTCAAAAAAAAATGAAAAGGGCATTTAACTTGCTGTTTTGGCTCTGTTTAAATTGTTCTGGTCCATTTCAAGTTGATGGTGATGTTGTGTTCCTTAACAACATTTGTTTTGGAATATTGCCAACAAGATGAACATTTTTTTTTTCAATTTAGAGCAACTTTTATTTTCATTTTGAATTTGAATTTATTTCAGAGAGGAGTTTGAAATGAAGTGTCTAACCACTGTGATCTAGCATTGCAAATGGGTATGACTTGGCATGATTATCATTATGTCACAGTGCTTATTACACAGGGGTGTTACAGTAAGTTAGGAGATAGCAGCGCCACCACTATGTAGGCACCCATTGCCAATGGTGCATGGTAAGGTGGCTATACATAGCAGCACGACCACTATGTAGGCACCCATTGCCAATGGTGCATGGTAAGGTGGCTACAGATAGCAGCGCGACCACTATGTAGGCACCCATCGCCAATGTGGCTACAGAAATACGACGTGGTGTCGTGAAGTGGGGGGGGGGGGGGGGGGGGGGGGGGGGGGGGGGGGGGGGGGGGGGGGGATAGCCCCCTACCCTAACATACAATGGGCGAGGGGGGGGGGGGGGGGTGTGGCAAAACCCACTATGAAAATTAACTAGTTGTTCATGCTTGATAGAGTAAGGTGTCCACCAGTAAGTCATTTATTTATAAATGTTGCTGTTATAATCTACAAAACATATTGCACTAATGTATTTATGTAAGCAGATGTAAAAGCATTTGGTGACAACTTGGATTTTTTTAACCAATACCATTTGGTGTCAACTTAGATTTTGTAAAACGCTGCCATTTTTCTATATTATTTGAAAAATCGTATTTTGAAAAGTGTTTTTTGCCTTTACATTTGTGTGTTTCTTACCGATGGGCCTTACTTCTTGTTGGGATGTGCTTTGTAGGCCTTTTGCATCATTCTACATGACAACCCAAGACATATTGAGATCCCTTAAAAACCCAATACATTTTTCAAATCAGACAAATCGAGAGAATGAACATGAAGGGCTGTGCAAATTGTACATAGGAATAAGAAAAATTGTTAACATTTCAATTCAATTGAACTTTTGACTTCTCAACATTTTGTACATTACAACAGTAGTGTACATGGAATGCCCTAGGAAAAATGGAAAATCCCAAAATTTTAATTCTGAAAACTGTCAATTTAAACTACTCTAGAAATTCTCGGTTCCGAAAGCACTAATCAAAATTTGCATAAGTGTCCATCTATTCTAAAATACATGGCATAAATTGTTGAACAAAGGATCATTGCAAAGAAATGTACCATCTATTTTGGAACGGATGGAGTATATGTTAGCATCGCCAGCTGTCCGTTAATTGACTATCAATTGTCTACTGAAAAAGGCGATGTTGCCCTAGTCACACATTTGTACAGTTATATTTGCACACATATTATTTGTGCAAATATGGTTGATAATACATTTTTTTGGACTTACAACAAATATAGATATATGACAACTTTGGAGGACTAAAATCTTATAAAATAAAAAATTTAATTATTGCGGGCCAAATTTTAATAAAAAAATGAATGTTACAAGAAAACAAAAAAACACGGTAACTTACTTCTAGTTACAATGTCACATAACCGAGATTTGAAAGGGTAGATAAATCAAAACCTTGGCAAAATATGGTAATTACTTCCATAACCAAGATTTTTTTAAGGGAGTACTTTGAATTAACCAAATTCATAGGAGTATATAAACTATGGAGGGAATAAAAATATCTCACGCAACCAGTACTGGCTCGATGGAAAATTAAGTTCTTTGTACAAAAGAATAAGTAAAATTAGTCTCTAACTGTGACATTTTCTTGCGTGTAACTGTGACATTCTCTAACTGCAGGAGCTTTTAGATAGGAATATCTCAAGTGGTGATCAACCTAAAGGCTAAAGCTAAGTTGGGTACACTCTTTATTCAAAGCTGTCTACATGCAAGACATAGAAAACGCTGTCCACTTCAACAGCAGGACGTGAACAGCAGAGGCATGAAACGAGCCTCGTTGGGAAGAGACGCGTGAACCGTGCGTGCATGCATGCATGCACACCTTTTGTAGCTCCACCCGGGCAGCTATATACACCCCGTGCTGCCCGCTCCATTAACATCAAGCAAGCAGCTCGATCAACCACTCTCCACTCCTCTCCTGTACCCAAAACACTAGTGAAATGGCTGCCCAGAACAACAAGCAGGTGGATGCCCTGGTGGAGAAGATCACCGGGCTCCACGCCGCCATCGCCAAGCTGCCGTCGCTCAGCCCATCCCCGGCCGTCGACGCGCTCTTCACTGAACTGGTCACGGCGTGCGTTCCCCCGAGCCCGGTGGACGTGACCAAGCTCGGCCCGGAGGCGCAGGAGATGCGGGAGGGCCTCATCCGACTCTGCTCCGAGGCCGAGGGGAAGCTGGAGGCGCACTACTCCAACATGCTCGCCGCCTTTGACAACCCTCTGGACCACCTCGGTATGTTCCCCTACTACAGCAACTACATCAACCTCAGCAAGCTTGAGTACGAGCTCCTGGCGCGCTACGTGCCCGGTGGCATCGCCGCTGCCCGCGTCGCTTTCATCGGCTCCGGCCCGCTGCCGTTCAGCTCCTTCGTCCTGGCCGCGCGCCACCTGCCCAACACCATGTTCGACAACTACGACTTGTGCGGCGCGGCCAACGACCGCGCTGACACAGATGTGGGCTCGCGCATGTCGTTTCACACGGCTGACGTAGCGGACCTTGCCGGCGAGCTCGCCAAGTACGACGTGGTCTTCCTGGCCGCACTCGTCGTCATGGCCGCCGAGGACTAGGCCAAGGTGATCGCGCACCTCGGCGCACACATGGCAGACGGGGCGGCCCTCGTCGTACGCAGTGCGCACGGGGCACGCGGGTTCCTGTACCCGATTGTCGACCCCCAAGACATCGCCCGAGGCGGGTTCGAGGTGCTGGCCGTGTGCCATCCTGAGTTCCTGACGACAACGTGGTGAGCTCCGTCATCATTGCACAGAAGTCCAAGGACGTGCATGCCGATGGACTTCGGAGCGGGCGTGGTGCCGGTGGACAGTACGCGCGCGGCACGGTGCCGGTTGTCAGCCCCCCATGCAGGTTCGGTGAGATGGTGGCGGACGTGATTCAGAAGAGAGAGGAGTTTGCCAACGCCGAAGTGGCCTTTTGATTGGTCGTTCCGAGGGAATAATGGATGTGCATCCATCCATACCTCGCTGCTTGATTGCATCAAGCTTGCAATCGTACGCACGTGGTGATTTTCCTACTACTTATGCATTTCAAGTCACGTGTTGTTTGTACCCAATAGTGTACGTGTGGTGTTTACAAGCGAATGTCTTGTAGACCTTTGTATGTGTATTAAGTGAATTTTAGTTCACAAGTATAATGGTCGGTGTCATACTGGTACCGGAGAACCTTCGTTCGATTGTCAATTTGATTGAAGAAATGACTACATGCCGAGTATTGTTGGTGAAAAATACGAAATCCTACTGCCAAAATACATCAGAAATTATTATTTAAGCACCGTTTTTCTGTTCCTTTGTCTAGAATGCCACGGATGTCATTCCTCATGAAACTTCACAAGTCTTTTTTATTTTTACAAGGGTAAACTTCACATATCCGTAGAACACTCCACCATATTGCTTAAGCTAAAAATCATTGGAAAATTAGGACATCGTATATACCGATAAAGGCAATGGGGGCAAATCTTCTGATGAAAATGGCTCTGACAAAGCATCTAAGTCTAGTTCCACTATTTTGCAAAAAAAAGTCTAGTTCCACTAATATATAAGATCTAGTGGGAAGTATGATATCATGCGAGTGCATAGACTTGGCTAATAAGCACAATTAATAGGAAGTATAATAATCCAGTTTATCTATTGGACCAGAGGATCCAAAGGATGACTACTGCCAAACCCGCAACTGTGTTGTCACATTACCCAGTTTCTATCGTGCCGGAATCGTATTTGGAAATAGTCTACTCTTCCGGTTGCTAGGAATAGTTAAATAAAGAAAATTAAGTAAACTAGAACAATAGGGTAAAAAAAGTACTCCCTCCATTTTTATATACAAGGCCACTATGAAATATACGTTTTACATCTATACAAGGCCACCAACAGTAATCGAGGCAAAATTAATGATATTTTCTCGTACTAGCAATCTGTTTAATAGTTGCATGCATGCAGTCATAATGACAGTCAGCTACTTTCTCCAGTCAGTTTTCTTGCATGCATGTGGGGTATTAATGATCCTAGTAAACGAAAAGAAAAGCTGACTTTCAAAGAAGACATTAAATTTTACATTGGTACCTGTAATTTGAGATTGTAGCCTTGTATATAAAAATGGAGGGAGTAGTTAAAAAGAACTAACCTAACCTAAACGGTGCTCGAGTAATAAAGGCCTCTAGGTGTGTGGAAGCTAACAAGCATTGATTAATTAGTGATATAACATAGAGGGCAAAGCCTAGGGTAGACATACTACACTGTTGTGCGCGCATACCCCTCGTTTTTACTTTTTAATTTGTAGGAAATATTCTATACAGCCAATATTTTTCAAGACTTACATTTTGAATAAAATTTCTTTTTGTGGTTTACATTGTGTGCCAATGCTAAGAGTGGCAAATTAACTCAAATAGTAGTTCATAACATGGTGAAAATAAGTACTCCGTCTTTTTTTGCGCAGGAAAATAAATACTCCCTCTGTCTCAAAATATAATGCAATTTTTGACACTATGGAGTATACAGTAAATCTAGGCGCTCAAATGGGTGAGCAAACTCAGCGAGTCAGAATATAAAAGCTCTCCTGAACAAAAATAAAATGGTGGAAGGTAAATGTTGGAAGCTGCACGGGCATCACATCCTTGTGCTGCTGGCAGGCACAACATGCATGGGTGCCAAGCACGGCCGGTCAAAAAAGACGCCCATGAGTCATGTCACACTCTTCTCTTGACAACCACGCTGGTTCCATGCATTGCACTAGCTAGCACCGTTGTGCAACGCGATCAGTGTGCTGTGCATGCTGGTGTCCCTTGCCACCATATATACTAGCTACTAGTACTTGATTGTTCATCGTTCGTTGCTCTAGTCTTCAAGAGAAGAGATGAACCGATCCACCATCATCAATCGACTCGCCAGCATGGCGGCCTTCATCCTCTTCCTCCTCATACTTGTCCTCGCCGCTGGCAACAACACGCACGGACACGGAGGAGCCTCTGCTAAGCGCAGCCTCTTCGTCGTGCGGCTACATGGTCGCGGCCCAGACGACAAGACCACCATGGCCGTGCAGAGACACGACCTCTCCTTCGCCGGCTTCACCGACGGCAGCGGCCATTGGCACGCCTTCCCTGGACGCGAGCACCTCTTCCCCACGTCCACCACACTCCCGTTCGGCAGCAGCTACAGCGACCTCATCGGCGGCCTCACGAACCTGCCGGGCGTGCCGCTGGGGCGGGAGGCCATGCTGGAGGCCATCCGCGTGCTCGCCGCCTACCACCCGGGGGCCGACGTCGAGCCGGTCAAGCGGGCGCTGGCGGCGCTGAACGTGATGATGAACGAGGCCCAGCGGCTGGAGCCCATCCGCAAGACCGTCAACGACGGATGGGACACCGGTGCCCGCGTCGCCCCCGAGCACCTGCCCTACATCGAGCATTGGGACACCATGTCCTACGAGATCCTCCGCTCCAACCTCACAGGCAAGTGGGACGGGCCCTTCACCAAGATGCTGGAGAGGGAAGCCAACATCCCCAGCAAGGAGGAGGCGCTCGCCGTGATCGGGATGATTCGGAATGCTGACTTCGAGGAAGTGCTTCAGGCTCACGCCACCCCGATCTAATTCTAACCTAGAGTGAACATTCATGCTCATTAGCTGGTGTAATGATCTATGGTTTCAGGTTTTAGCTTGCTTGCTTCGAATGCTGTTTCAGGCCCAATGTCTCAAGTAATTTATATTTTCAAATCTATTCACCAAATGATAAAACTTTTGCAGTCAATTTACTTGAACAGCCTCGCCTACGTACTAATCATGCTGCTTAAACCAATGCTACTTATGGCCTGAAACTCTGAAAGAGACACAACGGAAAATCACACCAAGTAGCGTTCTTATGAAACTAAGAAAGGTCAAAGCAACTAACAAAAGCTACTCCCTTCGTCTCATAATGTAAGGCGTTTTTTTTGACACTACATTATTGTAAAAAAACGTTTTACATTATGGAACGGAGTCATAAACGGAGCAGTAGTATGTTCGTCTCCCTCCCAACGCCCTAGTACACGGACTGTTTCAAGTCATTTGATCAACGTAGAGCAAACGTGCATGCATGCTTACGCAGCTGGTTTAATTTTGCTGGGCTGGTTACCAAAGCAGCTGGTACACAAAGAATGTTTTTTTTTTTGTGAATAAAGTGTTTCCATCGGACGTACGCAGGCCTCGCGTGCGCTGTCGTTTTTCTTATTAGGGGTAAGAGCATCTACAGACACCGTAGGCAAATCTGGCTGGGCATGCCTCATATTTTTGCTTCGCAGTCACGTTCCTCATATCCGAAACCCCAAACTCATGCAACCCATGCAGCGCTACGTAAAATAAACCGGATCATGTCCTCACCCCGACTCTCGTGTCGCCCGACCCGGGCGACTCGGGGGATCCCAGCCGCCGGCGTCCCGCCACCCCTCCTCCGGCCTACCCCGCGTCGCCGTCGCCGGAGGGCCGGCCGGCGATGCCGCGCCGGGCCCTAGGATGGCCGCGGCGAGGCTGTTCTTCCCCGGTCCACCTGACCTCCCGACCCGCCACGCCCCCCAGATCCGTCCCTGGCGGCGCCGGTGGCCCCCACCGGCGGCGGAGGCAACCTCCCTTGACGGCCCCCCGGCGGCCTCTTCCACGGCCCGCTGCTACTGGGGGTGGCCTTGCCCCGGCACCTGGCACTTCATCCCGGTCCGTCCCCGATTAGATCTGGGGCCTCCCCAGCAGGTTGTGCTGCTCCCCGGTCGGCCCGTCGTGACGGCCGGGCGCGCCCTCCTTGATGCGTCCCCCACCCCACCACAACCCTCCCTCCACTCTGGTCGGCTTCGGGCCAGCCCCTCTTCGGAGGTGGCCTGGAGGCACATGGTTGTGCTCGGTGGCCGCTATTTCCTGTAGCGCGCCGGCCGGGAGTTTGGCTGCGTGCGAGCCTTCTTCATCATCCATCCATCCCCCGCAGGAGCGGCTTCGACCTAGCGGCCAAGGACCTGCATTCCCTTCCTGCGTCCATGGCCGGCCGGCGTGGCTTTGGATTCGGCGCACCCCGGAGCTGCGCAATTTCCGGCTCCTGTGGCTCGCTGGCTCCTTAGCATCGCCGCACCTAACACCCTACAGGTGCCCTTGGTTGGCCGTCCATCCCGGCACATCTTTGGGACCGACACGCTTTGGGAGCTGTGTCCCCTTCGAGCTCCTTTGGCCTGCCGGTGCCCCTGCTGTTCCGGTCCTGGTGGCCTAGATCTGCGCTCCCATCTAGATCCTGGCTAGTCTGGGGCTCCGGCCACCATCGCTTCCGTGTTGCCTCCAATTCCGCTCAGCCACGCACCCTTACCCTCCTCCGAAGCTTGCACGTCCGGCAACGACCGGTGCCTCCTTTGGCATCGGGTGTGGCTCCCCTTCCCGCAGTCGCAGCTTCCGCCTATGCTCTTGACTTCCTCTTCTCCGAGTCATCCTCCAACGGCTTGGGATTGCTCGGAATTTGGCTAGGGAGAAATCCCTACATCTCGTGCTGGCAGTGGCGAGACCTGCGGGTGCCGTCCCCTTGTTGGAGGCACTGTCATAGGCCATTATCTGTGCCCCTCTTCGAGCATCAGGGCAAACCCTAGGTCTGTTTTTTCGGATCGGACGACGACGGCATCTTGGTGTCGTTCTCCTTTGTGAAGGCGTTGTCTTCTTTGCTCGCGGCGTCCTCAGAGCTTTCTTTGGAGATGTCGTCTAGTTGGTTGGCTTGTTTCTTAGGGCGGAGAGTTTAGCTGTGTTTTTATGTTTGGGTCGGGTATCTCATGTCTCTCTGTATCGTGCACCATGTTCACGCCTCTTGCGTCTGTGCCATGTGTTGTACTATCTGTTGTACTCATTCTAACTCCTTCTATCAATGAAATGATATGCAAGCTTTGCGTATTCGCGAAAAAAAAACCGGATCATAGCTCATCGCCGGACAAAATGTCATAGTTATCGGCAGACACTGCAAATTCATACTACAAAGTACATAAAACATAAATAAAACTAAGATAAAACCGGGAAGGGCTGTGAGCTAGGTGCATCCATGGCCATGGTTGCAAGCTCTCTGCGTGCTCTGGCGATGTCGCATACAAGATGCTCGTTGTAATGTCTGAAAGTGGGGAGGACATTTAGGAGGTGTGGTCATTTTGCAAAAAAAAATTGGGGAGTTAAAACGGACACGCACGCGTCCGTGAACGTTTGAGGAAAATATGTGAATCTTGTTTTTTTTTTTTGGAATAATATGTGAATCTTGGTTATAGATGCTCTGAGGTGTGTAGCCCCTCTACTCTGCGTAATGATCTTCCTTAAGTCGTCTATCAAATCGACAATCGAACAAAGGCACTCCCGTCCCCGTGTGCAGACTGTCCAACACCAGCCTGCCCACTGCGAAGTCTATTAGCAACAATGTTTTAAATAGCGGGCTATGGTATATAGCGGCAGCCCATAAAAACAGCTATAGCGGCAAATTGTGCATGAAATCAAATAGCGGCAACATGCTCAAACAGCTATAGCGCAGCTATAGCGGGGCTATAGGCGGCTATTTAAAACTATGATTAGCAAGCACGTCCTTTGACTTTTGTGCGATGATGACCGAGTTCACCACGTCGTCGTCGGGGTGGCACATTGCCAGCACCTCGAACCCGCCTCGGCTGATATCCTGGGGGTCGACAATCGGGTACAGGAATCCACAGGCCCCGTGTGCGCTGCGCACGACAAGAGCCGCCCCGTCCGCCATGTGTGCGCCGAGGTGCGCGATCACCTTCGCCTTGTCCTCGGCGGCCATGCCGACGAGGGCGGCCAGGAAGACGACGTCGTATGTGGCAAGCTCTCCGGCAAGGTCCGCTACATCGGCCGTGTGGAACGACATGCGCGCGCCCACGTCCGTGTCGGCGCGGAACAGCTTGCTGGCGCCAGGAGCTCGTACTCGAGCTTGCTGAGGTTGATGTAGTTGCTGTAGTAGGGGAACATGCCGAGGTTGTCCAGCGGGTTGTCGAAGGCGGCGAGCATATCGGAGTAGTGCGCCTCCAGCTTCCCCTCGGCCTCGGAGCAGAGGCGGATGAGGCCCTCCCGCATCTCCTGCGCCTCGGGGCCGAGCTTGGTCACGTCCACGGGGCTCGGTGGAACGCACGCCATGACCAGCTCTGTGAAGAGCGCGTCGACGTCCGGGGATGGGCAGAGCGACGGCAGCTTGGCGATGGCGGAATGGAGCCCGGTGATCTTCTGGACAAGGGCATCCACCTCCTTGTTGTGGGCAGCCATTTTACTTTACTTTCTTGGTTGAGTGTAGTGGCGTAGTTGGTTGAGCGCTTGCTTGATGAGCAATGGAGCGGGCAGTACGGATTATATGTAGCTGCCGTCTATGCATGCACGCTTCACGCGTCCCTGGCCTGCCCAATCAGGCTGGTTTCATGCCTCTGCTGCTGTTGAAGTGGACAGCGTTTTCTATGTCTATCTGTAGATCGCTTTTGAATATAGAGTGTAACCAAATTACTTTAGGCTGATTACGACTTGCGAGATATTGCTTTCTAATCTCCTACACACACACACACACACACACACACACACACACACACACACAATAAATGTCACACTTAGAGACTAATTTTACTACTACTACGTTTTTGTAGAAAGAACTTAAATTTCCTTCAAGTCAGTAGTAGTTGCGTGTGATATTTTGTTCCCTCCATAGTTAAGGGAGTCCCATATATACTCCTATGAATTTGGTTCCTTCAAGCATCATCGGACAGGCGGCGGCTCATCGCTGGAGCGCCGCCGCAACCACCAGACACTGCCATCACCAGACCTTCGTCGGGCCACTAGAGCACTGCCATGTCATCACCTACAATTGACAAGTGGGTCCTTTGTATGCCAGATTGATTATTGGGGAACTTCTGGAGTGTCCATCTCCAATAACCAGAAGAGTGTTATCGGGGAGCCCCTAGTTCGTCTTTCCCAATAAAATCCAGATACAATAGTTTGGGCCAAAAAACCTGTCCCAATAGTTCCCTTTTCCATAATATTTTTTTGGTGCTTACTAAATAATCAGTACATCTTCCCCTATTTGGATGAGAGTTGGCCTTCTCCCAATACAATCACCAATAACACCACATCAGTATTTTTGTTTTCTCTCTCCTCTCGCATATCGCTGGATCGCCGCCGGACTGCCGCGCCACCGCATGTCGTCTCCCATCACCACACCGCACCACCTCCCGCCGCCACTAGGAATCATTGACGGACCGCTGCTCCACCGCATGTTGCTGCCCGCCGCCACTCAGCGCCACCACCCGCATTCCTTAATGGGAGTTTTCTTGTTAAGTGTAATGGATGTAGACCTATTGATCGGGTACCAGGCGGTGGGAGCTGCTTTAGGCGAAAAACATTTGCCAATGCGAGCATTGGACAATATGCAGCGAACCCTCTAGTGGCGAAGCGTCAGTGGCGGCGACCACATCTGTAGGTACGCAGACAATAATGTCGTCATTATGCGTCCCAATGAGGCGGTCCTCCACTCGGCCGTGCGAGTGGCGTCGTTGTCCTGTGCTGCTAGGCATTGAGTGGCGGGAGGGTTTTGAACCATCAGGTTTGACAACAACAGTGAGTATGTTTGCTGGCTTATTCTCCCACTACACGCAAGGACGATGGAGCAAGAGGATGGTGCAGGCTGCCAGAGCATCCCAAATTAGGATTTTGGCGGTGCACCCTCCTCCTCCATCAATCTATGTCACGTGTGTGATGAGACCTTTGTTGTTCAGAAAATATTGGTATTTCACGAGCTGGCCAACCATTGTACTTCACATGCATGCAGACTAGTAATGTGGCAGAACCACTCTATCTCTTCTTCCACACAAATAAATCCAACCATTTATTTCGCCCTGGCTAATTTAAAACATCCATATCTTTTAAATCATATATTCATTTTTGAAACATTTTCTATATTGGAACTCCTTGTGTCAAAACCTTTAAAATTAGACCAATCATGGATAATTTTCAACCGCGTTTAAATTTGAAACGTACATTTCACATTCCACTGGCTTGTTTCATATTTATTTTCAATTTCAGAACCTAGATTTCCCTTTCCACTGGCTTGTTTCACAAAAATCCTATCTACTTCAATTGCACATTTTTGAAATAACATATTTGATGCTTTTGAAATATATGGTTACACATTTTCAAATAATTAGTTTCACAAGTTGACATTTTAGTTTCATATTTTTTCCACTTTTCGGACCTAAATTCCACTTTTCACTGGCTTGTTTCACATAAATCACATCTATTTCAATTGCAAATTTTTGAAGAAACATATTTCACTCTTTTGAAATAAACTATTATGAATTTCTAAATAATCAGTTTCACAAGTTGTCATTTCCGTTTTATATTTGGGTTAAATAGGTTTCTAGTGAAATAGATTGGTTTCAAGTATTTCTATTGAAATAAGTTTGTTTAACATTTTTCAAGTGAAATAGGTTTGTTCCACATAGTGAATGTGAAACGTTGAAATTTAAACATGTTTGAAATGTATCCAAGATTGGTCTAGTTCTTCTAAAGGTCTTGGCACCAGTAGTTCAAATATATAAACTATTTCAAAAATGAACTTATGATTTAAAAGATATGAATGTTTTAATCGGATACGATGAAATAAGGTCCATGAATTTGTTTGCAAGGAAGAGAGAAGAGATAGATGCATGTGTGTCATTGCCTGACAAAAAATAGTACTCCGTGTCCCGTTAGACTGACAAAAAGTAGTACTCTGTATGCTTAGGTGGGATCCACTAGATATAACTTTTGTACAGCAGAAAAGTGAGAATAAAAAGGTGGCACGTCTTAACACAGAGTCGAACGACCGATTCTTTGCGGGCATGTACCATTAACGCTCAAAACGACTTTGCGGCCGCACAAGCTCCACTCCTAACTCCATTTCATGTTGCTTGGTGCACACCAACTGCATGTTGCTCGGTACACGCCAACTGCTTGACAGAATGCCCATGTTCGCTAGAATAGGAAGGAAGAAGAAAATTGTCATATGGGAGTGGACCGGTCCGAACCATGTCAAGTCAGTAAAAATTTGCTTTTTGAGTCATGGGACTAAACTAATCCAGTTTTAAAAGATGAGAGACCAAGATTTGGAGTCGAGGAACCACCATTTCTACACTTTCGAGATAGTGCACAAACGAAAAATATACATTTTCTTGAAAATTAATGGACTGCATATAGTCTATGTATGCCAAAGTTTTACCATTTTGTGAATAGAATTGACTTAATTACTTGAGACAATCGGCAGAAAGACCGAAACAGCATACTAAAGCAAGCAAGCTAAGCTGAAAGCATACATTATCCAACCAGGAGATGACCAACAAGATAGACGAACCTATGAAAGAAAAAACTAGACGAACATAAAAGAAACATCGACTCTGAGGCTGGATGGACCTAAATAAAGTCTAATAAACCAGCAGCAAGCATGCATGCACGTTTACCCTAAGTTGATCGGGATGGCGTGAGCCTTGAATACTTTCTCAAAGTCGGCATTCAGCAGCAGCCCGACCACGGCGAGCGCCTCCTCCTTGCTGCGGATGTTGGCCTGGGTCTCCAGCATCTTGGTGAATGGCCCGTCCCACTTGCCCGTGCGGTTGGAACGGAGGGTCTCGTAGGTGTGGCGGACATGCGCATGTTGAGATGGATGTGTGGCCACACGAGGAAGGATCGAGTCTGGAATGATGATATACGAGATAGAGTTGGGTAGCACCAGTTAAAGAGAAGCTTGTACAACATTGTCTGAGATGGTTTGGGCATATTCAGCGCAGGCCACCAGAAGCTCCAGTGCATAGCGGATGGCTAAAGCGTGCGAATAATGTCAAGAGAGGTCAGGGTAGACCTAATTTGACATGGGAGGAGTTCGTAAAGAGAGATCTGAAGAATTGGAGTATCACCAAAGAACTAGCTATGGACAGCGGTGCATGGAAGCTTGCTATCCATGTGCCAGAACCATGAGTTGGTCACGAGATCTAAGGGGTTTCGCCTCTAGCCTACCCCAAGTTGTTTGGGATTAAAGGCTTTGTTGTTGTTGTTGTATATATACTTGGTATAGATGGTTTTCTCTATGAACTTGGTCAAAGTTTTTAAACATGATTTTTTTTCTTGAAAACCAATGCGCACTGTATTATGGGACTGAGGGAGTACTATCTTATCATGATCATGTTGTTTTACATGAACTTGTATTTAATTCACCACAACTGGGCTGTATTCTTGCATACTTCACACATTTTTGCGATCTAAGACATTGTAATTATCAGTTACTATTCATAGGAATTAGTGTGAAAACATTATCTCCCACTGAATCTTTATCATAGCTTGTAATTTCTTGTCATGTTAATGTTGTTTTCCAACAACTTGTAGTTTGTTCACCAGAACTGAGACATCTTCTTGCATACTTCACACGATTTGTTGTAGCGACAACATTGTTTTCTTCCCTAACTCTTATGACACACTAGCTGTCACATATATATATCTGGCATCAACCTCGCGGTTCTTCATGGAAGACGACAGGCATACCTTGTAGGCGGTCATTGTATATCATTATACTCTCTGATTCACTTATTTGAATCGTCTCATAGCCATGCATTCCGGTGATTCTACCATGTTGATATATTTAGGCCTGTTTCATTGGCACTGGACATTATGACTAGATATTACTTATTGCCAAAACAAAATAAAATTTCTGATTTAATATTCATATTTTTTATCTCACAATTCAGTTTTATATTCAATTTCTTATACGTCAATTTTAAGCCAAAATTTCCCTATCGATGAACTTCATATGGTATTTTTTTGAAAACCAAATTAGTTCTCCAAATTATATATGTGTACTATGGAAGTGTTTTCCTTAAACATCAAATAAAAGTTACATCTACTTTGTATTTTTTAAATTAGATTCGCCTTGTGAAACAAGAGGAATCTAAGGTTCATTTTTAAAAACACTCCACCAGCCGTGGAGAACATGGCTCATGCGTGTACACAGCTAAATTTGTGCATATGTATATAGCTTTGAGTTTGAGATTGTGACAACTATATGTTGTTTGATTTGATTGAACAACAAACTAATTAGCATTGGTTAGAAAAAAACATTGTTTGATTTGATTGAACACAAATTAATTAGAATTGATTGGCAAAAAATAGCATCGATTATATCATTCACATTTTGCGCACATAGCAATTTGATCTGCTGTTAATGTTATCAAGCGTTTATGTTTGGTCATTGCATCCAAGTACATTAACTGGCTGGATTGCTTGCAGGCTCGACCACTTGTGTTCTTCACTGTCACGTATGCACGGAACCATATAGATATCGTAATAATGCTGCACCACCTTTACTTTCTTTGCCACTTGGGAGCACTACTTACGTAAATAATGTGATTCTCCATCTATCTTTTTCATAGTAAGCATTCCGGCAAAAAATAGCATTGGTTTAAGCAGTACTGCCTCCCTCTGGGTTTATTGGACTCCCTTGTATTTAATGTTAAATTTTAACCATAAAGTTAACTGATAAAATATAAAATGCTACAAAAATTATATGGTGTGAATCCTCTTTCAAATACAAATCCAGTGATGTACTTTGTGTAGCATATAAATCATATGCGGTTAGTTATTGGTGGTTAAAATTTAAGCCAAAATACTAGGGTGCCTAAGACTACCCACAGTGGGAGTAACATAGGTAGTAACATCACACATATCTAGATAAAATAGATGATGTGGCAAGCAATAAATGAAGAAAGAGAGGCATGTGGTAACGAAGCTAGTTACTAGTACTATGAGTAACATCACACATATCAAAGCAAGATGAGTCTATAGCCTAATAAATAAAGTGTTGCATGTTACCACATATATGTTACTTCCCACTATAGAGGTAGTAACATAGACTAGTAACATAGGCATGTTACTAGTCTAAGTTACTCCCCATTGTGGCTAGTCTAATAAATTCAGACGGAGTAAGTGAGATCAGTAGTTCATAAAGTAGGTGAGGCTGTTAATTTGTATTTTTTTTTTTTTGCATTGAAGGATGTTAAACTTAATTGACACAGAAGTTTAACATTTGGTGAATATAATTGACTAATTGAATTACTTGAGAGGATGAGATTTCGTGCTGAAAGAACATATATTATCCAACCAGATCAGATGATTAACCAACTAGACGAACATAAAAAAAAATGGACTCGATCGTAAATTCGCGATGGAGCACAACCTATCTAAATCATTATCCAGCCAGCATGTATGCTTGCTTACTTAAAGTTCACGTGAGCCTTGAGCACTTGCTCGAAGTCCGCATCAATCAGCATGTACATCCCCTGGCTGCGGATGTTGGCCTGGTTCTCCAGCATCTTGGTGAAGGGCCAAATTTATCAGATTATGTGTTATGTATGCTCATGCTACAAGATCAAACATCAAATAATACCGACACGTCTTGGAGAAGAACTAGACAAAAAATGGAATATGTATCCCCGTAGAAAAGCACTAACTAATCCATATCAATGCCTGCATTAATCAGCCAGAGGTTCTCTCGCTGAAATAAGCAAACACATATGTACCAAAGAGCCTCGCACAAGCATTGGGAAGGGGAACACTAGCCGGCAGCTGGGCAGGGTGAGCCCCAGATCGGCCAATGTCTTGGCCCGTTAGATCTTTGTTAAATTTAAAACATAGACCATCTGATCATTGCACCAATTAAAATCCCATACGCAATATTTCATTTCTGCATTGCAACATTTCTTCTTGTGGTATGGCAAAACGCTCCAGTAAACATCTCATCAATTCGAATACACCCGTGCATGCTCCATTTTTTACATGCAAGGAACAAATGCCTTTTGCTTGCAGAAGAATAATTAGAGATTACAAATATTAAAAAAAGAGCGAAATGAAGTCCAAAAATAAGCAAAGTATGCCCTCCAGCACTCGGCTTACATCATGAAGAATAATGGGAAGACAAGTAGGATCTGAAAGACACCAAAGGACCTCCTAGTAGGGGCTGCATTTCCAATGTTTTGTGACCCTGCAATTTCATCAAACAAGAGAGCTTCGATATAAATCTAAATAGCTATTATGAGAATATATTGTGGAAGCCTGACAGTACATGTTCCATCTGAATGAAGAAAATATTGCGTCTTTCTGACCTGGTTTGCCGGGGTCGCAGCTGGTGGTAGGCATCTGGCACTGGCGGAACATCTCCAGGCCGTCTACGGTGTCGTTGACCCCCCACTTCTTTGCGAACTTCTGGGCCTCACTGACAGCGTTGCAGATGCACTCCGGGTCGCTTTTGAAGAGCTTCTTTACCGCGACGCAGCACGGCGCCAGCTTGGAGGGGTCCCCGTAGACTGCCCCGCACACGGTTATACTATTCAGGCACGGCGGCGTGGCCGGGATGTCGGCCGGCGACGGGAGTGGCGGGAGGTCTATCTGGTCCGGGATCGGCGGAGTCGTCTCCACTTCGCTAGTCGCCATGGCCGCGGCGGCGAAGAGGAGCACCAGGACTAATCGGCGGACGTGGTGCCCCATGATCGATCTTGATTAGTGTTACGGCGTCGACTATGGTGAGGTACTGAGGTGTGATGATGAAAGGGGTCTCCGGCTTGGATGTCTTATGGGCATGTGTTCACCAACGTAATGAGCTGGAGCGTACGTGCTGCCCATGTTCCTTACTAGTCTGTCACTGGGTTTACTCTTATTCGATTACGTTGTTTATTTTATTTTTCAATCCATGAGATGTTGACTTGCATGTCATGCAGTCATGCTGATCATGTTTATTGCTACTTTTAAATAAGGATAACAGATCCTTTCTATCCATGAAACAATGAGCTTAGGAGAAGACAGGCATGCAGTAAGAGTTTTTGTATAGCTGGAAGTTGGAACCACCATTTGTTGGAGGGTGGGTCTGGAGTTTTTGTTTAGCATACAACTCAGAGAATGATACGAAGGTGCATGTTTGTGCCACCCACGACGTGGCCGCGTAAGACGCAGCACATGCATGATCTCACTGGGATTAACGGACGTGCGTGCCACATGATCACACCGAATAATGCGCTAGAATGATGGTCAGCAGGTTTGTTTTCTGATAAGGCTAGTCATAGCAGGAGTAACTTAGCTAGTAACATAACACATCTCAAAACAAGTTTGCTTATATTATGTTACCATTACATAGCGTCTCTCAAGAAAAGTTGAGTCTACATGTTAATAAATGCAACTACTCTCTCCGTCCTTGAAAGAGTGTACTTCCAACTTTGTTGGAAATTCGAACTTTTTTATGTTTGACTGTATTTATATAATAATGCATCAACATTTATGCTATGAAATTTGTAGCATTAGATTAATGATAATATATATTTTCATCATATACCTATTTGATTTCACAAACATTGATATATTTTTGCACAAACTCGATCAAATTTTGAGATAGTTTGACTCTTCAACAAAGTTGAAAGTACACTCTTTTAAGGAAGGAGGGTTGTGACCTTTTACACTATGAAGGTAGTAACATAGACTAGTGCATGACACTAGTCTAAATTACTCCCCACTATGACTAGCCTAAGCCTGTTCATAAGCGAGATATAAGTGCTGGCCGCGTCCATGATCAATAATCCCGGTCTGTCACTGATACTAATCAGGTCTGATTAGATGTTTTCGTAGTGAAGATCTGCATGCATTTCCATGACAGAGGCCATATGATAGACACCACATGGAAACATATATTGCCTTGTCAGTACGCCTGAGAGTGTTACATCGGCCACTCGGCTTATGTCCCTCTAAGCCGTGTGGCGACACCATGGCGCACGGTCAAGAGTGGTGCCTCGGTGTACCGCCATGTACGCCGTGATAGGACTCGAAAAACACTCGGCGTATTTAAAAACTCAGCGTATAGGGGTAAATGCCGAGTGTCGTCGTGGCCCGCACGGTGAACAGTCGTGCCACGTAGCCGTGTTTTCCCTAGGTTGCGGAACAGCGATGGTGGTCCGTATAAGCCAAGTGCTGCCTAATGGAACTCACAACTTATATAATAGATTTTCTCTTTTAAAACCCAAAAATGTTTTGTCTACTATAAGCCGAGTGTCCGGCAAAATGCACTCGGTTTATCGCCCAACGAGCCGAACTATTATTTTGTTTCTGTGACTATTGATAGCTAGCTATATTTATTGATGCAATGCTTCGTATGATGTAATTAATGCTTTTCATACACACTACATCTGTATTAGCTAGCTTTCCTGTAATTTTTATTCAATTTTTTTTATGCTTGGAGTTGAGTTGTTTGGTTTCGGATTTGCTAGATAGAGTTCTTGAGAGCTGTGAGTACCAAATGGTAGAACTTCTGCAAGTTTGGTTCAGTTGAATTATAACTTGTTAATATATTTTGACTAATGTCTACTCTTTGTATAGTGCACCAGAACAACAACCACCATTGATGTTCAGGAATGTAGATCAGAAGGATCCATTCTGAAGACACATGAACACAAACGAATGAAGACTGGATTCAAATGGATCCATTGAAGATAAATGCCGACCGAATCCTGCGAGCAGAGTTAACATAGTACAATCGAAGTTGCTCACGGATGCAGGATTTGAATCAGATGGATGCCAGCGGTGGGATGCAGGGGTGCACGAACATAGGCAGATTCATATGATACGACGTTGAGAAGCTACGTCAAGGACAACGCTAACTAGTTAGTGTCGTTCGAGTCACATGTTGTACGCGAGGGATAAGGGACCGACTGACAGAGTATCACTAATCTATCAATCAGCTAGTTCCATCGAGCCAGGTACGCATGAAGGATCACAATAAGTAAAAATTGGCACAAGGGAAACATGGTATTTTTGCATGCATGACATAAATTGTTCTGGAAATTAAAATATAATTTTAGTAATTAAAAATGCCATGTAATCAAGTATCAATAACGCCCTATGTAATAAGGGGCATGTGATTAAATCCTCTGGACCGTGTAATCAATGGCAATAAATTGAGTACCCGTTGAACGAGAACCCAAAAAAACGCACAATCACTATAAATAGTAGTAGCATTGACACTATGGTGCAACAACATCCATCCATCTTCGTCTTCAGCTACCAGTCTGCTACAATGGCGAGCAGCTGGCTCTTCTCCCTGACGTTCTGCATCCTCCTCATAGTCGCTTCGTCCATCGATGTAGAGCCCCCTGTAGATTTCCCCCTACCTCCAAAGTCCAAAAGCCAACTGCTACAGGTCTGTGACTGAGACACCGCGAAAGTGCGCGGGGCAGGTCCTCCAGGCTCTCATCTTCGGCGACGTGCACATCAACTGCTGCGAGGTGCTCCGTAGGGTTGGCGATGAAACCTGCATCATCAACTACATGTGCAGATCCATCGGCTAGCTTGTTCTCAAGATTTGATTCAACTTCACCGGAAGACATTACATGATTTATGTACAACCCAGTTTTTTTAATAAATATAATAATGGTGCGTGCTGGTTTCGGATTAGAGAGTAACTCACCATTGTGGCCTTAGCATATGGTCATTGAATTTTACTTCTTAATTGTATTTTGTTTTGAGAAAAATGCGCCGCACTTTATTCAACAACGATGTTCGGAGGAATTGCTAAACCATCACGTGGTAAATCAAGCCACATACCTTCCAAACTGCAGAGATAAAGAAAACTTTGGTAAGCTATCAGCTTCAAAATTTCTACGTCTAGACTCATAAACAAAAGAACAATCTAAGAACCCCTTCTTTCTAAATTTTATGATGCGGTAATCAAACTTCCTTTTGAATAGTTTGGATTGCTTACCACATGCATCGCGTGGTCAATGATCAAACTTCTTGATTGCTTTTTCTTTTGGCAAATTTAAACATGCTCCCTCTTACCACATGAGAGGTAAATGTAGATAATAGATATGAGCCGTTGATTTCATTAAGTAGTGGATCCGAGTAACTCTTATCCTCTTACCTTCCGTGTGAAAAGAGGAGGTAATAGGGAGCATGTTAAAATTGCTCTTTTCTTTTTTGAGAATTATCAAACTTCTTAATTGCTGTGCTAAAAAAATCAGAAAAGAGTTGAAGTTGGGCCTGGTTGTTGGGCTTAACACGAAGGCAGCTTCATCAGTTGGGCCTCTCCATTTATAATGACTCTGGTCCGACCAAGTGTGCATTTGCGTGCAGGTTTCTTGCAAAGTACGTAGTACGCACCCCACAAAAAAATGCAGAGTACTAGAACGAAAACGGATTTGGACCAAACTCTGCGGCACCGGGGCCGCCTTTATATTGTTCAACCGAACCCTGACCAGTCTGTCGAACAGCCCGTAGGTGCCATCGATCTATCGAATCGATGGAGCTACCGGACGAGGTGCTCGCCGACGTCCTCCCCCGCGTGCTCCAGCTGCAGCACCTCGCCGTGTGCAGACGGGTATGCGTGAACTGGCGCCGTGTCATCGACGGCCACAAGCTGCTTCTCCCGCACCTCCTGCCGGGCGCTCCCCGTGGCCTATTCATCAACTAAACAGCGGACGACGGCTGGAGCGATGTCGGTTACTTGTCCCGAGGGAACCTCGACGGCAGCATCGAGACACGTCTTGGCTTGCCGTCTACCTTGTGTTTGACCCCGCTGTGTCTCTTCGCTACCAGGTGTTCCTATTCCCTTATAAGCTACTCCCTCTGTAAACTAATATAAGAGCGTTTAGATCACTAAACGCTCTTATATTAGTTTACGGAGGGAGTACCTGACAAACCCGCGCCACCGGTACCAACCAAGCCATCCCCACCGCCGCCGTTCAACGTGGGGAGGCTCTTCATGGCCGGTGGTCCACAGGAGATGTTGCTGCCTGGGGTGAAAACCGACGATGATGATGGAGAGGATTGGTTTGTGGACTCGGAAGAGAATTAAACACATTCACACTATTCGAGCGCTTATCACGAATATGGCGAGGCAAAGGACACGATTGTCGGTGTCAAAACCGGCCGATCTCGGATAGGGGGTCCCGAACTGTGCGTCTGAAGATCGAAGGTAGCAGAAAACGGGGGACATCATGTTTACCCAGGTTCGGGCCCTCTTGATGGAGGTAAAACCTTACGTCCTGCTTGATTATATTTGATGAGTATAGGGGTTACAAGAGTTGATCTACCACGAGATCGTAATGGCTAAACCCTAGATGTCTAGCCTGAGGGAATTGTCATTGCCTCTACGGACTAAACTCTCCGGTTTATATAGACACCGGAGGAACCTAGGATTGTACAGAGTCGGTTTACGGAGAAACGAATCTTCATATCCGAACGCCTAACTTGCCATCCACGCAAAGGAGAGTCTCATCTGGACACGGGAGAATGTCTTCTATCTTGTATCTTCACGGCCCGTCAGTCCGGCCCATGTCACATAGCTCGGACGCCCGGGGACCCCCTAGTCCAGGACTCCCTCAGTAGCCCCTGAACCAGGCTTCAATGACGATGTGTCCGGCGCGCAGATTGTCTTCGGCATTGCAAGGCGGGTTCCTCCTCCGAATACTTTGAAGTAGTTGATCAAAAGAACTATATCCGGCTATGTATAATAGTTACAACCCTGAACCACAAGGGCAAAATACTTAAACAAAACAAGTCGCGTCTAATGACAGCTTTTCCGGCGAGACGTTATGTTCTGGCCTTTATTATCATTTCGAACTGTTTTGCAGCCTCCGCCTTGCGTTCCGAGGCGCGGTTCTCATTGACACGTCTTGTCGAAGCAGAGATCATGTCCCCTTATTGCGGGATTTCCATCAATGCGGGTTCGGGTAATCCAACCGTGCTGCTCGCACGACCCCTTGGGAATAGGAAAATTTTAAAGCTTGAGGGGAGGAGCGCTTGATATTCACGGCTTATATAAACGGATAAAGATCCACCTTTTTACTCCACGCCTCCTTCTTCCCTCTGCCTCTCCATCCTCGAGCTCCAGCACCCAAGTTCCAATCTCCCCCCCCCCCCACCACCAACCTCTCCGACCATGGCCGGATCCGGTTCTCAAGGCAAGTGGGTGGCCTCCTCCGTGACGGAGAAGGACATCGAGGAGCTTCGGGAGGCGAGGTACTTGACTGCGAAGATTAAGCACAGACTCCCTGCCCCAAAGCAGATCATCCCCACTCCGGAGCCCGGTGAAAGGGTGGTATTCATCCCCCACTTCCTCCGCGGACTAGGGTTTGCCCTTCATCCCTTTATTCGCGGTCTCATGTTCTATTACGGGCTAGATTTTCACGATTTGGCCCCAAATTCCATCCTCCACATCTCGGCGTTTATCATCGTATGTGAGGCATTTCTCCGCATCCCCCCACACTTCGGCCTATGGCTCAAGACCTTCAACGTAAAGCCGAAGGTGGTTGACGGGCAGCACGCGGATTGCGGCGGCGCCATGGTGAGCAAGCTCACCAACGTTACCTGGCCCAAAGGGGCCTTTGTGGAGACCGTCAAGGGATGGCAGCAGGAGTGGTTCTATATCACCGAACCCCGTGGCACCAAGTGGACGGCCGCTCCTGCATTCAGATCTGGACCTCCGTTGCGGCTCGCGTCGTGGACCAACAAGGGTCTGGACTGGGGATCGTCCGACGAGGTGTTGATGCTGCAAAAGTGCATCAAAAGTATCATAGAAAAGGACACCAGTCTTACCGATGTGATCCTGGTGATGCTCGTCCACCGAACCCTTCCTTGCCAGCGAAGGCCCCTCCGCCTGTGGGAGTTCAATCCGGAAGGGCCGCGGACCCTGCAACGATTCTTTGGCACGACGCACAAAGAGATTTGGAAACTGCTCCTCAAGGCTCAGAAGTCGTGGCCGAAGACGTCCGAGGACATCGGCCTCGACTGCACTCATCCAGCCACCCCGGTAAGTGTTAAATTTCCGAACACAACTTAGTTCATTAATCCAAGGGGATGTACTAAGGATTCAATCCTCTAAACAGGACTGGACAAAGAAGGCGGAGCGGATAAGGTGTCTGGCTCCACTCCCCGAAAACCCAGCTGATCCTTTGCTAACGACGATGCTGGTCCCGGCGCCGTACCAGGCGCCGGAGAAGAAGGCCAAGAAGAAGAGCAAGGAGGCCGAGAGCGGCCCCCATCATAAAGGTACTTCGGACGCTATGTCCGGAGGGACCGAGGCTCCCTCCTCCCACGAGGGGGATGAAGATGAAGAGGAGGAGGAGGAAGAAGATAACCCTCCTCCCAAGGGGAAAAAGAGGGCAGCTTTCGTAGATCCGGAGGCGGAGGCGTCCAAGCGGGGGAAGATATCCCTCTCGGATGACTCGGATTCAAATGCCGAAGCCATCACTCAGCTGCGCCCCAGGGTGAAGCCCCTTGCCGAATCGTAAGTATTCGAAGATACTATGCACATATCCGACCTATCACGAATTGTGGGATAATATATCATTTATGCATTTCAGTCCGGCCTGCGTTCTCCCTCAACAATCATTGTCTTCGGGGAACTCCTTAGCGCCGGAGATGATGGAGAGCGAAACTCCTCCGCGAGCCTCTCCGCCGCCCGCCGCGGATGACACCGAGGCGTTGTCCCAAAAGACCTCCCCGGGCCACAGAGAGGTGCGGGAGGCCGACAAGGCGGCGCCGGAGGGTAATACCCTGGCTGCCGAAAACATGGGGGGTAAAACCCCCATGGATACTGATGACGGTGGCCCAGACAAGTCCGGATCCCGGCCGAATACCACTCCGGAGACCCAAACGGTTCCGGAGTCGAGCGAGCAGCCCCCTTTGAAGGAGGGGAGAGTGCTGTCTCCACCGGCGGCCTCCGTCAATCCTGAGGCGCCGGACACATTGAGGGAGGCACTCTGCCGTGCTTCCATCGTGGAGGAGCACCATACCCTGATGGGTATGGTGATTGAAAAGGTTCAGTCCGCCAAAAGCGGGCTGAACGAAGCCTTCACCAGCCTATTAACAGGCTTTGAGGTATGCGATGTAATATTTTTAGCTGCTTTCCATACGAAAAATACGCCTATGTAGAGATAGTAGCCCCTGAGACTCTGTTTGGTTCTTAAAAAAGAGCCGAACAGAGGATCAAATATTCGCAGGATATATCAATCTTGTCTATTTTGATAAACAGGCTTCAATGTTAGCGGCAACCACCGAGGCCGCTGAGGTTTCCGAACGTAAGCAGAAACTGGAGCTGGCCAAGAAGGACATTGTCCTTATTAACAAGCGGTTCGACGAGGCACAAGGTATATACCACATATCGCATTCGTGTCTGTATTGAGACATAAACTCCGAGTGAAAACTCATGCACTGATATGTGGATGGGTACAGGCAGCGCTGCGGAGGTCGAGACCCTCAGGTGTGCTCTTGCGTAGGCCAAAGAGTAGGCAAAGGTGAGCAAAGCGGTCGCTGATAGAGCGGCCACGGATTTGAAGTCCGAGCAGGCCGCCCGTCACCAATACGAGGAGCGGGTGGCCAAATTGGAGCAAGAACTCAAGGACGCCGCTAGCAAGTGCGAGTACCTAGAAGAGAATAACAAAGCCCATGCAACTGATCTCGCCAAGGCCCTCCAAGAGGCCGAGGAAGGGCGGACCGAATCCCGAGCAGCTCGCGAGGAGATCCGGCAAGCCGGACAGATAGCGGCTGGTAAGCCCTTTCTTTTACAGAGTAAATTTGGTAGTCAGAAGTGTGCCTTGCTCACTCGTCTGTGGAATTCTCCAGACGCCTTTGCGGATCTTTCGAGGAGTGCTGCTGACGCCGCGTAATTCTTCCGGGCCCAAGAAGGGCACACGACGGAGAAGTTGTACTGGTCACAGTTCGCGGCGCGGGAGTGCCCAGCACTGTTAAATGACCAGATGACGCAGTGGACCGAGCTGCATAGGATGTCCGGATTGGCCATGAGGGATGTCATAGTCCGGCTGTGGCCAACCGAACCTGTGCCGAGCAGCTATTTCGGCCTAGTGCAGCGACTCGTCGACGCGCTGCCCCGAATTGATGCAGTTAAGCGGTCGGCATGCATAGAGGGTGCACGGATGGCCTTCGCCCGTGTCAAGATGCACTGGGCGAAGATGAAGGCAGCCGACATTGCAGTTGAGGGACCGCCCGGAGGTAAGGTCCACCGCAAGCCGGAGCGCTACTTCGACGTTGTCCTGGAAGGTGCTCGTTTGATAGAGGGTCAATGCTCAAAGGATATTACGTTCAAGTAAATGTATCCGAGCTGCCCAGACATTGTGTTATAAACCTAGGCTTTTGTAATATATTTGTGCCTGTAATCTTACATTATTTTTCTTCCTGTGCGGCCATTTTTATCTTTGAGAGTTTGCCCATCGTCGGCTTCAGCCCCCACGTAGACACTACGGGGGTGTCCGGAATAGCACATAATCACACTTGACCCAATGTCTTGGTCCGTAAAGGAGGTGTCGGTGCGGCGAACCAGGCAATCGGACTATGTCGCTTTACCACTCTCACTTAGCCATAGGAGTTTGACAATGGGGCTGTAAGGTAGTCCCTGGTGTGTATGCGGCTATCAAACTTAGATGCCTTAGACGCGTGACTGAAAAAGGCCAGTCCTTCGTATAATACGGAAAAATTCGCTAAAGATTTAATAAGTCGCTGAATTGCTGACCAGCTCTCGCCGCATCACGACAGTCAGTTTTCGGCTTTCTCTACTGAGGTGCTTGACCGGGCTAGCCGGAAACACAATCGCAGTAGTTCTCCCTTTACTACCTTAGACGAAAACGGAACGTAAGGGAGCAAGCACAGAAGCCGGGCAACCCAACTATTGACCAAAGACGTGATTCGGAGCCGATGCATATAATGCAGTATTCGGGACGCCGAAGTGTACTCTGAGAGTGTTCGGACTTTTTTATTGTTGAAGATACATATAGAGCCCCTGGCGATTAAAGTCGTACCAAGGTGTATATGCCAATTCGGACGTGAAGTGGAAAAACAGAAAAAGGTAAGCCAATGCCTTAACAGGGTTGGGCGAAACTGTTTCCATTATAGTCTGATTGGTACGTCAAACGTATTTGTACGGAAGATGCGATAAGCATCACGGCTATTTTACATGCCGAAGACAAGGGAAAGCTGTATACAGGTCCTAAAATAAAAAATTTGATCTTGAAGATCCTTTGGACACTCTGCCGCACGTCTGCACCGCTTGTCACCTTGGTGTATGATCCTTTGAGAGAATGAATAATTGAGTATGCATAACGGGCCTGGAAGGCGGCCCCTATTACCACCAAGAATTGATGTAAGTTGTAAAGAACCTGAAAAATAAAATAAAATAAAAGAGGTGGAGCGATATGGAGGTCCGGATAGGGTCGAGCCGTACCGTGTACCTTATGTTTAGCATGCCTCCGTCCTTGCCCATGGTATTTTTAACGCGTAGTTATGTACGCGCGGTACGTTTGCCGCTATCAGGCTGGGGCATTGACAGAGGCCGAATTGCTAATCTAGCTCTGGATGAGCCGGACTGTCGTTCTGCAGGGTAGACCGGACTCGTTTAGCCGTGTCCGGGGGCTTGACTGCCAGTGTAGTATTCGGCTTAGCGAGGCCACCCTGCACCTCGGCTGCGATGGCCGCGGTATGCTCCTCTGTACGGAGGGAGCGCTCCATGTTTCCATTGACTGTTATAACGCCTCGTGGTCCAGGCATCTTGAGCTTTAAGTAAGCATAATGCGGGACTGCATTGAAGCGGGCGAAGGCAGTACGTCCGAGCAGTGCGTGATAGCCACTGCGGAAGGGGACGATATCGAAGATCAAGTCTTCGCTTCGGAAGTTGTCCGGCGAACCGAAGACTACTTCCATTGTGATTGAGCCCGTGCAGCGGGCCTCTACACCTGTATTACTCCTTTGAAGGTGGTTTTAGTAGGCTTGATTCTTGACGGATCAATACCCATTTTGCGGACAGTGTCCTGATAAAGCAGGTTAAGGCTACTACCACCGTCCATGAGGACTCGCGTAAGGTGGAATCCGTCGATAATTGGATCGAGGACCAAAGCTGCCGAACCTCCATGACGAATACTGGTCGGGTGATCCTTTCGATCGAAGGTGATCGGACAAGCCGACCATGGGTTGAATTTTTGGGCTACCGGCTCTACGGCGTAGACGTCTCTTAGCGCCCGTTTGCGCTCCTTCTTGGGAATATGTGTAACGTATATCATACTCACCATTTTTACCTCGGGGGGGGGGGGGGGGGAATTTCTTCTGCCCCCCTGTGTTCGGTGGGCGAGGTTCTTCGTCGTCGTCCTCGCTGGGCGACCCTTTCCCCTTATGTTCGGCATTTAGCTTACCGGCCTGTTTAAAAACCCAACAATTTCTGTTGGTATGATTGGCAGGCTTGTCGGGGGTGCCGTGGATCTGATAAGGTCGATCAAGTATTCTGTCCAGACTGGATGGACCATCTTTGTTTCCTTTGAATGGCTTCTTTCGCTGGCCGGGTTTAGAGCCACTGAATCCGGCGTGACCGCTGTATCTTCAGTATCTGCATTGTTGCTTCGACGCTTGTGTTTATTGCGTCGTGGCCTACCATTGCCGTCTCTGGCTTCGGAGGTGCCAGGGTCACTGGTGCTATTGCTTCGACGGGCTAGCCAGCTATCTTCTCCCGCGCAAAAGCGGGTCATGAGTGCGGTAAGGGCCGCCATGGACTTCGGTTTTTCTTGGCCGAGGTGTCGGGCGAGCCACTCGTCTCGGACGCTGTGCTTAAAGGCCGCGAGGGCTTCGGCATCCGGACAGTCGACAATTTGGTTCTTTTTAATTAGGAACCTGGTCCAGAGCTTCCGGGCTGACTCTCTGGGTTGCTGGACTATATGACTAAGGTCGTCGGCGTCTGGAGGCCGGACATATGTGCCTTGGAAGTTGTCTCTAAAGGCATCTTCCAAATCTTCCCAGCTGCCAATGGAGTTTTCTGGGAGGTTGTTTAGCCAGTGCCGAGCCGGTCCCTTTAATTTTAGTGGCAGGTACTTGATGGCGTGGAGATCGTCACCGCGGGCCATGTGTATGTGGATAAGAAAGTCCTCAATCCATACCGCGAGATCTGTTGTTCCATCGTATGATTCGATGTTTACGGGTTTAAACCCTTCTGGAAATTGGTGCTGCATTACCTCATCGGTAAAGCACAAGGGGTGTGCGGCGCCTCTGTATCGGGCAACGTCATGATGGAGTTCGGACGATATCCGTATTCGATTTTCAACCCGGTTGAGGTTGTGCTTATCACGCCAGTCTTGACGGCCGTCGTCTCTTGTTGGAGCACGTCCCCTTGATCCGTAGATTGATCTGCTCTGGCCGGCTCTATTGTCCAGCTCCTGTCGTAGGTCATAGGTGTAGTCCGGAGCAGCTACCTCCTTGCTTTTACGGCGAGGTGGCGTGGGCTAGTGTTCGGCGTGGGTAGCCGTTCTGTCCCGACCGCGTGGTGGTCGGTCGGGTTCGTCAGCAGGATTATACCTTGGCGGTATTGGCTCAAGGGCCTCGTTGTCAAATTGTGGTAGTAGCCTGCGCTTCGGGTAGCTCTTCGTTGGGCGCTCGAGGCCATATTCTTCGGCCGCTAGGACTTTAGTCCATCTATCGTTGAGCGTATCCTCTTCGGCTTGAAGTCGTTGCTGTTTCTTTTTTAGGCTCCTCGCTGTTGCGATGAGCTGTCGCCTAAAGCGTTCTTGTTCGAGGGGTTCCTCTGGCACGATGAAATCTTCGTTGCCGAGGCTGACTTCCTCCTCGGAGGCCGGTAAATAGTTACTGTCCTCCGAATCATCATTCTCGGTCGGTTCGTCTAGGTTGACTTGTCCATCTTCCCCGTCATCCTATTCTACGGCAGGCTCGATGGGGTGCTCCGAGTCTTCGGCATTTTCCGGAGTGTCATTATCTCCGGTGCCGGTATTACTTTACTTTCCTCACCGCGATCTTGAACGGCGTCGTTGACGTCGTCGCTTTGGTGGAACTTCGATGGGCTTGTCCTCGATCGGATCCTGATTGCCATCGTCGTCCTCTTTGGGTGTATCCACCATGTACACGTCGTATGTAGAAGTGGCAGTCCAACGCCCGGTGATAGGCGGGTTTTGAACTGGTTCGGCTCCGGCATCGTCGTCCATGCCGTCGATGTCTTCGGAAGCGTAATCGAGCATGTCGGTTAAGTCTTCGACAGTGGCTATCAAGTGGGTGGTGGGTGGGACGTAAAATTCCCCGCTCTCAGCCCCTAGTCCGGGCTGGGCGTAGTTCGAAAGTGATTCCTCTGTAATGGCGAGGGATCGCATTAAGTCCAGAGCCTCGCTTAAGGGCGAGGATTGGACGGGGAGACCAAAGTTTTTGGCGCTGGGCGAGGCGAAAGCCTCCTGGCCATGCTTGCTTGTCGTAGAGCTTAAGAGTTCGGAATTAGCGTCCGGGGACGAGTCCGGCTCTCCAATGATAAAGGGTATCCGGTTTGACTCCGGGCTAGCCGATGACGCGGTCTCCTCTGGATCTCCGGTAGTAAGCTCCATGATTGCGGAGGGTCCGGCGGGCTCCAAACTCCCATCTCCGGACCCAGTGATTTGCTCCGGATCTAAGGCCAGAGCGGTGGTCGGAGCCGTGAATCCTTCGAAGATCAAGTCTCCTCGGATATCGGCGACATAATTCAGATTCCCAAAACTGATCTGATGACCAGGGGCGTAGCTGTCGATCTGCTCGAGGCGGCCGATCGAGTTGGCACGCAGAGCGAAGCCGCCGAACACAAAAAGTTGATCGGGGAGGAAGTTCTCCCTGGAAACATCATCGTTGTTGATGATCGAACGAGCCATCGAACCTTCTGCTGATGACACAGTGGAACTCTCAATGAAAGCACCAATGTCGGTGTCAAAACCGGCCGATCTCGGGTAGGGGGTCCCGAACTGTGCGTCTGATGATCGAAGGTAGCAGGAAACAGGGGACACGATGTTTACCCAGGTTCGGGCCCTCTTGATGGAGGTAAAACCCTATGTCCTGCTTGATTATATTTGATGAGTATAGGGGTTACAAGAGTTGATCTACCACGAGATCGTAATGGCTAAACACTAGATGTCTAGCCTGAGGGAATTGCCATTGCCTCTACGGACTAAACCCTCCGGTTTATATAGACACCGGAGGAACCCAGGGTTGTACAGAGTCGGTTTACAGAGAAAGGAATCTTCATATCCGATCGCCTAACTTGCCATCCACGCAAAGGAGAGTCCCATCTGGACACGGGAGAAGGTCTTCTATCTTGTATCTTCACGGCCCGTCAGTCCGGCCCATGTCACATAGCTTGGACGCCCGGGGACCCCCTAATCCAGGACTCCCTCAACGATAGGGCTAATGGAATGGCCACCGCTGTTCTACGTGGTTCAAGTGTTCTCATCCTTAACCAGACGGTGGGAGGAGAAGACATTTGCCCGAAAAGGAGACGCCGCGGGGACCGTAGCGGACATGTGGCTTGATTCGCCATCGCACATAGAAAGAAGTGCTTATGGGCCTCGCCGCCGTTACATTGTGTACCTTCATCAGTTTTTCTACATCCAATGTCGTGGTGGTTTTGTCATGAGGTAGGTGAATTCAAATAATTCCATGCAAATAGAATTTTGTTACCATATGGTTTTAAATCTAAACCACAAAAGTTGAGTTACATTGCAGACTTTCGCTACTGACGGGAACATACCTAGTCATCCAATCCCCAAAAATTGTCAGCGAGTAGTACAACCCGGATTCAACACCGACATCATATCTAGGAAAGTCCGAGAAAGGGATCTACTACACTGCAACCGACTACCTCACACTCCGAGTATGGGTATAGAATGAAGAAATGCAACCATCTCATGGGACGCTACCGGTGTGGAAGATGGTTCACCATGCTTACCTTGAGCCTCCATTGAGCCAACACTCTAATGAAAACCGTGAAGAAAAGACAGATCATGGATCCTAGATCATGAAAAAGCCATACAAACGAATCAAGGATACCATGAATAGGACTCAGACAACGACAACGGTGATGATACAGTTGTTTCTTCTCTGATAGAAGAACAATATGATGATGATGACGACGACGACGACGATGATGACTTTGACTATGACAATTATTGAGCCGAAAAGTTCATTGTATTTTCTAGGATACAATCCTGACAAAGAGATTATCCTCTTGGGTTGCCGAATGGTTGGTGACGGTTGTGCATATGCTTACTACTTAGGCACCTTGAAACTTGAGTATTTGGGTGGTCTTTATCCGCAACGAGGGACATGGATTACATTTTGGACCCATGTATGGGAGTCGTATGATGAGGGGCCTCCTGGATCGGATGATGGTGACGTCTTCATCGTCACCCCCCATGGGGGCATCATCTTTGGAGACATTCATCGGCTGGACGGACATGTGGACGGCTTAGTGGTTGGCCGTCGGTAGGTGGTGGAGCGGTGCTTCATCCTACACATCGATGGCGGCGGATCTCGGTGGCTTGGCACAGTGGTGACTCGGTGTTCGATGGGTGGCGATGGACTCGTGCAGGAGAACGACGCTATCTGGCGTTGTGGTGGCGTCGATGGCAGAGAGGCCTGGCAAGGTCGATGCGTTAGTATCTGATCTGAGGATGGATCGATGGATGGAGGAGGTGACGGCCCTTGCAGCGTGCGCAAGTGGTGCCCACTGAAAGTGCGTCGGACCGGTTTGTAACCCAGTCCAAGTATTGTGGCTTGGATGGGGCATCCGACATTTGATGTTACGTGTTGGTGCGATGTCTGTTTGTTATTAGGCTCGGATATTCGGCACCCCTTCATCACGGGGATAGGAGTAGCGATAGGTGTTACCAAGATGGTGGCTTCAGGCTTACTGATGTATTACCTTATAAGGACTTTGTGAATAATTAATAAAATGGCTGCATGCATCGTCCAGATGCAGAGGCCGGGGGTACATCCTCCTTTTCAAAAAAAAAGTATGAGAGTCGTATGTCTACACAACATGTAGGATTTACTTGCCTCCTGATGAGAATGGTACATCTACTCATTTGAGTTACTGGCTACAATAAGCTTGCTAGGTTGGTTACTACGCACAAATAGTCGTGCACATAGCTGTTGAACACAAAGCAAGAACATTGTACTAAATTGGTCCATCTATTGTTAACGTGCATATTGTTACTTGTATAACGTAAAAGCAATATTCAAGTACCATGAGTTTCTAAAAGCTATTTGTTTTTTTGCGAGGGTGTAAAAGCTATTTTGCTGAACATCCAAGAGTGCTCGCATGCAAGCCACCTTCCATTGGCTCACGGTGTCCTCTTCTTTCTCTAACAAATGTGTGTAGATTTTAGTTGCAAAACTCAATAGAGTCGAATGAAACGTCGCCAGAAAACTTGATTCCCACAAGAAAAACCACAGACTAATATTTGACCAGGCAATGAGAAATTTAAGCTGAAATATGGTACAACTTAACAAAGTCTGCAATATTACGAGGAAACAGAGAAGCACGGGGAGCATCAAAAACGGGGAAGGAGACTGGTACGCTATTTTGCTGGTCAATTGGGCTTTACCATGAGCATGCCTTATTTGTAGTGCCTGAAAAAGTTATAATTGTGCCAGTTCTAGTAATGTATGGATTAAAACTTAGAGATTGCCATGACATTACCTGATTGATAACGAGAGAGAGGGTGGTACATCGTGAAATTCAGGGGATTAGAGCATCTTCAACAGCTCACCTTTCCCCAATAATTTCATGTTATTAGTGGGGTTGAGCAAAAACAAAACTGCTCCAACAGTTTCCCTTTCCCTAATAAATTATAGGTGATCACCAATAAAACAGCCCATCTTCCCCTAAATGGAGGGGAGTTCGCCCTCTTCCAATATTGTTCCCAATAACGCCACATTAGCGCTCCATCATAAATGGCCATCGGACCATCGCGCGCCCGCCGCCGGACCAACAACCGACAACTGCAGGATCGCCGCCACCGTTGTCGGACAGCCACTAGAGCATCGCTGAGTAACTGCTTGACCGCCGTCGGCCGCCACCATCGTACAGCCGCCGGAGCACCGCCACACCTGCCGGAGCATCATCGGACAGACAGCGGTGCATCGCCGGAGCGCCGCCGCGACCACAGGACACTCGTCGCCATCAGCGAACCTTCGTCGGGCCGCTGGAGCACCGCTGTGCATCACCAACCAATTTACAAGTGGGTCCTTTATATGTAAGGTTTGATTATTGGGGGAGATTTACTGGGAACTTCTATAGCGTCCATCCCTGATAACGAGAAAAGTGTTATTGGGGAGCCCCAACAGCCGTGATAGTACGTCTTTCTCCAATAAAATCCAAATTTGAGGGAGTTGGGCCAAAAAACTGTCCCAACAACTCCCTTTTCCATGATATATTTTTGGTGTTTACAAAAAAACAGCTCATCTTCCCCTATTTTGAAGGGGAGTTGGCCTTCTCCCAATAGAATCATCAATAATGCCACATCAGTATTTTTGTCTTCTCTCCTATCGCATATCGCCGGATCTCCGCCCGCCGCCGCCCGCCATGGCCGCCGGGCAGCCGTGCCACCGCATGTTGTCTCCCACCGCCATGCCGCACCATCGCCTGCTCCCACTAGGCATTGTTCCGGACCGCTGCTCCACCGCATGTTGCTACCCGCCGCCACTCCGTGCCACCGCCCGTCGCCGCCACCAGCATAGCTCAATGAGAGTATCTATTGATCAAGTAGCAGGCGGTTGAGGCGGAAAATGCGAATGGAGGCCGAGCATCAGGTAGGCCAGTATCCTGGCCATTCACATGTGCTAGGGATGTGTGCCCTCCCGGTATTTCTGATTCCTGCTCCCTCGTATCGCTGCACCATCGCGTGTATTGAGGGCAGGCCAGCTAGCACGTAGGTACAGAATCTAGGCATTTGAGTAGTTGTTCTCGGTCCATTCGACTCCACATCCTCTCCATACTGTACATAGTACACCTCCCAGGGGCACAGCCCAAGAAATCCCGGCGGGCTCGGTTATTGCATACGTGGATTAACTGTGTCCAGGGGACACGGATTTAGTAATAAAATAACCAAATAATTAGGCCGCCTAAACAGCCGCTCACCAAGATGAAGTCGATTTTGAGGCTGTAAAACTAATTAACAGGATTAGGGGCAAATGCCAAGTTGCGCATAACAACAATGACCGACTCAGGTGCATGCTCATTCCACGGCATGGATGAACTCGAGCCAGGAGGACTGAAATTTGTCTAATCACTGGCAATCTGACAGTCTTAACAACCTAATTGAGATTTTTGTAAACTAGTGGTTAAACAGACCCGAGACCCTGCAAGATAGTAGCTATAAAACTATTACCATGTCCCCCTAAAAAAAACTATTACCATGTTAATGAAAATGATTTGTACATTTAATGCATCGACATTAACACACAAATCTTCTGATCGTCCCACATGCCATTTGCACAACAATTAGGTGCACGTCTGAACTTAATTAGGATTGGTAGGAGCAATCAACGTATTATCACACACTAGTTCGACAAATTGCCTCCATATCTTTTTTATGTTCCAATAGAACCTAATCATTTGCATTTTCTAACAACTGAAAAAACACCATTAGCCATGAAAACACCAAAAACCATTAGCCATGAGCAAACTTCCCGCTTGGTTATAAATAACCTAATTGACCTCACGCTTCACTGCTGCTGCCCCCATCCCAACCCTGGAAAAAATGAACAGTTTGCTCAACAAAGGTAGCCAAGCAGCAAAAGCATAGATAGTACTGAATTATTTAGAAAAGCTATACCGAGATATATAAAAAGATTATTGAACACTCCAAAATTGGAAACATATGCACTATAAAACTTAGTTATCGGCTAACTATTCATCAGAAGCAAACACCGTGAACCCTATTTTACAGAAACGGATAGAGCACAACATACCTCAATTAACTGCCTGAAAATTCAGAAAACAACTACAGTTAGCTAAGCACTGAAATTTACATTAGTCATAGATCAAACAATCTGCTGCAGTCCTTGTATACAAGGGAAGTCTTCATTTTCATGCATCGAACAAGGAGCAAAAAATGAACAATACCTCCAGTCCAGACGCTGGTAGCTTCAGATCACACCTGAATCCCGTCAAATTTAGGGGGAACCTAACACTTTGCCTGGCGTCACCTAGTTTCCCGGCATGGCAGATTTCCCAATTGGCGATGCTAAGAGAAGCCTGCTACTCGACCGGCCTCATCACGACTAGAGGGTTAGTGTCCAGAACTGGCAGCCTGCGGAGGAGGAAAACCAAAACAATAAGAACATGTTGTAGAGGAGAATCAGTGGAAAACACGTCACCTGTACTCTCCAGGCTGAGGACCTTCCGTACACTCCGACGTGATGAAGCAGGTGTACTGGATCTGAAAGAGAAGCAGGCGGCGTGGTCAACCAAATCCAAATCCACAAAGTATGCCGGTGGATTAAGCATGTCAGGACATCAGGATGAAGGGGGAAATAAATATACATACCTGTCGCAGTCGACGCCAAACATCTTGCCGGAGAGCGACGGCGCCGCCGTCGGGCTTGGGACTTGGGAGAGACAGGGGAGCGGAGAAGAAGAGGTGTTCGACGAGGTCAAGGATAACAACAGCGGGAGGCACACGAGCAAGGATATGGGCCAAACATGTACGCTAGGCCGATGTATTCCGGACCGTATGTGGATGCCTAGGCCGACAGCAGCCTGTCAAAAGCCTGCCACATTTCAGATCCCAAAACCCATTGCACGGCCCAGATACCGGCCTACCTGATGCTCGGCCTCCGAAAGCCCGCACTCGCGGTTGAGGCAGCTTCAGCCGAAAAACATTTTCCCATGCGAGCGTTGTACACCATCAACGAACCCTCTGGTGGCGAAGCGCAGTGGCGGCGACCACGTCTGCAGGTACATGGATGATAATGGCGTCCTTATGCGTCCCAATGAGGCGGTCCTCGGCTCGGCCGTGCGAGTGGCGTCGTGGTCCTGCGGTGCTACTCATTGAGTGGCCGGAGGGTCTTGAACCTTCAGGTCTATCGACAACAGTGAGTATGTTTGCTGGCTTATTCTTCCACCACATTCTAGGATGATGGAGTAAGAGGACGGTGCAGGAGCATCCCAAATTAGGATTTTGGTGGTGCACCCTCCTCCCTCGTTAATCTATGTCGCGTGTGTGATGAGACCTTTGTTGTTCAGAGTCTTGGGTGGTGACTGACTCTTCTCGCGGCTTGACTCACTATTTGCGTGTGCATGGTCTTCACTTGAGTGGTCCACTTTAAGACCGTGGTAAGAATGTGGTGGTAACAACACATGATGACTTCGATTCGTGGTGCTTATCGAGTAGCATATCTAACGTTCCAAGGTGAAAACTCTAGGTTTGACCTTAGTAGGTTACGTGGCAATGGCGGTGTTTTTGAGTCGTTACCTTGTTGAAGGCATCGCTTAGATTTGTTCGGACTTGCTTAACAGGATGTTTTTTAGAAAATGAGGTTCAACCCCCGGCCTCCGCATCAAAAGATGCACACAACCATTATTATTAAATTATACAACAGAGCCTTTACAAGATAAAACATCGATCCACCCGAAGCCACCTTCTAGGAGACAAGTATCACTGCACCTACAAGCTTGAAGATGGGGGTGGCCATGATCAAGGTCGCTTGCCCCGACCTAACACCTACGCGCATAATCTAAAACCGAAGCACCGGACCAACATAGACCTTGGCAGGCCAGCCGTCGATGCCACCATGATGCAAGACAGCGCCACCACCCTGCACGCATCCATCAACATGAGTACGCCGCCGAGACCCCACAGTGCCATGCCGCGGAGACTCGTCATCTTCGACTCATATGAAACCATGCCACTCCACCTCAGCACCCCTTCACCCAACACTAGCTCTAAAAAACATGCCCCTAGGAGGGAAAAAGGTGGAGCACGCCGTTATCGTCCAATCCGTGAGACCTATATGTAGGTTTTTTGCTAGAGTAGTCTGCGCTGGAAAATGAGAGCTACAACAAATGTCTTCGACAAGGCAACAACGCAAATATGCTGCCATCATCCGCCATGACTGGGCGCGGTTTTCATCTGCAGCTGCACCTCCCCGAACCCCCAACCAACTAGATCACCACTAACCGCGAAGTCAGCACCGCCACGATCATCTGAAGCCTTTGCCTCGGCTTCCGATGTGCAGACCCCATAGGATTGCGGTTCTCTCGCATCTAGCACCGTTGACGCAGGAGAAATGTCCGGCCGCCACACATCTCCTACGATGAACCCGGGCTCGGGATCTCGTGATCCTCCGTCCCCTTGCACCACCACAAGGAGCCCTTAAGTGGACAGTCATCCCCGGTGGAGGGGATGCTGCTGCCACTGTGTCTAGAGCTTCTGCTCCGGGGTTGAGAGATCGAGAAGATTGGTCTCGGGAGAGGGTGGGGGTGGGGGGGGGGGTGAGAGACACTTAGCAAGCCAAAGGGTGCAGCTTTAAATTTCCTTGATAATTAGGTAGAAGTTAAGTTGCAACCAATACTTCCTACATATGCATATCTAGAGATAGGGCAGCGGAAATAGTACAACATGCAAATGCAAGGAAAGTAAAGGGGGTAGAGCTAGAAAGATCAAACACAATGAAGACACGGTGATTTTTGGCGTGGTTCCGATAGGTGGTGCTATCGTACGTCCGCGTTGATAGAGACTTCAATCGATGGAGTGTAAGGGCTGCGCGACACCACGAAGCGTCCACGAAGAAGCAACCTTGTCTATTCCATCATGGCTTACGCCCACGAAGGACTAGTCTCACTCGAGGTAGATCTTCATGAAGTAGGCGATCTCGTTGCCCTTGCAAACTCCTTGGTTCAACTCCACATGATTTTGGAGCCTCCCAAGGATACCTAACCAATCTAGGAGATACCACTCTCCAAAAGATAATAGATGTTGTTGTTGATGAGGAACTCCTTGCTGTTGTGCTTCAAAAGATAGTCTCCTCAACACTCAGTCACTCTCTCACAGATTTTGCTTGGGGTAGGGGAAGGATTGGAGTGGAAAGCAACTTGGGGAGGCTAGAAATCAAGGTTAAAATGGTTGGAATGGAATCCCTTGATCTCAACACAAGTATAGGTGGTTCTCTCTCAGAAAATGGGTATGGGAGGCGTATGGTTTGTCCTGGTTGCTCTCTCTAAGCGAAGGTGGTGGTGGAGGGTTATAAATAGTCTTCACCAAAAATCCAACCGTTACTCATTTTATGCACAATTTGGTGGAACCGAAATGAAAATCTCGGTGGAACCGACCAATACAAAAGATTCGAACGTTGGGCATTTCGGTGGGACCAGACGGATCCACTCGATGGCGCCGATATGATGACCTAAGAAGATTCCATGTGTTGGTAATTTCGACCAGTTCAACTCCGATGAACCAAATGGGTTACAGAAACTTGGTCACCGCACTTCGGTGGAACCGAATGTCATCTTGGTAGTATCGAGTTTCTAGGGTTTGGCTTATAGCTCTGTCTTGAGTAACTCATTGTGTCCGGATGTGTATGGTTTGATGGGACATTGGTGGCAAGTTTAGGCACCACTGGTGTAATTACCTCTTATGGAATCAACAGAATGGCATTAGGTGGCGCTTTCTCATTAGATAAGGGAGCTAGGAAGAAGGGGCCCGCCCACGCGAAATATAGGAGGGGGAAGTTTTTAGTATGAAGGGGGTCCGTAAAACCTCCGTGTTAATATCCACTAGGTAGGAAGTGCGGCTTGCCGCACCCGGCAGCAGTGCTGGCGGGTACAGTCATATTCAATCTGATAATACAGTCATTGGAGCACTGCAAATATAAAAAATAGCATGATATTGGTTCAGTACAGTGCCATACATCAAATCATTACCTATGAACTGACCCAAGAAAAAATAGACAAATAATATGCCTCTATTCTGATGGAGCGTCAAGATAGGAAGTGTAGACAACTACGATGCCTCTATTCTGATGGAGACTCAAGATAGGAAGTGTGGCTTGCAGCAGCTCTGAAGGAACTAAGCACTTATAATAGTAATCGTAAGAAAGTGCACGTGTCGCACCCCCTGCCACAGCTATATCCAACCCGGTAGGTCACGCTTCATATTCGATAGATTCACATGATGAAAGGAAAAAGTGCATGGGTTTAGAACATTATACCAAAAGCAAAGAAGAATCGCAGCTTCCCGCACCCCTGGCAGTAACAAAGCAACTGGAGCATTGCATATAAAATAAAACATAGCATGACATAGTTTCACAGTAGTATAATACACCAAATCATTGTATATGAACTGAACCAAGAAAATTTGAAAGCAAGCTTGCCGCACACCTCCTCCAGTCATCCAGCCCGGTAAGACATGGTTCATGTTCGATAGGTTCAGAGAACAAATTGGTCCATAACACTATAGTCCATTACATGCCAATGGCACCTTTTTTCATAAGAATTATACTACTCCCTCCATTTTTATATACAAGGCGACAAACTCAAATTACATGTACCAAGGTACAATTTAATACATGTTTTCCAATCCAACTTTTTTTCTCATTTACTAGGATCATTAATACACCGCATGCATGCAAGAAAATTGGATGGAGGAAGTAGCTGAGTGTCATTATGACTTATCTAATATACGTAAAAGGCTAAAACATGTTGATGGCCATCATATATTTAGTTGTACAGGTTGGTCTAACCAAAAGACATTACAGTCTGACACAATCAATGTAAATTTAGATCTACCACCATTTAAACAAAATGATTGGACTCACTGAAGATAGTTTTTTTTTTGAAAGGAGGCAAAAGACTTGCCTCATTCATTAATTAAGAGCGGAAAGAGAGTTTAAATTTTGTGTTACAACACCCATCGTGCTACAACACCGCTACAAAAGGCCTACTCTCATGGCATGATGGATCCCAATTTCTTTGCACCTGCGGTGACCCAAGTATGAGCCTCAATCTTGATGTTAGCTAGTAGGACCGTCGGCGGGGCACTCTTGAGTTGGAAGATGCGAGCGTTTCTTTCATTCCGAATTGTCCAAGAGGTGAGCATGGAGAGGGTGGCCATGGCCTTCCTATTTGGTTAGAGTCGGAGAGCCCGATCCACCACTCTTCGGTTGACCGTGCCAGGTGCCATGCGGAAGTGTTGATGCTTTTGAGTTGGAGCCAATCTTTTATCATTTCCCAAAGTCTAGTAGTGTACCGGCATCTGAAGAGGAGGTGGTCGATGGATTCTTGCACACGCTTGCAAAGAGGACAAAGCCTGTAATTGGGCCACCCCCGGTTGGCCAAATGGTCAGCAGTCCAAACCCTATTTTGCATGGCCAACCATGCGAAAAATTTGACCTTGGGCGGGGCCCAGGCCTTCCACACTGCAAGCTCCGTGGGGGAGCGGATGATGCCGAAAAATTGGGCCAAGTAGGCGGATTTGGCAGTGTATATCCCGCTCTCTATGTGTTTCCACACAATGTCGTCTTCAGCGTGCACCTCAAGATGGAAATCGTGGATGGTGGACCAAAGCTCAATAAATTGTCGAAGATGTTCGAAGGTGAAGTTGGAAGTGACCTTTATCTTGCGAACCCAAGCATCATCCTGGAGGGCTTCCCGAAGTTTCCAAGTCTTCCGAGAGGAAGCGTCATAGATAAGTGGTGCGATGTCTCTTGGCTTTTGGTCCTGCACCCAAGGGGAGTCCCAGAAGGGCGTGCGCGCACCGTTGCCAACAGTTATGGTCATTGAAGCATAGAAAAGATTTTTGTCCATCTCGTCGCACGGGTTGCCAGTCCCAACCCATACCTTGGTGGGCTCCTTCCATTCGAACCAAAGCCAACGCAAACGAAATGCCCTTGCAAATTTCTCCGTGTTTAGCACCCCAAGACCTCCATATTCGACCGGCCGACATACGGATTCCCAATTAACTTTGCACTTCGCGCCGGTAGTCTTATCTATTCCCGCCCAAAGGAAAGCTCTCTCAAGCTTGTTGACATTGTGGAGGATGCTCGGTGGAACGACCAGTGGGGTGATGAAGTAGATGGCTTGTGAGGATAGCACAGACTTGACAAGGGCAGCCCGACCAATGCCAGTGATATTTTGCCCGTCCCATGGAACAAGTTTGGAAGCGGCCTTGTCCACAAGGAATTGGAAATCCCGAACTTTTAATTGCCAAACCGAGAGAGGTAGCCCCAGATATTTTATCGGGAAGGAAGCACGGGCAGCGGGGAAATTCTGGAGGATGTTGTCGAGTTGTAGGTGCCTGCACCGAATCGGGACCACCGAGCTCTTCTAGAAGTTAGTGCATAGTCCCATGACATCACCAAACGCACCGAGCAACACAGAGAGGTTGTCAATATCTTTCTTGATGGGTGCAATGAAAACGGCCGCGTCATCGGCGTAGAGGGATGTTCTTATGATGGGCCCACGGCCATGGATTTTGTGAAGCAGCCCCTTCCTAGTTGCCAACTCGAGGATCTTTTGAAGGGGATCAATGGCAATGACAAATAGCAGGGGTGATAGAGGATCCCCCTGCCGGAAGCCACTTCCGTGGGCAATGGGGTTGACAGGGATGCCGTTGAGGAGAACCCGCGAGGAGGAGGTGCACAAGAGGGCGGTCATCCAATTCCGAAAGGTGCTCGGGAACCCCCTCTGCTGGAGGATGTCAATGATATACTCCCATCTCACAGAGTCGAAAGCCTTTCTTATATCAAGCTTGAAAAGGAGGGACGGAGTTTTGCTCTTGTGGAGGCGACGCGCGAGATTGTTCACATACATGAAATTGTCATGGATACTCCTAGTCTTGATGAAAGCACTTTGCGCGTTGGAGACAAGCTTGTTCATGTGAGGCGCTAGCCGAATTGCTAAAATTTTGGCAACAATCTTCGCAATGGCGTGGATGAGGCTAATAGGCCGAAAGTCGGTGATCCCCTCAGCACCCTCCTTCTTAGGAATTAATACAATGTTTGCAGAGTTGAGCAAGTGGAGGTTTGTCGTGTGTAGGTTGCCAAAAAGAGAGACTACCCTCATGATGTCCTCCTTGATAATGTTCCAACAACTCTTGAAGAACAATCCGGTGAAGCCGTCTGGCCTGGGTGCTTTGTCGTTTGGCATTTTCTTAATGGCCTCATGCACCTCCTCCGCGGTGATGGGGTCCGCGAGGGAGCCCAAGTTGTGTACCTCTAAGCCAAGCTCTTCCCAATTGAAGTCGATCACCCGCGGGCGCCCCTTTCCCATGGCCTCGGTGAAGTGGTCGTGGACAACCTTCTCTTTGGCATCATGGTCATTGATCCATCCCTGATTATGCTTAAGCCTGTGGATGAAGTTTTTGCGGCGTCTCCCATTGATCCTCCGGTGAAAAATTTGGTGTTTGCATCACCCTCCTTGATGTTGGCCAATCTCGCGCACTGCTTCTTACGAGCCCTCTCCATGACCGCTAAGCTGATGGTGAATCCCTTAGACAGAGGAACAACACTCCCACTCCCTCCAACGAAGTAAAATCACATCATCCAGCTGACAAAACAGTAAGTGGGAGATCAGGAGATCTCACCTTGGTTGAGCAGCTTGCTGCACATGGGCAGCACCTGCATGAAAGGCCCGAGCTTCTTGTTCTCGGCGAGCGCTCGGCCAAGTACAGGATGCACAAAACTATTCATTACACAGCAATCAAATCACCGTCCCCATTCATCCATCACGCAAACCTAGCAGGGGAAAATGTACATGGTAGACAAAAACAATCTTGGCATCATGAATTGCGTAAAAGAAAAAAGCTAACCATACAATTGAAGTGAAAGTCTACCTTCCGCTGACAATTTAATAGAGAATTCACATGATTATGTGCTCATGTATGAAAATCATGTATCACAGTATTTCTTCTTTTCATATCATAATCAAACAAAAGCATAAGAACGCACACAACTTATATTTAGAATTTTATCCAAGATGAAGTACCTAAATACTTTTGAGCACACAATCAGTATTTTTTCAGCGGAAGGATGTGATTTTACACTGAAAAAAATGAGGATTCTCAAAAAATTAGATAAGAAAAGTAGGGAAGTGGTGGCTACTTACTCTCATGATAAATGGATTAGAGCCAGAGCGCCGAGCTGATTATCCCATGGGGTTTCTCCTCAAATCTGTTGAGGCACCGTGAGAGGATAGGAGAAGGCAGGTGGGGTTTTATGTAGGTTCTACATACCGTATTAAATTAAATCCTTCCACTTCTCTGGGTTAAAGGTCCGTGTCGCTTGTGGGCCGAGGTTATCTACCGATTTTCTTAATTACCAAAATACCAAACATTTTATCTCTAATTTATGTGAAGCCAGTAGAAAAGTAATTAGAGGTAGAAAACATTATATCTCTAATCTCAGTGAAGTTGGTAGAAAATAAATAGAGGTAGAAAAATCAACAGAGGGCATTCAATATATATCATTTAGGGGGAGCAAGCCCATACTAATAAATGCTAAATGCTAACTTGCTTAATTTTCAGCGTGTCTCAGCAATAGGTAGGGAAAGTGCATGGATGAACCCGGGTACATATGAACCCACTTTGGAAAAAACATTTTGAAATGCCAAAAAATTCTGGAAAAAGGTGCACATGGACATCTTCATATTCTATGTGCGTGCAGAAAGTTTCAAGGAAAAAATAACTTTTTTGTGTCCTGTCCAAAAAAGACAAACATTGTGCTGCGAAACGCTATTTAGAAGCACTAAAATTTATCTTTTTTACGGAGACAAAATAAAAATACTTTTTTCACAAAACTTTGTGCCCTGGACATATTTTTGCGAAGATGTATGCACAAAATTTTGTTTTGAACTTTTTGACATTACAAAACGCGTTTAAAGTATATTTTTCAAAAGCGGGTTCATATGTACCCATGTTCAGGACGTGCCGACTCAGGTAGGTAGTCCATATTAAAGTACAACTTTCGGAGCAGATTGGGTTTATACAAAGTTATGAAGCCAAGTGACACTGAACATTATCTACAAAGTATCTAACCAAATCATAAAAAATCGAGAGTAAACTAGTTACCTGAGCAGACAAGAAACCCCCAGCCAACCAAAGACGTGACTGCCTGACAGAAATGTGAGGCAGCAGTCCACACCCAATCTACATCGATAAGTACCTGCAAAACAACAGACACTGCCAATAAGGTGAAGAGCAGGTAAAGAATAGTGAAAAAAGGAAGAGGGAGAGAAACCCCCAGCCAACCAAAGACGTGACTGCCTGACAGAAATGTGAGGCAGCAGTCCACACCCAATCTACATCGATAAGTACCTGCAAAACAACAGACACTGCCAATAAGGTGAAGAGCAGGTAAAGAATAGTGAAAAAAGGAAGAGGGAGAGAAGGAGGAGAAAACTAAATCCAAGAAAAGAACGCCGAAGAAACTGCCAAAATAGGCAAAGAAAAAAATCCAAAAGATAGGGAGAAGCAAAGGGAAGAAACTAAATAGCGGAATAGAAGATCAGAACAACAATAAAATGTAAGCAAAAAACTATTCCGGCTAAGACCAAATCGACAGCAAAATAGCACATAAGGGACTTACCTTGACAGAGTATAGTAATTCAGAAAAACATGTGTAGTAGACAGTATTACACAACACAAGGCAGGCCCCTGATACAAATTGGATGTATACACACGGGACTTAAAAAGAAACTACAAGATGCAGGATTCACATGCAAACCCAATAAAGGAAAACTGAGAACCACCACAAGATTTTCATTTCATGTATATGCAAGGCTCACCCTATCTATCAATTGCTTCTTCTGAATCCCCGGCTATCATGTGTTTTCTCTGAGTAAACAAACAGAATAGTGTTCTCTGAATTATATTGTGTGAGGATAATCAAACAAAGCAAATGAAATTAACAATGTCATGGGTAAACAATGTTCACTTAGAGATAACTTCAAGAATACAATTTAAAAGCTTTTGCAGACTGAAGTATAAAGATCACAGACATGAAGATAGGAGCAAGGAAGTACATAAATATATTCTACAATATGGCTTCCTTAGATATATTCTACAATAAAAGGCATAAAACCTTGTCATCCTGAAGTTCTTCAATCAAAAATATGGTTTCACTGCAAGAATTTGCTTTTGTAGATAATGGGGTCATGTCAAACATTTGGTCATGAATATATTCTTTATCGGGTTTTGAGTATCACAATGGGCTAATAATCACAATTTAAATGTGAGGTGTTGCATGCATATTAGTTGCTTCATATGAACCGAACTTCTCTATCAAACACTCACATTTCATATTAATCTCCTACATTGAAAGTGGAAGGTTTTAATTCTCATAAAAACACTTCATTATTAATTTGATGCTTCTATTTTCTCTTCACTTTCTCACATTAACAAAATGCCAACTTGCATGAGCTGAAATTACTGAAACCCTTATACCTATGGAAATAGCGCCAAACGAAGCCGAGTAGGCAGCGGCAAGGAGAAACAGGGTAGCAGAGTAGTGATGCACTTTTCCGGACTCCCTCTCTCTTCCATAATTTCAAGGCGCCCTCCGCTTTTGTCCCTTCGAAGCTGCGACACACACACATGCTGATCTGTATGTCAAGCTGCAGAAAATGGGATCAGAACAGGGAGAGAGAGACGGAGAGGGGGGTGGGGGAGGGAGATAAAGAGTGAAACTGAAAAGACAGAACATTCACATATACTTATGGATCAAATGTCATAACAATTTAAGATCAGACAACTATCCAATGAGTGCGACCCAAGACAGGTAGCAGTATCTAACAAAGTATGGATGTGATACTCCATTACAAAGCTACAATATAGTCCAATATTAGAAATAATGCAGTTAAATCCAGAGTCTTGACTCTTGAGGGATACTCCTATAAGATTTAAGAAAGAAGTCATCAAATATACACAGTGAAACTAAGAGACCCAGCCGCTCAACTTGACACGGATGTCGTCGATGCCGTAGCAGGCCCTCAACAACAATTGCAAAAGAAGGCATAGATCTACACCCAAGGCAGCAACATTCTTGTATTATATAAATATAAAGCAAAACCTGGAGCTTTCTTCAATCCAGTCCTAAGTCCAGATGAAATCAATCTTACACACCCGTATAAATAAAGATTCATTGAAGATTAGCGATATCAGACTGTATAGAGAAGCTAACTTCTAGCAACTAGAAATTCTGAGCAAGACAGATTAAGCAAGTTTGCAATGTCAGGAACCAATGATTAATTGCAAAATAGTTGGATAAAGCAGGTAAGGAGCTAGAAGAATGCAAGCAATATTACATGTGGCAGCAATAGAACTTTCATCTTTTAGAAGCAGGTTTGAAGCCATGAAACAGGAAGTCATATGAAATCAATCAAGTTTGCAATGCCAGCAACTGATGATTAAACGCAAAATAGTTGGATAAACCATGAAAGAAGCCAGAAGAAGGCAAGCAAATTTACTTGTGGCAGCAATAAAACTTCATATGTTAGAAGCATGCAGGTTTGAAGTAGCTAAGCAAGAGACTTATATAGGTGAAACCAACATCAAGGGTAAACAGAACAGCCAAATGCTAATTCTGCTATTGTGCAAAAGCCTAAAAAAGTAGTATCCGTTCAGATTGACTAGAAGTAGTAACATATGTAGTTGCTTCCAAGTTAGCATCTCTGCAGACTTGCACGCAACCTACGAATACTGAATCGACTTGTTTGTAGATAAGACTGCATTTCTTCAAGTTGTAAAGAAACAACATACAGTCAATCAGCTAACATGTACCTAGGAAAAACGAAAGAGAAAAAAAAAAGAGGGAACTAGAAATCAAAATCAACGGAACAAATAACCAGGAAGCAAACATAGCAACTCAAGATTTTTTTTTAAAATAGCACCTTTCAGCAAGAAGAAACAAAAGATACACTTCCCATAAATATCAGGACCTCTCATGGGACGATGGCGTTATATACCAAGCCGCGAAATTCCAAGGATGCCCATGGTGGGAAGTCAAAATCACGGGCGGTGGCATGGTTTTTTTTACCATGGAAGGCCAGCATCGGCCACACATGGCTCCGCTCATCGATGACAGAAGCAGCCCACCCCGCCTGTCATGGAGACACGGGAAGGTAGCATGAGTGAAAACGACGAGCAGTATTTATTGCTAGTCCCATCAGACTTAATCAGACGGCCAAGATCATCCCATCAAAATATCCGACGGTTGAAAGTCATTTGGACAGTCAATCGGACGGTCCAGAATGCAACTGCCCTGAGAAAGCTTCATTTGCTGAGAGCGGACTTATGGCGGTCGACCACCAGGACGGTGGTTATCCTGGGCGTTCATACTTGCATCGTGATCTGGAATCAGTCAGTTCGGTGACAGGCTATAAAGCTGCTGCGGGCCTGGATACAGCTTATGTCGATGGTAGGCGGATATGTTTGGCACTGCTGTTGGGTCATGTACTGCGACTGGCCCGGCTCCATTATTCCCATCGCTAGTCGCCGCACCCTCGCTAGTCTGTTTTATTCATAGCGGTGCCTGATTGTGAAGTCAAGTGTTAGCGCTTTTTTTTTTTGCGGGAATTTTTTTCAATCTATTCATCTTCAATCATGGTAGTACAATGAACACTAGAAATAATAAAATTACATTCAAATCTGTAAACCACCCAGCAACGACTACAAGCGCTGAAGCTAGCCGAAGGCGTGCCGCTGTCATCGCCCCTCCCTCGCCGGAGCCGGGAAAACCTTGTTGTAGTAGACAGTTGGGAAGTCGTCGTGCTAAGGCCCCATAGAACTAACACACCAGAATAGCACCCGCCGCCGATGAAGAGTGTAGATCGAAAGGATCCAACCTGAAGACACAGGAACATAGACGAACGACGAACAGATCCGAGCAAATCCACCAAAGACAGATCCGCCGAAGACACACCTCCACACGCCCACCGACGATGCTAGACGCATCACCGAAACGGGGGCTAGGCGGGGAGACCTTTATTCCATCTTCAGGGAGTCGCCGCCATCTCGCCTTCCTGAGTAGAACACAAACCCTAACAAAACTCAAAAATAGATCTAAAAATGGAGCCCTCCCACCGGCAAGGGCGGAGATCCACTCCGCCCCATGGCCCTATGGCCACCGAAGACAGAGCGGACCGGCGACGGCGCCGACGGAAGGCAAGAGGAACCCTAGCTTTTTGTAAGCCGGCGGCCGGCTAGTTCTGGGTAAAGTCAAGTGTTAGTTTCGGTAGAGCATTTCCTAATCATCTTTACCAGTACTTTTTTTAGAAAATCTTTAACAGTACTAGTACGTTGGCCTGCCACGCGGGAATAAAAAACATATTCCACTGCAGGGGTAGTTATACTATTGAGGGCTGTTATTTACTATTGATTCGCTTATATGTGCCAAGCACGGGATGAAATACATGTGACTTTTATGTGTAGGGTTCGTCCACGTAAGCATCATAAAAATTTGGGTAGCGGTTAGTCTATGTACGCATCATAAATTTGGGTAGAGTTTTTTCTGCCTTGCTAGTGCTAATTAAAATGATGAGATTTGTTGTTTCGCAAAAAAAAAGAAGAGATTTGTTACTAATGAGGCCAAGTTATAACCAGGTACAGTTTTTTAATTATTGTTCTATTTGGTCCTGTGAAATTCGTTTTATAGTAGTACTAGCAAACATGCCCGTGCGTTGCTACGGAAGACCAAAAAATTCCACGCTAACCAAATAAGTATGACTCAATACCCCGACATATGAGTGTCCTCTATTTTAACACGATGGCTACCATGTTGCCACTTATCTTTCTTCTCACTTTTGTGGATGATGGATGTGATGTCCACGAGATCGCAATGCATTCGGCGTGGTAAATCCCAAGGCAATGAGCTTGCCACTGCACGGTACATTTGTCATTGTCTCGCGCAAAGGAATGTATACAACTTTATTAAAAACAAATCTCATCGACCATGAACTACTCCCAACGCCTAGACATATAAAGAATTTATAAAAACTAATCAAATGCTAGGCATAAAAAACTCTTCATAAAAACTAATCAAATCCTAGACATAAAATAATTCTGTATCGGCGAACAGTTTTTCGAATCGACAATTTTTTTTTAAAATTTGGGCAGTTTTCTAAATTCAGGGATATTTATTTTTTAGACGAACATTTATTGAAATGCATGAATAGTTTTCAAATTCATGAACATTTTTTGACTCAACAAACATTTATTGAATCGATGAATTTTACTAATTTTGATTTTCACAAAATAAATTGATTTTTTGAATATTCTCAAAATTTTCATGGACATTTTTTTTGCAAATTGTGATTTTTAATAATTTGTGAACAATTTTTAAAATCCCCAACATTTGTTGAAACCGAGAAAATTTTATGATTTCCCGAACATTTTTTGAATTCACATTCATTTTGTAAGTTCTTGATTTTTTTTTAAACTCGCAACTTTTTGAAATTTGGAAATCTTGAATTAATTTAATGAATGAAAAAATATAACCAGAAATAATAAAAATAAAAGACAAAAAATGAAATGGGAAAACAGTGGCGCCACGCCGGGGGGGGGGGGGGGGGTGGGGGTGAGGTGCATGGGGAAAAAGAGTAGGAAAATCGGTAGATGGGGGGATGGAACCATGGTCTCCAGGGTGGAAGAGATAGGCTTTAGCCACCACGCTGCTATTGTCTCTGTTATATTTACTAGGTATAATACCTATAACAACACTCAGCACGCCACCGACTTAGGAAAAAAAATTGAACTGTTTTTTCTTCACTTACGGGTGACATAGCGGGTAATTTATAGCAACTTTGAGAGCAATTTCGGTGACGGACGGGCAGAAGCAATAGCCCCTTTATTATTAGGGAGAAAAAACATAACACACGCTCTTAACCCAACAACCATCACTCAAGACCACAATAGGTCCATCTCCTTTATTTTAGCGAGGCATCATATTTGTGTTGCCCATTATCCTCCTTCTCACCCTCGCCGGCGGTGGCCTCGGTGTTCACACAAACCAAAACGCATTTGAATGTTGTTAATCCTAAGGCGTCTCTGTTCTCCCTCTCTCTCGCTTTCTCTCACTTTCGCAATGAGAAATCTGTTGGTTTCCCCTACGACGTTTTTCAGAGGTATGCATGCATAGTTATCAATGTTTTCTTTTCCCTATATGGTTATAGTGGGTGTTTATTTGCAATCCAGATCGTCGCCGGTACGAAAGGAAAACAGATCGTGCGCTATAGATTATAAGTATCATATTCATATTCCACATATTTTTCTAATCAAATTTCATATATAACATGTTAAAATTGGAGTTACAATTTAAAAGATACGGATAATTTAGAAAAGTATTTGTTTGACTTAAATATCTTCCAAAATAATATTTAAAAATACTTAACAGGTAAAGATAACCTCATATTCATATTCTACATATTTTTCTAATCAAATTTCATATATAATATGTTAAAATCGGAGTTACGGTTTAAAAGATATGGATGATTTAGAAAAACATTTGTTTGACTTAAATATGATCCGCGGATGAATTATCTAAAAGGTCAGGGGGTTTTCAAAAAACTGTAAAAAACGGTTCGAGTGTGACTTAAGTTCGGGCTGCGGGTTGATTTCAGGAAAATACATGGGCTTTTTTGCAAAATGGACGAGAGCCCGATAACTGCCGAACGTTCGGTCTGGGGGAGCCTCAGACCGAACGATTCGTTCGGTCCTGTGGGAGGCATCGATTGAACGCATACGTTCGGGACGAGAGTCACCCAGCCCGAACACCTACCTCGGGGGCTTAGAGGCCTTTTGTTGTGAAAAAAGAACAGTAAAGAAAAGCCCAGATTGTGCCAATTTTTACTGTGGCCAAAAAAGCCCACTATTGGATGTGACTAATAAAGGCTAGATTTTGCCACGCAATGAAAAAAAAAATCAGAAAATGCTGCAAAAATAAAAATGTATGAATGAACCATGAGATCTATACCGCTATAATATGAATGAACCAGAAAGATCTTGTTTGGAAAGATGTCAAAATGTATGAATTTGCCATGGCAATTTTTGCTGTTTACCAATAAAAAAACATGGCAAATGTGCAGTGTCGATGCATATGAACTTGAAAAATGTCATGATAGATAGAAAATGGAAAAACAAGATACTACTAAAAGAATCCCAATGGTTTCAAACCAAAAATTGACATCATCATTATAAACAATTTTTGCATCTGTACCTTGATGGCAAGAAAATATTTTTTATGCAATGGCACAAAAAGGAAAAAAATCATGGCAGTTTGCATTTGTACCATGATGGCAAGAAAATATGGATTAAAAATTTGTATGCTATTTTTACTGTATAAATTTGCAAAAGCACAAAACAAAAACTGCACAATCTATTGTTTAGTAATAATTGCCGTGTTTTCTAAGTATTTTTGCCATGGAAAAATAAAAGTAAAACTTGCCATGCTGCATAGAAGTATGTTTGCCATGAGTGACAAAAAAATAAATTACCATGTAATTAAATAAAAAAAACTCATGGGAAATAAAAGGTATATTAGCCATGGCAAATAGATAGTAAAACTTGCCATGGCAATAAAAGTTTGATATTGCCATGGGGATTTAGGTAAATTTGCCATGTTAATAAAAGTCAGATAAATAGTAAAACTTGCCATGACAATAAAAGTTAGATATTACCATGGGGATTTAGGTAAATTTGCCATGTTAATAAAAGGTAAATTTGCCAAGACAAATAAATAGTAAACTTGCCATGGCAATAAAAGTTAGAAAAAATTGCCATGGGAATTTAGCTAAATTCGCCATCTTAATAAAGGTGAAATAATTAGTAAAACTTGCCATGGCAATATTTGCCATTTTGTGTTGTTTTTGACAATTTAAAGAATTACAACGACAATTTAAAAAAAAATCAAAAGTTGCCATGGGAAGAAAGCAATGAATTTGCCATGATCCGAGAACTAAATTTGCCATGATCAATAAACTAAAATTTTAAAGTTTAGATGGCAAAAAGTATAAGATTAGTTGCCATGCCATGGTGTACCGCTATGGTAAAAGACAGTAAATTTGCGTTATGATCCAAAATCAAAAGTTGTCATGGTAAGAAATGCAATAAATCTGTAATGTACCCTAAAAGAAAAGACACAAGCATGGCAATTAAGTTTCGATGGGGACATATCCAAAATAAAAAGTTGCCATGGCAAGAATGCAATAAATCTATAATGTACCCTAAACAAAAGACATAAGCATGGCAATTAAGTTTCGATGGGGACATATCCAAAATCAAAAGTTGTCATGGCAAAAAGAATGTGATATATCTGTAATGTACCCTAAAGAAAAGACACAAGCATGGCAATTAAGTTTCGATGGGAACATATTAACACATGTAAAATTTGAGCTTCGATGGCAAAAGACATAATTTGATTGTCATGAACTATACATTTTGGGGGTGTCCATGAACTATAGTTTCCTAGAATTGCCAAGGAAATCTAGTCCATCAGCATCTCATCACCTGCCAAAAAGTGCCTGCACAAATAACTACACAATGCTAAATGGCGACATCTACAAAAATTTGCAAACAAAAAAATGGTGGGAGCTAGTAAAAAAATGGCGACATCTACAAAGAAATCGTCACGATTTATTGAGAAGAACATCTATAAATTGCCATGAAAAAAAAGTACTACCCACAGCTTCAGGGACATGGTAAAAACATATGCCATGGCAATGCAAAACAGTATTTCGACATGGCAACATACTTTGTGTTTTCCATGCAACATACTATGATGATTGCCATGGTAAAAATAATAATTTAAATTGGGATGGCAGCAAAAGTTGGGTTGACATGGCAACATATTTTGTGTTTGCATGGCAAAAAACATATTTTGTCATGCCATCAACTATAATCTAAACAAAAAGATTGGCATGCAATATTTGTCAATTAGCATCACACCAAAAAGTAAAACAGTTATCTGCAAATTCATGAACGACTGAGAAAAAATAAATCACACAAAATTTGCAACATACGAACTGGGCTAAATCACCATCAGTGCTAAGCTAGTGACATAAAACTGAACCTGTTCAGGAAGACTATCTTGAACTGACGGCGTCCAAGCGGCCGGAGAAGATGATGAGGATGTGCCCGTTGCCCATGGGCAGCGTATGGTCGCTGTGCTAGGAGAAGCCGACGCCGTGGAGGGCGCCATGGCGCAGGATGGCGTCCTCGCCTCCGGGCGGCCGTGCATCGGACGAGGTCGGCGGGAGAAGCCATCGCCGTGGAGGGCGCCGCGGCGCACGATGGCGTCCTCGCCTCCGGGCGGCCGCGCATCGGACGAGATCGGCGGAAGAAGCCGTCGCCGTGGAGGGCGCCGCGGCGCAGGATGCCGTAGTCGCCTCCGGGCGGCCGCGCATCAGACGAGGTCGGCGGGAGAAGCCGGCGCCGTGGCGGCCGCCGCGACTCGCTCAAGCCGCCCTCTTCCGGATCTCCACCGTTCGTCGTCGTCCCGTGCTCACCGCCGAAGGGTCCGGCCTTCCCTCCCTCGCCTGCCCGCCGGCGTCCCCAACCTCCAGCGCGGGTGGGCGTTGACCCAGCGCTCGCGCCGCTCGCTTGCCTCATCTCGTGCGCGTGGACGCATGCGTCCTCGAGGCCCAGCTCCCGCCCGCCTCCGCCGCGCGACGCCATGATTTGGCCGGCTGTCTTCTAATCCGGCGATGAAAAGGGAGAGTTGGGGAGTGGTGTCGAGTGGGAACGTATCTCGTGCATCGGCGCAATTGGTGCTACCGGTGCACCGGACTCCGTTGCACACTAAAAAATATTCAAAAAAATCCGGACAAAATTTTTAATGTATTGACATAACATCAATGTAAGGCCCTGTTTGTTTGAGCTTCAGAAAACAGATTCAGCTTTGCCAGTGAAGCTGAATCTGGAATCTGAAACAAACAACTATTGTGAATCAGCTTTGCCAGTGAAGCCAGCTTTGTTACTGAAGCTGGATCTGAAATCTGAAACAAACAGCTATTTTGAATCAGCTTCGCCAGTGAAGCTGAATCTGGATTCAGGACATTTTTAGTGCAATTTGCTGAAGCACCTCAAAGTGTACTTCGGTGGCGAAGCTGATTCTGCGAATCAGCTTTACCACTGAATCGAATCTACATGTGATTCGAATACAATCAGAGCTGAAACAAACATGGTCCTATATAACTATGAATCCACTTTGCTACCGAAGTGAATCCAGAGATGATTCGAATCAGATCAAAGCTGAAACAAACATGACCTAAGTTGTCACAAAAATTCAAATCAAAATTCGAAACATTGCTCGAGATACAAAAATGAGAATTTGAATTTTTGTGACAACTTACATTGATGTTGTGTCAATGCACTAAATTTTTTACAGATTTTTTCGAACATTTTTTAGTGTGCAACATGGGGCCGGTGCACCGGTAGCAGCAATTGTCCTGGTGCACCAGATACATTCCCGGTGTCGAGTGGGAGGGGAATGGAGCTGCGAGTGGATAAGGGTGAACCTCGTTCGGGCGACCCAACATCATCCCGAACGCTACGCTCGTGATGACTTGGCATGGGATGTCATCGAGATTCGGCCGACGGCTAGCACCGCGTTCGGGACGATTTGCCAAAACACAGCACGTTCGGAAGTTATTGATTCCGTTATTATTAGGGAGAGAGAGGAGAGATAGCTATAATTGACCGACTCAAAAAAAAAAAACCATATAAATGCTTGCTGTTGCTTAAAAACTGTTTACCCTAATAAATCCCTGGTATGTGCCAGAAGCCAAGATACATATGCATGAGGCAAAATCATAAACTCTATTGTGTGTGTCGGTTCCTCCACGTACGCAACAAAACAGCTGCTCTGGCTAGGTGCAGTTTTGCATGATGCCTCGTTCTGTACCGTGTGCTCGGGTACGTGTAAGAGATGAGGTCTCCCGTGCGGCACACGACGAGGCAGACTAGAGAAGATTCTGCACGTAGCCTAGAGCATCTCCAGCAGATCTCGTATAATGCCGACCAGCAAAATGCGTTTACAGTTCGTAGAAAAACGACTTTGTCGAGTCTGCTCAGCCGCCGCCCGCGCCGGCATGTAAATCAGTAATTTGCATTTCAATTTTAGGCATGAAAACACATCTATTAAGTTTTTTCCTATCAATAAATCAATGTATTCTTCTTCTCAATATCAAAATGAGCATCCATCTTCCTACACGCATGACCATCTCACTAAGCTACCGAAATTGAACCGAATAGGTTGACAAACCCGAATGAAAATAAGAACATACCCCGTCGTTTTCGCATTTGAAGAATACTCATCCGGGGTGTTGTGGCGTGCTAGATGTTAGCCGCAGCACCGTCTGTGTGCAGTCGTCGCACTGTATGAGCGGCATCGGCGAGCCGCTGCACGAGCGCCGAGCCCTGGCGATGGCCGGCCAAGTCTTTGCCGGCAAAACGTCGACGGCGGCTAGAGGACGAACCTGTACCTGCATGCGGCGCTGGGGCTTTGCCGGGGCTGTGCGGGGTGCTCCCCGACCAATCCATGGATTGGCGCAGCCGCCGGTGTGATACGTCTCCAACGTATCTATAATTTATGAAGTATTCATGCCATGTTTACAATAATTTTATATGGTTTTGGTATGATTTGATTAGAACTAAGCTGGACTGACGCTGTTTTCAGCAGAACTACCGTGGTGTCGTTTTTGTACAGAAATAAAAGTTTTCGGAATGGGCTGAAAATTTACGGTGATTTTTTATGGACTAAAAGAGACCCCCGAAGCACCGGAACTGGGCTAGAAAGTGGACGAGGTGGCCACAAGCCGCCAGGGCGCGCCCTGGGGGGTAGGGCGCGCCCCTACGGCTTGTGGGCCCCTCGGGCACCTCCTTGACGTGATACCGACGCCAAAAATTCTTATAAATGCCAAAACCCCCGAAAAGAAATCTATATCGGGAGTTCCGCCGCCGCAAGCCTCTGTAGCAACGAAAAATCAATCTAGGCCCTCTCCGGCACCCTGCCGGAGGGGGGCCATCATCACCGGAGGCCATGGAGGAGGAAGCCGGAAGGGGCCATCATCACCATGGAGGCAAAGGACCAGAGGGAGAACCTCTCCCCATCTAGGGGGGAGGCCATGGAGGAGGAAGCACAAGGGGAGACTCTTTCCCCCTCTCTCTCGGTGGTGCCGGAGTGCCGCCGGGGGAACCATCACCGCGGTGATCGTCTTCATCAACATCACCATCTTCATCACCTTCCTCATCTCTTTTAGGCGGTCCACTCTCCCGCACCCAGCTGTAATCCCCTACTTGAACATGGTGCTTTATGCCACATATTATGATCCAATGATGTGTTGCCATCCTATGATGTTTTGAGTAGATTTATTTTGTCTTTTGGGTTGATTGATGATCTAGATTGGTTTGAGTTGTATGTTTTATTTTGGTGCTGTCCTATGGTGCTTTCCGTGCCGCGCACACGTGAAGGATTCCCGCTGTAGGGTGTTGCAATACGTTCATGATTCGCTTATAGTGGGTTGCTAGAGTGACAGAAGCTTAAACCCGAGTAAGGGGGTTGTTGCGTATGGGATAAAGGGGACTTGATACTTTAATGCTATGGTTGGGTTTTACATTAATGATCTTTGGTAGTTGCGGATGCTTGCTAGAGTTCCAATCATAAGTGCATATGATCCAAGTAGAGAAAGTATGTTAGCTTATGCCTCTCCCTCATATAAAATTGCAATAATGACTACCGATCTTGTTAACAATTACCTAGGATAATTCCGCACACCGATCCATCATTATTCCACACTCGCTATTTGTAATATACTGTGATATATTCTAACTTTATGATAACATCACCTATTTTTATATTTTAGTTCTCCGATATCATGCAAAGCTATCCTCTTCATACCCACAACGTAGTTTTATTTCTCGTTTCTAGATGGAAGCAAACGTTCGGTGTACGTAGGGCCGTATTAGTGGCAGATAGGACTTGAGAGAATATTGATCTTACATTTAGCTCCTTGTGGGTTCGACACTCCATACTTATCACTTCCACCTTTGGAAATTGCTACGATGATTCCTTGCACTTGGGGATTATCAAACTCTTTTCTGGCGCCATTGCTGGGGAGGTATAGCGTGGGGTTGATATTCTTGTGTGGGCCTGTTTTCTTTCTTCACTAAGTAGATTTTCTTTTCCCTTTTGTTTTTGTTTTCTTTAGTTGTGGGTGAAACAAACAAACAAAATTAAAAGAATGAAAAATACAAAAAAAATTACTTGCCTCTTATGCCTAAAAACTTTTTTAAAAAGAGAAGTGATTGGAAGATTATGCATTGGAGAAGTGAGGGTCGACCTTGAATACTGTATTCATGCTCATGGAAACAATGTAGAATTTTTCATGCAAGTTTCTCAAAACTAATTATCCCCTTGTATATATCCACTGTATTATAAAAATAATGTGCCAAGATTTGGTTTTCGGATGATTAGATTGCTTGTTTGCTATGTGCGGTACAAAAACAGAAACTTTGGCTGTAGTGCCTGAATTTACGTTTTTTACTGGAATGTCAAAAGTATCTGAAATTTTTACACAATATTGCTATGCAATTTTTTTATTTTTTCATAATTTTTAAGAATTTTTTGACTTACAGAAGTATACGAAATTTCCAGATTGCTACAGACTGTCCTGTTTTTGACAGATTCTGTTTTCTATGTGTTGTTCACTTATTTTGATGAATCTATGGGTAGTATCGGGGGGTATGAACCATGGTGAAGTTGGAATGTAATGCTAATATGAAATTGGAATGAGTTTACAACAGTACGTAAAGGTAGTGATTTGCTTTATTATACTAACGGATCTCACAAGGGTTTTTGTTAAGTTTATGTGGATGAAGTGTTCAAAGATCGAGGAGGTATCGATATAAGAAGAATACAGGAGACAAGAGTTCAAGCTTGGGGATGCTCAAGTCACCCCAAGTAAATATTTCAAGGAGACTCAAGCATCTAAGCTTGGGGATACCCCGGAAGGCATCTCATCTTTGTTCTTCAACAATAATCGCTATACCTCGGTTTTTGTTTTGTTCACATGATATGCATCTTTTGTGTTTTTCTTTTACTTTATGCACCATGCTAGTATGAGTATTTTTTTCATTGATTTATAGAATGCTTCATGCGCTTCACTTAAATCTTTTGATTATGGCTTTATAGAATTGCTCTTTGTGCATCAATTAAATCTTTTGAGTATGACTTTATAGAATGCTTCATGTGCTTCACTTATATATTTTGAGCTTGGATATTGGTTAATCTATATTAATTGTAGAATGCTATATAAAATTCACTTATATATTTTAGAGCATGAATAAAATTATCATCGAAAATGGGCTTGGAAGAGTATCATTAAAATATCATGCCTAGCTAAAAAGGCATTAAAGAAAAGCACTTGTTGGGAGACAACCCAATATTTACCCCTACTTTTTTTTGTGTGATCTCATGATTATGATACTGCAGTAATCATGTTTTATATCTTTTGTTTCAATAAAGTGCGAAGTAAGACCTTTGGGATGATCTATGGTGGTAGTTGATTTGATCTTGCTGAAAAACAGAAGCTTTTGCGCTCATTGCCAGAATTTTAAAAATTCATAGAACCGTGCTTTTGATCTGAATTTTTTTTAAATATCGATATACAAATTGCCTAGGTTTTCCTAATTTTTCAGAATTTTTGGAATATCAGAAGTATGGTTGTTGTTCAGATCATTACAGACTGTTCTGTTTCTGACAGATTCTGTTTTCAATGCATAGTTTGCTTGTTTTATAGTTTATATGGCTTATATTGCTCAATATAAATTGTAGAAATTATACAGTAGGCATTGTGTGAAAACAATTAAAAATCTTATCTTGACAGTACCAAAGTGAATGATTTGTCTTTATCATACTAACCCATCTCATGAAGTTCCGTTAAGTTTTGTGTGATTGAAGTTTCAAGTTTTGAGTGAGATGTCGATATGAGGAGAATAAGGAGTGGAAAAACCCTAAGCTTGGGGATGCCCAAGGCACCCCAAGGTAATATTCAAGGAAGACTCAAGCTCCTAAGCTTGGGATGTCCCGGAAGGCATCCCCTCTTTCGTCTTCAAAACTATCGGTATACCTTACTCGGAGCTATATTTTTATTCGTCACATGATATGTGTTTTGCTTGGAGTGTATTTTCGTTTTACTAGCTGTTTGAATAAAATCATTGGGTCTGAAATTTTGAATAAGAGAGAGTCCTCGCATGGATATTTAACTATTTAATTACTCATTGATCTTCACTTATATCTTTTTGGAGTAGTTTTGTCATTTGCTCTCGTGCTTCACTTATATCCTATGAGTAAATGGTTGAATGAACTGAATATCATAATTCTGAAATTATATATGTTTCATATGCTTATCCCATGGGGAGTTATGAATTCACATATAGGAAGTATAGGTGGTAAAATTTATTGAAAGTTAGCAAACTCAACATTGGCCACTTGAACAATTCATGAAAGAATATTGAAGGAAGAGAGATTTGACATATAAATATACTATCTTGGACAACTTCTATGATTGTGAGCCCCATTAATTATTTTCAAACTTGAGCAAACTAGTTGAAGTTGGACAAGGAAGACAACGTAATGAGTTATGTTTGGGTATATTTGTATAGAAGTTATATTGTTATGGATCCTCCAACATGTGGTGCTTGCTTAGGATCTCTTGCTAGCCAAAATTTTGTACTAAGTAGAGATACTACTTTTGCATCTGAAACCCTTAAACCCCGTTTCATGCCATGAGTGTCCACCATATCTACCTATGGATTGAATAAGATCCTTCAAGTAAGTTATCATCGGTGCAAAAAGCAATAAAAATTGCTCCTAAATATGTATGATCTTTTATTGCAAGGGAAAATAAGCATTGTACGAACTTGTGATGGTAAAGAAATAAAAGCGATGGACTGCATAATAAAGGTTGCTATCACAAAGGGCAATACAATGTGACGTTCCTTTGAAATAAGGGTTTGCACATCCAAACTTAAAAATCGCATGACAACCTCTGCTTCCCTTTTCGAAGTGCCTATCTTTTACTTTCATGTATTTACTTTTATGCAAGAGTCAATAGTCTTCCTTCTCATTTCAACCTCATTTATTCTCTAGTTGGCAAGTACCATGTGGTGGGGAAAGATCCAAGCATATATGGCCATTCAAATATATTTGATCATGAATTATTATTGTTGACAATTATCTGTATGATAAATAAGTTGGTAGGCGAAACATTAAACCCCTATCTTTCTCTGTGTTCGATGGATGCTATTTGTTCTAAAAATATGCTTTGAGTGTCAACAATCATGGAAGACTATATGATAGTTGAGTATGTGGAATTTGCTAAATCAAAGCTCTTACATAGACCCTTCCTGAAAATAAGATGAATTGCAATTGTTTGATGACTAAGAACATGGTTTGTTAGTTTTCAAGAAACTTTATGCTCTATACTTTAACATGTGAATAGCTTGTTACTTGATCATGAGAAGTTTTATGAGATGAGATACTGTTTATGATATATAATAATGTTAGAAAAAGTGATTGGAACTATCATTCATCAAATTTATGCACTATGCTAGCATTCACACTTCATAAATTATTTCTTTTATCATTTATCTACTCGAGGACGAGCAGGAATTAAGGTTGGGGATGCTGATACGTCTCCAACGTATCTATAATTTATGAAGTATTCATGCCATGTTTACAACAATTTTATATGGTTTTGGTATGATTTGATTAGAACTAACCTGGACTGACGCTGTTTTCAGCAGAACTACCGTGGTGTCGTTTTTTGTGCAGAAATGAAAGTTTTCGGAATGGACTGAAAATTTACGGTGATTTTTTATGGACCAAAAGAGACCCCCGAAGCACCGGAGCTGGGTTAGGAAGTGGACGAGGTGGCCACAAGCCGCCAGGGCGCGCCCCTACGGCTTGTGGGCCCCTCGGGCACCTCCTTGACGTGAGACCGACGCCAAAAATTCTTATAAATGCCAAAACCCCCGAAAAGAAACCTAGATCGGGAGTTCCACTGCCGCAAGCCTCTGTAGCCACGAAAATTCAATCTAGGCCCTCTCCGGCACCCTGCCGGAGGGGGCCATCATCACCGGAGGCCATGAAGGAGGAAGCCGGAAGGGGCCATCATCACCATGGAGGCAAAGGACCAGAGGGAGAACCTCTCCCCATCTAGGGGGGAGGCCATGGAAGAGGAAGCACAAGGGGGAGACTCTTTCCCCCTCTCTCTCGGTGGCGCCGGAGTGCCACCGGGGGAACCATCGCCGCGGTGATCATCTTTATCAACATCACCATCTTCATCACCTTCCTCACCTTTTTTAGGCGGTCCACTCTCCCGCACCCCGCTGTAATCCCCTACTTGAACATGGTGCTTTATGCCACATATTATGATCCAATGATGTGTTGCCATCCTATGATGTTTTGAGTAGATTTATTTTGTCTTTTGGGTTGATTGATGATCTAGATTGGTTTGAGTTGTATGTTTTATTTTGGTGCTACCCTATGGTGCCTTCCGTGCCGCGCACACATGAAGGATTCCTGCTGTAGGGTGTTGCAATACGGTCATGATTCGCTTATAGTGGGTTGCTAGAGTGACAGAAGCTTAAACCCGAGTAAGGGGGTTGTTGCGTATGGGATAAAGGGGACTTGATACTTTAATGCTATGGTTGGGTTTTACATTAATGATCTTTGGTAGTTGCGGATGCTTGCTAGAGTTCCAATCATAAGTGCATATGATCCAAGTAGAGAAAGTATGTTAGCTTATGCCTCTTCCTCATATAAAATTGCAATAATGACTACCAATCTTGTTAACAATTACCTAGGATAATTCCGCACACCGATCCATCATTATTCCACTCTCGCTATTTGTAATATATTGTGATATATTCTAACTTTATGGTAACAGCACCTATTTTTATATTTTAGTTCTCCGATATCATGCAAAGCTATGCTCTTCATACCCACAACGTAGTTTTATTTCTCGTTTCTAGATGGAAGCAAACGTTCGGTGTACGTAGAGTCGTATCAGTGGCAGATAGGACTTGAGAGAATATTGATCTTACCTTTAGCTCCTTGTGGGTTCGACACTCCATACTTATCACTTCCACCTTTGGAAATTGCTACGATGATTCCTTGCACTTGGGGATTATCATGGTGGTCGGTAACGCCAAATCCAGCGGCCGCGACAAATAGCCGCTGATCTGCAACTTTTCGGCCGGCCGATGCTGGAGGAAGTGGTGGAGGACAATCTCGGGCGTGTGGCGGCCCGCCGGCGTGATCCGGCTTGGTTGGGGTGGGAATTTTGCCGCGCCTCGCAAAAATATTTACGGGTCCGACGCGTTTGCGGGGTCTAATCGGGCAGCTTTTTTTGCGTGGACCCGTATTTTGATGGTTATTTTGCGGGTCGGGGCATTATACGGGGTCTGCTAGAGATGCTCTTAGGGGGCCATTTCGCCAGAATACACAGGTGGGCGCGCCTTACAGTGCCAGCTGCGCACCTAGTACGCACTGGGTCCGAATCCCGGGGGTGCTTGGGCGGCTAGGATTACAACCTGTTTGGTGGTCAACCACCATTGGCATTTTTCGTCATTTTGCTCCACAATCTAACAATGGGATGCGTTTAAGAATACTGGTGTATGATGATGGAATTGCACGATGTATTGATCAGGTGCAATCGCACGTATATATGATGTACAACGGTGGGCCATGACCTCAACTATACAAGGAACTAGGAGATGGGCCGGATATACAAATATGCACATAACATATATACTCAACACACCCCCTCCCCCCCGCCCGCAGTCGAAGCGGCGCCATTGCTGACGCAAAGACTGGACCGGAACTCCTCGAATGACGTCGTAGGCAAGGCCTTGGTCATGATATCTGCAAATTGTTGGGATGTAGCTAGGAACATGTAGAACACGAATATGGCCAAGAGCCACCTGATCCCGAACAAAATGAATATGAAGCTCAATATGCTTGGTACGACGATGATGAACCGGGTTGGCGGAGAGGTAGACGGCCGAGACGTTGTCGCAGTAGACCACCGTTGCCCTGTCGATAGGACACGAAAGCTCTTGGAGAAGCTGACGAAGCCAGGAGCACTCGGCAACGACATTAGCCACTGCGCGATGCTCAGCCTCAGCACTGGAACGGGAGACCGTAGGCTGCCGCTTGGACGACCAGGAAATAAGTGATGGACCAAGGAAGACAAAGTAACCCGAAGTGGAGCGACGGGTGTCGGGGCAGCCGTCCCAGTCAGCGTCAGAGTATGCGGTGAGGACAGTGTCGGTGGAGGCATGCAACATGGTGTCGAGGTCCATAGTGCCATGAATATAGCAAAGAATCCGCTTGATGGAGGCCCAATGAACATCCCGAGGTGCATGCATATGAAGGCACACCTGCTGAACTGCATACTGTAGCTCCGGTCTAGTAAGAGTGAGGTACTGAAGAGCCCCAACGATGGACCGGTAAAAAGCAGGATCCGAAGCAGGAGAACCATCCGTGGCAGAGAGCTTGGCCTTCGTGTCAATGGGCGTGGCGGCGGGCTTGCAATTAAGCATGCCAGCACGGTCGCGAAGCTCATGAGCGTACTTCCGCTGGTGAAGGAAGAAACCATCCAAACGACGCACCACCTCAACACCGAGGAAGTAATGCAAAGGGCCCAAGTCCTTGATGGCAAACTCAGCGCGAAGAAGATCGGTGAGTTGACTGAGGAGGCCAGGCGTGCATGCCGTCAGGATGATGTCGTCGATGTAGAGGAGCAGATATGCAGTGTCGGCGCCCTGGTGATAGACAAACAGCGAGGCATCGAAGCGTGTAGAGCGGAACCCAAGCTGATGAAGGAACGCCGCGATGCGCTGGTACCAGGTGCGAGGAGCCTGCTTGAGCCCATACAAGGACCGCGAAAGCAGGCACACGTGGTCTGGATGTGTCGGATCAACGAACCCCTTGGGTTGCTGACAGAAGACCTGCTCCTCGAGATGACCATGAAGGAAGGCGTTGGAGACGTCCATCTGGTGCACCGGCCAGGTGCGAGAGACCACAAGATGTAAAACCTTACGGATCGTCCCGGGCTTAACCACCGGAGTGAAAGTGTCAGTGAAGTCGACGCCGGCAAGTTGGCGAAATCCACGAACAACCCATCGCGCCTTATAGCAGTCAAGGGTACCATCGGGACGGAGCTTGTGTTTGAAGACCCACTTCCCGGTAATCACATTGGCGTGCCGGGGACGGGGAACAAGCTGCCACGTCCGATTGCGCTGCAAGACGTCGAACTCCTCTTGCATCATAGCCATCCAGGGCGGGTCACGAAGAGCAGCTCCAACGGAGGACGGCAAGGGCGACGGCATAGAGGTGGATGCCGTGTGGACGTACTTATACGAAGCATACCGCGAGCTCGGGCGAAAGACACCCGCACGAGCGCGGGTAACCGGACCAACCGCAGGTGGTGGTGTAGGACCCGCTGCCACTGGTGATGACGCACCAGAAGGCGTCGAAGCAGCAGCCGAGGTCGACGCGTTGGCTGAAGGTGGCGCCGCGGGAGCCGAGTCTGCGGGCGAGGCCGACCCGTCGGGCGACAGTGGCGGCGAGACAGCCGAGGCCGTAGGCAACGCCGAGCCGGCGATGGAGGCCGCAGGTGACACCAAGCTGGCAGGCGAAGGTAGCGTCGAGGCAGAGGGGCCCGCGGGGCTGGAAAGCCCAGCGCCGGACCTGAAAGGAGCCGCGGTCGGGTGACGCGCCTCAAAGCCAGGGGGCGGGCCGAGGACGGCACGCGAGCGCCCCGGGTGAGGGGCAGACGATCCCATGCCGTCAGCGACCGGCGAGGAAGAGGCGGCCGGAGGTACCTGCTGAAACGGAAACACATGCTCATCAAAGTAAACATGCTGGGAGGTGAACATGCGATGGGATACAGGATCGTAGCACCGATAGCCCTTGGAGTTGGGAGGGTAGCCGATGAGATGCATGCAACAGAGCGCGGTGCAAGTTTATGAGGAGAAGTGTCGGCAGTGCTAGGATAACAGAAACACCCAAAAATAGCCAAACCATCATATGAGGGTGGCGTACCGAAGAGGAGGTGATGAGGTGTGATACGTCTCCAACGTATCTATAATTTTTGATTGTTCCATGCTATTATATTATCTGTTTTGGATGTTTTATATGCATTAATATGCTATTTTATATGATTTTTGGGACTAACCTATTAACCTAGAGCCCAGTGCCAGTTCCTATTTTTTCCTTGTTTTAGAGTTTCGCAGAAAAGGAATACCAAATGGAGTCCAAACGGAATGAAACTTTCGCGATGATTTTTCTTGGACCAGAAGACATCCAGAGGGCTTGGAGTGCACGTCAGGAAAGCCACGAGGCGGCCACAAGGTCGGGAGGCGCGCCCAGGGGGTAGGGCGCACCCCCCACCCTTGTGGGCCCCTCGTGACTCCACCGACGTATTTCTTCCGCCTATATATTCTCAAATATCTCAAAACCTACCAGGGGAACCATGAAACCACTTTTCCACCGCCGCAACCTTCTGTACCCATGAGATCCCATCTAGAGGCCTTTTCCGGCGTCCTGCCGGAGGGGGATTCGATCACGGAGGGCTTCTACATCAACACCATTGCCTCTCCGATGAAGCGTGAGTAGTTTACCACAGACCTACGGGTCCATACCTAGTAGCTGTATGGCTTCTTCTCTCTCTTTGATTCTCAATACAAAGTTCTCCTCGATGTTCTTGGAGATCTATTCGATGTAATACTTTTTTGCGGTGTGTTTGCCGAGATCCGATGAATTGTGGATTTATGATCAGCTTATCTATGAATATTATTTGAATCTTCTATGAATTCTTTTATGCATGATTTGATATCTTTGCAAGTCTCTTCGAACTATCAATTTGGTTTGGCCAACTAGATTGGTTTTTCTTGCAATGGGAGAAGTGCTTAGCTTTGGGTTCAATCTTGCGGTGTCCTTTCCCAGTGACAGTAGGGGCAGCAAGGCAGGTATTGTATTGTTTCCATCGAGGATAACAAGATGGGGTTTTCATCATATTGCTTGAGTTTATCCCGCTACATCATGTCATCTTACTTAATGCGTTACTCTGTTCTTATGAACTTAATACTCTAGATGTAGGCAGGAGTCGGTCGATGTGTGGAGTAATAGTAGTAGAAGCAGGCAGGAGTCGGTCTACTTGATACGGACGTGATGCCTATATTCATGATCATTGCCTTAGATATCGTCATAACTTTGCACTTTTCTATCAATTGCTCGGCAGCAATTTGTTCACCCACCGTAATATTTTCTATCTTGAGAGAAGCCTCTAGTGAAACCTATGGCCCCCGGGTCTATTTTCCATCATATAAGTTTCCGATCTACAATTTTAGTTTCCTATTTACTTTCTTTGCAAACTTTTACTTTCCGTTCCATAAACCAAAAATATCAAAAACATTACTTTACCGTTTATCCATCTATATCAGATCTCCCTTTGCAAATAACCGTGAAGGGATTGACAACCCCTTTATCGCGTTGGGTGCAAGTTGGTGTTTGTTTGTGCAGGTATTCAGTGGCTTGCGTGTTGTCTCCTACTGGATTGATACCTTGGTTCTCAAAAGCTGAGGGAAATACTTACTCTACTTTGCTGCATCACCCTTTCCTCTTCAAGGGAAAAACCAACTCAAGCTCAAGAGGTAGCAGGAAGAATTTCTAGCGCCGTTGCCGGGGAGATCTACGCCAAGCCGAGACATACCAAGTACCCATCATAAACTCTCATCCCTCGCATTACATTATTCGCCATTCGCCTCTCGTTTTCCTCTCCCCCACTTCTAAAACGATTTTCGAAAAGATTCGCCTTTTCTTCGCCCCTCTTCCGTTCGCCTTCTTCGTTTGCTTTTTTGTTTGCTCGTGTGTTGGATTGCTTGCTTTGTCGCGATGGCTCAAGATAATACGAAATTGTGTGATTTTTCCAACACCAATAATAATGATTTTATTAGTACTCCGATTGCTCCCGATGCTAATGCGGAATCTGTTGAAATTAATACCGCTTTGCTGAATCTTGTTATGAAAGATCAATTTTCCGTCCTTCCCAATGAAGATCCTGCATCCCATCTTAATATTTTCGTTGATTTGTGTGATATGCAAAGGAAAAAATACGTGGATAATGATTTTGTTAAATTGAAGCTATTTCCGTTCTCACTTCGAGATCGTGCTAAAACTTGGTTTTCATCTTTGCCTAGAAATAGTATTGATTCATGGAATAAGTGTAAAGATGCTTTTATTTCCAAGTATTTTCCTCCCGCTAAGATCATCGCCCTTAGGAATGATATTATGAATTTTAAGCAACTTGATCATGAACATGTTGCACAATCTTGGGAGAGGATGAAATTGATGATACGAAATTGCCCTAATCATGGTTTGAATTTGTGGATGATTATACAAAATTTTTATGCCCGATTGAATTTTGCTTCTAGAAATCTTTTAGATTCGGCCGCGGGAGGCACTTTTATGGAAATTACTTTAGGAGAAGCTACAAAACTCCTAGATAATATTATGGTTAATTATTCTCAATGGCATACTGAAAAATCTTCCACTAGTAAAAAAGTGCATGCAATTGAAGAGATTAATGTTTTGAGTGGAAAGATTGATGAGCTTATGAAATTATTTGCTAATAAGAGTGCTCCTATTAATCCTAATGATATGCCTTTGTCTACTTTGATTGAAAACAATAATGAATCTATGGATGTGAATATTGTTGGTAGGAACAATTTTGGTAATAACGCGTATAGAGATAATTTTAATCCTAGGCCGTTTCCTAGTAATTCGTATAACAATTATGGTAATTCCTACAACAATGCTTATGGAAATTATAATAAGATGCCCTCTGAATTTGAGAATAGTGTTAAAGAATTTATAAGTTCGTAAAAGAATTTCAATGCTTTGATTGAAGAAAAATTGCTTAAGATTGATGATTTGGCTAGGAACGTGGATAGAATTTCTCTTGATGTTGATTCTTTGAAACTTAGATCTATTCCGCCTAAGCATGATATCAATGTGTCTCTCAAAGCCATCAGAATTTCCATTGATGAGTGCAAAGAAAGAACAGCTAAGATGCGTGCTAAAAAAGATTGGTTTATAAAAGCGTGTTCTTCTAGTTTTCCTGAAAATAATGATGGAGATCTTAAAGTGATTGATGTGACTCCTATTGAATCTTTGTTTTCCAATGTAAATCTTGATAAAGATGGGACTGGAGATGAGTCAACTTTAGTTAGAAGGCGTCCCAATGATTCGGAGTTTTTAGATCTTGATGCAAAAATTGATAAAAGTGGGATTGGAGAGGTCAAAACTTTAAATAGCAATGAACCCACTCTTTTGGATTTCAAGGAATTTAGTTATGATAATTGTTCTTTAATAGATTGTATGTCCTTTTTGCAACCCATGTTGAACTCTTCTCATGCTTATAATCAAAACAAAGCTTTTACTAAACATATCGTTGATGCTATGATGCAATCTTATGAAGAAAAGCTTGAATTGGAAGTCTCTATTCCTAGAAAACTTTATGATGAGTGGGAACCTACTATTAAGATTAAGATCAAAGATTATGAATGCCATGCTTTGTGTGATTTGGGTGCTAGTGTTTCCACGATTCCAAAAACTTTATGTGATGTGTTAGGTTTCCGTGAATTTGATGATTGTTCCTTAAATTTGCATCTTGCGGATTCCACTATTAAGAAACCTATGGGAAGGATTAATGATGTTCTTATTATTGCAAATAGGAATTATGTGCCCGTAAATTTCATTGTTCTTGATATAGATTGCAATCCTACATGTCCTATTATTCTTGGTAGACCTTTCCTTAGAACGATTGGTGCAATTATTGATATGAAAGAAGGAAACATTAGATTTCAATTTCTGTTAAGGAAAGGCATGGAATACTTCCCTAGAAAGAAAATTAAATTGCCTTATGAATCTATTATGAGAGCCACTTATGGATTGCATGCCAAAGATGATAACACTTAGATCTATTCGTGTTTTTATGCCTAGCTAAGGGCGTTAAACAATAGCGCTTGTTGGGAGGCAACCCAATTTTATTTTTGTTTTTGCTTTTTGGGTCTGTTTTGCAATAAATTTTTCATCTAGCCTCTGGTTAGATGTGGTTTTGTGTTTTAATTAGTATTTGTGCCAAGTAAGACCTTTGGGATGGCTTACGGTGATAATTGATTTGATCCTGCTGAAAAACAGAAACTTTTGCGCTCAGAAAAACAATTCTTATTTTTTACTGGAGCGTGGAAAAACTATGATTGTTTTTACAAAAGATTGATATACGAATTGCTTCTGTTTTCCTAAATTTTCAGAATGTTTGGAGTTACAGAAGTATTAGAACAATTCAGATCTTTGCAGACTGTTCTGTTTTTGACAGATTCTGTTTTCTATGTGTTGTTTGCTTATTTTGATGCATCTATGGCTAGTATCGGGGGGTATGAACCATGGAAAAGTTGGAATACATTAGATATTACACCAATATAAATAAATAATGAGTTCACAACAGTACCAAAAGTGGTGATTTATTTTCTTATACTAACGGAGCTTAGGAGATTTTCTGTTGAGTTTTGTGTTGTGAAGTTTTCAAGTTTTGGGTAAGGATTTGATGGACTATGGAATAAGGAGTGGCAAGAGCCTAAGCTTGGGTATGCCCAAGGCACCCCAAGGTAATATTCAAGGACAACCAAGAGCCAATGCTTGGGGATGCCCCGGAAGGCATCTCCTCTTTCGTTTTCGTCTATCGGTAACTTTACTTGAGACTATATTTTTATTCACCACATGATATGTGTTTTGCTTGGAGCGTCTTGTATGATTTGAGTCTTTACTTTTTAGTTTACCACAACCATCCTTGCTGTACACACCTTTTAATAGAGACACGCATGAATCGTGATTTATTAGAATACTCTATGTGCTTCACTTATATCTTTTGAGCTAGGCAAAATTGCTCTAGTGCTTCACTTATATCTTTTTAGATCACGGCGGTGGTTTTATTTTATAGAAATTGATGAACTCTCGCACTTCACTTATATTATTTTGAGAGTCTTTAAAACAGCATGGTAATTTGCTTTGGTTATAAATTTAGTCCTAATATGATAGGCATCCAAGAGGGATATAATAAAAACTTTCATATAAAGTGCATTGAATACTATGAGAAGTTTGATTCCTTTTTTGAGATATGAAGATGGTGATATTAGAGTCATGCTGGTAAGTAGTTGTGAATTTGAGAAATACTTGTGTTAAGGTTTGTGAGTCCCATAGCATGCACGTATGATGAACCGTTATGTAACGAAGTTGGAGAATGAGATATTTTTTGATTGTCTTCCTTATGAGTGGCAGTCGGGGACGAGCGATTGTCTTTTCCTACCAATCTATCCCCCTAGGAGCATGCGCGTAGTACTTTGTTTCGATGACTAATAGATTTTTGCAATAAGTATGTGAGTTCTTTATGACTAATGTTGAGTCCATGGATTATACGCACTCTCACCTTTCCGCCATTGCTAGCCTCTCTTGTACCGCGCAACTTTCCCCGGTACCATAAACCCACCATATACCTTCCTCAAAACAGCCACCATACCTACCTATTATGGCATTTCCATAGCCATTCCGAGATATATTCCCATGCAAGTTTCCACCGTTCCGTTTATTATGACACACTTCATCATTGTCATATTGCTATGTATGATCATGTAGTTTGACATCGTATTTGTGGCAAAGCCACCGTTCATCATTTTTTTATACATGTCACTCTTGATTCATTGCACATCCCGGTACACCGCTGGAGGCATTCATATAGAGTCATATTTTGTTCTAAGTATCGAGTTGTAATTTTTGAGTTGTAAAGTAAATAAAAGTGTGATGATCTTCATTATTAGAGCATTGTCCCATGTGAGGAAATATAAAAAAATAGAAAAGGCCAAATAAAAAAAAGGAGAAGGCCCAAAAAAAAGAAAAAGAGAGAAAAAGAGAGAAGGGACAATGTTACTATCCTTTTGCCACTCTTGTGCTTCAAAGTAGCACCATGATCTTCATGATAGAGAGTCTCCTATGATATCACTTTCATATACTAGTGGTAATTTTCATTATAGAACTTGACTTGTATATTCCAACGATGGGCTTCCTCAAAACGCCCTAGGTCTTCATGAGCAAGCAAGTTGTATGCACACCCACTTAGTTTTTTTTTGAGCTTTCATAAACTTATAGCTCTAGTGCATCCGTTGCATTGCAATCCCTACTCACTCACATTGATATCTATTAATGGGCATCTCCATAGCCCGTTGATACGCCTAGTTAATGTGAGAATATCTCCTTCTTTTTGTCTTCTCCACAACCACCGTCTATTCCACCTATAGTGCTATGTCCATGGCTCATGCTCACGTATTGCGTGAAAGTTGAAAAGGCTTGAGAACATCAAAAGTATGAAATAATTGCTTGGCTTGTCATCGGGGTTGTGCATGATTTGAATATTTTGTGTGATGAAGATGGAGCATAGCCAGACTATATGATTTTGTAGGGATAAGCTTTCTTTGGCCAAGTTATTTTGAGAAGACATAATTATTTTGTTAGTATGCTTAAAGTATTATTGTTTTTATATCAATATTAAACTTTTGTTTTGAATCATACGGATCTGAACATTCATGCCACAATAAAGAGAATTACATGATAAATATGTTAGGTAGCATTCCACATCAAAAATTCAGTTTTTATCATTTACCTACTCGAGGACGAGCAGGAATTAAGCTTGGGGATTCTTGATACGCCTCCAACTTATCTATAATTTTTTATTGTTCCATGCTATTATATTATCTGTTTTGGATGTTTTATATGCATTAATATGCTATTTTATATGATTTTTGGGACTAACCTATTAACCTAGAGCCCAGTGCCAGCTCCTATTTTTTTTTTCCTTATTTTAGAGTTTCGCAGAAAAGGAATATCAAATGGGGTCCAAACGGAATGAAACTTTTGCGATGATTTTTCTTGGACCAGAAGACATCCAGAGGGCTTGGAGTGCATGTCAGGAAAGCCACAAGGTAGCCACAAGGTCGGGAGGCGCGCCCAGGGGGGTAGGGTGCGCCCCCCACCCTTGTGGGCCCCTCGTGACTCCACCGACGTATTTCTTCCGCCTATATATTCTCAAATACCCCAAAACCTACCAAGGGAGCCACGAAACCACTTTTCCACCGCCGCAACCTTCTGTACCCGTGAGATCCCATCTAGGGGCCTTTTCCGGCGTCCTGCTGGAGGGGGATTCGATCACGGAGGGCTTCTACATCAACACCATTGCCTCTCCGATGAAGCATGAGTAGTTTACCACAGACCTACGGGTCCATAGCTAGTAGCTAGATGGCTTCTTCTCTCTCTTTGATTCTCAATACAAAGTTCTCCTCGATGTTCTTGGAGATCTATTCGATGTAATACTTTTTTGCGGTGTGTTTGCCGAGATCCGATGAATTGTGGAATTATGATCATCTTATCTATGAATATTATTTGAATCTTCTCTGAATTCTTTTATGCATGATTTTATATCTTTGCAAGTCTTCGAACTATCGATTTGGTTTGGCCAACTAGATTGGTTTTTCTTGCAATGGGAGAAGTGCTTAGCTTTGGGTTCAATCTTGCGGTGTCCTTTCCCAGTGACAGTAGGGGCAGCAAGGCACGTATTGTATTGTTGCCATCGAGGATAACAAGATGGGGTTTTCATCATATTGCTTGAGTTTATCCCGCTACATCATGTCATCTTACTTAATGCGTTACTCTGTTCTTATGAACTTAATACTCTAGATGCAGGCAGGAGTCGGTCGATGTGTGGAGTAATAATAGTAGATGCAGGCAGGAGTCGGTCTACTTGATTCGGACGTGATGCCTATATTCATGATCATTGCCTTAGATATCGTCATAACTTTGCGCTTTTCTATCAATTGCTCGGCAGTAACTTGTTAACCCACCGTGATATTTTCTATCTTGAGAGAAGCCTCTAGTGAAACCTATGGCCCCCGGGTCTATTTTCCATCATATAAGTTTCCGATCTACAATTTTAGTTTCATATTTACTTTCTTTGCAATCTTTTACTTTCCGTTCCATAAACCAAAAATACTGAAAACATTACTTTACCGTTTATCCATCTATATCAGATCTCACTTTGCAAATAACCGTGAAGGGATTGACAACCCCTTTATCGCGTTGGGTGCAAGTTGGTGTTTGTTTGTGCAGGTATTCGGTGGCTTGCGCGTTGTCTCCTACTGGATTGATACCTTGGTTCTCAAAAGCTGAGGGGAATACTTACTCTACTTTGCTGCATCACCCTTTCCTCTTCAAGGGAAAAACCAACGCAAGCTCAAGAGGTAGCAAGGTGCGTAGTTCCAACACGGGCGACATGGCCGGAGATTAAGAAGTAGCGATGCGGTAGCGAGTGCATCCGACCAGAAGCGGGGCGACACGTTGGCATGAAACAGGAGCGTCCGAACACAGTCATTGAGAGTGCGAAGGACACGTTTGGCTCGACCGTTTTGTTGTGAAGTATACGGGCAAGTGAGACGGAAAACTATGCCATGGTGCGAGGGAAAAGTGCGGAAGGCAAGGTTGTCGAACTCTTTTCCATTGTCAGTCTGAAGAGCAAGAATGGGACGCCCAAACTGCGTGCTGACATGGGAGTAAAAAGCCGTCAAGGTGGAAAGCGCATCCGACTTTCGCCACAAGGGAAAAGTCCACACATAATGAGAGTAGTCATTAAGGATAACCAGATAATATAAATAGCCTGAATTACTAGGAACTGGAGAGGTCCACACATCACTATGGAATAACTGAAAGGGAAAAGAAGCAATGGTGGTGGAATTATTAAATAGAAGGCGAACGTGTTTGCCAACGCGACAAGCATGACAAGTATGATCCTCTATCTTATTACAACTGAAACTGAAACTCCTAAGAATATGATGAAGAGTGACGGGGTTGGGATGACCCAGACGAGCATGCCAAAGATCGACGCCAGCGGAGAGAGCAACCGGAGCGGTGGTGGCGGATGAGGGCGGATGCACCGGATAGAGCTCGTCGGGGCTGTCACATCGGTGAAGTACCATCCTAGTTCGAGCGTCCTTGACACAAAAACCAAGTTCGTCAAATTCAACAGTAACAGGATTTTCACGAGTGAAACAACGAACGGAAATAAGATTTTTAATGAGATGAGGTGAAACAAGTATGTTAGACAAGGATAAAGGTATGGAATTAGAAGGAAACGAAGTGTGCCCAATATGTGTGATGGGAAGGGTGGAACCGTCACCGACAGTGATGCGGGTGGCGGTGGTGACGGGAGAGAAAGAGGCAAAATTACCAGGATGAGCGAACATATGAGCAGTAGCCCTGGTGTCCATGTACCAATCGCCGCCGCCGGTGTAGTTGTTCGGTGAAGGAGCGGTGTGGAGCGCGGCAAGCAGCGCCGGGTCCCAAGGCGCCGGAGGCAGCACCGGCGGAGCTGACGGAGATGGCATCGGGAAACTGTAGCCGCTACTCAGCTGCGGCGGTGGGTACCTGCCGTACGGCGGCGGAGTAGCGTAGTATGCCTGATGCGCTGGGGGGGGGGGGGGGGGGGGGGGGGGGGGGGGGGGCGGGCACTAGAAGAGTCGGGGCTGGCGCCCGTGGGACCGGCATGGTGTATGCGTGGACGACGCCGGTCCACGGGTTATACCCGCCGGCCCACGGTGGAGGGGCCTGCTGCTGCTGCTGTTGACGCGGAGGGTCCGCGGGCGGCTGCTGCTGCTGGCCACCGTGCCGGCCACCCCGGCACCGATCAGCAGGAGCAGCGGGTTGGGCGGGCGCGCCGTAGGGGGGGCTACGGCAGGGGCAGCAGCGGCGGCTGCTGCTGCGGATAAGGCGCGGGCCCCGCGGCTGTGGAGGAGCGGCGGGCTGTGGTGGAGGACCGCCGCGGGTGGTGCCGTCGGCGAGGGCGGTGTGCATGGCCCGAGAGTTCACTTGCTTCATCCGACACTCCTCCAACCGGAGATAGGCCACGAACTGGGCGAAGGAGGGCTCGGGGATGAGCGTGAGGTTTGTCGCGGCGTTGCCGAAGTCCTCGTTGAGGCCGGCGGTGAGCGTGCTGAGGAGGAGATCATCATCGATCTTCGCGCCGATGTCGGGGAGCTCGTCAGTGAGAGTCTTGAGGCGGCAACATTTGTCGTCGACGGAGGAGTTGTCTTGGTGGCACCCAAAAAACTCTTGCTACAAAAAAACGCGGCGTTGGAGACGATTGTCGGTGAAGAGGCCGTTCAGCTTGGTCCACACGGCGAGGGCGTCATCACCGTCCTGCATGTCCGTATGAAACAGGTCCGGCGAGATGGTGAGGAAGAACCACTGGATGAGCGTGGCATCGATGGTGGACCACTCATGATGTGCGGGCACGAGGCTGGAGTCGATGGAGCCGTCCACATGGTCAAAGAGGTTGTACTCCCGGAACACGAGGGAGAAGTACGTCTTCCACGAGTAGTAGGAGGAGTCCGTCTGAGAAAGACGGACCGGAACCCGTTCGTAGATGTTGAGGTTGTGGATGTCGGCGGCATCGGGGGTTGGCGTCGGCGAACGGGTTGGAGGCGGATGAGGTGACAGAAGACATGATGGGAGGTCTAGGGTTAGGGTGTGGCGGCTAGGGTTAAGGTGCAGCGGCTGCTTGCTGGGGTGGGGAGAGGGGGGGGGCGTCCGCGATAGGACGGGCGGTGGCGGCTTGTGGGGCGGCGATGGCGGACCTGCTGCTGCTCGCCACGCTGGTCGCCAGCGTCACCTACGGGGCCGGGCTCAACCCGCCGGGCGGCGTGTGGTTCCAGGACCAGGTCCCAGGCAGCAACAATGCCAGAAAGCACCGCGCGGGCGCCGTCCACCGCCCGACGCCGCTGGCCCCGGCGCCGGCCGCGGTCTACCCCTTCCGGCTCGGCGACCCGGTGCTGGTGTCCACCTACTGGCGCCGGTACACCGCCTTCTTCTACTGCAACGCGGCCGCCTTCGTTGCATCCCTGGTCATCATCATGTTCCTGCTGGATCGGCGCATCAGCAACAACGCCGTCGGCCTCACCGTGCTCCGCCTTGCCATGCTGCTCGACCTGCTGGCCCTCATGGCCGCCTTCGCCGCCGGGACCTGCCGCAACGTGGTCGCGTCCATCTATGTCTCGGCGCTCTTCGCCATCGTCTACGTCGCCATCCAGCTCCGCGTGACCTTGAGGGGGAAAACGCCGGATGCGCCCGCGAACACGGAGGAGAAGAGGCGCTTCAAGGAGCATCGCAAGTTTCTCTTCCTGCTTGCCACCTTCGCGACGCCATTGACGTACGCTGCGGGGCTGGCGCCCCCGGGAGGCTTCTGGAGCGAGACCGTGGCCGGGCACCGTGCCGGCGCCCCGTTGCTGCACGACGGGCGCTACAAGATCCGCTACCACGTCTTCTTCTACGCCAACGCAACCTTCTTCGTCGCCTCCCTCGCCATCATCATGCTGCTCATGAGCAGGAGGTTGAGGGACCGCCTCGCCCAGTCCAAACCACTGCTTGTGTGCGTTCTGGTGGAGCTGGTCGGCCTCATGGCCGCCTACGCCGCCGGAAGCTGCAGGTGGATCACCACCACCGTGTACATCGTCTCGCTCGTTGGCGCCGTGCTCCTCTACATTGTGCTGCATGCCGCGGTCGTTAAAGGGTTGTTCAACTTCAATAGATGTGGGGAAGCCATCCTTCCAAAACTTAAGAGCATCGAAACAACAATCACCGTCGATGATGGGCAGGAAGACAAGCTGGAGCAGTCGCGGTCGCTTGTTCTGCTATTAGCCACGCTGGCGGCCACAGTGACCTACCAGGCAGGGCTGAGCCCGCCCGGCGGCGTCTGGCCGGAAGGGCAACTGAACCACACCGCGGGGAACCCGGTCCTCCACGACATGCACCCCAAGAGGTACATGGCGTTCTACCACTGCAACACGGCGGCGTTCGTGGCGTCGGTGGTCGTCATCATCATCGTCCAGAGCAAGGTGCTGAGCACCATTTGGGGTGCCATGCTACTCAAGACTGCCATGGTACTGGAGCGGGCGACCCGGTTCTCCTCGACCACTACGGGGTCAGGTACCAGGTATTCTTCTACTGCAACGCAACGGGGTTCATGGCGTCCGTCGCCGTCATTCTCCTCCTGGTGCACCAGACACTGTCGAAGGAGGGCATTCGGAGCAAGGCGCTCCTTGTCTGCGTCATTGTCGGGCTTCTGGGCCTGATGGGTGCCTATGCCACCGGCAGCTGCCGGAAGCTGCGCATCTCCATCTATGTCTTTGCGCTCGTTGCCGCGGTGGTCGCCTTTCTCATCCTAGAGATCCTATTATATTTGTACGCTAGCCGTCACCATTTCTGGTTTCCACAGTGGCTGCAGAAGCTACAACTGCTCAAGCCGCTGTCGTCGGCACCGGACGGCCAGAACAAAGGCAAGGGGCCAACGTACAGCATGCGCAAGTCCCTGATGCTGCTCGGCATACTCGCGGCGAGTGTGACATACCAGGCAGGTCTCGCGCCTCCTGGCGGCACGTGGGGCGACGATGATACCGCATCCTACCCTTCGTTATTGCTTGCGCCATCGCCATCCGCTTCATACCTCTCCCACGCCGGCAACCCGATCCTACTCGACACATACCCAGAACGGTACCAGGCCTTCTTCTACTGCAACGCGACATCCTTCGTAGCCTCCATCGTGGTCATAATGCTGGCGCTGCATGGCACCGTGAAGAAGGGCGGCATGCCGTTCTGGGTGATACATGGTATGCGGGCCGCCATGGTGCTGGACTTGCTCGGCCTGCTGGGCGCCTACGCCGCCGGTAGCTGCAGAGACTCGGAGACATCCGCGTACGTCATCACGCTCGTGGCTGCAGTGGTCGTCTTCATCACGATCTACGTCATGTTGTCGATTGGACATCGCGCTGATGATGATCAGTCAGATGAAACAGTATCAGTCACCAGTTTGTTGTAACTAATTAATTCTGCTTATTTTCATTCCTTTGATTTGTAGTTTTTCCTTATAATTCCCTTGATTTGCAAAGCTGCTAATCGGGAAACTTCTGCTTGATTTTGGTTGTACACTGTTTGTCTGTGTTCTGCCTATGTCCTGTACACATTATGTTTGATTTGGTTTGGCTTGTATATGAACTGCCAATAAACTTTGATTAATTCATTTCAATTGTTCAATTGTTTAGCTCAAGTGAGTTCTATTGAGATGTTTTTTCTTCCTTTTTTTTTTCTATGTTTCCAACGTGACCGAGAAAAATGTCTCTTCGAGGCACCTACACCGAATTATTTTCCGGCGGAGTCATTGTATTTTGGATTGATAGGAAACAGAAGATCGATTTGAAATTTTTTGGACCTAGGGGGAAAACTGCATTGTGCCAAACAGCCCGACCCCGCGTCATCCCCTTCGGGGCGACTCGAGGGCTATACGGTTTTCGCCCCTACCCCATCACCCTCCCACTTACCGCCATCGCCGCCGGCCATTGGTGCCGACGTGCCTTTCCTCCTCCTCATGGTGGCTCGGATATGCTCCCTGATGGTCACGTTAGAGGCCAGCTGGGTTGTGGAGGTACTTCTCCCTCTGGTGCTGCAAGTGATGGCAAACATTGAAGAGGCTATGATGGTGGCCGGCCAACCACCGCACACCTGCGCTCGTACCGTCAGAAACCCTGCATTGAACATATACTAACTCACTGTATGTTCCTGGCGCACTTACTATTGAACATGGCAAGCTCTGGCTAGAATTTAATCGTGTAGTACCACGTCTCTTGTATGACCACGACACGACTGTGGTCGTGGCCCCTGCGTATTCCCCACTATACGTACGACGCTTTCGATGCTCCATAGTATCAGAGTCCTTTTACCGTGCAGATCAGATGCAATACACCCCCATAGCGTGTATTATATGAAGTCCAGAGGGGCATTTTCGGTAAAAACAAACAAACAACATAGGGCCCCCCTCTTAAAACAATTCGAGGGGTATTTTCGGTATGATTTTATTCATTTCATTCCCGTCATTGAAGTCCCCTCCTATAGCGCGGCGGCACTGCGGTTTGTGCCCTTGCCGGCAGGATGGAACCGTGCGTTTGCCTCACACCATCTACTACTTTGCCTCCACCCCCAATCCCCTCTCACACCTCCTCTTCACAGGATAACACGAGCGGAAGCCGTCCTTCCTTTCCGCGGCCGCCGCCTGCTGCCAATCAATTCGGCGCGATCCTACCTCCTCAGTCCTCTATGCGTGTATCTCTAGCCATGTGGTGAGGCACTACCTCTTTCCCCCTTTCCCCGTGGTTGTTTGCGTTCTGTAGCTCACCTCTCCAGCATGGCAGCATCTCGATATGGCCATGCATGTCCTCCGGGGCAAAGCAGTGGTTGCACAACTAGGTGCCATTCTCAGTGCTGGCGGCATACTGCGGGACTAGGATGATGCCGGCCAGCCTGGACGGCCAGGCCCAATCTAGGTATGTTTGATTATTGATCTTGCAGGATTGTTCTGGGAAATCATTTGATTATTGATATAATTATACAACAAACTAAAGTTGTATCCCTTCAATTTGACTGATTGGTGAGACTTGGTTGGTTTTGATTTCGGAGGCAATAGAGAGATGATAATCTAATAAATTTGGGTAGTAGTATAGACAATTCATAGCTTGTGTTGGTGGATATTTATGATGGTGGCTTCTTCATGTGCAATTGCTGGATTGGAGTAATCTATGAGACAGTATGTACGAGTGATTGATTGACTTGGACTGGTGGTTTATATAATTTTTAGATTCAAAGGGGATATCGACTATTTGAGGGTTAGTGTAAATTCTTATTATGGTGATTTAGCATTGTAACACTGATTATTGAATTGGATAGCCCGTCGAATGATGTTGTCATTGGAGATTTGTTTGCAGCAACAGAGGATTGATAACTCTTTTGCACTCACCCATACTTCTTCTTACGGTTATATAGTGGACATGACTGTTGCAATTTTGTTTATATAATTTTCTTCTGTTTCGTAGGGCTATGACATCGCATAATGAGTCAGCTCATTACTATGCCCAACTGCTGGTCTCGCGACGTGGTGGTTCCGGATGATGCTTCCCCGCCACACTCTACCTGTGGTGCAAAGATGGATTTGAGGAGGTTGTGCGCGACCTCCCTGCCGTGCCACACAATGGCAGTTTCAGCACCGGTGGCTCTCCTCCGGTACTTGCTATACTTTTTCTCGTCTGTTCTATATCATTCGTCCCCATGCTATGTGATGTAATACTAGTCCACAGCTGCCGACCATCGGGGAGTAGAATTCAGATTTGAATTTCATTTTCCTAATTTTGAAACAAGAGAAGCAAATAAATATTTTTAGGTGTTCTCCTGCGTGTTTGATATCTGCGGACGAAGTGGATAAAGAAGGATTTATCTCGACAGCCGACCGGCGCCTAGTGGTTCCCGCGGCATTGGTTAGCTTTTACAGGAATCTTTCTTATAAACTGGAAAGGTCTCCTTGGACGAAAACGTACGTTACCAGGACGCCTTCGCCATGTTATTTATAAGAAGAATCAGGGCGCCACCGCCAGCCAAGCTCTAAACCCTAGCTTGCACGCGCGCCTTCTTCTGCTCCTACCAACAGCAAGGCAAGCAAGAGCCCTCTGTCTCTCCCTATTAGGCGCTGTACCTGGTACGTATGTGCCGCGATGGGGGTTCTCTAACAACTAGTAGCTCCAACTGTGGCAGCCACTGCAGGTTCCTGAACGAGACAGAGCTGATGGGCGACGACGTGCCCCACCGCGCCTCCGTCCATCCTCCGGACGCCGACTCCGGGAGCATGAAGCGCAAGGCTGGCGCGCTTCTCCACCCCGACGCTGATTTTGATCCAATCTCGTTCCCTGTGAGTTACACCATATTCTATTACTCCCTCCGTTCCTAGATGTACGGTGTATAGTTTTTTTGAAACAAATTCAGATTATAAGGTGTATTCCTTTAGTTACACTTTACCCCTACACAAGGTACAACCCACACATGACCTCCATAGAAAAAAAAAAAGAGATGGCACAGCCCCGTAGGTTAATTAGGAAAGAGAAGATTACATGTTTAAGTGCATATCCAAAACAATCTTGTTCAGTCCTTTTATTCATTCGTTCGTGTGAATCGATCTGCCCGCCTCTCTTCGTTCATTCACATGGAGAATCAGCACGACACAAACTCCTATCCGTCGGCCACCTCGCATCACATGCAGCCAGCGACCTCCATGGAGCCGGCCACCTTGCGTTCCATGCAGCCGGCGACTTCCCTTCTCAATGAGGATACCTAGCCGGCGGATTGCGTTCCCATGGACGGGGAGAAGGTAAAGCCTCTGACTTCCGTTCCATTGGGAAAAGATGAGATCAAGCTGGCGGCCATGCCATGCTTCAAGTGTCATCAAGTGGCTGGAACAATAAAGAACCTAATAATTAATTGGCTCACTGACATGGGTTCCTACGTGTGTTCTGGCTGCGGCGAGACTCGAGTTTTGTTCGAGCCGCCGCAAACGAATCTTCACCGAGCAACTCCGAGAATAAATGTAGTGACGATGAAGAGAAGCGACTCGGACGCGGGATTAAAAATTAGGGAGTTTGTGAAAATGAAGTACGCGTCCGCGAACATGTAATAGTTGATCGACAGCATAACTAAATTTATCATGGTACCTCTATTTTTTTACAGTTACTGGCAACAATAGAAGTACCACAAAAAATTTATTTATGCAATCGTAAACAGATATACCATGATAAATTTATTTATGTTGTCGATCAACTATTACATGTCCGCGGGCGTGTACTTCATTTTCACAAACTCAATAATTTTTAATCCCGCGCCCGAGTCGCTTCCATGCTATTCATCGTCACTACATTTATTCTCGGACCTGCTCGATGAAGATTCGTTTGATGGCGGCTCGAACTAAACTCGATTCTTGCCGCAGCCGGAACACATGTAGGAACCCATGTTTTTGAGCCAATTAATTATTGGGTCGTTCATTGTTCCAGCCACTTGATACACTTGAAGCATGGCATGGCCACCTACTTCATTTCATCTTTTCCCAATGGAATGGAAGTCAGAGGCTTTACCTGATAGATCCATGGGATCGTGTAGGGTAGGATTTCGGTTGTCCTACCTTCTGCTTGTCCAGACGAGGAACTCCCGGTGCCGGCCATGGTGACAGTGGCCGGTGATGGTAGAGAGTGGACGGCGGCGGTGGTGGAGCTTCCCATGAGCGCCGCGCTAACCCTAGATCGGAAGGGATTGTCGGTGGGGTTTGTGGCAGCGATTAACCTCGTAACTCGTGCCCCGGCCATCACCTCTGTTTATATAGCGCGGGTCACAGGGGCCCAGCAACCATGGTTTGGTTGGTCGCCCCGATCAGGGCATGATGCAAGGGCCCGTTCGACCCGTTGGGCTCGAACGGGAGAGAGATCATCCTAATATTCTCCCCCTTGATCTCAACTTTACTTTTAACCTTATACTTTCTAGTTTATTTGTTTCATCACATATTGGTACATAGAGCATGTTTCATCGTCACAGCTTAATTGCCGATAGAATCATACAGTTACAACATACGTTTTGTTCAGAAACAAATTATGTTCCTTTTGGGCCTCTCATGATCCAGAAATCATAGGCTTTCCCTTAAACCCATGTCGGCTAAGTGTTCCTTGAACACATTGGGTGGTAAGCCTTTCATTAGCGGATCCGCAAGCATATCCTTTGTCCTTATATGCTCGAGACTTATAGTATGATCCTGGATTTTATCTTTCACAACATAATACCTTATCTCTATTGTTTTGGCAGCATTACTCGACTTGTTGTTGTGAGCATAGAATACTGCGGGCTGGTTGTCACAGTACATCTTTAGTGGTTTGTGAATACAATCTACCACTTTCAAGTCGGGTATAAATTTCTTTAGCCATATCGCCTGCCCCGTGGCCTCGAAGCATGCTATGAATTCTGCATACATCGTGGATGATGCAACTATTGACTGTTTGGAGCTTTTCCACGAAATAGCTCCCCCAGCAAGAGTGAATACGTATCCAGACGTTTATTTTCTCTCATCTCCGTCCCCCGCAAAATCTGCATCTGAATACCCTTTTATCTTTAGGGATTCACATCTCGTGTATGTTAGCATGTAGTCCTTCGTGCCTTGCGCATAACGCAATGCTTTCTTTACCATCTTCCAGTGCTCTATGCCTAGATTCTCTTGATATCTACCGACTACCCCGGTGATAAAAGCTAAGTCAGGGCAAGTGCACAGTTGTGCATACTGTAAGCTGCCAACAGCCGAAGCATACGGTACTGCTTTCATTTGATCGATCTCGTACTGGTTCTTGGGACATTGAAATTTTCCAAAACTATCGCCCTTGACTATAGGAGCAGGTGTGGCTTTACTCGCATGCATATTATACCTTTTAAGAAACTTTTCTAAATATTCTTTCTACGATAGTCCTAAGACTCCATTGTTCCTATCGCGGTGAATTTCTATGCCCAAAACATATGATGCTTCACCAAGATCTGTTATATCAAAATTTGAGTATAAGAACTTCTTTGTTTCTTGTAGTAGACTAACATCACTGCTAGCAAGCAAGATATCATCCACATACAAGATTAGCAAAATATATTTCCCATTTTTAAACCTTGCATAAATGCAATTATCCTCAATATTTTCTTTAAATCCAAAACTTTTAATCGTTTGATCAAACATTAGATACCACTACCTAGAGGCTTGTCATAATCCATGAATGGATTTCTTCAGGCGGCATCCCATATTTTCCTTGCCTTCCATGATAAAACCCTTGGGTTGTTTCATGTAGACCTTTTCTTTTAAATCACCATTCAGAAATGCCGTCTTAACATCCATTTGATGTAACTCTAAATCAAAATGTGCAACTAATGCCATTATGATTCTGAAAGATTCCTTACATGAGACTGGAGAAAATGTCTCATTGTAATATATCCCTTCTCTTTGTGTAAATCGTTTTGCCACAAGTCTTGCTTTATACTTTTCTACATTCCCTTTAGAGTCATACTTAGTTTTGTAGACCCATTTGCGGCCTACTGTCTTGGCTCCTTAAGGAATTTCCTCTAAGTCCCAAACATCTTTGGAACTCATCGATTTCATCTCGTCTTCCATTGCCTTCATCCACTTTGATGAATGAGGGCTTCTCATGGCTTCTTCATATGAGGTGGGATCTTTTTTTGTATGAACTATTTCTGTGTTATAAACTTTAAAGTCAGTAGAAGTAGCTGACTTTCTTGGTCTTGTAGACCTTCTAAGGGCCTCATTTTCTGGCACATTTTGTGCCTCAACTTTTGGCACTTTTTCTAAAATTTGTTGTTGCACCTCCCTTCCATGCTCAACAACAGGTTCAGTCGGCTCCTGACGGATAGGTTCCGGGTCTACCCCCATAGTTGTCATGGGTGGAGTTGCAACTGGTAGTGAGAAAAATGGCTCCTGAATCATCGGATTAGGTGCATGCACCCTCTTGTCCTCAAGATCAATTTTCCGAGCTACCATGCTCCTCCTCATCATTTCGTCCTCTAAGAAGACTGCATGTCTCATTTCTACAAACTTTGTATATCTATCTGGACAGTAGAAACGAAAACCTTTTGATCTGTCTGGGTAGCCAATGAAGTGGCAACTCACTGTTTTGGGATCTAACTTTGCAATGTTTGGATCAAACATTTTGGCCTCAGCAGGGCACCCCCACACCCTGAAGTGTTGTAGGGAGGGTACTCTTCCTGTCCAAAGTTCGTACGGTGTTTTGGGCACCGACTTGCTTGGTACTCTATTGAGAATGTGAATGGCGGTTTTAAGCGCCTCCATCCATAATCCCAATGGCAAGGTGGAGTAACTCATCATGCTGCGCACCATATCCATAAGTGTACGGTTGCGCCTTTCAGCTACTCCATTTTGCTGAGGCTCGCCCGGCATTGAATACTGGGCTACAATGCCAGTCTCCTACAAGAACTTTGCAAAAGGTCGAGGGACTTGGCCATATGGAGTATGCCGACCGTAGTACTCTCCCCCACGGTCGGATCTTACTATCTTTATTCTTTTATCATGCTAATTTTCAACTTCAGCTTTGAATATCTTAAATTTATCCAATGCTTCAGATCTTTCTTTGATTGGATAAATATAACCATAGCGAGAGTAGTCATCTGTGAATGTTATGAACGAGTCATATCCATCCACACTTTTCAAAGGAAATGGTCCACTAATGTCAGTGTGAATGATTTCTAGTGTGCCTGTGCTATGGATTGCACCCTTTTTGATTTGTTTTATATACTTTCCTTTAATGCAGTCTATGCATTGTTCTAAGTCTGAGAACTCTAACGGAGGAAGAATTTCACTTTTGACTAATCTTTCTATTCTCCCCTTGGATATATGGCCCAAGCGACAGTGCCATAATTTCGATGAGTCGTGAGTTCTCTTTCTTTTCTTTTGTTCTTTATTCGACGCGACATGATCATTCACATTACACACAGAATGCACTTTTTCACATAATGATAACAAATAAAGCTCATCGTGTAGTAAAGCATCACCCACATAAGCATTATTAAACCATATGGCACACTTGCCATGTCCAAAATAACATTCATAATTCTCTTTGTCCAAACAAGAAACGCTAATTAAGTTTCTATGACATGATGGAACAAATAAAACATCTCTAAGCAGAAGCTTGCACTAGTAGAAAAAGGCCCATTTGTCCCAGTTCTAGAGGCCCATTTGTCCCGGTTCTGGAACCGGGACTAAAGGGTCAGGACTAAAGCCCAATACCTTTAGTCCCGGTTTGCCTACAAACCGGGACAGATGGGGCTCCACGTGGCCGCTGCGGCTTGCCCAGGCAGGAGGGCCTTTTGTCCCGGTTGGTAGCACCAACCGGGACCAAAAAGCATCCACGCGTCAGCATTTCAGGGGCTGGGGTTTTTGTTTTTTGTTTTTTTTAAGGGGGGGGGGGGGGGGTTGGGGTTTTGGGGTTTTGTAGGGTTAATTTAGGGGTTTCATTTATTGTGTAGCTAGCTATAGAGAGAGTGCCTCTCTTATCTCCGTGCTGGTCGACGCTACGTACTAACGTATAGAGAGGACTCGACACGCAGCTAGTAAGCAAATGAAGGAAACCATTAAGTACACAAGATCGTCATGAACATATACAGAGAGAAGTGATCGACCTCTCCTTCTCCGAGAGATTGGTCGAACAACAAGTTTTCGTATATCTATCCGACGCTACTCGCTACATATATACAATATAAGATCTCTTACAATTCCCTAACATCTAATGTCAAATTCGACATGGTATTCTCCGGCTTTATTTATGACGTGGTCAAGAAAGAATCCCGCCAATTCCTCTTGAATTGCTCGTATGTGATCTTGTGGTAGGAGTTCATCCCGCATCTGCCACATCTAATTTGAAGAAGGGGGTCAATACATATATAAGAATGAAACTCAACACAAATGATGGTAATAAAATAAAATTATGAATATTATTGCTTACGCACTTCATATTGTTTTTTAGAGTAGCCCCGCTCACAGGTCGTGTGGCGGATGAACTCGCAAACGTAGTATCCACAAAAATCATTCCCGCCTTCCTGCCACAACCACTTTACAAGAAATAGAGGTCAATCAAACTGATAAGCAAGCATGCTAAATGGTATTGATGAAACTAGCTAGAATCAATGGGAGATGCGCGGAACTAGCTAGTAGTACTTACTTTCGAGTGTGTAAATCGCAGCTCCCCTGGCAGTCCCGGAGCTTCTGCGGTGAACTTTTTCCAAACCCTGCCAGACAATGAAAACAATTACTTGATATCAGGAAATGAACAAAGTTGCCGATATGGTGCGATAATGATCGATTGAACTTACTTCTCGAGCATTTTAGTCATGGCCGCATACTCCTCGGGATCTTTTCGTCTTGAGTCTAAGACGGTTACTAGTCCCTGCTAAAGCTTAATCTCTAGGAGAATAAAGTGGAAGCTGCGCACGCATGCATAACTCATCCATTACATTACTATAACCTCGAGTAATAAGGGAAACCGAATATGCACAAGACAGTAACACTCACTTGAAGTTGTAAGGAAAGAGTATTTTATCTTTGTTTTGATTTTGAAGCAACGATTGTAGCAAGTTGGCCTCGGCTTCTTTGGCATTATATTTAACCGTCCATTCATCTATGAGATTTGTGTTAATAAACCCAATATCATAGATTTGTGCTTTTCTGCATTCGACGATCTTCAATCTGCATAATATAGTGAGGTTAATTATATATACATGCAATGAAAGAGCTGAGCTATATATAGAGACTTAATTACAGAAGTAGTACTTACAGACAGTAGCAAGTGACGATTATTTTATCGAGGGCCTTTTGATTGAAAAACTGGAAGAACTCCTCAAATGGAACAGACAACAGATCAATTCCAACGAGGTCGTGCTCCTCTTTAACTCTCAGCGTCAAAGTATCCTTCCCAGACTCGCTGTAGGTGTCCATGTACCACTCATGAAATCTTCGCATCATCGTTGTTAGAGGAGGATGACCAGGTTTGATGAGAGGCTTCCCGTACCGGTATTTGTGTTCGTCCACCTCCATTGCATCAAAATGTGCATCGTCGGGCAGGTAATCTGCAGGATTGGTACCGGGCACCATCCCCGGATGATTAGCGACGATATCACTAGACACCTTGAGCGGCGGGCACGATTGGTTCACTTGTTCGCCGAGCTGGGGATTTTTTTCCCACTTCTTCGTTCTGCTAACCTTCGATCACTGCAAGTACTTCCCGACCGCTCCGCTTCCTGATATGTCCTTTCAATAATGCGCTCATAGTTGGTTTGCAGCGGAGACGGTGGTGGTCGCTTCAGGGCATGGAGAGTGTGCTTCGCTTTCACCGGATCTATCGTCTCCTTCGCAGGTGGAGGTTTCTTTGCAAAAAAGTCCCTCACTTGGGCACGAGAGATGTCCTCGTTTTCCTTGTCGGTCCTCTCATATGGTAACTTTTCCAGAGGCTTGAGATATGGACCGTATCTGAATTGCCTCCCGCCTCTGCTTGTACTGCTAGCCGCCGGAGCGGCGGCGTCTCTCTTCCGCCGTTGCTTACGAGGCGGAGAAGGAGGCGGAGTGCTCCGACACGCCGGAGGAGCCGGAGCGGCGGCGTCTGTCTTCCGCCGTTGCTGATGAGGCGGAGGAGGAGGCGGACTGCTCGGACGCGCCGGAGCAGCCGGAGAAGGAGGCAGAGTGCCTTGATCACTCGCCGGAGGAGGAGGACGAGGAGGAGGAGGCGGAGGCGTCCAGTTTGGAAGCTTGATGAGCTCCTTCCGCCATAGACATGGAGTCTTCAGAGCAAGACATAGCTGAGTCTCCCCTTCACCGGTAGGGTAGTCAAGCTCGAGCTCCGCAAATCCCTTCGTTATTTCATCCACCATCACAACAGCATAGCCTTGTGGAATCGGACGGCAGTGAAAAGTTGCATCGGGTTGAGGAGGTGCAACAGAGCCGACAGCCGCCTTGACTTTGAGGTTCTGCCATTGCGTCATAAGGTGGCAATGTTGAGCCTCCGTGATAGCATCCATGGGGTAGCTAGGAGCCGTGAAGTCAGGCTGCTGAAGGATCTCGGTGGAAGGCATGCCGCTTCTCCACTGAGATGGCGGGGTAGCTTCTGGGGTAGCTCCGGCACCTCACTGGCTCTCAACTTGTTCCTCTAGCTTTTGTACTCTTGCATTCAGCTTCTGCATTTCGGTGAGCTCCAGTTTCCTCTTCCTCTCCCGGGTTTTGTAACCGCCTGCGCCAGGAAACCCAACCTTCCACGCAACAGAGCCTGGCGTGCCTCGTGTTCGTCCAGGGTGCTCTGGATTCCCGAGGGCCTTGGTCAGCTCGTCATTCTCTCTGTCGGGAATGAATGTCCCTTGCTGCGCTGCGGCGATACACTTTTGAAGCTTCTTGACGGGTATTGCAAGTTGCTCGTCCGTCCAAATGCACTTCCCTGTTTTAGGGTCCAAGGTTCCCCCAACCCCGAAGAACCAAGTCCTTGAATGGTCTAGCCAGTTCAATGTCTCTGGTTCGACCCCTTTAGCAAGCAGGTCATTCTCAGCTTTGTCCCATAGCGGCCGGGCTTTGAGGTAGCCACCTGACCCCGTGCGATGGTGAAACTTCTTCTTTGCAGCATTTATCTTATTTGTCTCTGACATCTTCTTACTCTTATACGATGTCTTGTAGGCCACAAATGCGGGCCAGTGATCTCTTATCTTCTCAAATCGGCCGGTGAATTCTGGAGTCTTCACTTTGTCGACAAACATTGATTTCAACTCATTCTTCCACCTACTGAATAGATCTGCCATCTTCTTAAGAGCACACGCCTTGACCAATGGCTCTATAACTGGCTTATCCGGATCCTCCTCTGGCGGTGGGGTGAAATTTGCCTTCAGCGAGGTCCAAAGATCATCTTTCTGTCTATCGGTGACATAAGAAACTTGAGGGTCTCAGTTCTTCTTTGGCTTATTCCATAGCTGGATGCTGATCGGGATGCTGTCCCTAACAATAGCTCCGCACTGAGCAGAAAATGCATCCTTGGTCCGCCTCGGTTCAATCGGCTGGCCATCATTCGCGATTGCTGGATCGTGAACCTTTCATCCTGACGCAACCTTTTCTTCGGGCCTTGTCTCGTTACCGAAGTTTGGCTCGATCCGGAGGGCTTTAAAAGAAGAAAAAAGAGTTAATATATGTACATACCAAAACAATTAATGCATTAATTAGCTAGTCAGCATAGGCTTAATTAATATATATACCTCGCCAGACTTTGCAGCAGCTCCCTCCTCCGTTCGATCACCGGAGCCATCATCATGGTCTCCTTCTTCCTCCGGCATTTGGTCACCGGAGCCATCATGATCATGTCCTACCTCATCCATTGTTCGATCACCGGAGCCTTCACCCTCTCCTTCCAGACAATCGGCGTCGTTGAGATACGACAAGACATCACCTCCGCCGAGGATGATGTCCCCCAACAACTCTTCTGTTTCCAAGTCTCTTTGTTGATCCATAGTTTCTGCAAATATTACAACATGGCAATTAATATACAAACATGAGAGATGGATATATTAGTGGCAAACATAGACCTAGCTAGCTAATCACAACAAGGAATATTAATTAGTGGCCTCGACGCTTCTACGGTTTGGGGTGGCCTCGACAACGCTTCTAGGGTTTGGGGTGGCCTCGACAACGCTCTTTTAACTTGGTAAATTTGGGTGGCCTCGACGCTTCTAGGGTTTGGGGTGGCCTCGGCATTGCTTCTAGGGTTTGGGGTGCCCTCGATGCTTCTAGGGTTTGATCGACGTCCCCCCTCATGTTGAACAGTTACCGGAGTTCTCTCATGAATGTCCGACGTCCGGACCGCCTCTCTCATGAATGTTAAACAAAGGATTTAACAAAATGGCGCCATTCTGGATGTGCAGAAAATGGTCCATATTTTTCCTGATCTCATCTACCCTTCTATATGTCATGTTGTCAGTGTCAAAAGATTCAAGAAAACCATGGCTTCATCATTAGCCGGAAGTAACAGGTGCATAATGGTACGAAGCTCTCCAAAATTGTTTTGGAACGGAGACCCGGATAGGATAATTAGTTTTTTGGTACGAAGTTCAGCAAGAGCCATCCGAATATCGCTATTTGGAAGGCCTTTGCTGAAATTCGTACCAAAAAGCGAATTATTCTTTCCGGAACTCCGTTCCAAAACAATTTTGGAGAGGGGGGGGTGAACATTTTACCTTAGTAACTTAGAAAAAAATGTTATCGGGGAGGGGGTATATCGACCCCCCCCCCTCATGTCGAAGTTATCAAGGAGGGGCTATATCGACAACGACATACATATAGCCACATACATATAAAAAAAATTCTATGAACATCCATACATACATATATATGGCTATGAAAACAAATTCATCATATAAAAAAATGTTATCGGGGAAGGGGTATATCGACCCCCCCCCCCCTCATGTCGAAGTTATCGGGGAGGGGCTATATCGACAACGACATATACATATAGCCACATACCATATAAAAAAAATCTATGAACATCCATATTACATACATATAACCACATACATATATATGGCTATGAAAAATGCTATGAAAAAAAATTCATCATATAAAAAAATGCTATGAACAAAACAATTAATACATATATGAACAAAACAATTTTATGAACATCCATACATACATAGCCACATACATATATATATACATTATATATGAACAAAACAATTTTCATCATATAAAAAATATCAACATATATAAAAAAACACAGAGCCGGGGCGGCTCACACGGTGGGGGCGGGTGGGGGTAGGGGCGCGCGCGGCCGGGCGCGCTCGGGGGCGGGGCAGTAGGCCGGCGGGGGCAGGGGCGCGGGGTCGGGGACGACGACGGCGACGACGGGGGCGGGCCGAGGCACAGGGGCGCGCGCGGTCGGGCGAGGGCGCGGGCGAGGGCGCGTCGGCGAGGGTGCGTCGGCGAGGGCTCGGGGAGGAGAGCGCGTCGGCGAGGGCAAGGGCGCGGTCCGGCAGCCTGGCGGCGTCGTGCTGTTCGGCGCGGCGTCGGGGGGGAAGATGAACTGGGACTGAAAATTTCTAAGTGCTACCTTATATCGCCAGAGCATTGGTCCCGATTCGTGGCACCAATCAGGACCAAATCCCCCCTTTAGTCCCGGTTGGTGCCACGAACCGGGACCAAAGGTCAGTTTTCAGCAGCCCAAAGGGCGGGAAATAGAGACCTTTGGTCCCGGTTGGTGCACCAACCAGGACTAAAGGGGGGTATTGGTCACGGTTAGTGCCATGAACCGGTACCAATGCACCCCTTTGGTCCCGGTTGGTGCTACCAACCGGGACCAAAGGCCCTGCGCTGGCGCGGTGCGATGGGATGTTTAGTCCCACCTCGCTAGTTGAGAGTGCTCGAGAGTGGTTTATAAGCGTTGCTGCGACCACACTCTCGAGCTCCTCTCAACTGCAGGCTTTCGGGTCTAATCTGTCACTGCTTGCCTGTGGGCCTACTGGGCCTGCTGCGGGCCTGAATCCTGGCCCATGGTTGGGTTTCTAGTCGTATTCAGGCCGTGGTGGCCCAGCAGGTGGCATTTTTTTTTTCCAGTTTTTTTGTTTTCTTTTTTGCTTTATTTATTTTATTTTGTTTCTAATTACAGCAAAATACTTACTGTTTTTCAGTGATTCTTTTTGCTTTTAGGTAATAAAAATTATAAACTTTCTGTTAGTGCCATTACTTTTCCAATTTGAATAGTTTAAATTTGAATTTTTTGAAATTTGTGTGAATCACTAGTTTGTGAATAACTTTACTATAAAAATAGATTTTTGAGTGATTGTTTTTCCTGCTATTTAATATTACTGTGTTTTACCATTAAATTCAATTTGGTAATTTTTAGGTTATTTGAAATGTCTGTTTTAATCAAAAACAGATTTTGTTATTTTAGTTTGCTATTAAAGTTTCAAACAAAAAAATTCTGAAGAGGTTAAAAGTTGGCATGGTATCATCATTTCACCCACATAGCATGTGCTAAAAAGTTGAGAGGCTTACGGCAAAAACTGGATGCACTTCGTGTACAAAATGGACAATCTCTTTCGAAGTATCAGGGTTTCGGACGAAAACTCATCTGTTACAAAGGGATTTCATTTTTTTGAACTTATTTGAACTCCAGACTTTTTGTGTATTCAAAATGCATCATTCAAAGCCACATCATCAACTTTCAACCGTTTCTGACTTCATCTGATATTTTTCATGCATTTACTGATTTTTTTGAGTTAAATGACCCTGAAAATAAAAAGCACTACAAATGAATTTTGAAAAGGTTGAAAGTTGGCATGGTATCATCATTTCACCCACATAGCATGTGCTAAAAAGTTGAGAGGGTTACGGCAAAAACTGGATGCACTTCATGTACAAAATGGATGATCTCTTTCGAAGTATCAGTGTTTCGGACGAAAACTCTTATGTTACAAACGGATTTCATTTTTTTGAACTTATTTGAACTCCAGACTTTTTGTGGGTTCAAAATGCACCATTCAAAGCCACATCATCAATTTTCAACCATTTCTGACTTCATCTGGTATTTTTCATGCATTTACTGATTTTTTTGAGCTAAATGACCCTGAAATTGAAAAGCACTACAAATGAACTCTGAAAAGGTTGAAAGTTGCCATGGTATCATCATTTCACCCACATAGCATGTGCTCAAAAGTTGAGAGGGTTACGGCAAAAACTAGATGCACTTCGTGTACAAAACGGATAATCTCTTTCGAAGTATCAGGGTTTCATACGGAAACTTATCTGTTTCAAAAGGCATTTCATTTCTTCACATGTAACTGCAGTGATATTCTAGATCAAAGGCATCATCATAATAGTTGTGAAGAGAAAATCTTCATTTTTCTTCGCTTGTGTCTTTTCCTTATTGCGCCGTAACCATGAATAATCTTCATCGTTTAACAGGGTGCTTGGGTCAGCCTTGACTTTGAAGGGAGGAATTTCATGAAACTTTACATAATCTTCAGACATGTCTGTCTTGCCCTCCAATCCCACGATGTCTATTTTTCCTGAAAGAACTATGTGGCGCTTTGGCTCATCGTATGATGTACTCGCTTCCTTATCTTTTCTTTTTCTCGGTTTGGTAGACATGTACTTCATATAGAAAACCTACGCCACATCATTGGCTAGGACGAATGGTTCGCATGTGTACCCAAGATTACTCAGATCCACTGTTGTCATTCCGTACTGTTGGTCTACCTGTACCCCGCCTCCTGACAGATTGGCCCATTTGCACTGAAAAAAAGGGACCTTAAAATCATGTCCGTAGTCAAGTTCCCATATGTCCACTATGTAACCATAATATGTGTCCTTTCCCCTCTTGGTTGCTGCATCAAAGCGAACACCGCTGTTTTGGTTGGTGCTCTTTTGATCTTGGGCGATCGTGTAAAATGTATTCCCGTTTATCTCGTATCCTTTGTAAGTCAATACAGTCGAAGATGGTCCCTTGGACAACGAGTACAGCTCATCGGAAACATTGTTGTCACCTCTGAGACGTGTTTGCAACCAACTGCCGAAAGTCCTGATGTGTTCACATGTAATCCAGTCGTCACACTGCTCCGGGTGTTTGGAGCGCAGAATATTCTTGTGTTCATCGACATACGGGGTCACCAAGGTCGAGTTCTGTGGAACTGTGTAGTGTGCTTGAGACCAAGAATTCCCGTCCCTACATATTATTGAGTCCCCTCCTAGCGTGCCTTTTCCAGTCAGTCTCCCCTCATACCGCGATTGAGGGAGACCAATCTTCTTAAGGCCAGGAATGAAGTCAACACAAAACCCAATGACATCCTCTGTTTGATGGCCCATGGAGATGCTTCCTTCTGGCCTAGCGCGGTTACGGATATATTTCTTTAGGACTCCCATGAACTACAGGGGAACATATTGTGTAGAAATATAGGGCCCAGAATGACAATCTCGTCGACTAGATGAACTAGGACGTGCGTCATGATATTGAAGAAGGATGGTGGGAACACCAGCTCGAAACTGACAAGACATTGCGCCACATCACTCCTTAGCCTTGGTAGGATTTCTGTATCGATCACCTTCTGAGAGATTGCATTGAGGAATGCACATAGCTTCACAATGGCTAATCAAACGTTTTCCGGTAGAAGCCCCCTCAATGCAACCAGAAGAAGTTGCATCATAATCACGTGGCAGTCATGAGACTTTAGGTTCTGGAACTTTTTCTCTGCCATATTTATTATTCCCTTTATATTCGACGAGAAGCCAGACGGGACCTTCATACTGAGCAGGCATTCAAAGAAGATTTCCTTCTCATCTTTGGAAAGAGCGTAGCTGGCAGGACCTTCATACTGCTTTGGAGGCATGCCGTCTTTTTCGTGCAAACGTTGCAGGTCCTCCCGTGCCTTCGGTGTATCTTTTGTCTTCCCATACACGCCCAAGAAGCCTAGCAGGTTCACACAAAGGTTCTTTGTCACGTGCATCACGTCGATTGAAGAGCGGACCTCTAGGTCTTTCCAGTAGGGTAGGTCCCAAAATATAGATTTCTTCTTCCACATGGGTGCGCGTCCCTCAACGTGATTCGGAACAGATAGTCCGCCGGGACCCTTTCCAAAGATTACGTGTAAATCATTGACCATAGCAAGTACGTGATCACCGGTACGCATGGCGGGCTTCTTCCGGTGATCTGTCTCTCCTTTGAAATGCTTGCCTTTCTTTCGACATTGATGGTTGGTTGGAAGAAATCGACGATGCCCCAGGTACACATTCTTCCTGCATTTGTCCTGGTATATACTTTCGGTGTCATCTAAACAGTGCATGCATGCGTGGTATCCCTTGTTTGTCTGTCCTGAAAGGTTACTGAGAGCAGGCCCATCATTGATGGTTACAAACAGCAACGCATGCAGGTAAAATTCCTCCTGTCTGTGCTTATCCCACACACGTACACCGTTTCCATTCGACAGCTGTAAAAGTTCTTCAACTAATGGCCTTAGGTACACATCAATGTCGTTGCCGGGTTGCTTAGGGCCTTGGATGAGTACTGGCATCATAATGAACTTCCGCTTCATGCACAGCCAAGGAAGAAGGTTATAGATACATAGAGTCACGGGCCAGGTGCTGTGATTGCTGCTCTGCTCCCCAAAAGGATTAATGCCATCCGCGCTTAAACCAAACCATACGTTCCTTGCATCACCTGCAAACTCCTCCCAGTACTTTCTCTCGATTTTTCTCCACTGCGACCCGTCAGCGGGTGTTGGGTAACGCGACAGAAAACGAAAATTTTCGGTAGTGAGCACGCCCAGGACCACTATGGAGACTGCATACAAGGTTTGATCTGATCCGTACCAACTCGAAGCGCAGCGGAAGAAGAGTCGGTGGAGATCGTTGGTGCAGATCCCCGCAGCTAGGATTTACAACCTCCCAACCGCGAGGATGTACTCCCTCGTCGGACAGCCCTTCGGGAGGCGGTCGGACAGTCCCCCGGACGATGTCGCGGACAGCCCTTCGGGAGGACCCTCGAAACTCAAACGGAGACTCGGACAGCCCTTCGGGAGGACTCTCGAACAGCCCCTCGGGCAAAAGACCGAAACTATGACCTCTCTATGGGGTTGCACACATACGGTGTCAGCTATCCGGCAGGGCTTCGCCGTCCAGAACTAGTTCCTGCCGGAACCCAGACAGCCTTTCGGCTCTACGAAACTCTTTTCATGGGAGGGAGAGAAGAAGCCAGATAATGCATGGCATGTGTATGAGAGCAAGGGATGAGTGTGGAGGGCTGTCCCTCCACCTCTATTTATAAGAAATCCCAAGGGGTAGGGTGGTTTTACAATAAAACCCAAAAGCACATGAATGAAGTCCTTCCACCAAGGGTTTAAGGGTGAAAACAAGGAACAAGAGGGGCTCCAAGGAGGAGCCACCTACTTGGCCGGCCACACCCCTTGGGGGGCCCCCATGAGGGCCTCCCAATCCATCCATGTCATCCCTAGATATTTTGGGATAAAGCCCAAACAAGTGGCTTTCCAAAAAGTAACCCAAAAAGCACTTTCACTATTCACGACAACATTTTTCAGCGTCCGTTCGAACTGAAAATATTTATGTGGGCTTAGAACATTTCCAGTACCCACCATAATAATTTTCAACGCGTTCTGGAACAATTCCAGATTAGTGATTTTCATCTGCGAAAAGCATCTGAAGTGGTTCCGGCAGCTCCGAAACATTTCCGGTTTTTCTTCCAGAAAATTCCCAAAAGTTTCCAGAATGATTCTGGCACCCTCTAAGAATTATCAGGCATGTGCCAAAACCAATTTGACTTTATGGTATCCTCTGAAACAACTTTTCAGTATCACCGAAACTCATCCGGTGACCTCTCTCGTCGGAACTTTTCCGCTGTCTCCGAAAAAAACTTTTTCCAGAAACTTTCTCTCAGACTCCCTGTCTAGTATTCAGCAGATAGATGACCCTTAAGCGTGTGACCCTATAGGTTCGGTGAAGTATAGACATGACCTGGAACCCCATCCGATCAATGATCAACATCGGAGCCGTGGACACCCATATCGACCCCTATACCCACACGAATGAATATTCGAGTGAACCTCCAGTTGTTGTGTGCTATTCTTGTTGCTTCGCGATATGTCACAAACACCCAAGGTGAGATTTATTGCATTCCTGTGGATCAACAATTTGTCCATCATGCAAGTTACCTCGTTACCGGTTTTGTTCTCTTTTCTCGTTTCCGTGTTCCGGCATCCCAGTGATCAAATCACAAGGTGTCTGGCCAGACGATGATGGATACCGTAACACCGAGAGGGCCCGAGTATATCTCTCCATCGTCGGAGGAGCAAATCCCAATCTTGAGCTATCTCGTTACTTGCCATACTTTTCCGTGAACCCGTAAGCCGCCGTAATAGCCACCCAGTTACGGATGACGTTTAACAAACCCCAAAGTTCACGAAGCAAGTATGAAGGAACTCGATACTCTCATGGTCTAAGGAATTATGCAAACATTAACTTCTCTGTGTTATAAACCATTAACTTGTGACGAATGCATCTCATAGCATAACATCAAAATGGGTCGATTCAACACAAGTGTTCTACCAACAATTTATGCCCTCAAAATTGCCGGCATAGACATGCCCATGATCAGGAAAACAGGATCATCATGCAATACTCGAGCCAGTCAAAGAGGCTTGACCAGGAATACATTTTTCCGTTTATTATCCCACACGTGCACATGAGTTTCCCTCCAAGCCTCGTTTTATTGTAGACTCGAGAATCATTGCAGTTATAGCATGGAATCATAAACTTTCATTACAAACCAGGAGATACAAAATAACTGATATTACTGCCTCTAGGGCATATCTCCTACAGACTCCCACTTGCACTAGAGTCATAATCCAGTTACATGGCTTCCCTAACACCAATGGCTATCCGGTGTTGCTCATGCTTTGCTCGTGGTAGAGGCTTTGTCATCGGGTCTGACACATTTAGATCCGTGTGAACTTTGCGTACTTTCACTAAACCCTCTTCGACATGATGTCGAATGAGTTTATATTTGCGTTGAATATGTCTTGTCTTATGGTGCGAACTTGGCTCCCTTGCCTGAGCCACGGCGCCACTATTATCACAATAGATCTCCACCGGGTCCAGAGCACTTGGAACCACACCAAGGTCTTCAAGAAATTGCTTGATCCATACCGCCTCCTTGGAGGCTTCTAAAGCTGCAACATACTCCGCCTCCGTCATAGAATCCGCCACAGTCTTTTGTTTGGAACTTTTCCAATCAACTGCGCCACCGTTCAACATGAAAACATAGCCTGATTGAGATTTGAAGTCATCTGGGTCAGTCATGAAGCCTGCATCAGTGTAACCACTTACAATGAGCTCTTCATCACCTCCGTACACAAGGAGTAAATCCTTGGTCCGTCTGAGGTACTTAAGAATACCCTTGACTGCGGCCCAGTGTTCCAATCCTGGATCACTTTGGTACCGGCTGCTAACACTTAGCGCATAGGAAACATCCGGTCTTGTACATAGCATGGCATACATAATAGAACCAACTGCCGAGGCATATGGAACATCATTCATTTGTACTCGCTCATCGAGAGTTCGAGGACTCTGATTCTTGCAAAGCACTGTGCCAGGTGACATGGGGAGTAGGCCTTTCTTGGAGTTCTCCATGTTGAACCTTTTCAACACCTTGTCAATGTACGTGCTTTGGCTAAGCGCTATCAGGCGTTTTGATCTATCTCTATAGATTCTGATGCCCAATACATATGCCGCTTCGCCTAAGTCTTTCATTGAAAACCTTTTCTTCAATGATTCTTTTATTTCGCTAAGAAAATTCATGTCATTTCCAATCAATAATATGTCATCCACATACAAGAATAGAAATGCTTTTGCGCTCCCACTAAACTTCTTGTAAACACAAGATTCTTCGTCATTCCTGATGAAACCAAACTCTTTGACCACTTCATCAAAACGAATGTTCCAGCTCCTTGATGCTTGCTTCAGACCATAAATGGCTTTCTGAAGTTTGCATACCTTTCCAGCATCCTCATGAATGACAAAACCTTCCGGCTGTATCATGTATACATCCTCTTTGAGGTTTCCATTTAGGAAAGCCGTTTTGACATCCATCTGCCATATTTCATAGTCGAAATAAGCATCAATTGCTAGCAATATCCGAATAGACCTAAGCATAGCTACGGGCGAGAAAGTCTCGTCGTAGTCCACTCCTGGAACTTGCGTGAACCCTTTCGCGACAAGTCTAGCTTTGTGGATAGTAATGTTACCATCCGCGTCCGTCTTTCTTTTGAAAATCCATTTACAACCAATCGGCTTTGCGCCTTCTGGAAGTTCTTCCAAGTTCCAAACTTGGTTTTCGTACATGGATTCCATTTCGGATCTCATGGCTTTGTGCCATTCTTTTGAGCTGGGCCCCGCCATCGCTTCCTTGTAGTGCGCAGGTTCATCGTCTTCAAGAATGAAGATTTCGTTATGAAACCATTCAGGTGGCTGGATAGCCCTACCTGATCTGCGTGGTTCAGTTACAACATTGTCTGAAGTCTCCGCATCGCATGCGACAACTTCCGGCTCGGTTGTAGGGATAATTAGCGGAATTTCTTCCGATTCCTTAGCCGTATCAACAGTTGCCGAAGATTCACTAATCTCATCAAGTTGTACTGTCCTCCCACTTAATTCTTTTGCGAGAAACTCTTTCTCGAGAAAGACTCCGTTTTTAGCGACAAACACTTTGCATTCGGAGGGTTGGTAGAAGAAATACCCAACGGTTTCCTTGGGATAACCTACAAAGTTACATTTGTCTGATCTGGGATCGAGTTTGCTTGGTTGTAAACGTTTTACATAAGCTTCACAACCCCAAACTTTGAGATGCGACAAATTGGGTTTCTTCCCATGCCATAACTCGTATGGTGTCGTCTCAACAGATTTAGACGGTGCTCTGTTTAGTGTGTGAGCTGCAGTAAGTAGTGCGTGACCCCAAAAAGATATCGGTAGATCTGTAAGAGACATCATCGACCTTACCATGTCCAACAAGGTTCGGTTACGTCGTTCCGATACTCCGTTTCTCTGTGGAGTTCCGGGAGGCGTAAGCTGTGAAACGATTCCACGGTCACTTAGATGTTGGCCAAACTCATGACTAAGATATTCGCCTCCGCGATCAGACCGCAGAAACTTAATCTTTTTGTCACGATGATTTTCTACCTCATTCTGAAATTCTTTGAACTTTTCAAAGGTTTCCGACTTATGCTTCATCAAGTAGATATAGCCATACCGACTTAAATCATCAGTAAAAGTCACGAAGTAAAAATACCCACCCCGTGCGGCCGTGTTCATTGGACCACATACATCACTATGTATTATTTCCAATAATTCACACGCCCGTTCAGGATGACCCGTGAACGGTGTCTTGGTCATTTTCCCCATCAGACAAGCTTCACATGTGTCGAATGATTCAAAATCAAAGGACGGTAAAACTCCATTTGACTGGAGTTTTTGCATGCGTTTCTTTCCGATGTGGCCAAGTCGACAGTGCCACAAGTAAGTGGTGGTGGTAGCATCCTTCTTAAGGCGTTTAGCATTCACGTTAAAGACATCATTTCCACATTCAAGATTTAGTATGAAAAGGCCCCCAACAATGGGTGCAAATCCATAAAACATATCCTTACAATAAAGTGAACAACCATTGTTCTCAGACTTGTACGAATACCCATCGTGCACTAAACATGATCCGGAGATAATGTTTCTACACAATGCCGGAACAAGATAACAGTTACTAAGTTCCAAAATAAATCCCGAAGGGAGATGTAGAGGCATAATGCCGACGGCTTGCGTGGCGATCCCAGCGCCGTTCCCGACCCGCATCACGACCTCATTCTTTGCCAGCCTGCGCACCTTCTGAAGTCCCTGTATCGAGTTGCAAATGTGAGCAACCGATCCGGTATCAAATACCCAAGACTTAGAATTTTCGCCAGCAAGCAAAACATCAATGACATTAACTTGTATAACAATTATACCTTTTCCGGTTTTCCCGGACTTCTTATCTTCCAGATACTTCTTGCAGTTTCTCTTCCAGTGTCCTGTGCCCTTGCAGTAGAAGCACTCAGTTTCATTCTTGGCTCCGCCCTTAGAGTTGCTTTGGGATCCGGTCTTACCGGCGCCCTTTCCCTTCTTTGGCTTGCCTTTTTTCTTTTTGAAACTGGCGGTTTTATTCACAAGCAACACTTGCTTGCGATTTTTCCGCAGTCCTCCTTCTGCAGTTTTCAGCATGGCGAGCACCTCTTCCGGTTCCTTCTCCATCCCACTCATGTTGTAGTTTAATACAAAACCGTCGTAAGACGGGGGGAGTGAAGAAAGCAACATGTCCATCGTATGGCTAGGTGGAAGTGGAAATTCCAGGGTTTTAAGCCTTTCAGCATAGCCAATCATTTTGACCACGTGTTCGCCAACTGAACTACCCTCAGCCATCTTGCAATCCATCAAAGCCTTCATGATATCAAATCGTTCAGACTTTGCGGTTTCCTTGTATAGAGCATCCAATTCCCGGATCATATCACGGGGTTTATGGAGTTCAAAACGTTTTTGAAGGTCTGTACTCATGCAAGCTAGCATGAGGCACTGCACTAAGTTGTGATCATCATCCTTAGTGGCCCAGACATTTTGTTCATCTTCCGGGGCCTCTGCCGCCGGTTTAGCTGGAAGAGCATTTTCAAGCACATACAGTTTCTTAGCGCTCCTGAGGACAATCCTCAGGTTGCGGACCCAGTCCGCATAGTTGTTTCCAGTCGTAGTTAACTTCTCTTTCTCTAACATCGGGCCTAAGTTGAACGCGGTGTTGCGAGCCATTTGATCTACAACGGAAAACACAAGTTTTCACTTAGACTTTGTTTATAATGAAAAAGCACTAGTGAATAAACAATTTTATTCTAAAGTGCGCTCCCACTCAAATCAATATCTCTCAAAATTGATTATGAGTGATACAAGACCCACACTTCGATTCAACGCCATTGATGTGGACATCACTGATGACGAGAATTTCAATTGGTAGGCAAACTTGCCGATCACATCTCCATGTGACTCTTGTTCATCTTTCGATGGGTGTGTTCCGAGCTCAGGACGATCCTGCCTGAACGTCAAAGACAACCAAGTGATCTTGCTGCGAGGTCTGACCTCACCCGCCTCATTCCTCTCGATTCGTTCGTACCCATGTGGACATGGCGTACCCCGAAAAGATACGAATTACAGACGGTGCTACACTTGGGTGAACACTAACTACTTTGATATTTTGAAGTGAGAGATCACCCTAATAAAAAGCGACTACCGCGCAATCAAGAAGGGTGCATCAAGAGGGATAAACATCTCAGGCAATTCATAATAGCATGATATGGTATAGCCCCTTCTGACGGAGAAGTCTTTCATTTCTTCGTCTTCGGCATTCGCGTCGGTGTTCACCTTCGCACAGATTGCCACCACCTGGTTGATGCACCAGATAATATTGCTATCTCCATAGCAGGATAAAATAAATGCATTACTTAAGGTTGACACGCAGGTCATTAAAGTGCAATCATATGGCTCCAGCCATCATGCCAAATCATGACACGCAGGTCATGTTAATTACATCATATAGTCATCTCATACATAATCAAATTGAATATGAGCATTGCTATACCACATCACATGCAAACCATCCTGCAAAACCAAGTTAGACGCCTCTAATCGGTTTATGCAAAAATTTATTTTACGTGGCTTCTAAGGTTTTGACTTAAACCGCAGCTACCAACGTTTTATCATCAAGTATGATTATTCAAGTTGCTAGATTAACATCTCGGGCTGTATGAAACACGAGATAATTAAATCTCGAGCCCCATACTAAACTTCGTCATACGCATGACCCCCGTGCAGATCATATCTGCAATGCCCATTCATCTGCGAATTTCATCTTTCTTTTGACTATGGCAGAACCCAAAGAACTGATAGCACTTCCATGATCAATCAGGATCACGGATTGCCAGAACTTTGTCAAATTCCACCATGCTGTCTCGAGATTGAGCAAACGCAAATTCCAGGGAAGCAACAAGAATGTTGGGTAACAGATTTCATCTGTCACCCACATAAATAATTTTCAGCAATAGATCTCATGTACTCCAAAATTATATTATGCAATACCCATACATCTCCATGTATTCTAGATCGTAACCTGCATCTACGCATAGCACGGCTCTTGATGCCACTGTTGGGTAACGCGACAGAAAACGAAAATTTTCGGTAGCGAGCACGCCCAGGACCACTATGGAGACTGCATACAAGGTTTGATCTGATCCGTACCAACTCGAAGCGCAGCGGAAGAAGAGTCGGTGGAGATCGTTGGTGCAGATCCCCGCAGCTAGGATTTACAACCTCCCAACCGCGAGGATGTACTCCCTCGTCGGACAGCCCTTCGGGAGGTGGTCAGACAGTCCCCCGGACGATGTCGCGGACAGCCCTTCGGGAGGACCCTCGAAACTCAAACGGAGACTCGGACAGCCCTTCGGGAGGACTCTCGAACAACCCCTCGGGCAAAAGACCGAAACTACGAACTCTCTATGGGGTTGCACACATACGGTGTCAGCTATCCGGCAGGGCTTCGCCGTCCAGAACTAGTTCCTGCCGGAACCCAGACAGCCTTTCGGCTCTACGAAACTCTTTTCATCGGAGGGAGAGAAGAAGCCAGATAATGCATGGCATGTGTATGAGAGCAAGGGATGAGTGTGGAGGGCTGCCCCTCCACCTCTATTTATAGGAAATCCCAAGGGGTAGGGTGGTTTTACAATAAAACCCAAAAGCACATGAATGAAGTCCTTCCACCAAGGGTTTAAGGGTGAAAACAAGGAACAAGAGGGGCTCCAAGGAGGAGCCACCTACTTGGCCGACCACACCCCTTGGGGGGCCCCCATGAGGGCCTCCCAATCCATCCATGTCATCCCTAGATATTTTGGGATAAAGCCCAAACAAGTGGCTTTCCAAAAAGTAACCCAAAAAGCACTTTCACTATTCACGACGACATTTTTCAGCGTCCGTTCGAACTGAAAATATTTATGTGGGCTTAGAACATTTCCAGTACCCACCATAATAATTTTCAACGCGTTCTGGAACAATTCCAGATTAGTGATTTTCATCTGCGAAAAGCATCTGAAGTGGTTCCGGCAGCTCCGAAACATTTCCGGTTTTTCTTCCAGAAAATTCCCAAAAGTTTCCAGAATGATTCTGGCACCCTCTAAGAATTATCAGGCATGTGCCAAAACCAATTTGACTTTATGGTATCCTCTGAAACAACTTTTCAGTATCACCGAAACTCATCCGGTGACCTCTCTCGTCGGAACTTTTCCGCTGTCTCCGAAAAAACTTTTTCCAGAAACTTTCTCTCAGACTCCCTGTCTAGTATTCAGCAGATAGATGACCCTTAAGCGTGTGACCCTATAGGTTCGGTGAAGTATAGACATGACCTGGAACCCCTTCCGATCAATGATCAACATCGGAGCCGTGGACACCCATATCGACCCCTATACCCACACGAATGAATATTCGAGTGAACCTCCAGTTGCCGTGTGCTATTCTTGTTGCTTCGCGATATGTCACAAACACCCAAGGTGAGATTTATTGCATTCCTGTGGATCAACAATTTGTCCATCATGCAAGTTACCTCGTTACCGGTTTTGTTCTCTTTTCTCGTTTCCGTGTTCCGGCATCCCAGTGATCAAATCACAAGGTGTCTGGCCAGACGATGATGGATACCATAACACCGAGAGGGCCCGAGTATATCTCTCCATCGTCGGAGGAGCAAATCCCAATCTTGAGCTATCTCGTTACTTGCCATACTTTTCCGTGAACCCGTAAGCCGCCGTAATAGCCACCCAGTTACGGATGACGTTTAACAAACCCCAAAGTTCACGAAGCAAGTATGAAGGAACTCGATACTCTCATGGTCTAAGGAATTATGCAAACATTAACTTCTCTGTGTTATAAACCATTAACTTGTGACGAATGCATCTCATAGCATAACATCAAAATGGGTCGATTCAACACAAGTGTTCTACCAACAATTTGTGCCCTCAAAATTGCCGGCATAGACATGCCCATGATCAGGAAAACAGGATCATCATGCAATACTCGAGCCAGTCAAAGAGGCTTGACCAGGAATACATTTTTCCGTTTATTATCCCACACGTGCATATGAGTTTCCCTCCAAGCCTCGTTTTATTGTAGACTCGAGAATCATTGCAGTTATAGCATGGAATCATAAACTTTCATTACAAACCAGGAGATACAAAATAACTGATATTACTGCCTCTAGGGCATATCTCCTACAGCGGGTGCTCTCAACTTCCCGTCTTTCTTACGGTCCTCTCTGTGCCATCGCATCAACTTGGCATGATCTTTGTTTCTGAACAAACGTTTCAACCATGGTATTATAGGAGCATACCACATCACCTTCGCAGGAACCCTCTTCCTGGGGGGCTCGCCGTCAACATCACCAGGGTCATCTCGTCTGATCTTATACCGCAATGCACCGCATACCGGGCATGTGTTCAAATCCTCGTACGCACCGCAGTAGAGGATGCAGACATTAGGGCATGCATGTATCTTCTGCACCTCCAATCCTAGAGGGCATACGACCTTCTTTGCTGCGTACGTACTGTCGGGCAATTCGTTATCCTTTGGAAGCTTCTTCTTCAATATTTTCAGTAGCTTCTCAAATCCTTTGTCAGGCACAGCATTCTCTGTCTTCCACTGCAGCAATTCCAGTACGGTACCGAGCTTTGTGTTGCCTTCTTCGCAAGTGGGGTACAACCCTTTTTTGTGATCCTATAACATGCGATCGAACTTCATCTTCTCCTTTTCACTTTCGCACTGTCTCTTTGCATCAACAATGTCCCGGCGGAGATCATCATCGGGCACATCATCTGGTTCCTCTTGATCTTCAGCTTCCCCCGTTGCAGTATCACCGTATTCAGAGGGCACATAGTTGTCATCATCCTCTTCTTCTTCGTTGTCTTCCATCATAACCCCTATTTCTCCGTGCTTGGTCCAAACATTATAGTGTGGCATGAAACCCTTATAAAGCAGGTGGGTGTGAAGGGTTTTCGAGTCAGAGTAAGACCTCGTATTCCCACAGCTAGGGCATGGACAACACATAAAACCATTCTGCTTGTTTGCCTCAGCCACTGCGAGAAAATTATGCAGGCCCTCAATGTACTAGGAGGTGCGTCTGTTACCGTACATCCATTGCCGGTTCATCTGCGTGCATTATATATAATTAAGTGTGTCAAAAACCATTATAGAACATCATGAATTGATAAGTGACCAAATTAATAGAAGTTCATCATCACATTAAAACCAAAGTGCATACATAGTTCTCCAGAGCATCTAATTAAACCATACATTGAAACTATGTAAAACATTTCAATGCAACAACAAATGCGATCATAATCGCAACCAAGGTAACAATTGATCCAACGGCATAATGATACCAAGCCTCGATATGAATGGCATATTTTGTAATCTTTCTAATCTTCAAGCGCATTGCATCCATCTTGATCTTGTGACCATCGACGACATCCGCAACATGCAACTCCAATATCATCTTCTCCTCCTCAATTTTTTATTTATTTTTCCTTCAAGTAATTGTTTTCTTCTTCAACTAAATTTAACCTCTCGACAATAGGGTCGGTTGGAATTTCCGGTTCACATACCTCCTAGATAAAAATATCTATGTCACGTTGGTCGGCATAATTGTCATAAACAATAAATGAACCAAATAGTTATAAAATATAATATATACCACATCCGAATCATAGACAGGACGAGGGCCGACGGGGACGGATACCAAAACTATCGCACTATATAATAACAAACAATAATAAAAGTAAGAAAATTATACAAGTATCTATCTAAATCATACAAGTAAGAATTTTTTCTTTTAGAAAGAAGATAAGAACAAGAGGCTCACCACGGTGGTGCCGGCGACGAGATCGGAGTGGGCGATCGACGGCGGTGAAGACGGGGACGGGACGTGACGGACCGCTAAACCTAGACAAATCTTGAGGAAAATGGAGCTTGGAGGTCGAGCTTGGAGAGGAGAAAGCTTAAGTAGTGTGGCTCGGGCATTTCATCGAACACCTCATGTGCATAGGAGGTGAGCTAGAGCACCACAAAGCCCTCCCCTCGCCGGCCAGAAAAAATTGAGCAGTGGAGTGCTCTGCTCGCGGGCGAGGGGGTATATATAGGCACCTCTTTGGTCCCAGTTCCAGCCACGAACCGGGACCAATGGTTGTGGGCCAGGAGCGAGGCCCATTGGTCCCGGTTCGTGTCTAGAACCGGGACCAAAGGGGCCAGACGAACCGGGACCAATGCCCCACGAGGCCCTGCCGGCCCCCTGGGCTCACGAACCGGGACCTATTCCCCCATTGGTACCGGTTCATGACTGAACCGGGACTAATGGGCTGGCCAGGCCTGGACCAAAGCCCTGTTTTCTACTAGTGTTGAATCCATCAGCTAACTCCAGGGAGATGTCACCGACAGCTACAACTTCTGCTTCAACTCCGTTTGCCACTTCAATGCGTCTTTCGCTTCTTTGCGTAGTCCGCGTCGAATGGAATCCCTGTAACAAATTTGCAACATGAACAGTTGCTCCTCAGTCAATCCACCAAGTAGATTTTGAAAACTGTGTATACAAGGATTCATTTACAAAGGAAACAATGTTGTTACCTTTCTTTGCCATGATGGACTTCAGCCAATCAGGGCAATCTTTCTTATAGTGCCCAGTCTTCTTACAGTGCAGACAAGTGTCTTTGTCCACTGGAAAAGGCTTTTGCTGACGCTGATGCTGATAGGGAGCTTTTCCATGTGGCTTTGAGGGGGAACTGTTGCTATTTTGATTGTAATTCTTTTTCTTATCCTTCACATAGTTGATAGAACCACCATGTGAGGCTTTAAGTCTTTCCTCATCTTGGACACACATGGCTATAGTCTTTTCTAAGTCCCATGTTCCAGGTGACATATTGTAGTTTACGACGAAGGTTTCAAACTACTTTGGCAGTGAAGCCATGAGCAGATGGACCAGGAGTGCTGGTTTGATTTCCAGATCCGCATCCATGGGCTTGAGCTTTGCTGCCATATTACTCATCCTGAGGACGTGCTCTCTTATTCCATGACCACCACTAGTGTAGTTCTCTGTCACCAGTTGCTTTATCAACTGGGTGGTGTATGTCTTTGAAGAACCAGTGAACTGGCTCTTTATCTTTGTAAGCAACTCCCCTGTGGAAGTGCACTCTGCAATCGAGCCCACAATGGCGTTCTCAATTGTATTCTTTATAAATGCCATGCACTTTTTGTTTGCATTAATCCACTCTTGGTTTTCGATGGAATATAACATCTCCACTGGGACATGATCTTTTTTTTTCTCCCATGCATCATCATCATCAGTGGCCTCTCTGACTGGCTCTGTAGGTCTGACCGGCTTTGGTTCATCCACAACCCAGTCCATCTCAACACAGACAAATGCCAGGTCTACTTTCTTTCTCCACTCAGTGTAGTTATCACCTCTGAGTGTCGAAACATCTTTTAGGCAACTCATCAAGTGGTAGCCTCATGAAATCACAATTTAAGTGAGATCAGTATAACAATCATATGCATTAATCTAACGTTGGTCAAATTAAATACACAATTGTCTATGCAATTAAATCAATATTACCCTTGGGCAAAATATTAGAAATAAATGCACCTTTAATTTCAATAATAAAACATGATCATGTTATTAACAACGTTGGTCATAAAAATAACATAACCATATTCATTTCAATAATCACTTTAACATGCTCTAAAAATATTTAATTCTATCTAAACTTCTATTTTCTTTGTATAAAAGAGCACTATTAATTATTTACGCAGCGGAAAAACATGAATAAAAATTCAAGAACTTTTTATTCTTTACAGAAATTTTTTTTTGACCAAATAAAAAATTCATGAACTTTATTATTTTCTTTGTAAAATTCATGAACATTTCTTTTTCTGAAAACTGTCTATTTTCATTTTCAGAAACTTTTCTACCTTTTTCTTTTCTATATTGTAAACAGAATTTTCATTGGAAAATTTTGAATAGAAAAACTATTTGAAATTTGCCCCAAAAAATAGACAAAAAACAGAATAGAAAAGAAAAAACGTCGGCTCAGCCGCTCTGCATTTCGGCCCAGCCCGCGGCTGCGGCCTCAGCCCAGCATGCGGCTGTGGCCTCGCCCAGCGCGCGGCTGCGGCCTCCCTTTCGGCCCAGCGGCCTACCAGCGGCAGCGACCCAGCGCGCACGCGAGCCGGCCTCTTTATTCTTTCGGCCCAGAGGCCCGGCACAGGATCTAGGGTTTCGATCTCTACCCTCCACTGAAATCCGACGGCCACGCGATCGTTTCGTTGGGTCAAAACCAGCCTCGATCGAACCCTAGCCCCATTCCGCCCCCGCGCCCCTCTCGCCCCGTCTGTGTACGCCTCTCTCTCGCGCACTCCGACGGCGGGCCACCGCGCCGCGCCGGTCGCCGGCGATGGCGACGAGCGCCACCGCGCCGCGCTGCGCCACGCGAGCCTCCTCCTTTTCCTCCCTCTGTTTCTCCCCATCTCCCGCAACAGAGAGCGTGAGAGAGAGGAGAGAAGCGCAGCCGGCCTTCCCGATGCGGTGGGTGGGCCAACGCCGGCCACCGGCGACGGCGTCGAGCCGCGCTGTGTGAGCCATCCCTTTCCCCCTCCTTTCTCTTCTTTTTTGTTCTTTAGAGAGAGAGAGAGAGAGAGATACGAGGTCGAGCCCTCCTCTGCTCCCCTCGTGTTCGACGACGATCTGTGGCGCCATTGCCTCCCCTTCGCCGGTGACGCGTTTCCCGTAGCGGAAGCGCGCCGCCGTCGAACGGCGTGGCTGCGGTGCCCCCTTTGCCCTCTGCAGGGTTGTTCTTCGTTCGAACGGCTCGGCTTGCCAATGCCCGTTCGGATCGAGAGGAACCGGCGCGGCCTTGCGGCGGCACACTTTGCCGGCGAGCACTAGGCCCTCTCCGGTGAACTCTTTTCTTTTCTGTTCTAGGGTTCGTGGGGAAGGCTCTGTTTGGTTTGATCCGAAGAATCCTACACCCATGTGGCTGATACCATTGATAGATCCATGGGATCGTGTAGGGTAGGATTTCGGTTGTCCTACCTTCTGCTTGTCCAGACGAGGAACTCCCGGTGCCGGCCATGGTGATGGTGGCCGGTGATGGCAGAGAGTGGACGGCGGCGGTGGTGGAGCTTCCCATGAGCGCCGCGCTAACCCTAGATCGGAAGGGATTGTCGGTGGGGTTTGTGGCAGCGATTAACCTCGTAACTCGTGCCCCAGCCCCCACCTCTGTTTATATAGCGCGGGTCACAGGGGCCCACCAACCATGGTTTGGTTGGGCGCCCCCGATTAGGGCGCGATGCATGGGCCCGTTCGACCCGTTGGGCTCGAACGGGAGAGAGATCAACTTAACATTACCTTCTCCCCGTCCATGGGAACGAGTCCCCGGCTTGTATCCTCCTCGTTGAGAAGGGAAGTCGCCGGCTGCATGGAAAGCAAGGTGGCGTACTCCATGGAGATCGCCAGCAGCATGGGATGCGAGGTGGCCGATGAATAGGAGTTCGTGTCGTGCTGATTCTAACGAACGAAGAGAGGTGGCCAGATCGGTTCACACGAGCGAATGAATAAAAGGACTGAACAAGATTGTTTTCCCCTAAAGCTAAGGGCCGGCGGGATATGCACTTATACGGAGGTCATGCGTGGGTTGTAGCTTGGTAAATGTGTGAACTAAAGGAATACACCTTGTAATCTCTATTTTTTGACAAAAAAATATACATCCTACATCTAGGAACGGAGGGAGTATTTAGGAACGGAGGGAGCATATGCATAATACAATGTTGTTTCTTCCTATGCTTGTTAGGGCATCATAGCATAAACACAGTCCAGGGCAACAGTTACGTCAATATATATAACATGTCGAATTGTTTTTTGTTTTGAAATTGTCGCCGCAGAAAAAGGCTCCCTAGCTACCTGAATATTTTCATTGCATTTTCTAAGAAAACATCACAGAGGTTGTAGGTTTAACTTGCTTAACCTATCGAACGCTCGTGTCGAATTGCGGAATCGCCTGACGTGTATATAGGCCCACTCCTGACTTTCGTTACCAGCTCCAGGAAATGATGAAAATATGCATCAGGACGCTGGACAACCCTCTCTATGTTAAGAGCTCAGACACTATCGACAGCCTCAAGGCCAAGATTAATGATGAGTATGGTATTCATCCAGGCCAGCAGCGCCTCATGTTTCACAAGACGACGATGACATCCCTGATTATTCCACACTCAATCTTACAGGGCTGCCGTACTTTAGCCGATTATCGCATCCAGAATGGAGCCACACTCGACCTTGTCGTCTGTCACCGACCAAGACTGATGGAGATCTTCGTCAGGAATTTGAAAGGGAAGGCCCTGACGTTTAAGGTTGAGAGCTCAGATACCATCTGCAGTGTCAAGGAGAAGATTGAGCAGGTTGACGGTATTGACCCGGCAATCCAACGCCTCATCTTTGCTGGGCGGCAGCTGGAGGATGGATACACACTGGCGGAATACAAGATCCAGGCTGAATCCACATTTCATCTCTGCCTCCGTCTTTATTCATGTGCTACTAAATGTCCGGGAACCCATCACTAGAGAGTGTACTACTGTCTCTGAAGCGATTTGTCGTACTTTTTTTTTAATGTCTTTGGTCGTACTTCTACATATTATTAGTAGGTTTATTTATTATTGCATCTATCGTGTGATTGTTTCCGGTTTGGTTGCTTTCTTCAGGCTACACAGACGAGGCGAATCAATGCAATGCACTGTTTCCTCGCAGTTTGGTAATGTGATCTGAAGCTCAGCAGATCGCACAAATTATGAAATAAGATATGCATGATAGCTGATCTTGTGTAGCATGTAGAGATTTATATTGCTCAGCTTGTTCCAAACCATCTTGATAATTGAATATTATTTTGGCAATGACAGCTTACATGAGTCAGACAGATAATTTAATGAAGAGTACATTCTAGTTTTTACCCCATAGTTTTACAATTTTGACAGGAATTACCACATTTGGCAAAAGTTTTGCCATATTCTACCTTTTTATATTTTTTGGCAAGCTCTGTCAGGCGGGTTCCAACTATAACTCTTCGCCTAGCACACCATGTCAACAATTTTTCCTCCGCGCCACAGAGAGAGGGCTGAAGGACAAGCCCTTGGCCTGGCCGAGTCAAGCATAGCCCAGATATCTGCCACCTCCGTCCAATATGAATGACGACCAGATCTGTTAGTTTGGAAGAAAGGGATTGTCTGCATCGATAATTCATTGATCGTGTGCATGATGCACATACATAGGTACAGGGTGGACCGCTCTCTACTTGTCTCCCAAGATGTACAAATATACAAAGGGGAGAGAGGAGATACAACGGTATAAATACAAGACCCTAGACCTATACATGTACAATAGACAACGTATGTTCACCCCCCCCCCCCCCCCGGCGCGCAGTCGAAGCGTCGCTGGAGACGCAGAGACTGGGTCGAAACTCCTCAAAGACTGTGGTCGGTAGTCCCTTTGTCATAACACCAGCGAACTGCTGAGCGGTGGGCACGTGTAGAACACGAATCCCCCCGAGCGCCACCTGTTCTTGAACGAAGTGTATGTCGAGCTCGATGATAATCAGGGTTGGCGGAGAGGTAAATGGCGGAGACGTTGTTGCAGTAGACGATCGTGGCTTTGTGAACCTCACAAAGCAACTCCTGGAGCAACTGACGGAGCCAAGAGCACTCGGCAACGGCGTTAGCCACTGCCCGATACTCTGCCTCGGCACTCGAGCGAGAAACCGTGGGCTGTCGCTTGGACGACCACGAAATCAGCGAGGGCCCGAGATAGACACAGTAGCCTGACGTAGAACGACGAGTGTCGGGGCAGCCAGCCCAGTCGGCGTCGGAGTAGGCAACAATGTCGGTGGAGGCCGAAGCCGTCAGGGTGAGTCCCAAGGACATAGTGCCGCGTATGTACCGAAGAATACGCTTCACCAGAGTCCAGTGAGAATCACGGGGGGAGTGCATGTGAAGACACACCTGCTATACTGCATACTGCAGGTCCGGACGGGTGAGCGTCAGATACTGGAGGGCACCGACGATGGAGCGGTAGAACGCAGCGTCAGGCGCAGGAGAGCCCTCCAGGGCAGAGACTTTCGCCTTGGTGTCAACAGGCGTGGGGGCGGGCTTGCAGTTAAGCATACCCGCTCGCTCGAGCAACTCATGAGCATCCTTCTGCTGATGCAGAAAGAACCCATCGGCATGGCGAACAACCTCAACGCCAAGAAAGTAATGCAGAGCTCCCAAATCCTTGAGGGCAAACTCATCCCGGAGACGAGCCGTGAGCTGCTGGAGAAGCTCAGTGGAGGATGCCGTCAGGATGATGTCGTCAACATAGAGCAGAAGGTACCTGGTGGCAGCACCCTGATGATAAACGAAGAGTGAAGCATCGGAGCGGGTGGACCAAAAACCAAGCTGCTGGAGGAAGGCCGCGATACGCTGGTACCACGCCCGTGGCGCCTGCTTCAACCCGTAGAGAGAACGGGAAAGCAAGCAAACATGATCCGAATGCTCGGCGTCGATGAAACCAGTGGGCTGCTGACAATACACCTGCTCTACAAGGTGCCCATGCAGAAAGGCGTTGGAAACATCCAATTGATGCACAGGCCAAGTGCGAGAGACCGCCAACTGAAGGACGGAGCGGATCGTGCCCGGTTTGACAACCAGGGCGAAAGTGTCGGTGAAGTCCACACCGGCACGCTGTCGAAATCCGCGAACCACCCAGCGAGCTTTGTAGCGCTCGAGAGAACCGTCAGGGCGTGTCTTGTGGTGGAACACCCACTTGCCACTGATGAAGTTAGCACGGGGAGGCCGCGGAACAAGATGCCACGTACGGTTCCGCTGCAATGCGTCGAATTCCTCCCGCATCGCCGCAAGCCAATGAGGACCACGAAGGGCTGCACGAGCGGAGGAGGGAATGGGTGATGGTGTCGATGTCGAAGCGGCACACACATACTCGTCTGAAGTGTAGCACGTACTCGGCCGGTGCACACCGGCCCGGGCCTATGTCATCACGCCAAGAGGCGGTGCGGTAGCCGGAGCGGGTGAGCGTAGAGTCGAGCCCGTCACAGAGGGGCTGGCAGGTGAGCCAGCTGCAGCAGCACCGGCAGCAGCACCGGTGGCGGCGCCGGCAGTAGTGCTGGCAGCGGCAGCGGTGCCAGCAGTGGCGCCGGCGGCTCCAGCAGCGGCGCCGACAACAGCGCCGGCAGCAGCAGCAGCTCGGCCCGCGGCGCGAGGAGCGCCAAAGCCAGGGGGCGGTCCAAGGGCCGCACGGGGCCGTCCACTAGACGACGTCGCCGAGGGGCCGCCATTGGCCGACGGCGAGGGACAGGCGAGGAGGAAGTCGAGCCCATCCCAGAGGTCCCCGAGGCCGAGGTGGCCGTGTCATCAGTGGTGGACGCAGTGTCCGAGGAGGCGGCCGAGACGCCGGGGACCGGAGAACCAGCCGCGCCAGGAGCGTCCGATGGGACCGCCGAGGCGCCGGAGCCGGTCGCGCCAGAGGCACCCAATGGGACCGTCGAGGCGGATGGGGCCGGGCTCGGGCCTGCCGGCGGGGTAGAACCTGGTGAAGAAGGCGGCCCGCCGAGGGTGGTGGTAGGGGCAGGACGTGACCAGGTGCTGCGCCATGGCAGAGGAGCGGCGGGGGGCGCCACAGAGAACTCGGCGGAGGGCGGTACCTGCTGAAAAGGAAACACCTTCTCGTCAAAGTACACGTGCCGTGAGGTGTACACACGGTGGGTCACGGGATCATAACACCGGTAACCTTTGGTGTTGGGAGGATAGCCAAGGAAATTGCAAGGAAGTGACCTTGGTGCGAGTTTGTGAGGAGTGGTGGACGCGAGACTAGGATAGCAGAGACACCCGAAGATAAGTAAACCATCGTAGGATGGAGGCGTACCGAAGAGGAGTTGGTGAGGGGCGTAGTTCCAACGAGGACGACACGGTCGAATGTTAAGAAGAAGAGTGGCGGTGGTGAGTGCATCAGGCCAAAACCTGGGAGGTGCGTTAGAGTGGAAGAGTAATGTGCGAACGCAATCGTTGAGAGTGCGTAGGATGCACTCGGCGCGGCCGTTTTGTTGTGAAGTGTAGGGGCAAGTTAGACGGAAAATAGTGCCGTGAGAAGCAAGGAGGTTGCGAACGGCAATATTGTCGAATTCTTTTCCGTTATCTGTTTGGAGTGCAAGAATGGGGTGACCGAACTGTGTGGTGACATAGGAATAAAAGGCGGTGAGTGTGGCAAGGGCATCAGATTTACGACGAAGAGGAAAAGTCCACACGAATGAGAAAAATCATCTAAAATCATCAAGTAGTAGAGGTAGCCCGTGTTGCTTGCAACCGGAGATGTCCAAACATCACTATGGAGTAATTGAAACGGAAAAGTGGCAATAGTTGTGGACGCGCTAAAGGGAAGACGAACGTGCTTGCCAAGATAACAAGCCTCACAAGTATGATCATCGACTTTATCGCATGAGAATGAAAAACTCTTAAGAATGTGACACAGAACGGTGGAGTTGGGGTGTCCCAGACGAGCATGCCAGAGATCGACACTGGCGGCGAGGGCTACAGGAGTGGTGGAGGTGGTGGCGGAGGAATGCACCGGGTAGAGCTCATCAGGACTATCACATCGGTGAAGAACCATCCGGGTGCGAGCGTCCTTCACAGAAAACCCAACGTCGTCAAATTCAACGGTAATAGGATTCTCACGAGCAAGACGACGAACAGATACAAGGTTTGTGACTAAATTAGGAGAAACAAGAACGTTAGACATGGTGACTGGCGTGGATGTGGAAGGAAAAGATGTACGACCAATATGTGTGATAGGTAAAGAGGCACCGTTACCAACGGTGATGCGAGTGGGAGTGTAAACCGGAGTGGAGAAGGTTTTACCGGGGTGAGATGCCATGTGGGTGGTGGCGCCCGAGTCCATGTACCAGTCTCCACCGCCACCGTAGTGGTATGGTGACGGTGCCGAGGGTAGCGCAGCCAGAAGAGCGGGGCCCCATGGTGGATGGACTGGTGGGGTGGTGTAGCCATCATAGGCCGGAGCGGGGGCAGCGGCGTAGCCGCCGGCCGTCGGCGAAGCGGGTAAGGCCGCGCAACTGCCAACCAGCGGAGGGGCGGGCGACGCCCCGTATCCAGTGCCGGTCGGGGCGGCGAGGTATGACGGATGACCCGCCGGGCGAGGGCCAAGGAGGCTCGGCGCTGGGAGTCGTGGCACCGGCATGAAGGAAGGCGGCGCGACGGCTGGTGGGAAGAGTGGCGGCGGCGAGGCGGCTGGAGAGGTAGGGTTGGGCGCGGCTGTAGAGAGAGGGCAGCGGCGGGGTGCGGCGGTAGCAGCTAGAGGCGGAGGCAGCACGACGGCGGCGGCACGGCAGGGTGGTGCGGCGGCGGCACGGTGCGATGGCTGCACGGAGCGGCGGCGGCGGCACGGTGTGGCGGCGGCGGCACGGTGCGGCGGCGGCGGCGGCGCACGGCAAGTGGGAAGAGTGACGGTGGCGCGGCGGCGTTAGGGTTAGGGTTGGGGTGGAGGGGGTAGGGCGCGGCTGTAGGGAGAAGGCAGCGGCGGGGAGGTGCGGTGGTGGCATGGTGCGGCGGCGGCGGCTAGAGGCGGCGGCGGCAAGGTGCGGCGGCGGCGGAAGCCTAGGAGATTGACTTGCTATCTGATACCATGTTAATTTGGAAGAAAGGGATTGTGTGCATCGATAATACCTTGATCGTGTGCATGATGCACATATATAGGTACAGGGTGGACCGGTCTCTACTTATCTCCCAAGATGTACAAATATACAGAGGGGAGAGAGGAGATACAACGGTATAAATATAAGACCCTAGACCTATACATGTACAATAGACAACGTATGTTCAGCAAGATCGAATCGAGCCTTCCTGGTGGACCCTCCTCTAGGCGTCATTGCCGTAGACACGAACGTCGGAAACCATCACTTCCACACATCCACAACTTCCACGCTTCCTCAGACGTGCACTCACAGACTCCATCGGTGCTCCACGGACATGCACGCACTGGCCTTGTCGCTCATGTCATGATGGCTGCATTGGCCATGAGGGCCGAGATCGGGGTAATCCCGCCTGTAGGCCACCCTGGGCTTTCCCCGACGGCAGAAAGGGGAGAGGAGGATTCGGGCGTGGTGGCCGTGGGCATTGGGAGTGCTCCATAGAGTCGCGAGGTTGGTTTATGTGGCTTGTACGTTATGGGTGCCCTGTAGTCCATATACGGTTTTAAATTTCAGTTTGACAAATAATTCAGCACCCACGGAATTTACCGAATTTCTGATAATTTCGTTTTCATTTCAGCCAAAGTACCAAACATTCGCTTGAAACTCAATAAAATCTTTGAATTTTTCTAAAAGCTTTTGAATTCTTGTGTACAATTGAAATGACTGAAATATTTTGACCGAAAGATAAATATTTCAGTGTGTACCGAAATTATTGAAATCCAGTGAAATTGATCAAAATGTCACTGAAAATGGAAACTATACTCGGACGCCACCTTTGCCGATTGTCATCCATTGGCTCATCGTATCCTCATCTTCCTCTGCGTAAATGCGTCTAGATTTACTTGCGAAACTCGGGAGAGTCTAGTGAAACCTTAGCAAAGTCTGAAATATAGAAGCTGTTAGATACCTTGAGACGAGCAACATCACTTGGGAGATCTGCAGAACATGCTTAAATTAAACAGAGAGAACATAGAGAAGCATGGTTGTTTGTACTCTAACCATGCATACTTGACGGTGCATACAACACGGCATGAGACACACAACACCAAAAGGGGAGGTTGGTAAGAAACTACTACAAGTGCCCGTTGGCATTGGTTGATATACACGGATATCTTAGAAGACGAAAGGAGCAGAAACTTGACCGGCACGCCCACGCCCTTTCTAATCAGGGAGCTCTAGACCCTAGCTTGCACGCTTGCCATATCCCGCTCCAATCCGCTGTTGGTTTTTTTAAATATAAAAACGCACATAGCCTGACTTTATAAATAAAGTCATCATGGCATCATCATCCAACAAATGATATCTTTCATGAAATACAGGCACAAAGGCCACGAATAAAATAGTTGTAACAATCACAGCATGCAGGACGGACAAAGAAGAAACAACATCAAAAGGCTAGTACTAGCAGCTAGCAAGTTAATCAGGGGTAGCCGAACATGCCAAGGATGAAGCCGTTCCACGAATCTTGGAGATAATCGGGGCAGAGGCTTCAGCATCCGAGGCTTTAACGGGCGGAGTCCGCTGCTGCATTCGCGGATGCCAGGACCGTGCCCTGTCTTCTCTTCTGGAACCGCCCTGGTGGCCTATATCATATGGGATTGATCCCTTCTTCGTGTAGTCCTTCTATGCAGCTTGTTTGCCACCAAAATACGTCCATACATTGATTATTATTCTAAGCTAAAAGGAGTTTCACCTCTCCTAGAGACATAAAGAAGCAAGGTAAAAAGAAGTAAAAACTTATAAAAACTAAAGGCTATGCAATACTCACAATAATTTGAAGTGTAGACTAGACATCATGCATAATGGACATTAAAGTGGCTCGATGAGACATGATATGATAAGTTTTTATACAACAAATGAGCTAAAAATGCCATCTTTTTAATGCGGGTAAGCTAAAAATGCCAGCATCCAGCCTGCGAAGAGCACACCCAGATCATCTTCAGGGGCATGGAGGCCCACAGTGCCAGCGCCGCCGCAGAAACATGGTTGCCCTGGGACATGGCCGCCGAGGCAATTTTTGCAAGAATATAGGTCCGCATTGCCGCATCCTCATGTGACCTAACACCTGCCGTCCATCGTGGCCTTGGCATTGGTGGTCGTATCCATGACTGCAACTAGGCCCCAGCCGGCGAATCCAGCCACCGTACCTATTAGCTAATTAGTTTATAGATTTTCTATCGATGTAAAAGTTGTACTAAGACTAATATTCCACCCAAATTATTAGGAACAAAGTCGAATTGAATCAAATGTGTTTAAAATTTAGATTATTGGGGAAGAACCTTTGTAGTCAATGACAAGCGAGATCTAGATGTACAAAAAATATGGGGGCTGCCTTTTGGCAAATCCGAGTTTGCGTGTTGGCTCTGCAACCTCAAACTGCATATGGAGCATGCTCTGTAGTATGTGTTATGGAGGCTGCCCATATGGCAAATCTGCTAGAGTTGCTCTAATTTCAAGGTAGCATTTGACTACTGGTTAGATCAATTATGTATGATGTGTATGTTATGAAAAGTATACCAACAATCTCACATGTCAAAGGAGTTCACAATGCATGACATGATTTTTAAATCATATTATCTCATATATTTTGAATCTTACCAATGCTTAAAGGCAAACTCGAACAACATATTAGTCCCGATATATTTGGATGGAAGGAGTACATAGTATGAAAGTTTGAGAGCATCTTCAATAGTCCGTTTGTTGCTGGTCTCTAAGAGTAACTATAGCAAAGTCACGCATTTACCCAATAATCACAATAAATGTCAATAAGACGTTTCTGACTCAAGTTGGCATTCTAATAGAATCGTCATATGTGTCTGGATGGTCATAATTTATGGAGCTTGCTCCAAAAACAATCTTGGGGCATCCATATTTGGAGACTGTGGGGGTCTCGTTCGGAGTTTGCTCCAAATCCAACCACTAGAATGGGAGGGATGGTTCAGCTTCTTCCTCCTCAAGTCCAGTCAGTATTTTAAGCAGTGCACTATCCATACACACACCGTCTAGGATAAATAATCACTGACGAGTGGGGTGATGTTATTGCTAACAACCTGCACATTGATTGTGCGCCCGCTCCCCCGTATTCCCGAGGTAGCCGTTCAGAAGGCGGTGACGCAACATCATCACATCACCTTCCTTGGCTATAAAAGCCCGAAGGCTAGGTGGCCCCATCACCTCAACCTTAGTAGCCACCTCCACTCCACATCATCTCCTCCCCTAGCCATCTCCCCTCTCTTTGCGGCAATGACGTCACACTGGAAGGACCTAACCTATTGGTTGAACCTCCTGCATCTACATGCGGTGCACTGGCGGTGCGAACTCCCCCTGTAGAGTACTAGTTGTGGCGGTCAGTGCTTCCTTCGCCAGTGGCGGCTCTAGTGACACTTCCTCGACCAGTATTGACTCCAGTGACGGTGGCCACGGGGGATCTATCGGCTCTCATGGCGGTGGACGGTGTCGATCTGGCGCCTCGATCACCATTGTACCCGTCAACGACGACGTCCCCATTGACACCGCTGGCCCCGTTGCCCCCGAGTGCGAGAACACGGTCAACATTGTGTTGTGGCTCTCCGTCTTTCAAGCGGAGGTGCGCCACCGCGACGAGCAGTGAATCCTCGAGGAAGTCTGCCCCGCAACCACCGACGTGGAGGAGTAGCAGCTCTAGCGGCTGACGCTCGTGATTCTGAAACCTACACCTTCTTTGACGATCTCTTGGAGCAGGATGAGGACGATGACTAGATAGCGTTCTCGGTGGCCGTAGCGTAGGTAGTAGTACGTAGAATTGTCGAATTGTCGAATAGCCACATTGCATATTTTAAAAACTAGAAGACCCCGCGCGTTGCGACGGGACGTATGAGGAAGGAAGAAACTAAGATGCATACTGTATGAAAATATGTATGAATACAAATGGCTGGGTAGATATACTTCTGATGGTAGTAGTAATTTCTTCTTGTAGCTTGAAGCGTGGAATGCCTGATAGGTAAGAAAAGATCCGATAGCTGCATCGCGACTATTCAGAAAACAATGGAGAAAAAATTGATTATTGACAGTTTCATGCAGTACATTGGGAAATATAGAGGGTCCATAACACAATTACTATATGAGAAGAAGTTTTCGAGGACCTGGACTAGTTCAGCCTTGCGTCTTCAAAAGCTGTAGCACAAAAACCATTCCAATGAAGATCGACAATGCAATCAGGACAGCGAGATAGTTGCATGTTACCATACCAATAGAAGCAGGTTATTCATGCACCCTGCCCTGTTTATGCACTCTTTATCAGTCGTTGAAAAGTTATTTCATTGCCCCATAGATGGAGCTTACAATACACTATAGTTAGAAGAAAAAATGGAAATGGAAATGAAAGGTCGTGCATGTTCTGTGTTTTCTTAGTTTACCTGCTTATGATTAAGGTAGAACGATTCCGGATAGCAAGTTTTTCTCCTTGGGCATTCCGTCAACCATGTATGATGCAACCAACTGATTGGTGCAAGGAATCACTAATCTAGCGGGTAGTGGCGAGATTGTACAATTTTCTACGATTGCACTGCTAAAAGACTAATTAGACAGTAGCAAAATACTTGAAGAGCAGGCAATGTAAAAGGAAGCGAATCCCAAAAGTATAGCACAGTTGTCCTGGTCCAGTACAGTTTACAAAACATTCAGAATGAAGTAAATTTAATGAATAATTTAACGGATATCTAACTCTCATAGGCAGGTAAACGATATGGTAAACACCAAATTTTCATCTCATCATTTCCAAAATCAGACACCAATATGATAGAGAAAGAGTGAAGCCACAAGCTCACAATAATACCTGATGCGTTGATTGAGTCGCCAGTCCAAAAATTCTGTAGTCTGGACAATATGCAGATGTTCTATGCAAGGGAAGGTTCAGAGCTTGAGCTCTGAACTTGAAGGGGCAAAGTGGAAGGTGATGTGTCGGCCCATCGTCTACCTCCTTGTAGGCTCTTCCCACCAACTGATTCGTCATCAGCTCTGCCGACGTCGCGCACGAAGTACTCAAGTTCGAGGACAGCATCCCCGAGCAGCCGCTAACAGCCATGACGCACCAGCTCGCATATGAGTCAGCTGGCTTCGTCTTTGTGCCATAGGGCTACTGGCAGCTTTGCATGTCGAACCTACTCGGCCCCTCACCATCGAGGGACTGCGTCCTCGTTCGTGCTGCTGCGGAGCTCGCGAGCCTCATGCGCATGGTAACCATGGCTGTTGTGCGGGGCAAGGCCTTGGGCATGAGCAAGGAGCTTACCTCATGTCCAACAATGCCATCATGAGGATGGTTGCGAGCATGATGTCGATCCGACATGGCAGAATGGCTCCGGACTGCGCCAAGCAGGCAGCGGAGCTGGTGATCCATTCAACTCGGAGGAGCTGCAGGACTCGGACGGAGGACATGGCTGTGCACGCCAGGTTTGATGCGCTATTGTAATCCATGATCAAGACCAAGTAAAAAAGGATCAGTGTGAGGAAGAGGACATGGAAGAACACTAGAAGGTCAAAACAGTGATGTGTTTAGAAGTGGAGGTAACGTGCGGATGGTAAAAGAATTGTTTGGCGCTGAGTTGCCTTTCTGTTTTAATTTAATTGCATGCTTGTTGATATGACATTGATAGCTGAGTTGTCACACTAGTAGAAAACAGGGCTTTGATTTAGGCCAGAAAAGGACATTAATCCCGGTTCTCCTACGAACCGGGACCAATGGGTGCATCAGTCCCGGTTCGTGAGGCCAGGGCGCCAGCTGGGCCTCGGGGGCCATTGGTCCTGGTTCGTCTGACCCATTTGGTCCCGGTTCCAGACACGAATCGAGACCAAAGGGCCTCGCTCCTAGCACTGCCCTTTAGTCCCGGTTGGTGGATGGAACCAGGACTAAAGAGCAGGCTTCTGTCCCGGTTCTAGCCACCAACCGGGACTAAAGAGATGCCTATATATATGCTCGCCCTTGCCCGCTCTCTCCTCTGTTCTTTGGCTGGCCGGCGTGTGCAGCTGTGTGTTGCTCTGCTCTCACCTCCTATGCATACGAGGTGTTCGATGAAATGCCCGAGCCACACTTAAGCTTTCACCTCTCCAAACTCGACCTCCAAGCCCCATTTTCCTCAAGATTTGTCTAGGTTTGGCGGTCCGTCCCGTCCCATCCCCGTCCTCACCGCCGTCGATCGCCCGCGCCGATCTCGCCGTCGGCACCACCGTGGTGAGCCTCTTGTTCTTATCTTCTTTCTAAAAGAAAAAAATTCTCACTTGTATGATTTAGATAGATACTTGTATAATTTTCTTACTTTTATTATTGTTTGTTATTATATAGTGACATGGTTTTGGTATCCGCCCCCGTCGGCTCTCGTCCTGTCTATGATTCGGATGTGATATATTATCTTTTATTATGATTTGTTTCATTTAGTGTTTATGACAATTATGCTGACCAACGTGACATAGATGTTTTTATTTAGGAGATATGTGAACCGGAAATTCCAACCGACCCTCTTGTCGAGAGGTTAAATTTAGTTGAAAAAGAAAACAATTACTTGAAGAAAAAATTGAAAAGAATTAAGGAGGAGAAGATGGAATTGGAGTTGCATGTTGCGGATGTCGTCCATGATCACAAGATCAAGATGGATGCAATGCGCTTGAAGATTAGAAAGATTAAAAAATATGCCATTCATACTGAGACTTGGTAACATTATGTCGTTGTATCAATTGTTAACTTAGTTGCGATTATGATCGCATTTGTTGTTGCATTGCAATGTTTTACATAGTTTCAATGTATGTTCTAATTAGATGCTCTAGAGAGTTATATGTTGTTCTATGAGAACTATGTATGAACTTTATGTATTTATTTTTTCAGTAATAACATTTGTTCACTACTGTAATTTGGTTTTAATGTGATGATGAACTTGTATTAATTTGGTCACTTCTCTATTCATGATGTTATGTAATGGTTTTTGATACACTTAATTATATAATGCACGCAGATGAACCGGCAATGGATGTATGGTGACAGACGCACCTCCGAGTACATTGAGGGCCTGCATAATTTTCTCGAAGTGGCTGAGGCAAACAAGCATAATGGTTTTATGTATTGTCCATGCCCTATCTGTGTGAATACGAAGGATTACTCTAACTCGAAAACCCTTCACGTCCACCTTCTTGAGAAGGGTTTCATGCCATACTATAATGTTTGGACCAAGCACGGAGAAAGAGGGGTTATGATGGAAGACAACGAAGAAGAAGAGCACGATGACAACTATCCGTCCCCTGAATACGGTTATACTGCAACGGGGAAAGCTGAAGATCAAGAGGAACCAGACGATGTGCCCGATGATGATCTTCGCCGGGTCATTGTTGATGCAAAGAGACAATGCCAAAGTGAAAGGGAGAAGTTGAAGTTCGATCGCATGTTAGAGGATCACAAAAAAGGGTTGTACCCAAATTGCGAAGATGACAACACAAAACTCGGTACCACACTGGAATTGCTGCAATGGAAGACAGACAATAGTGTATCTACCAACGGATTTGGGAAGCTACTGAAAATATTGAAGAAGAATCTTCCGAAGGATAACGGATTTGGGAATCTACTGGAATTTTGTATGGAGATCATTTGATCTTTTTTGGTGACCAAACTTTGCAAGCTCCTAAAACATTTTCTCATAATCACATCCACCAAGTTTCGGAATTTTTTGTTTTTTTTATATTTTTTCGAATTTACTGTTCACTACGTGGATGCACCGAAGATGGGTGCAGCTACTACATTCCCTCCATGATAACATGCTTCACATTTTCCTGGACCAAGGAGGAAAGGCAGCAGCACTGACTATGAGGTAGGCCAAGCATGGCAAGGGGGTCATCCATCTAGATTCGACCACGAAACAACCAGCCTTCTTGGAATATTTGCCTCCTGCACGATGGCAAGATTTTCAGAGCAATTAGGCCTTCTTTTTAGGCCTGGCGATGTAACTTCATACATGATGTAACCCTCTTTGCAGGTATGGTTGAAGCTATATACTCCTGGGTTGGATCTCAACTTCACTAGGTAGGTAAGGTTTACTTGTGGAAGTTGTAAATAGCACGCCGTAGTGGGGCCATAGCGTTTTTAGCAGGTCCCACTAAAGGGCATCTCTGTATAATTTAATGATTTTAGTAGGGTGTACTGTCGATTTAGCTTATTTCGAGGCTGCCATTATTTTTCATAGCCTGGTATTTGGACTTTCTTTTTTATAAAATTATAAACTTTATTTTTTACAGATTGATTGGACACGCATAGCTCAGATGGTTAGGCTCTATGTGGTGTAAGCATCCCACCAGGATTCAAGTCCTAAATTTGCCACTGGTGCTTGTTCCTCCAACGGGAGGAGACATTCTCATTGACTATGAAGGTGTTTGTGATGGCTTCGTAAATCTCAAGATATTTTCCCGGTTTCTCAAAGATGCTCATAGATATAGGGTACTCCCTCCGTCCGGTGAAAAGTGTACGTTTGGCTTCAAAATTTGTCCACAAAAGAGTGTACTTCTATCTTCCCAATGCACTTTAAAGTAGAAAAAAATACTTCTCTCTCATCACACGGTAATCAAGACCAATAGCAATCTACACATGGTCTTCTTAATTTCTACGTACACTTAGCTCATTGCGGGTTGGGTAATTAAAGAGAAGAGAGATGATGACTTTCACCTTTCCAATGCATTTTTTATTTAACTCCATAACTTGTCCTAAAACTTCTAGATGTACACTCTTCACTGGACGGAGGGAGTATACTACATGTGTTTGTTCTTAGTAATAAGTGCACGTGAGCATTTACATCGAAATACTACTCCTACCGTCCTATACGCGAGTAAAAGCACCAGAGACCATAAATTAACTTGTCCGATCAGAAGGTTACACAATTTATGAGACACATCAGATATATCTACTGCGTGTTTTCTCTCGGGGGAACAACATGATTGATATTCTACCGTGGACACTGACGACGCCGTCCTTGTTTGTCCTGATCAACACAGTATGAAATTTAAAGAGCATCTCCAAGTGTCCGCTTGCTACTTTTTGGTGAAGTTAGTTATATTTTCACTCTTTTTTTTGCGGGGAAGTTATATTATCACTCATCAGCCAATAACTCATTACCAACCTATTCCAATGAAGTGTATCACCCCTTTAATCCCTTAGGGAATTTTTCTTTTTATCACGCCGTCTGGGCATAGCTTCGTTTTTGTACGAATTTGCTCCTTTCTTGTGTGATTTTTTGTGTGTGTTAGTGCTGGTTGTGTACATCCTAGATCGGGTGTGTACTTATTATAATTGTATTTTTTGATGCTATGTTATGAGTCTATAAAAAACACGCTTTATCAAAAAATGAAGTGTATGTACTTTGTCGAATAGGATGTAGAAATGCATACGGTTATTTTCTCATTTGTTTTTTTTTCCGAAAAGATCTGGCTTTATTACAATGGTTCATCATAAGTACATAGCACCTCAAATATAATAAAAATTACATTGGGAATCTTGGACGACCAAACGACCATTGCCACCATCGGAACGAGGCGCAGACGTGCGGCTGTAGCTGCTCACCTATTGGAACCAGTCTGAACTTGTCCATTACAACCGAAAAGCCTTCGTGCGGGTGCCCCTAAAAAACAACGCCCCGAAGCTGCAATCGTCGAGTGTTGAGCCCTTTAATAGATTCAAAGTGTCACAAACCAAATCCCATCGCGTGTACACATGTCGAAAAACTTTAACCTTGCCATCCCGAGGAGCCAACATGAATCTATGCTAGAGCTCCGTCGATTTCGTCCTGACAAATGTACTCAAGGTGGATCGGAGCCCAAAAAACTGACTCAAAGATGAAGCGTCGTCATCCGCCTGAGGGCCGCCCTGCGATTACAAACCCTAACATATCTACTAGCCAGAGTGAGGGGTCGGGATTACGCTCCCCGCTATCGACCGTCGCATGTTGTCAACCAGCGATCCTGCATAGTAGGAGTACAACACATATGCCCATCGCCGGAACCATGGCGACGGAGTCGGAAGGGGACCTGGAGTTCCTCTGGAAGTGGCGCAAGTACCTGCTGCTGCTCGCCACGCTGGTCGCCAGCGTCACCTACGTGGCCGGCCTCAACCCGCCTGGCGGCATCAGTTCCAAGGACGGAGGCAACGCCCCAGAGCACGGCGTCGGCGTCGTTAGGCTGAGCAGCGTCAACCCGCCAACGCCGCTGTCCCCGGCGCCGGCGGTCTACCCATTTCGCGTCGGCGACCCCGTGCTCGTGCACACCTACTCGCGCAGGTACACCGCCTTCTTCTACTGCAACGCGGCCGCCTTCGTCACGTCCCTGGTCATCATCATGTTCCTGCTTGACCGGCGTATCACCGGCAACCGCGTGGGCCTCACCGTGCTCCGCTCCGCCATGCTGCTCGACCTGCTCGCCCTCATGGCCGCCTTCGCCGCCGGCAGCTGCCGCAGCGTGGTTGGGTCCATCTACGTCTCCGCGCTCTTCACCGTCGTCTTCGCCTACGTCGCCATACACGTCCGCTTGGAAAGGAGCAAGGAACCGGCGGACGAGAGCCACCTCAAGGAGCGCCGCAAGTTCCTGCTGCTGCTCGCCACCTTCGCGACGCCGCTGACGTACGGCGCCGGACTGTCGCCGCCGGGAGGCTTCTGGAGCGGGACCGGGGCCGGGCACCGCGCCGGCGCCCCGCTGCTCCACGACGGGCCATACAAGATCCGCTACCACGCCTTCTTCTACGCCAACGCCAACTCCTTCGTCGCCTCCCTCGCCATCATCATGCTGCTCATGAGCAGCACGCTGAGCGGCCGCCTCGCCAGGTCCTACGCGCTGCCGGTGTGCGTGCTGGTGGAGCTGCTGGGCCTCATGGCCGCCTACGCCGCCGCCGGCAGCTGCAGGTGGATCACCACCACCGTGTACATCGCCTGCCTCGTCGGCGCCGTGTTCCTGTACATCCTGCTGCAGGTGGTCATCGCAGGGTACGTCTCCGGCATACACAAGTGCGCCAGCAAGCTGCCGGGCAAGTACGTAATCAAGCTCACACACACTCCATCATTAATGTTTTTGAGATTATAGTACACCTATTACTGTTACTATTGTCAATAATTAATCAAGTAATGTCGATCACTTGGACATACAATTATTGTAGGGAATGGAAGCAGGGTGACACGCCGCAGAGTAATAATCCAAATAATGAAGAAAAAGTAGTAGTGCAAGAGGGAGGTGTGCCGAGGAGACTGGAAAGCAACAATGGGCAGCAGGGTGCGGAGAAGGTGGAAGAGTCACGGTCGCTCCTGCTGCTGCTGGCGACGCTGGCGGCGACGGTGACTTACCAGGCAGGGCTGAGCCCGCCGGGCGGCGTCTGGCCGGAACGGCATCTGGATAACAGTCACACTGCGGGAAACCCGGTGCTCCACGACATGCACCCCAAGAGGTACAAGGCCTTCTACCACTGCAACACGGCGGCATTCGTGGCGTCGCTGGTAGTCATCGTCATCGTCCAGAGCAAGGAGCTGAGCTCCGGCGCTGTCGTCAGGCGCGCCGCGCTTAACACGGTCATGATACTGGACCTGTTCGGCCTCATGGGTGCCTATGTTCGGCCTCATGTGTTCGCGGACCGCGACCACTGGTTAGATCGGCTGCCACGGCTTCCTTCGCTGGTGAAGGTGCTATTCAAGCCGCTCTGGACGGGACCGACCGGCTGTAGCAAGGACAAGAGCAAGAGCAAGGAGGATAAACTGGAGAGCGAGAGGTACCTGAAGCGAAAGTACCTGATGGTTCTCGGCATCCTCGCGGCAAGCGTGACGTACCAGGCGGGTCTCGCACCTCCTGGTGGCACGTGGGGCGACGACGACACTGCATCGTCACCGTCGCCTTCCCAACCGGTACACCCGCCCACCGTTGCCCCGTTTCTGTGCTGCAGCTTGTTTGCTACGGGCCTATACTATGCCTTGTGGACTGTGTTTTTTTTATTTCATGTCTATATGTTGTGTAGTAGTAGAATTATTAGAAGTCAGTCATTTTTTACGTTGCCACTAGATCTTTAATGGTGCGCGTTCATGCGCCCGTCCATTTTCAGTAGTTTGATAGAATTTTAAATAAATATTTGGACGCATGAAACATGGAAATCAAAAAGGCTTGAAGTACACTGATATTGCCAACACTTGAGATTACTTGCAATGGAAATCAAAAAGGCTTGAAGACCACGGGCACCTCGAATAAAGGCCAATATCATAAGGTTGGCCGAGATAACCTGGCCCAGCATTGTCCAGATAACACTGAAATACAGTAAATCGAATAGGTAGTAGAAACTTAATACTGAAGTAGTAGCAGATAAGGTTCAGGACTTCTACAAACTTTTTGGAGAATAAAATGTTTATGTATTCTGGTGAGGACTTCAAGCCATCACCTCGGTTAAGCTCGGAAATGGATCTACCACTTCTTTCTGGAACGACCTTTCGCTCCCAAACAACCAGACTACTCTCGCATGTCAATTTGCTGCTCTCTATACCCACTCCAACAGACAGTCGGCATCAGTCGCGAGGGTGCTCGATTCGCCAGAACTAAACCTCGATCTTGCTCCCCGATTATCCCATGTTGCCGAGGGTGAGCTGGCTAACCTGCGTAATATTATGGCTTCAGTTAACTTGGATTTGCAGGTTCAGGACAGCAGGGTCAGCAGGCGAGAAGGCAAGGCCCTTTCCACGCGCTTGGCTTATCAAGCAATCTGGCATGGCCTCCCGGCGGACCTGATGGTGACTGCAATATGGAAAAATTATGCGCCCAACAAGTGCCGAATTTTCATTTGGCTGGCTCACAAAGATCATGTTTACACCAATGCGCGAAGGCTGCGCAGATCTATCGCTACCTCTGATGCCTTCCCGTTCTGCGGTGCCTGCGAGAGCATCATTCACCTCCTTCTCCGCTGCTCTTCGCTACACCCGCTCTGGGATGAACTGGACAGCCTCTATGGCGGGACGCCTAATAACCTTGGGGACGTCTGGCTGCAGGCCCCGATGGACAAAGTTCGTTCTACTGTTCTCATCGCAATCTTTCGGAACACTTGGAAGCGTCGGAATGCAAAAGTCTTTCGACAGGAGACACTGCACATCCACCACATTGCTAGGGTGGCAGCGGATGATCTGAATCTTTGGTCTCAACGGTGCAAGAACTCGCTACGTCAAACGCTCCTCCGAGACTGGGGCTCTATGTTGTCACACCTTGCCGCGAGATTGTAACCTATTGTACTTCAGAACTCCCCCCTTGCTCCTCAATTTTCTTTCAAATCCCTTGTAACCTACTCCTACTTCTCTGTAAACGTTACTATGGAATAATATATGTCAAAAAAAGGACTTCAAGCCATGTATGTGTGATGACTACATCATATTGCTGGCAATAGTTGGTTTCTCCTGCCGAATATTCTGGATGAGGGGGCATGCAAGTCTGATTTGATTGCAAGTAGTACCAACTACCAAGAATGTTACAGCATGGTGGCACGAGCTGGGACATGTTCATACGTGCACTGGATGTGTTGCTAGACAAACCAGATTAACATATTCCGTTAGACAAGGGAAGAGTGTTTATCATATATTTAGAACAAGGAGTAAAAAAGAATATATATATATATATATGGTAAGAGTCCCTGCAAGTTGAAGGAATGGAAGATGCTGGCACTTGTAATGAAGTTTCTCGTCCAAGGATTTGTAGCCCGAAGAGGTGATAAGCTTCTATAAGATGTCAACTCCATACATGAATTTACCAGAAATACAACCACATCGACAGAATTTTTTTAAGGCCAGCACACTCTTTCATTGCTATCGGTGGTAGTTTGAGACATCCCTAATAATGACAGACCTGAAGTTCCTAACTGAAGCTTTTCCGCAAAAAAAAAAAAGGAAGCTTGGTCTTTGACCCAAGGATGTTCTATTAATTGAGAGGAGTAATAAATCATATTAATTATAAAAAGGGTTTGTCCAGGGCGCATCCTTGTTATTGCACATCTTTCAGGGCTTGCCCCCGTCGCTCCCCCTGCTGCTGCAGTTATGTAGAGAGGACGCCATGCTCTGGCGTGTTCGCCTACCAGCTGCCCCCCCCCCCCCCCCCCACCACCACCCCACCTCGCTCCCTCTCCCTACCTTGTGAAAAATGTACTTCTGTAGGATGTTTTACTTGGGCGTTTGGGCCCTGATATATGATAATTCAGGAAGGGAAATCCCACCCCCCCCCCCCCCCCCCCGGTTTGAAAATTAAAAAAAGGAAAAAGAAAAAGAAAGGACAAAAAAAATGATTGCACAAATCTTAGAGTAAAATCAATACATAGGATTAGATGTGCCATACCTAGAGCACATCTAGATGTGCTTTAGCAAAACTGTTATAAAAATATTTCCAAGTTTAGTTTAGCTTGCTTATCCGGTGAACCAACCTCTTTGAGCGAAGCTTTTGGTGATGCTTGGTGGAAGAAGGCAATGGAGGAGGAATACTCAGCATTGTAGAAGAATAAAACATGGCACTTAGTTCCTCGGCGGGAAGCTAAAAATTCGATTGACTGCAAATGGGTCTATACGAAACAAAAATCTGATGACACTATTGATTGTTATAGATATTGAAGTTGCCATAGATGCTTCGTAGGTGACTAGCATGACATACCGCTGAAAGAATAGGCTTGGTAAGCCAGGAATACATTTTAACAAAATGCGACCAATCGTGCCAATTATAGGACTTTAATCCATGTGGATTATTTCCACCACAATGAACCTAGTTATATGAACTATGTTCAGTTCATAGTTAATCAGAAAAGAAAAGGCAATACAAGGTAATAATATCAAAAGGATTTACAAATCAAGTGTGTAAACAAGAAGAATTAATTAATTAGACTGGCACCGTACTGGGGCTGGCTGATCATGGTCATTGCTTCCTCGCATGTATTTCAACACCTTTGCTTTCTTTCCAGAAAAGAACTTCCACACCTTGAGCTCCTTGGCCTTCGTCAATACGGCTAACGCCACCAGCACGTAGATCGTGATGAAGACGACCACCACAGCGACGAGCTTAATGACGTACGCGGACATCTCCCAGTACCTGCAGCTGCCGGCAGCGTAGGCACCCGGCAGGCCGAACAGGTCCATCAGAGTATCTACACCCGGACTTGGCAAATCCGACCCCTCAAACGTGACAATGACCGGTCACCCCTCAAAAAACGCATTCCACATTTGGATACCTCAAATCCATATTATTACATGCAACGTGAAACCTAATCTACGCGAAGCTCGTCCAGTTCCACTCCCCGCTCGTCCGGCTCCGCCCTGGCCATGTCCGGTGGCCGGCTGCGCTCCTCAGAGTGTTGGGCCGGTCGCCGGCAAGGTAGGGTAGGGCATGGGACATGAGCCGGCTCACGGGACTCAAGGCCCCGCCGTCTCCCATGCCCTACTCTTCCTTGTCGGAGACCAGAACCCGAACGGTGCCGGTGGACGTCAGATCGATGATGGATCCGTCCGGGGACGAGCCGCCGACGTCCAGCACGATGCGGTTGCGGCGCCCGGACTGATGCACCATACGGGGCGGCGGAGAATGCGACTGGACTGATGCCCGGACTGATGCACCATACTGATGCACCATTCGGATCTGTAATATTTTCACTCGGACGACAATCCTTTACCCGAACGACAAGTTCTCACTCGGATGACAATATTCTATTCAGATGGCAATAAGTTCACTCGGACGGCGAACTTTCACTCAGACGACTACATTTTCACTCGGACGGCAATCTCTTATTCGATCGGCAAGCTTTCATTCCGATGGTAGGCTTTTCACTCGAATGATCATATTTTCACTCGGACGGCGAACTTTCACTCAGACGACTACATTTTCACTCGGACGGCAATCTCTTATTCGATCGGCAAGCTTTCGTTCCGATGGTAGGCTTTTCACTCGAATGATCATATTTTCACTCGGACGGCAATCTCTTATTCGATCGGCAAGCTTTCATTCCGATGGTAGACTTTTCACTCGGATGACTATATTTCCACTCGAACGGCAATCTTTTACTCGATCGGTAAGCTTTCCACTCGGATTTTCCGATTGGAAATACAGCTTGATCTTGTTTTGCCTCCCCAGGTTGCATACTACGTCGGATCGAGACAATTTATATATGAAATTCAATCGACTCGACGAGATGAAACTTTTTTCTGTTGAAGGTTTTCCGATTCAAGGCCGTCTTGAGGGCCGAATTGCTCACGCATTACATCAGACACTCAACATGTGTCTGGTGTCGAGCGTAATATTTTGGTCCCTGGTCGGACTGGACCGTATTGACTGTAACTTTTGCATACGAACTCAGATTAAGATGATTTATATATCAAAATCGATCGCCTCGACGAGACGAAGACAATCCATGTAGAGCGCTCCTTCATCCGAGATCGTCTTAAAGGCGTAACCGGCCGAAAAGCACTCGAAACACTAAGTTCTGCCACTCGGAGAACAGTTTCGGCCCCTAAGATGAAGTCGGATGACGATAATCAAAACATCAAAGTTGTTCCATTCGGCGACGTGAAACTTTTCATGCTAAAAACCCTTTCACTCGTGGCCATCTTATTTTTCTTTTATGCCGTGCCAAAATCTGATGTCAACACAACTACTCTTGGCCGGACACAAATGCACTTACCTAATCTAATTACACGGCAACGCTGATCACTTCCTAATCGGACAGAACTAGCCTACACAGTAACACCTTTTGAGTTGCCATGCATGCAACGCAGATCCAATACTCACCTATGTTTGTCCCGTCCGGCCGCCGTCTAGATGGCCTAGTGGAGAGTCTGGAGGCCGGGACAGCGGCCGACGGCTCGAGAGTTTGGAGCGCGTGGTGCGTGCACATGAGTTTTTTTGTTATCAAGAACTCAAGATCACCTACTCCCTGCAGATAATCGAATATCTTTTCATCGATTGAAATGTTATCAAATCGATCATCTGTTTCGTGCCGGTAAAACTCTGCTGGAAAACCATCCGGTCAAGGTGACTCGGAAATTGTTACTTCTTGGTAATGTGAGACACACAAAAACATCGCAACAGCATCCCCTACAACTAAACAATTGAAAACTGAATTGAATTAGTACATAGGTAGTTTGTTTTTTCGCGAATGAAAATGTACAGGCACTTCATATATATATTGTGTACATCAAAATTAGACACAAGTTTCCCCGCAAAAGAATAAAATAAAAAATCTTACACAAGTTCTCCAATCAGCAGCATTCCAAATCAAAAAAAGTAAATGCAATTAATTCAAGGTAATAATCTAAAAACTCTTCAAATCAAGGGAATGTAACAAGAATAATTGCTAATTTTTTATGCGAATAAAAATAAATAAATAATTAATTACACACCATTTGCGGCTGGCTGATCAAGATCATTGCGTGCTCCTGAGTGTTTCAACCCCTTTGCAGAAAAGTACTTCTTGGCCTTGGCCCGCACCACGTTGAACGACAACAACACGTAGATTATGGTGAAGACGACCACCGCGGCAACGAGCGCAATGACGTACGAAGAAGTCTCCCAGTTCCTGCAGCTACCAGCGGCGTACGCGCCCAGCAGGCCGAGCAGGTCCAGGACCACAGCGGTCTGCAAGACCCGAAGCGGCGCGCCGGGCTTCTGCTTCTTCGTGGTGCGCTGCAGCAGCATCAAGATGATGACCACCGAGGCCACGAATGACGTTGCGTTGCAGTAGAAGAAGGCCTGGTACCGTGCAGCATTGAAGTCAAGCAGGATCGGGTTGCCGGCCACGCTGGGTGGGTGCGCTGATGATGCCGGTGACGGCGACGTGGTATCGTCGTCGCCCCACGTGCCGCCAGGTGGCGCGAGACCCGCCTGGAAGGTCACGCTCGCCGCCAGGATGCCGAGCACCATTAGGTACTTACGCTTCTCGTACTTCTCAGTCTCTACTCTATCCACGGTGGAGATCACCTCCTCACTCTTGTCGTCACCGCCCGGCCCGGTTGATAGCGGCGAGAACAACCTCGTCAGGCGCTTGGGAAGGCACTTCGACCAACCCTTGCGGCCGAGCCAATGAAGTAGGATCTCCAGGATAAGGAAGGCCACGACGGCCGCCACGAGTGCAAAGACATAGATGGAGGTGCGCAGCTTCCGGCAGCTGCCTGCGGCGTAGGCGCCCATGAGGCCCAGCAGTCCGACCATGACGCATACATAGAGTGCCTTGCTCCGGATGCCCGGCTTGGACAATGTCTGGTTAACAAGGAGGAGAATGACTGTGACCGACGCCATGAACCCCGTCGCGTTGCAATAGAAGAACACCTGGTATCTGACCCCGTAGTGGTCGAGGAGGATTGGGTCGCCGGCAGTCACTAGGTTGTCCCCATTGCTCTCCGTCCAGAACCCGCCCGGTGGGTTCAGCCCTGTCTGGTACGTGACGGTGGCGGCGAGGATGGCGAGTTGCAGCAAGAACTTGCGCTTCCTCTCTAGCTTTTTTTCGTCAAGAATATGCTCGGATCCAGACGAAGGAACATGTGCCGCTCCTTCAGTTGCTTCTTCTCCTCCTTGCCGGGACGATTCGCCACCAAGGTGCACAACGGCATCAGCAGGAACATACGCCGCTCCATGAGCACCTTCCCCTTGCCGGGACGACTCATCAGGATTGTGGATGACATGGAAAGCTTCTTGAGGTGCTTCTCCTCCTTGCTGGCATGGCTTGTCGGGAAGGTCGATAACATGAGGTCCATCTCCTCCTCCTTGCTGGGGCAACTCAGGGGGGAGCAACGCTACAAGCATGCGTTGCACCCATCGTGCCAGCCATCTCTGATTGCCCACGACCTTGGCCATGGTGTAGAGGAAGACGGCGACGGCCAGCGCGGCGACGAAGATGGTGGTGGTGGTATCCCGGCAGCTCCCGGCGACATAGGCGCCCATGAGGCCGAACAGGTCCAGTATCATGGCAGTCTTCAGGAGCATGGCACCCCAGACGGTGCTCAGCACCGTGCTCTGGACGATGATGATGACGACCACAGAGGCCACGAACGCTGCCGTGTTGCAGTAGTAGAACGCCATGTACCTCTTGTGGTGCATGTCGTGGAGAACCGGGTTCCCCGCAATGCGATTCTGATGCCCTTCGGGCCAGACGCCGCCCGGCGGGCTCAGCCCTGCCTGGTAGGTCACCGTCGCCGCCAGCGTGGCCAGCAGCAGCACAAGCGACCGCGTCTGCTCCAGCTTTTCTTCGATGTTGATTGTCCTCGCTGCAACTTCTTGCCCATCACCGATGTTGATTGTCCTCCCTGCACCTTGTTGCCCAAGGCCGACACTGGCAACAAGTTTTTTACGCCATTCCTCGATCGCGTCCAAGCCGAACACTGACACCAACACAATGTAGAGGTGGACGGCGCCGACAAGGGAGACGATGTACACCGTGGTGGGTATCCACCTGCAGCTCCCGGCGGCATAGGCGACCATGAGGCCCAGCAGCTCCACCAGGACGCACACAAGCAACGCGTACGACCGGACGAGGCGGTCGCTTAGCGTCCTGCTCATGAGCAGCATGATGATGGCGAGGGACGCCACGAAGGAGTTGGCATTGGCGTAGAAGAATATGTGGTAGCGGATCTTGTAGGGCCCGTCGTGCAGCAGCGGAGCGCCGGCGCTGTGCGCGGCCCAAGTTGGCGCGGCCACGGTCTTGCTCCAGAAGCCTCCCGGCGGCGCCAGCCCCGCCCCGTACGCCAGCGGCGTTGCGAAGGTGGCCAGCAGCAGCAGGAACTTGCGCTGCTCCTTGAGGCGCCTCTTCTCCTCCACGTCCGCGGCCGGGGCTTCCTTCCTTGAGGCCAGGCGGAGGTGGATGGCGACGTAGACGAAGACGATGGCGAAGAGCGCGGAGACATAGATGGACCCAGGCACGCTGCGGCAGCTCCCGGCGGCGAAGGCGGCCATGAGAGCCAGCAGGTCGAGCAGCATGGCGGAGCGGAGCACGGTGAGGCCGACGCGGTTGCCGCTGAGGCGCCGGTCCAGCAGGAACATGATGATGACCAGCGACGCCACGAAGGCTGTGGCGTTGCAGTAGAAGAAGGCGGTGTAGCGGGCCGAGTAGGTGGACACCAGCACGGGATCGCCGACGCGGAATGGGTAGACCGACGGCGCCGGGGAGACTGCAAGGGACGGGGGCGCCGGCGGGTGGACGGCGCCCGCGCGTTGCTGTTGGGTGTTGCCTCCCTTCTGGTCCTCGGACCACACGCCGCCCGGCGGGTTGAGGCCGGCGCCGTAGGTGACGCTGGCAACCAGTGTGGCGAGCAGCAGCAGGTACTTGCGCCATTTCCAGAGGAACTCGATGTCCTCTGTCGGCTGCATCGCCACGATTCCGGCTAGCTGGGAAACACACTATGTATACCGCTGCCCCGTATAATATATATTTTGCATATATCCATACATTATATAGGGCTCTGGTCGGCTCCGGGAATCATGGCGATGGAGTGCCCGACCGTAGGCGTCTTCTTTGGGGAACGAATCGTTCAAAGGCACACGTTGCTTACACATGGAAGCTAATAATATATCCATTGCTGGGTACTCACTGCCCATCTCCACGCACCAAGGAATGCATGGGATGCTCGATCACTTTGGCCCCCATCGTATCGTATCAAACCTCGCTCTCTCCTTCTCCTTTCTCTCGCTGTCTGGCATCCAATCCAGCTGGATGTATACCATACGTTCATCCTTTGCATGCCTAGGATCGTGACTTGACCCAAACTGTTTATTTGTTTTTTTTTTTTTTTGAGAACACCTCAAGAGGGGTAGGGGGTTCCTGCATTTCATTAAGAAGAAGAGAGTTGGTCCAGTTTATAAGAAAAACCGGACCCGAAAACCTAACATTCTCGGTTAAGCAGGGAAAACCGAAAGAAAACCCAAAAAAAAGAAAGATAAAGAAAAACGAGAAAAAGAGGCACTAGAACTTAGGATAGGGACGAGACAAATGCAACATCAAGGCACATCGTCGGAGCCAGACACCAGAGCGCCAAGGCCCAAAGCAGTTAGGCGAGGCTCAAGTGCAACCAATCTGACCGCCACTCGTCGAAGAGAAACTGTCCATACCAAAAGACGCTTCTGTCTCGGCCTCAAAGAATCATGTGCTAACATTATCTTGTTGGAAACATCCTGAGAGATCCAGCTTTGACTTCCCCGTGATCCTCGCCAAAGAGCTCAACGCCTCGATCACTTGTGGCGAGAGCGGATTTTTGTACATGTCCAGGTATGCTTGCATCTTTTGCTCTTGACCCTCTGCTTTGCTGACCTCCGGCAGCTCACCAAAAGCCTCCAACATCCTAAACTCTGCGCGCTTGGATGTCGGGATGTTGCACGCCTTGTTCTTCTTATCCAGGCGCCCGCTCCGGCGCCCGTCTTTCTTCTCCCCGTGAGAAGGCGTCGGGGTCCCAAGCAGAGGTTGTGGGAGGGGACAAGTAACCTTGCTGAGAAAATCTTCCAGGGATAATGGTGCTGATGTGGCTTGCGTCACCTTCGCAACGACATTGCACACCTCCACCACAGGCTCAACCGGGACGCTGGGCGCGCTGAAACCAAGCGGCCCCTCAGGACTCGGCAACAGACGCACAAGGGAGTGCACCGCAGAAGACGAGGGGGAGCCTCCAGGGCGAGACGACCAGAGCGTAGCCTCCGAGCACATAGGATCAACAGATTCCTCACTGTTTATTTGTTTTCTTTAGGGTTATGACTCCTAAAATCCATTTCTTTTCTTCCCGCAATAAGAATAATAATGATCATTTCTTACCTTTTCCTTTCTCGCCTCGATCAAATTTCTCACTCCAGTCTGATACATGTCGCCCGAATGTTCCCCGCCAATATGATTATTGACCGCTACGAGTAGGTACATGCGCGTGAGTATTCACTCATTTTTAAAACAACAACCATCAACGTTTTATTTATTTCGTATACTTCCTCCGTCCGGGTTTATTAGGCCTCACAGCATCACAAGCATGTCCCTTTTTATAAGGCCTCGCTTTGAAAATGTGCATACATGCAATCACTTCATTGGTTGCATTGAAAGCCATTGTTGTTGGTGCCATGGTTGGGGAATTAATACGCTGCATGCGTGCTTTTTTATTGGCTGCATGCGTGTGAGAGAGTGCATTGGGAGTGGAATAGAAGAATTAATGTGAGCAAATTACTATGTGTCTTGATTCAAGAGAAGTTGTCTTTAGGCTTAATAAACCCGGACTGAGGGAGTAATTATTTATTAATTTCAGAATCCAAATACGACGCGGCAAGACTATACATGGCTATGCCTATGTGTATGTCTATGTCTACGTCATTGTTCTCTCCGGCGATCAACATGACTACTATCCGGGTCAATCGGTGGTGTCCGCCGCCGATCCCACGCCCGCACTAATCTGCTTGCTAGCCTTGGCGAAACTACTGAACCGGCCCGCCAACAACTATAAACCAACCGCACTGCAGATTCAAACCCGAGCCAACAACATAAAATGTCAGAAAATTGCGGCTAATCAAAGGCGCAAGTTGTATGGACACGGCACCATAAGATGATTACTGCAAAAAATACCACCCCTAAGGTCTAAGTGCATCTCCAACGCCAACTCCCAAACCGGACACCACATCCGTCCGCAGACACAGATGCGGGAGCCAACCATCTAAATTTATCAGCATACCATTTAAACCGGATTTAAACACAAGGGAAAATTTTCAACAGACACGTCGGATTTCATTCATGTTCGGACACGTATGGGGACATGAACGCAACCCATTTGTTCGCCTACATGTTTTGCGCCACTTTCACACCGTTGACTCCACATGCAAGTCCACTTGTATGCTGTCCCTTCGCACCGCCATCCACTCAACCTCATGGCATTTGATTGCGTCGACAAAACTCTGTCGACATTCTTTCCGATGATGGAAACACAATGTCTTCAATCAAATCAAAATTCAACTATTGTTTGGGTTGAACTTTAGAAAGTTTATGGTTGACCTTTAAACACTTCCATCTCGAAACCATAAACGAACTAAATAACAATGATAAATGAAACATCTATAGAGGCAATCCTGGTGCCCCAGTGTGGCGGTCGGTTAACGAGGCATATCACAACAATCGGCCTAAATCATGGAGTGTAAGGGCCCGAAGGCCGAGCGTCACTATGCGTCAGACGTTCCACCTCTCCCCGGCGGCAGATCCAACCGCGCGGAGCTCGTTGGAACGGCGTGAGCGTTAAGGTCATGGGTACACACACCCTCGCTATTTCTGAAAAAGGTTAGAATTTGCGAGCGCATTTTTTTTTCCAGCTAGATTAATTTATTGTATGAGAAAAAACAGGTAGAGACACACACAGTTATATTATGCCGACTCAACTTAATCGGACAGTTAGCAGGTATTATATATGTTAATTACTTATTCTAGTACGTAGATACTAATTAACATTGATGAGTGGGTCCTACGTGGCGAAAACAGAAACCTAGGACGCAACGGTCAATCTACGGGAGGGTGACGTCAACCAGTGAGAACCCATGATTTGGTTTGGTTTGGTACTATTAGCACATATACCCGTGCGTTACAACGGGAGATAAAATAGTATGCATTTAAATTTAGTGAGAATTATATGTGTAAGTAAAACCCTAGGTGCACGTGAAAAACGAACATTTAGCTTTTTGGTTTCGCGGCGTGTGAAGAAATCAATCCGTTATTTTTCCATTTATTCATCAAGGTCATTTAAGAGTTTTGTTACGTCATCGTATGCCAGAGAAGGCCCATGAATTATTCAATCTACACTTCCATTCAATCCTTTCAATTGAGGGTATTTTAAGGTTGTGCCTGCCCCTGGTCCTGCGACCACGCGCCGCCTGGCGGGTTGAGGCCCGCGCCGTAGGTGACGCTGGCGAGCAGCGTGGCGAGCAGCAGCAGGTACTTGCACCACTTCCAGAGGAACTCGATGTCCTCTGTCGGCTCCATCGCCACGATTACCGCTAGTTGGGAACACAATATGTACACTGCATGCACACTGATTCTGCACGATCGGTCATATATATAGTGCTCTGCTCCTGTCAGGCCGCCGTATGCTCCAATGCATAGGTGCTTAGATAAGGTGCTAAGCATATTAAAAACTTTAGTAACTAACTAGTACAAATGCCCGTGCGTTGCACCGGGCAAAAAAAGTGGCAGAACCTGCTTCACGGGTTATTTTTTTGTCGGTGCGGGTGGCTATATCAGACATTCCTAGTACAAAGATAGGTAAATATCATGATTGTTTTCGAGTTAATCAAGCAACAACGATGCAATAGCAAACAAAGATACAAAACGGCAACCATGGTGATCATTCTATGAAATAGTATATGATAACCTGATACATATTTGCAGTACAATCGTAAATAAAATGATTAATTAGAGGAAAATGCATTATTTTCTTTTTTTACTACTTCAGGAAGGACAAATAGTATAATGTGACATCAGACCAACAACTTCTTTGAATCGGACATGCTTATATCATTTCATAATATGACCTTGCATCAAGAATCAAATGGAAGCATGATAGACCCTTTCTTCTAGCTAATTATAATATGGACAAATAGTATATAATATGTTAATCAAGCAACAACAGTGCAATAGTAAACAAAGATACAAAACGGCAACCATGGTGATCATTCTATGAAATAGTATATGATAACCTCATACATATTCGCAGTACAATCGAAAATAAAATGATTAATTAGAGGAAAATACATTATTTTCTTTTTTTAGTACTTGGGGAAGGACAAATAGTATAATGTGACATCAGACCAGCAACTTCCTTGAATCTGACATGCTTATAGCATTTCATACTGTGACCTTGCACTCAAGAATCAAATGGAAGCATGATAGACTGTTTCTTCTAGCTAATTATAATATGGACAGTATATAATATAGGCTTGACAATAACAGTACTGTGTCGGTAATGTATTCATATGGGGCCTTCCAAACAGGTGTAAACTTTAGAAACATATGTTTTTTATCTTTTAATCCTCTTTTCTGGCAAGAACATGGTGGATTATAGATTATCACTTGTGATCATAATCACAACGGAAGTACACTGTGATCGTCATAAAAACATAAATACGATATATTTGACATAAAAACACGACAAAGGGGGTCCAACAAGGCCTATAGAACTGTCATTAAAAATAATAACAATTGTCCAGCAAACACATGCATTTCACATACAGTAGTAGCATATAGAGTTCTCTTTGTTAATAAATCAGGCCATATTCGCATGCATAATCATGGGTGCGCAAAACTGTAGAGTAGAAAACCAGCATGATATGCACGTCTACCATCCTGTACATCTGAACATAGCTTGTACTGTGTGCAGCCTAAATACAGTCGAATCTAGGTACAAAACCAAAGCAACTGAAAATATCAAGGGAGTTAAATCACCAAATCTATTGACCAATATCTGAAAAAGAATTATTAACATCGGTCCATTCTGGAGTAAGTTTATAAGCTGCACTATCATCAAATCTTCTCGAAAACAAAAATGATGCTTTGCTAACAGGATGAAAAAAATAGTGCAGCTCACTGTTACATATCACTAACCATAAATGACATAGAGCAAGAATCTTGTTCATATTAACAGTGATCATAAAATTGAATTTATATGTACTAATTTGTGGTCACTATAAGAGATGACTACACACCAGAAGAAAACAAAAAAGTATATGTAACTAAACCATATCAGATTGACTCCTATTTGTATGGTTCGTCCATCCAATGTATGCCTGATGTGTAACAAAAAATATTTGAATATAGTATATGCTCCAGTTTTCACCACTGGAACACCATATAGGGATCACAAACATATGGTTTGTGGTGCAGGATTCTAGATATTGAATGCAAGCATCATGCCAAATATCGACCAGAGAATCATGTGTTCCAATGCAACAGTACTACTATAGTTTATCCTATTGGTTCTAGTAGTTTATCATATCAGTTCTCACAAAACTAACTGGATAACTATGCACATCATTTTCGATACTGTTGACATGCAGGCAAAAAGAATCAAATATTCGGTTCTAGGTGCATATAAGTCTGATGTATTTGCGCCACCACGACAAAGCAAAGAGTTATTTGTTAAAATTGACTTACATATCAATATGTTGAGTGAGCGCTGCACCAAAGAGCACATATAATTAGTACAATACTGGAAGCTTTGGCTCAAAAAAAAGGTTAACCTCTACTATCGGTCAGCTCTGCTGCACCAGAGAATTACAAACGTGGACATGATGAAATAAGGAACCATATAGGCGTATTACAAGCATGAGTGTGAAGCAAACATATCTTAGTTGTGGGCTCTAACCACTGAAAGGAACATGATAAGAGTATTTGAAAGAGATTAAATACTTGAAGCATCGATTTTGTGAACCTTGACATTTTAATTCTCAGCACAACCTCCAAACCTGTTGTTGCAACATAAGATTTGTCTATGATCTCAGCTGTAACAATTCTCTGTTCTGTCACAAACTCTGCAGCAAAACAACAACAATCAGTTGTGAGTAAGATGAGAGAGACATGTGGATCTGCCAGGGGCGTATGGGGTAAGAGAAGTACTAACAGAGTGGTAGGGAGATGAACTTCGGGCAGATGGTTTCTAGGAGAACTGCCGTAGGTGTGGATTCCTGAAGAAAAACAAATGGTCCATAACAGTTCATGTGCAGCTGTGCAGTGATTCAGCGCTAGGAGATTAACTACCTGTAGATGAATCCACCATGAAGCTGGAATTTGGTAGAGGAGAGATGGGGCAGCAAGGTAGATGGAAGCAGGAAGGACATTAGTGGAAAATATAACAAGTTAGTGGAACCATAGTGTTACACCATGTTGTTCTACAACATAAACAGCAACGAATTATCCAAAGGTTGAGTAAAAATGGTCCAATGTTCAATATAAAAATCCAAAGAAGCTATTGCACCGAAAGTAAACATTTTAAGGTAGAATACTAAGCATAAACTGCAGGGTTAAGGTAGCATTGTTTTTGGACACTGCATCTTATGGATACTGCAAATTACTTCCAAAAAGTATCTCTGATCTAAATTGATATGCAGAGAAAAAATATACCAACCGCCTATATAATCTGGGACAGAACAAACTCATCCATATCATGAAGTCCAGTAACTGCAATCATCCAAAGCAAAGTAAGAAACAGAAGTACCATAAACACATGTAAGATGGTTATGGGCCACTTGTCTAGCAATGCAAGCTTACTATCAGCGGCGCCATCACAGACAATCAAGTCCGCTTTACATCCATCAAAATGCCTGATACCGACGCCAAGGCTGCATCGTTTTCCTTCCGGAGCAGATCATGTAGTTGGTCCGGGACACCATCCGCAACCACAAAGTCTCCATGAGCTTTGGAAACGTTGGCTAGTTCATGAGCCAGCCCATTGTTTGTCCTTCTGACAGTCCTGATGTGATATTTACTCAACGCAGATTTAATATCAACAATAATTGGGTAGGACAATGATCTGCTTACAGAATCAGCCCCTAGCTCTCGACAATTATGCATGCGCCCAGCTGCCTATCGGCAAGCAATTTTTGCATTATCTCTGGTACTCCATGCACATAGTTAGCGTGATTATAGCATTGTAGGCAACAAAAAGGAATCCATATGTAATTTTAATCTTCACTGAACTTTTTAGGTTTGACCGTACAGGAGCTCGATCACACAAAATTTGACAGCTCAAACTTTTACCCTTACCTGTCCACATCATCCATGGCATATCCTCCACATACTTGGCTTCACATTGAGACGGTTCACCACCTTCATCTCACACGACTTGTCACACTGCATATCCATGACCCAATCCAGTTAATGTTCGACGACTGAAAAAAATTCAAAGTAAATCGATGAATGCATGAATAAATGGATTGATGCATTGCAATGGGAGAAAAAAATCACACACACACCACCAAGCTCTAGGACCTTTGCCTCCGACATGGCAATCAAGCATACCTGGCGCCCATGGCAATGGGTCCCACGACGATCTTGCACCCCTGCGGCCCAACCGGCGACGTCGTCGGCAAGTCAAGGCAGCGGTGGGGCAGGCGCGACACAGCTGCCACGAGCTGCTTGGCCGCCTTTCCTCAAATTCAACACAACAACAAAGGGAACTTGGCTAGAGATTGCAATTGAACACTTAGCTGCAGCAGAGATGACTAAAACTTTCAAGAATACAAATTTGGCTGTGCGTTACAGTGGGACATACAGTGTATATGACGGCGGAAACGGGCAACGAAAAAGAATAGGAAATGATTAAATTTGTTTTTATTCCAGACAACATCCTTTTGCCCTGCATCACGTATTGTAATGATGTCACAAGCATGCTCTTGACGACAACGATTCACATGTGCTGGAGACCTGCAGAGGATGGAGAAAAGAAGGGCAAAAGAGGGAGGCTTGTATCTATCAAGCATAAATATTTACTAAATAAAATCGAGCTAATCCGTACCAACTTGGGCAGGATTGTCAAATAGCTTCCTCTTATATAGCATCTACATCAGAAAATCCAGCACACCAAATATATACATATGTTTAGCAATGACACAGAAATCAGATTGTTTCAAAGATAGTGAGGATCGACAGAGGGTCTTGAAGAATTCTGACAATGTAAACTGTAATAGGTTACAACCTCCATCACACATGTAATTTTATCAAATTGACAAGGAAAGTTATAGGAATTGTGGCCTAAAAAATGGTTCCATCTAAATCATGGTATGTTCCTGTTTGAGATCGTTTATAGAATCAATAAAATGTAACGACATTAGGGATCAAGGATCAAAGATCAATTAAGAAAATCAGGGATGGGGGAATCATACTTACCTTGTTAAGAATGACACTGATGGAATTAGTGAAGGGATGTGTGGTACGCAGGCCAATGGATCCGTGCGTCCTTGATACACACATCTACATACACGAAGGTTGCTGGGTTGAAACTTGAAAGGAGATTGATTCATCTGTCGACCCGACATACACGAACACGATTTTGTAGATGTTGTACATGGACCTCCTGTAGGATTTGGAGGAGGTTGTCGGCGAGCCAGGCATCGAAGTCCTCCCGCGACGACGGCGCTTCACGGAGAGGATGCGGAGGATCTCGGAAAGCGCGGGGCAGCCGGTGTAATCCTCCACGAGGGAGGCTCCACCGCCGCCGTCCGGCGGCGCGCGGCAGTCGGCGCAGCCGGCGCAGAGCGTGGCCCGGTGGGCGCGATTTGGCAGCGGAGGGCGGCGCGCGCTGCGGCGTAGGCGTCGCAGAGCAGAGCGCGTGGGTGGAGGCTCGCGAGCGGGCAGAGGTGCGTGCGCGGCGGCAGGCGGGTTGAGGTCGGCCGCGGCGGCGAGTGGTGCGGCGGCGGCTAGGGGATTTGGCTCGGCCTGGCCAGGGTCGAGGCCAGGAGCCAGATGTGTACGGGTATTTTCTTTCAGCGAATCGTTTTTTCGTGGCAGATTAATGCTGGATCGCGGGTTGAATACACAAAATCAAAAGGACTTTTTTGCAAAAACGCCGCGACGGTGAACCCTAGAGACTCAATCCGTGCTTTATTATTAGGGAGAGAAATGTCCACAATGCATAGGTGCTTCATTTGTTGGTGCTAAGCTTTCCTCATTTAATGCTTTAGCAACTAATGTCCACAATGCATAGGTGCTTCATTTGTTGGTGCTAAGCTTCCCTCATTTAATGCTTTAGCAACTAAACTATTTTATGCATTGGTGAGTTTCTTTCATTTAATTGCTTTTGCCTAGGTTCACGTGCTTGGCATTGGTTCTTTCTGGGGTCACCAAACTCATCTCTCTTCTTTTTATTACCTTGCCACATCAGATTTTTTGCCTACATGACAACCTTAGCACCAGTACAAAGTGGAGCATTGGGGAGGGCCTCATGGCGATGGAGTCTTCTTTTGGGAACGAATCATTCAAAGGCACACGTTGCTTACGCATCGTAGCTAATAATATATTCATTGCTCTATACTCGCGCCGCACGCATGCTCCTCCATGCCTCCCTTCTCATGCACAAGGAATCCCTCGTACAAAGCTCGACCCCGTAATCACTTTGGTCCGCTCCTACCAAACCGCCGGGGGCATATTGGGTGCTCTAGCGTATTAATGAAGACCAACTTCACCGAAATCAGTCGATCTTCAAAATAATACTAACTGTTATTATGCCGAACCATGGTGAAAGTACCCGGCGCCATCTCTAAGCATTTCAAAACATCGTGTAGTCCCCTTAAAAAAACATCACCGTAACAATGTTTTTCAACACATTTCCTATCCAATAATCCTAAACGCATACCCGCAAAAAAAAATCCTAAACGCACGGATAGTAATGGAGGTTTTACAGACCCCTTCATACTAATAACCTCTCCCCTCCTGAATTTCACACGTGTCGTGGTGATCTCACGGCAGATGCCATAGGATGACTTAAAGTGGGGGACTACGTGAGGACGCCGGTGGGTTCCGGAGGCGAGGTTGACACACGCTAGTGTGTGACACGAGACGTACCCAGATTTGGGGCCCTCCGGGGAAGGTAACACCCCTAGTCCTGCCGAGTGTAATATGGGGAGCACAAGGGCTACAAGGTTGCTCCTGGAGCTGTATGGGTCAAGGGAAGAAGGAGCTGGCCTTCTGCCCTGCCTGTGGTCTGTGTGTGTGTTTTTTTCGGGTGGGGTGTTCTGAGAGCCGACCCTCTGCATGGAGGGGCACCGAGGGGGCTTATAGGCTGGGCCCTCGGGGTACAATGGTAAAGATACAGGGGCACGGGGCCCTGGTGTCATCGTCTGGGAGCCGGCGTGGGGCCCGTCTGGTCGCCGGATCCGCCGGGTCCGCTGGGCACGGGTCCCGCCGACCGCGCTGCACTGTACTCCGTCTTGTCCGGCGTCACGGAGTGTTGGCATCGTGGGGCTACAGTGCCGTGTCGCCCGGTCGCTGTCCGCCCCGGTCAGCGGTACGGGGGACGCTGTAGCCATGCTCGCTCCCGTCAGCGCGAGTAGGTGGGGCACTGTTGCCATGCTTGCCCCGTCGTGGGGAACAATCTTCTCGTACGTCTGGATGGGACATTAGCTGACTTGTGGTGAGCCAGCCGGGTAGCGGTGCTCAGCCGGCTCGCGCCGGGGAGCCGGCCTGGGACCAGCCGGGTTGAGGGGCACCCGTTGCCCCGATGTTTTTTAAAAGGGATCCGGGTTCCGCGGCCTACCCGGGGGTCATCCCCCCAACAACAGTGGTGGCCCCTCCTTCCTCTTTGATCTCCAATGAAAAAGCGCCACCTAATGCTAGTCTGTTGTTTCCGTAAAAACATGTCTGTCGTTGTAGCATTACTCATTTGTATTCAACGTCGCATAACCACGATTTCACTGGAATACTTGTCCATTAATGACGGTCGTTGCATGCCCACCTGCCCGTGTCTATAAAAAATGCTAAACAAACGGGCTTTTACGGGTTATTCCTCTTAACTAGATGAGTCCCCGCGCATTGCTGCGGGACATATGGAATTTACCCCAAAGTCAACATCGGGTGCAACTGCAATAAAATTGGTAGGAACATGTGAATAAGCTGAAGAACATGCTTCTATATTAGTCAAGGAAGCATGGGATACAGAAGAACTCAAACAACTACAAATGTATGAAATCTCACATGTGAAAAAATTGGTGTGGCAACTATTATATTCAACAAATGACATGGAAAGAAACAGTAATTAGGTTGCAGGTTCAACCCATAAATCTAGAGAAACAACTAAAGTGTCATTTGACTACCGCAAGATAACTCAACAATTTCAACTTGTATGTTGAAGTGCACATTGTGTACACTTGTGAATTTTATTTCTTCCATAAGTAATTTTCGGAGAAACAATGTTGATTGAATAATGTAAGGAGTGAATACCTTATATTTCAACATAAAAAATAAATAAGTTATCATCCATATCAGAAGAAAGATTGAAATCTAAAGAGAGAGATGAGAGAATTGAGAGAGAGAGAGAGAGAGAGAGAGAAGCCAGAAGAAGTTAAGTTCCATGAAACATCATTGGATATTCTGACTGGACATTGGTAATAAAAACTTGCAACATGATTAAAGATGATCACTCAAAACAATTTAAATAACATATCCCAATCATCTCAATTCTCACATGAAATCCTAATGCAGCACTGACACCTCATTTAAAACGTTGATCTCTCCAAAGGGTGATGCTTTGTTGCACAAAGTGATAAGAAAAGTTTAGTTAGGGGTGAAAATTCCATACCACAGTAACAATCATCTTAGAAACCCAGTATGCTCTTGGCTTCACTTAACTGAGATGTCTCCAACTGGTGTGGAGCCTAGGAACTTCCATCTTCACTTATAACCTTGAATAAATAATGAAAAAACAAAGGTTGTTTTGATGCTTACATAAAACTTTCCTCCTTGACATTCCATCTCATCAGGCATGAAACAATCACAACTGAAAACAGTGGCGGAGGACTGATCCAATTTGAGGTAAGGTTTACAAAAAAAAGTATACTCTTTTTTTGCAGGGTAAAAAAAGGTGTACTCTAACACTGAAAGAATACGATGCAAAAAACTCAAATAGTTTGTATCTAAGATATACAATTCATACAGTTGTAACAATAAAATCTGAACTTCATACATTTTACAGTAACACACAAAATTAATCAGAAAAAGTTGTACCTTTGCTGGCGTCCTTCCAATCCACCTTTTGTCCAAGCCCAACTATAGTTTGGAGGAACGCCTCTCTGCCAAGGTGCTTGCACCGAACTGTGCTGCTGCGCTCCTCGTGCCACAGGTGGTGTGCTTGAGCCGGGATAGCAGGAGAACGGGAGACGGGCTGCGCCGCTGTGGCCTAGAGGATGGAACAGAGTTGCGTGTATGTGCGTACGATGGCGCCATCGATCCCGCCGTCCGCCGCGGCGCTGCGCTGGCTGGGGTTCCGTCCGAGCTGTCGCCCTCGTCGACGTTTGCGTGTGAATGAATTAATCGTCTAATTCCGAATCGCTGTTGACGGAGGTAGCTGAACCGAGCACTTGGTCGAGAGCCCAGTCCTGGTCGCAAGCCACAGGCTATGCTCAGCTCGACCCCAAAGGCACAACAACTATCCAACCCAGCCTACAATGCATTTTCTGTTGCTTCCTTAAAGCGATGAACAACTGGCCGAGAACTTCGATTTGTCCACTCAACGATGGAAGCACACATATATAATTTGTTTTGACAAATGCCCTAGGGGACCTCGTCCATGACGTGAAAGGAGCCTCCTCTCGAATTAAGCACAAAAAAGAACCAACCAGGAACTGATCTTCCTTTTTAGATCCATAATTATCATTCCCTTGTCTAATTTCTTGGTTGAAACTGAGCATGCGGACGTGACATTCCTACCTGTACAGAACCACCGCTTATCGCCGGCCGCTGCGAGGATGCCTGCAAGCGCTGCCGATCTTCATCGTCTTGCTCCCTTCTCGATCGACCTCATCCACTTCCCTGGCAAAAATTGAGGGCGACTCATTAGGTTCAATCCTCTCACAATTGGCTTGAGAATTCTAGAACAATCCCGAAAAGTATGAGATGGCTCGCAGAGGCATGCAATGGTGTGGCCGGACCGCAGAAGTTGATGGTGGCACATGATGGTAGTGGACACTGAGATCGATGGAGTTAGAAGACGGAAAGGAGGAGGCAAGATGAGTACATACTTAATGGTGATTACTGGTGGAATTGGAAGAGGAACGGCCCGGGGAAAGAAGACTAAAGAACCATGCATGCGGGCACAGCAGGAATACCGTGTTGGTAGAAGTTGTATCGCAGGATTTGATGGAATTTTCTGAGGTGGAATATGTAGGGCATGATGATTAATTTTTTTGTATGAGGTGGCATGTGTGGGACATGTATGATGACTTGGATAATTTGCATGTGAAGAGAAATAGGATAGTGGGGTGTGCCGGTGTGGGACATGTATGATGACTTGGATAGCTTGCATGTCAAGAGAAATAGGTTAGTGGGGATAAACTATTTAGGTATTATAGATTCTCTCCATCCCACCCCTCCCCACCTGAATTTCAGGTGGGTGACACCCTCCTCCCCCTTGATACAAATTAAACCTGCCAAGTCACATTCACTCCATAAAACCCTTCCTTGGATGTAGCATTGTTGCGTGTCTACTCCCGCTATATTCCTAGTTGTCCGGAGCAACAAAAAGATTTGTGCCTCCCTATTTCTTGAGACTTGTTACAGTACATCAAATTATTTTGGGTTGTTCACTTTTGTGACCCAACTACCCAAATGCGGCTATATTACAAAGAATTTGTGTAGCATACTCAGACCTCATGGCATGTTGGGCTGTTCAGACTTTTTTGGCATGCGTAATTGTCTGTTGTATGTACGGGATCGGTGGTGCCTTTGCTCCGCCTACCGGAAGTAAGCCCTGAATCTCGGGATCTCACTGAGTTTGACACGACCGAGGAAGATGGCAGCCTTGGAATGCCGGCCATGGTGACTTGGTTGGCAAGCAGCCGAGCACAGCGACATGTCTATTCCTAGACCACTCAATCGGTCAGCTCCTCGCCAACATCGACGATGTTGGTGAGCTGGTTGGCGAGCGCGCCCACGTACACTGTCACGACCTTGCCTCGCAGCCTGGGGACACACCCATGATGTGAGCATCTTTGTTTGAGTTCACGTTCTCGTGCACAAAATGAACTTCCTGGAAGGCCTTCTCCTTCTCTTGTATCTCCATCAAAATGTGTACATACGGAATCACTGATGATGCCTGAAAATTCTTCACAATAGCCCGACAGTCGCTTGTGGTCGCGATTTTATGTAACAGGAGGTCTTCCGCTAAGCCCACCACCTCAAAACATGCTAATGCTTCAAGGGTTTCCGGACCGTACAACACCTCAAAGAATAGTGTAGATGCTCCTAAGAAGACGCCATTGGCGTCTGCCACCATTGCCATCGAACCAACAGAAGTATTCTTGGATACCCCTGCGTCGACATGATATTCGGAGTTTTATAGGTCTTTGTGCAATCCATCTAGGATGACGAACATGTGCCTTGCTTCCACGTGGCATGGTTCACCTGTAATTGGGATCCAAATCGATGATGAGTCGATCCACGAAGCATTTAGTCAACAATGGGCTTTGATGTGTGTCTTTGTGAATCTGCTTCCGCCGTGCATGCCAAATCACCGATAAGGTAACGTAGAGCTATGATCAAATCCTCATGTTTCGTATACTCAATGTGGTTGAAGATCCACTCCATTGCATTAGGCTCCATGCCTGAGGCCGGTCTCATCTACATGTATATAGAAGTTTGTTCATCTTGTATTATAGAAAATTATTAATCATGTGTTTAAAAATTGTCAACATGGATTTTAAAATTATTCATGTTATTAAAAGAGTGTTCAAGTATTTATACAAAATATTATATTCTTATGTGTATTTCAAAAAAAACTCAACTTGTATTAAAAATTACTCATATTATTAAAAAAGCACATGTATTTATAGAAAAATTAAAAATATTCAAAAATGTTTGAATAATATTTTTCATGTATTTAAAAATACTAATTGTGCTTTAAAAAAATGTTCAACATGCATTAAAATGTATTCAACATTATTTGAAAATAATCTTCGGCGTATATGTGAGAATTGTCCAAGGTGTATTTAAAAAATGATCTAGTATAAAGAATTATAATTTAAAACTCATCATGTATTTATCACAATTTGTTTTACATTTACTTTAGGAATGTAATATGAGAATATGAATATATGGAAAATAAAAAAAGCGCAAAACATGAAAAGAAAAGGAAAGTTAATATAAAATAAAAAAGGAAAATACAAGTAGAAAAAAATTAATAACTAAAAATAGAAACATTAGTTAAATAGAAAACAAAAAGGAAGATCTGGATGAAAAATTGAAAAAATGGAAAAAAATAACAAAAAATAAAAAAATAAGAAACGAAACAGGAAAAAAATGAGAGAGAAACGTTCATGAAAGCAAAACTGTAGAAGAAAACCGAACCAACCTAGCAACCCGGAGAGGAAACCAGCCCATGAAAGAAAAAGCAGTAACGAAAAACACCCTGCTCCTCACTGCTCGCCAGGCGAAACCCGAAATCACTAATTGAGGAGTACTCCTCGCAAAGATCATTCCTGTCTCCCCAGGTTGTGACAAGTGGCGTGCTGCATGTGCGCCATTTGTCGCAACGGGGGAGTTTTCCCTTTTTTCGTAGATCCGTTTATTCAAAACATTTTATCTCTTAAACCGTGCATCCAAATCTCGAACCGTTTTCACCATTGGATTCCTCGCACCGAGATCTTCAAAACTAGATCCCATGTTGGTAGGTTTTGACGAACTTTTTTTCACACAAAAACGGACGAAAAAAAACGAAACGGGAGCACGGTTTTTTTCCCTTTTCGAAAGAGGCACGACCGTGCCTCTCGCTAATCCCCAACCGTGCCTCTCGTGTCAGATATGGAGATAGCCGGATTAATAGCAGAGCTTGGCTGATTGGAGAGGGAGGCGGCGAGAGCGACAAGGGCTGTCACCGACGCTCGCCGCAGTCTGGCGCTCCGCGTGATGTGGCGCACCAATGAGGTGGAGAGGGAGAGGATCTTCGCGCTCGGAACCTTGACGACGGAGCTGATTCTCAACTGTGCTGCCCGCGAGGCGGAATCCTGCTCCCCCGTTCAGCGCAAAAGATGGGCGTTGTTCAGAGTTTCGGAGCGGTGAGTCTGAGGTCCCTGTTGATTTGTTTTGTGTGGGATCCATGGAGATTCCGACGTCCAGAGAGTGTGTTCTGATTCATGGCGAAGGGCGTCGCCGGGTGAGGCCACCCTCCCCGTCGCCATTGTTGCGCTCGCCAACCAGGGGCCGCGGGGGGAGGGCCCCGCCTGCCAGAGACTCCTATGAGAGAGGCCTAGCTGGCAGAGTAGGTGCCAATGTAAAACTGGGTTATAAGGAGAAGACGCATTCTCAAAAGCCGCCTCCGCGACTGGCAGTGAGAGACAACCCGTGGTGAGATAAATACAACAGAGCTAGGGTTCGTCGCCGCCGGAGGGATTTATCTGATCTGGTCTAGGTGCGGAGGGATCTGTTTCAATCAGGAGAGTTCTCGGCAGATGACTGTCATCCTGTAGGTCACTCTGATTGGCTCCCTGTACCGAAGATCTTCAAGTTTTCGAGGGATTTTTGGGGTAGGCGTGAAGGGAGAGCGACCTACGCATCGATTGTGAGAGGGATGGGTGGTCCTGGGGGACAGCAGGGATCAAGAGGAGGAAGATATAGCGCAGGGAGGGGGAGGAATGAAGGCAGGCGACCACCTACCCCCACCCCAATTGTACCGGAGGCGACTATGTTTGCCCCTCCTCTTCCAGTTCGCCAAGTGACCCCCGCCCGATCCAATCCTCCTTTCTCTATATATGCCAAACCCCCAATTGTTCCCTTGGCTGCGGGTCCATCTGTGATGAATCTAGGGGGTCAGATGTATCCCACATACGGAGGATGGAACCCTCACTTTGCTCCAGTCGGTTCATGGATGCCGTAGCCGTAGTTCCCATACCAGTTTCTTCCCCCACTTGCAGGCCCTCCAGCAACATACCACAATGCTCCAATGCAAAGCAGTGGGAGTCAAGCAGGCAGTAGTGTGCAGGCTGGCACTGGCAAAACACTAGTAGAAAAACTACTTTACGTGAGATACATTAGTCCCGGTTTGTAAATGGACCGGCACTAATGTGACTATTAGTGCCGGTTCCAACGGCTAGGCGGGCGGGCATCATTAGTCCCGGTTCGTGTTGAACCTCTAGTACCGGTTCGTGCCACGAACCGGGACTAAAGGGCCTGTCTTTAGTCCCGGTTCGTGGCACGAACCGGTACTAGAAGCTCACCTTTAGTCCCGGTTTGTGTCATGAACTGGGACTAAAGGTTTTCCTATATAAACCCTTCGTCCAGCCCGCAATCGAGCTCTCTGTTCTTCCCCTTTCCTCTCCTCTCTGTTCTTCCCCAAAGCTCAAGCTCATCCTTCATTTTGCCCAAAATTTGTCAAGATTTGAAGGCCCCCCATCCATCCAAGTGATCACAAAGGTTAGCAACTTTGTCCTTTTATCTCTCATTGCTAGATTAGCTCTTGCAATGCTCTATAAGTATAGTGATTTGTGGTTTTTAGTTTGGGAGTAATTATATGTGGTAGTTTATTTGATTTATATGCAATTTGAGCTCAAATTAACTCTTAGTTTGCATATATAGGTGTGGTTTACTTAGTGCCTTCCCGTCCCTGTCCTAACCACCGTCAATCGCCCGCACCGTCCCGTCGCCGGCACCACCTTGGTGAGCCTCTTGTTCTTACCTTTTTTATAAAAAAAATCATGTTTGTGTGATTTAGATATATAGTTACTTGTATAATTTTCTTACCCGTACGTTGTTTGTTATACATAGTGGCATGGTTTTGATATCCGTCCCCGTCGGCCCTCGTCCGGTTTATGATTCGGACGTGGTATATTCTCTTTTATAACTATTTGTTGCATTTCGTGTTTATGACAAATTATGCCCATCAAGTTGACATAGATATTTTTATCTAGGAGATATGTGAACCGGAAATTCCAACCGACCCTCTTGTCGAGAGGTTAAATTTAGTTGAAAAAGAAAACGAGTATTTGAAACAAAAATTGAAAAGAATTGAAGAAGAGAAGATGAAACTAGAGTTGTATGTTGCCGATGTCGTCGATAATCACAAGATCAAGATGGAGAAAATGCGCTTGAAGATTAGAAAGATTAGAAAATATGCCATTGATAGTGAGGCTTGGTATCATTATGCTGTTGGATCAATTGTTACCTTAGTTGCGATCTTGATCGCATTTAAGTGCTTTAGCTAGAGAGTTTGTATGTTGTTTTATGAGAATAAGTGTGTATGAACCTGTATTAATTTGGTCTTTTCGGTGTTGTGTAATGAAGATGAGCCGGCAATGGATGTACGATGACCGATGCTCTCCCCAGTTCGTTAAAGGCATGCATACTTTTCTGATTGCGGCTGAGGCAAACAAGCAGTCGGATGGTTTTATGTGTTGTCCATGTGCTGTCTATAAGAATGATCGAAATTACTCTAAGTCAAGAACCATTCACGTCCACCTATTTGAGTCCGGTTTCATGCCCCACTATAATGTTTGGACCAAGCACGGAGAAAGAGGGGTTATGATGGAAGACAATGAAGAAGAAAAGGATGACGACATCTATCCTGGCCATGGGTTCCCTGAATACGATGGTACAATAATGGGGGAAGAAGCTGACCAGCAATGCAGGAAGAAGCTGAAGAAGAGGCAGCAGATGAGCCCGCTGATGATCTTGGTCGGGCCATTGCTGATGCAAAGAGAAATTACGCAACTGAAAAGGAGAGGCTGAAGTTGCAGCGCATGTTAGAGGACCACAAGAAATTTTTGTACCCAAATTACGAAGCTGACAAGAAAAAGCTGGGCACCACACTGAAATTGCTGCAATGGAAGGCAGAGAATGGTGTATCTGACAAGGGATTTGAAAAGTCGCTGATAATGTTAAAGAAGATGCTTCCAAAGGACAACGAATTGCCCGACAGTACGTACGAAGCAAAGAAGGCTGTCTGCCCTCTAGGATTAGAGGTGCAGAAGATACATGCATGCCCTAATGACTACATCCTCTACCGCGGTGAGTACGAGGATTTGAATGCATGCCCGATATGCGGTGCAATGCGCTATAAGATCAGCCGCGATGACCCTGGTGATGTTGAGGGCGAGCGCCCCAGGATGAAGATTCCTGCCAAGGTGATGTGGTATGCTCCTATAATACCAAGGTTGAAACGTTTGTTCCAAAACAAACAACATGCCGAGTTGATGCGATGGCACAGAGAAGACCGTAAGAAAGACGGGAAGCTGGGAGTACCCGCTGACGGGTCGCAGTGGAGAAAAATCGAGAGAAAGTGGTGGGACTTTGCAGATGATGCAAGAAACGTATGGTTTGGTCTAAGCGCAGATGGTATTAATCCTTTTGGGGAGCAGAGCAGCAATCATAGCATCTGGCCTGTGACTCTATGTATGTATAACCTTTCTCCTTGGTTGTGCATGAAGCGGAAGTACATTATGATGCCAGTGCTCATCCAAGGCCCTAAGCAACCCGGCAACGATATTGATGTGTACTTAAGGCCATTAGTTGAAGAACTCAAACAGTACGTGCGTGGGATGAGCACGGACAGGAGGAATTTGACCTACATGCGTTGCTGTTTGTGACCATCAATGATTGGCCTGCTCTCAGTAACCTTTCAGGACAGACAAACAAGGGATACCGCGCATGCACGCACTGTTTGGATGATACCGACAGTATATATTTGGATAATTGTAAGAAGAATGTGTACCTGGGACATCGTTGATTTCTTCCGAGCAGGCATCCCGTAAGAAAGAAAGGCAAGCATTTCAAAGGTGAGGCAGATCACCGGAAGAAGCCTCGCTACCGTACTGGTGATGATGTACTTGATATGGTCAAGGATTTAAAAGTAATCTTTGGAAAGGGTCCTGGCAGACAATCTTTTCTGAATGACGCTGACGGATGCTCACCCATGTGGAAGAAGAAATCTATATTTTGGGACCTACCCTATTGGAAAGACCTAGAGGTCCGCTCTGCAATCGACATGATGCACGTGACGACGAATCTTTGTGTGAACCTGCTAGGCTTTTTGGGCGTGTATGGGAAGACAAAAGATACACCGGAGGCACGGGAGGACCAGCAACATATGCACGGAAAAGACGGCATACATCAGGGTCGTGCCAGCTACGCTCTTACCAAAGAAGAGAAGGAAATCTTCTTTGAATGCCTGCTCAATATGAAGGTCCCGTCTGGCTTCTCGTCGAATATAAAGGGAATAATAAATATGGCCGAGAAAAAGTTCCAGAACCTAAAGTCTCATGACTGCCACGTGATTTTGACGCAACTGCTTCCGGTTGCATTGAGGGGGCTTCTACCGGAAAACGTTCGATTAGCCATTGTGAAGCTATGTGCATTCCTCAATGCAATCTCTCAGAAGGTAATCGATCCAGAAATCATACCAAAGTTAGAGAATGATTTGGCGCAATGTCTTGTCAGTTTTGAGTATTGTTCCCACCATCCTTTTTCAATATCATGACGCACGTCCTAGTTCACCTAGTCGAAGAGATTGCCGTTCTGGGTCCTGTATTTCTACACAATATGTTCCCCTTTGAGAGGTTCATGGGAGTCTTAAAGAAATATGTTCATAACCGTGCTAGGCCAGAAGGAAGCATCTCTAAGGGCCATGAAAATGAGGAGGTCATTGAGTTTTGTGTTGACTTTATTCCTGACCTGAAGCCGATTGGTGTTCCTGAATTGCGGCATGAGGGCAGACTGGGTGGAAAAGGCACGCTAGGACCGAAAGCAATAATATGTATGGACGGGCATTCTCTCACTGAAGCACACTACACAGTTCTACAAAATTCCTCCTTGGTGGCTTCGTATATCGAGGAACACAAGAATATTCTACGCTCCAAACACCCGGAGCAGTCTGACGACTGGATTACACGTGAACTAACGGGGACTTCCGCCGGTTGGTTGCAGACACGTCTCATGCATGACGACGCTGTTGAAGATGAGCTGTACTTGCTGTCCAAGTTACCATCTTCGAATATATTGACTTTCAAGGGTTACGAGACAAATGGAAATACATTTTACACGATCGCCCAAGATAAAAAGAGCATCAACCAAAACAGTGGTGTCCGCTTTGATGCAGTAACCAAAAGGGGAAAGGACACATATTATCGTTACATAGAGGAGATATGCGAACTTGACTATGGACGTGGTTTGAAGGTCCCTTTATTTCGGTGCAAATGGGTCAATCTGACAGGAGGCGGGCTAACGGAAGACCCGCAGTATGGAATGACAACAGTGGATCTCAACAATCTTGCGTATGCAGACGAACTATTTGTCCTAGCCAATAATGTGGCCCAGGTTTTCTACGTGAAGGACATGTCTACCAAGCCGAGAAAAAGAAAAGATAAGGAAGCGAATACATCACACGATGAGCCAAAGCGCCACATAGTTCTTTCAGGGAAAAGAAACATCGTGGGAGTGGAGGACAAGACAGACATGTCAGAAGATTATGAAAAGTTACATGAAATTGCTCCCTTCACAGTGAATATTGACCCGAGCATCCAGTTAAATGATGAAGATTGTCCATGGTTACGGCGCAAAGGGACACACGCGAAGGAAAAGTTTTACACCCAAAGATCCCACTCTGGGATGTGACCGGCTTCACTGTCATCACTTTCTTCTCTAGTGAGTTTCCGGACTTATATATCTGGAAAGTCCCACTTTGGACAAACCGGAGGGAATCTTTGTAATAGTTAGGGTGCTTATGTGTTTTGGCATTTGAAACGCGAAGAAATATTATGTACAAACAAATTTTCAACCCTTTCTGACTTCATTTGCTAGTTTTCATGCATTTACTGATTTTTTTTGAGCTAAATGACCCTGAAATTAAAAAGAACTACAAATGAACTCTGAAAAGGTTGAAAGTTGGCATGGTATCATCATTTCACCGACATAATATGTGCAAAAAAGTTGAGAGGGTTACGGCAAAAACTGGATGCACTTCGTGTACAAAATGGACAATCTCTTTTGAAGTATCATGGTTTTGGGCTAAAACTCATCTGTTACAAAGGCATTTCATTTTTTTAAACTTATTTCAACTTCAGACTTTTTGTGCGTTCAGTATGCACCATTCGAAGGCACGTCATCAATTTTCAACCATTTCTGACTTAATTTGCTATTTTTCATGCATTTACTGATTTTTTTTAGCTAAATGACCATGAAATTGAAAAGAACTACAAATGAACTATGAAAAGGTTGAAAGTTGGCATGGTATCATCATTTCACCCACATAGCATGTGCTAAAAAGTTGAGAGGATTACGACAAAAACTGGATGCACTTCGTGTACAAAATGGACAATCTCTTTCGAAGTATCAGGGTTTCGGACGAAAACTCATCTGTTACAAAGGCATTTCATTTTTTTAAATAACCTAAGAATTACAAAATTGAATATAATGATAAAACACACTAATATTAAACAGAAGAAAAAATAATCACTGAAAATTATATTTTTAAAGTAAAGTTATTCACAAACTAGTGATTCACACAAATTTTAAACTATTCAAATTTAAAAACTTCTGGCACTAACAGAAAGTTTATAATTTTTTTTATCTAAAGCAAAAAGATTCACAAAGAAACTCTAAATAAGCAAAAAAACAACCCAGAAACAAAAGAAAATAAATAAAGCAGAAAACAAAAAAATTAAAAATAAATAAATTAAAAAAAGCCCGCCTACTGGGCAACAACGGCCTGCATACGACTAGAAACCCAACCTGTGGTTGGGCCAGGATGCAGGCCCGCAAGGCCCAGTAGGCCCACCAGGGCAGCGCAGGTAAGGTAGGCCTAGAAGGCCTGCATTAGAGAGGAGCTCGATGTAGTGCCTGTGCCAGGCTTATAAACAGGTGCTGACTCCCCTCAACTAGCGAGGTGGGACTAAACATCCACCGCGTCCCTCGCCTGGCAGCGCACCACCTTTAGTTGCGGTTGGTGGCTCCAAGTGCGACTAAAGACACCCCTTTAGTCCCGGTTGGAGCCACCAACCGGGACTAAAGGTTAGTCCCGGTTGGTGGCTCCAAGCAGGACTAAAGATGGGCGCATATATATAGAGCACTTCAAAATTTTCAGTTTCTTTGCTTTCTTCGACCTCTTCGACATCGCCGCGCCGTCGCCGTCTCGCCTCCCCGACGCCGGAGCTCGTCGCCGCCCCCGACGCCGGCCGCCCGCGCCTCCTCGTGCCGATCCCCGACGCCGCCCGAGCCCGGCCCGACGCCGCCCGGGACGCCGCCCGCGCCCGCTCCTCCGGCCCCAAGGTACTCGCCGCGCCGCCGACGCCGTCGCCGTCCTCGACGCGCCTCGCCGTCGCCCCGCTGTGAGCTCCCCCTCTCCCCCCTCTCCCTCGCCCCCTGTGCTGCCATGGCCGCCCCTCCCCGAGCCCCCCCCCCCCACACATATATGCATGAACACACACACACACACACATTTTCTTAAGTTAGATGATTTATATGTATTTTTGTATGTTTTAGTATATATGTATAGCAATTTTGACATTTTTTTTCACTAGATGATTAGATGTATAGAAAAAAGTTAAGAAATTTTGACATTTGAGGAATTTTTACATTTTGATCCAATATGTATATAAATTAGTATATATATATGAATACAATGTATAGAAAAAAGTTGATGAATTTTGACATTTGATCCAATGTATAGCAATTAGTATTTGCAAAAGTTGCATATTTTAATGTTGTATTTGCAAAAGTTTGTTATGTATTTGCAAATAATTAGTATATATATGTATACAATAGATTATCTTAGTCCTTTAATAAGGGATTTATCAAGAATGCCTCCATTATGGATGTGCACAAGTTGATCCAATTTTTTTCTGATCTCAATCTACGTAGCCTTCTATATGTCACGTTGTCTTGTGTCAAAGTATTGAAGAAATCCATGCATGGCTTCATCATTAGCCAGAAGTAACAGGCGCATGATGGTACGAAGCTCTCCAAAGTTGTTTTGGAACGGAGTTCCTGATAGGATAATTCGCTTTTTGGTATGAAGTTCAGCAAAGGCCTTCCAAATAGAGATATTCGGAAGGCTCTTGCTGAAATTCGTACAAAAAAGCTAATTATCCTATCCGGGACTCCGTTCCAAAACAACTTTGGAGAGCTTCGTACCATCATGCGCCTGTTACTTCCAGCTAATGATGAAGCCATAGTTTTCTTGAATCCTTTGACACTAGACAACGTGACACATATAGAAGGGTAGATGAGATCAGAAAAAATATGAACCATTTTCTGCACATCCAGAATGGCGCCATTTTGTTAAATCCCTTAAAGGTTAAGAGAATCCGTTATGATTCTGAATCATGTTCCTAGCCGGGGACTAAAGGTTCCTCGATCGTATATAAGAAATCACAATCCAAGCATTTAAAAAATGTTAAATATGCATAGAATTTGTTCTCGACGTCAACGATGCCCGGCCTGCATCCTCGTCGTTGACTCGTTCGCGACGATGTCCTGCTTCAGAGGCGCCATGTCCAGGACTGGGCTCCGCCGGGCTGGCACTGGGAGGTGCTACCTTCAGGGGCGCGCATCTTGGTGAGGAACCCGGGTCCCGTCGTCGACCTGGAGCTTCTTTGGTGGCGGGCGCGGTGGCCACATTCGGTGCGGAGGCTGGCGTCCCCCCGCGGAGGTGGTACGTCACCGTGTCAGGGAGGAGGAAGAGCACGTCCGTCGCTACATGGTTGCGTTGGATGTCAGGTTCTCCAATACCTGACAGGTTCTTCAGGGATCTCACCCGACCTATGATCCTGTGATGGTTCCTTCTCTTTGGGTGTCCACCGCGAGTGAACTAGATTATTCGATAATATTCGATCTGTATTAGCTAGTGATGTATTCGAGATAATATTCGAGACTATGTATTCGAGATTATATTATTCGATAATATTCGAGACGATGTATTCGAGATTATATTCGATGATGCATATTAATTATCTGGATTATTCGAGATGCATATTATCTACTATGATTCAGTTTTTCCTTATTTATTGCATGCATGCATTCTAATTTGAATACTAAATTGTTTTATCTTTCTTCTGGATTAGTTAAATAAAAGCTATGGACAATACCGGCAAAGAAGGAGCAGAGACTCTGTTCGACATCATACGCTCCCCGAGCCCAGATGGGAATGAAGAAGATGATGGCTCGCAATATCTGAACCCTACCGGTGAGGGTATGATATTTGATGAAGACGAACGAATAGATGAAGTCCAGAACAATGATGACGAAGGAAATATTGTTCTTCAAATAACAAAGACCGGCGAGGTATATGTAGGGTAACACAGCAGAAAACAAAAAATTTCCGCCCTACGCACCAGCCCAGGACCACTAAGGAGACTGCATACAAGGTTTTGATCATTTCGTTACCGACTCGTAGCGCAGCGAAAGTAGAGTCGATGACGATCGTCGGTGCAGATCCCCGCAGCTAGGATTTACAACCTCCCAACCGCGAGGATGTATACCCTCATCCGCCACCCGGACAGCCCTCCGGGAGGCGGTCGGACAGTCCCCGGACGGTGTCGCGGACAGCCCTTCGGGAGGACTCACAGAACTCGGACCGTCACATGGACAGCCCTTCGGGAGGCACTCACGAACAGCCCCACGGGCACTAAGATCGAAACTACGACCTCTCTACAGAGTTGCACATATACGGTGTCATCTATCCGGCAGGGCTTCGCCGTCCAGAACTAGTTCCCACCGGAACCCAGACAGCCTTTTGGCTCTACGAAACTCTTTTCGTGGGAGGAAGAGAGAATGCCAGATCATGCATGGCTGGAGTATGAGAGCAAGGGGGATGAAGGAGATGGCAGCCCCAACTCCTCCTTTTATAGGCCAAGGCAAGGGGTGGGGTGGGATGTTGAAATACCAAAATACCCAAGCTTCATGTCACACATGAAAGGGCATAATGGTAACACAAGGGGGGCACCAAGGGGACACCACCATGGCAGCCCTTGGGCCGGCCCACATCTTGTCCCCCCCATGGGGGGGCCCCCCCATGGGGGGGCCCCCCCAACAAGCCACCAACATGTCTCCATGAAACATGCATGCTCCCTAGACAAAAAGCCACCAAACATGCAACCCCCGATTCGTGGGATCTTGTCCCCTCGCGCTGAGACAAGATGTTTTCCGCGAAACTTTTTCTGAAAAATTCCAGAAGGTCCCAGAACATTTCTAGCACCCTCTAAAATTATTCTGGGCACGATCCGAAACATTTTCGGTGCGGTGGTTTTTATCAGCGGAAAGCATCAACAGCGGTTACGGCAGTTTCGGAACATTTCCGGTTTTTCTTTCTGAAAATTCCCAGAAGTTCCCAGACCAATTCTGGCATCCTCTGAAAATTTCCAGGCGGTGCCGAAACCCTTTTTGACCAAATAATATATTCCGAAACAACTTTTCGATTTTACCGAAACTCTTTCGGTGTTCTCTCTCTCGGAACTCTTCCGTTGTCTCCGAAACATTTTCGGTGACTTTCTCTCAGACTCCCTTAAGCGTGTGACCCTATAGGTTCGGTGAAGTATAGACATGACCGGAACTCTTTCCGATCAATGATCAACATCGGAGCCGTGGACACCCATATTGACCCCTATACCCACACGAATAAATATTCGAGTGAACCTCCAGTTGCCATGTGCTATTCCTGTTGCTTCGCGATATGTTACAAATACCCGAGGTGAGACATGTTGGCATTCCTGTGGATCAACAAATTGTCCACTATGCTAGTTACCTCGTTACCGGTATTGTTCTCTTTTCTCGTTACCGTGTTCCGGCATCCCCGTGATCAAATCACAAAGTGTCTGGCCAGACGATGATGGATACCATAACACCGAGAGGGCCCAGAGATATCTCTCCATCGTCAGAGGAGCAAATCCCAATCTCGAGCTATCAAGTTACTTGACACACTTTTCCATGAACCCGTAAGCCGCCGTAATAGCCACCCATTTACGGATGACGTTTAACAAACCCCAAAGTTCATGAAGCAAGCATGAAGAAACTCGATACTCTCATGGTCTAAGGAATTTTGCAAACATTAACCATCTCTGTGTTATTAACCATTAACTTGTGACGAATGTATCTCATAGCATAACATCAATCGGGTCGATTCAACACAAATGTTCTTCTAACATTGTGCCCTCAAAGTTGCTGGCATAGACATGCCCATGATCAGGAAAACGGAACCATCATGCAACACTTGAGCCAGTCATAGAGGCTTGACTAGGAATACATTTTATCGTTTATTATCCCACACATGCATATGAGTCTTCCTCCAAGCCTCATTTTATTGCAGACCCGAGAACCATAGCAGTTGTAACATAGAACATAAACCTAATTATGAACAGGGAGATAATCAATAACATTTATTACTGCCTCTAGGGCATATCTCCTACAGACTCCCACTTGCACTAGAGTCAATAATCTAGTTAATGCTAATGCACTTTACACCTGTGGCACACCGGTGTAAATATGCTTCGCATGTGGTATAGCCTGATGTCCAACGGATCTGACGACTTCAGCTCCTTGTGTATCTTTGCGTATCCTCGCGTTTTCACGCTTTCACAAAATTCATATTTTGTGTGGACTTGGCTTCGTATGTATGTATGTGAATCACAGGTCGAACCTGGATTCCTTAAACTGAGTTATGGAGCAACTACCTGCAGTAGTGTCCCATTGACCAAAGCCTTCTTGGAACCATACAAAGTTCATGAAAGAACTATATGATTCAGCATCTTGTTTGTCGCTTTTAAAAGCGGCAACATACTTCGCCTCTGTTATAGAATTCGCCACAGTAACTTGTTTGGAACAATTTCCAACTACCGTGCCACCATATTGTGTATTACACAAAACCCTTAATTTAAATCGAAAATCGCATGGAGCATTGATGAAGACTGTATCGATGTAACCTTTTACAACGAACTCTTCATGATCTCCGTTTGCGAGAAAACATGTCATCAGTGCTACTATGGTACTCAATGACCCTTTTTCACTGTTGTCCCATGATCAGTTCTTTTGATCACTTTGGTATCTATACTCGCAACACCTTGGGAGTATCGGACATATCTGGTTGTTTTACATACCATGGAATACATGATTAATCCAAACACAAGAGTGTATGGAATCTCCATCATGTATTTTGCTCATCAGTGTTTTGGGACACCGAGTCTTGCAAAACCTCTTTCCATGTGACTTCGGCAAGAATCACTCCTTGGTGTTTTAAATGCTAAAAGATTTTAGCACCTTGTCAATATGTATTCATTGCTTAGCCCCATTAGGTAAATCTATCTCCATAGATCGTCATGCCTAATATTGAGGCTATTTAGCCTAAGCACTTCATCAAAAAACTATTTTCAAACGAAGTCCTAATTCGTGTCAAGAAATTTATTTCCAATTACCAATGTGTCAAGCACACAAGGTTTTTAGAAATATTATTATGCTCCCACTTACTTTCTTGAATCATAAGCATCTTCGTTACCCATTGATCAAGTCAAACCCCTTTGACCATTTCATCAAAACACGAAGATTCCAACTCCATTTTGCTCTCTTATGTCCATTGCTGGAACTCTGAAGTTTGCATACTTACTAGCATCCTCTGGAATGACAAAATACCTTGGACTGTAACACATGCAAGTCCTTGGTTTCATTTCCATCATATGGAAATCCTATTGTCATCCATGTTTCATATCTCATGACTGAAATATGTATTAATTGCTAGTTCAACCCAAACCGACTTTAAGCATCGCTACGGTGAAACAACCTCATCGTAGTCAACTCCTTGAACTTGTTATTGCAACAAGTCGAGCTTTATGGATAAAACATTTTTATCCGTATCAGTTTTAAGTTCCATAAAATTCGTTAGACTCTAAGTCTTCCGAAAGGTGTATCAAGATTTTAATCTTGAAACATTTATATGGAAACTATCTCGGATTGTATTGGCATTTTGCCAATTCCGGAGTCAGGGCCCATCAACGCTTCCTTGTGTATCGTAGGTATACTGTTGTCTAACAACAATATCTCGTCTGCGCACCTGAGAGGTTTGCACGAGCCTTGCCTACGTGGTTCAGCTGCAAGTTCGACCGAAGTCCATACATTTTATTGTAGAGACTTCTGTATCAGTCGCAGTAGGAAACTCTGGAATTTCTTCCAAGGTCTCTTTCCTTTGATCTGATGATGAAGATACTGTTTATCTCATCGAGTTGCACTATTCTCCCACTCACCTTTTTGAAAGAACCATTTTCTTCAAAAAGCATACCGTCCTTTGTGGCAAACCTATTTGCCTCGGTATAGTGAGGGAGGAATACCCAATGACTTGGGATAACCTACAAAGTAGCACTTGTCTGATTTGGAATAGGTTTGTAACCTTTTACACAAGCCCCATATTCCAAATGTTTAAGAAAAGATATAACATGGTTGGGCGTACCATACCATGGTGTCATTTCAACAGACCTGATGGAGCTCTTTTCGATGTAAAAGCCGCAGTCTCTAAAGCATCACTCTTTAAAAGGGATATTGGCAAATTTATTTATGTCATCTTTGATCTTACCATGTCATAAATGGTTCGATTACATCTTCACGGACTTTCCACTTGCAGTGGTGTTCCGGAAGGTGCAAGTTATGAAACCCCTTTCACAACACATCAGACATTCGCTAAACTTGTAACTCAAATATTCCTTTCTGCAATCGAATTATAGAAACATAATTTTCTTGTTACAATAACTTCTACTTTATATTTGAAAACCTTTCGAATGATTTCAAAAGATCCAGACTTACGTCTCATCAAGTAAATATCCATATATCTACTTGAGTCATTTCTGAAGATAGATAAATCCACTATTTGCAACAACATTTATTGAACTACACACATCAAAATGTATGATCACCAATAAGTTTGTTGCTCATTCCTTATGGCTTGTGAACGGTATTTCAGTCACTTCACTTTTTGGAGGAAATTTGCAAGTGTCAGATGATTCAAAATCAAACGACTTCAAAATCCATCATAATGGAATTTTCCATGCGGGTTTCTCCAATGTGACCAAATGCAGTGCCACACTTGTGTGGTATTCTTTTAGTCTTGCGACATTTAGCGTCAGTGTTATGGATGTATCATATTACCATCAATATTCATAACATACGTCCCATCTTGGATGGAAGCATGGCCCTTCATGTTATTCATAATACTGAACAACAATTGTTGTTTTTATGAACAACTCTTTTGCAACAAACATTGTGCAATGGGTTAGAGTGTATGAAACTCTAAAATGAATTATGAAAGTAAACCCAGAGGTAATGTATTATTATCAATATTCATAACATACATCTCATTCATAATGAAAGTATGGCCCTTATGTTATTCATAACATCGAACATAAAAAGTTCTCTTATGAACAACCTTCTTGCAAGATACCTTATGCAAAGGGCTAGAGTGTAAAACTCTAAAATGAATTATGAAAGTAAATACAGACGGTAATACACCGATGGAAGGTATAGTAACATTTACTATGTTCCCTGTGTATACCTAAACCACATTCCTGGCTAGTCTTTCAGGCCATAGTAGTTCTTACATCGAGTTGCAACAGAAAGCAATCGAGCGGGTATCTTTGTGATTAACTCACAATACCCAAGAATTAGTGATTAACAATTTAATCATAATTCCCAAGAACTATATCTTTGACCAGCCTTCTGTACATCAAAAACTTGTATGACATTCATACATGAGCTGGATATTCCAGTCTTCTTTCTTTCGCCTTTATACTTCTAACAGTTTAACTTTCAGTATTTCTCCTACTCTCAGAAGAAGCACTCAACTTAAGAGTGGCGTTAGCCCCGGATTTCCTAGGTGTGTTATCACACTAACACCCTTCGGACACTTTCTTTCTCTTTAAGTTGTTGTTTTATTCACCTTTCATCATATGACAGGCGTTCTTCTGGATCCCTCTCTTATCAGTCTAATGCATAGTAAACTCCTTTACTAATAGTTTGCAAACAAACACTGATTTGGATATCTCATATCTTTTAGCCTTTGTTTGTCCCTGAAAATGATTTTCAGATTCCATGAATATCACATAACTATCCAAACTTTCGAAGTTCGGGTCTCATGGAAGCAAACATATTGTACTTGACTGAAATGGAATTCTAGCTTTTGGATCGAAGGACGAGAGTCACATGATCCATAGCATAAGCGAGAGAATACCGAAAGTATGCGATAGGACAATGTCCTTCTCGGCACTCTTGAGGACAATCCTCACATTACGTTACCAACCGTAAAGTTTTAACCAGATATTTAACAGCTATTCAATTTTAACAGGGAAGGTGGAAACGCGAGCCATTATTCTACAACTATTTTGCAAATCACACTTAGACAGAGTTCATAATTAATTGCACTAAGAATTAAACAAGTCAATTCAAAAGTGCGCTCCCACTCAAATCAATATCTCTCATAATTGATTGTGAGTGATTCAAGATCCACATTTCAATTCAACGCCATTGACGGGTTCATCACTGATGACGTGAATTTCAATCGGTAGGCCAACTTGCCAATCACATCTCTATGTGACTCTTGTCCATCTTTCGATGCGTGTGTTCCGAGCTCAGGACTGTCCTGCCTGAACGTCAAGACAACCAAGTGATCACGCAGTGAGGTCTGACCTTCACCCGCCTTACACCTCTCTAATCGTTCGTGCTCATGTGTACATGGCGCACCCCGAAAAGATACGTGTTGTAGACGGTGCTACACTTGGGAGAACACTAACTACTTGATATTTTTGTGAGAGATCACCCTAATAAAAGCGACTACCGCGCAATCAAGGAGGGTGCATCAAAAGGGATAAACATCTCAGGCAATTCATAATAGCATGATATGGTATAGCCCTTTCTGACGGAGAAGTCTTGTATTTCTTCGTCTTCGGCATTTGCGTCGGTGTTCACCTTCGCGAAGATTGCCACCACCTTGTCGATGCACCAGATAATATTGCTATCTCTATAGCTAATAAAATAATGCATTACACAAGATTGACACGCAGGTCATTTAAAGTGCAATCATATGGCTCCAGCCATCATGCCAAATCATGACACGCAGGTAATGTAATCAATTTACATCATATAGACATCTCATACATAATCAAATTATTATGAGCACTGCTATACCACATCATATGCACATGCAAACCCTCCTGCAAAACCAAGTTAGACGCCTCTAATCGGTTCATGCAAAAAACTAGTTTTTCGTGGCTTCTAAGGTTTCAAAACAAACCGAAGCTACCAACGTCCATCATCAAGTATGATAATTCAAGTCGCTAGATTAACTTTCCAGGGTGTATGAAAACCGAGATAATAAAATCTCGAGCCCCATACTAAACTTCGTCATACGCATGACCCCCGTGCAGATCATATCTGCATTGCCCTTTTGTCTACGAAATTTCATCTTTCTTTTTAACTACGATGGAATTCAATGAACTGTTAGCACTTCGTTGATCAATCAGGATCGCGGATTGCCAGAACATTGAAACTCCACCATGCTGTTATCAAGATCAGAAATATGCAAATTCCAGGGAAGCAACAAGAATATCGGGTAACAGATTTCATCTGCTACCCGCACAAATAATTTTCAGTATTAGAACTCATCTACTACCTAATTATTTTGTGCAACACCCATACATCTCCATGTATTCTAGATCGCAACCTGCATCTACGCATAGCACGGCTCATGATGCCACTGTAGGGTAACGCAGCAGAAAACAAAAAAATTCCGCCCTACGCACCAGCCCAGGACCACTAAGGAGACTGCATACAAGGTTTTGATCATTTCGTTACCGACTCGTAGCGCAGCGGAAGTAGAGTCGATGACGATCGTCGGTGCAGATCCCCGCAGCTAGGATTTACAACCTCCCAACCGCGAGGATGTATACCCTCATCCACCACCCGGACAGCCCTCCGGGAGGCGGTCGGACAGTCCCCGGACGGTGTCGCGGACAGCCCTTCGGGAGGACTCACAGAACTCGGACCGTCACATGGACAGCCCTTCGGGAGGCACTCACGAACAGCCCCGCGGGCACTAAGATCGAAACTACGACCTCTCTACAGAGTTGCACACATACGGTGTCATCTATCCAGCAGGGCTTCGCCGTCCAGAACTAGTTCCCACCGGAACCCAGACAGCCTTTCGGCTATACGAAACTCTTTTCGTGGGAGGGAGAGAGAATGCCAGATCATGCATGGCTGGAGTATGAGAGCAAGGGGGATGAAGGAGATGGCAGCCCCAACTCCTCCTTTTATAGGCCAAGGCAAGGGGTGGGGTGGGATGTTGAAATACCAAAATACCCAAGCTTCATGTCACACATGAAAGGGCATAATGGTAACACAAGGGGGGCACCAAGGGGACACCACCATGGCAGCCCTTGGGCCGGCCCACATCTTGTCCCCCCCCATGGGGGGGGCCCCCAACAAGCCACCAACATGTCTCCATGAAACATGCATGCTCCCTAGACAAAAAGCCACCAAACATGCAACCCCCGATTCGTGGGATCTTGTCCCCTCGCGCTGAGACAAGATGTTTTCCGCGAAACTTTTCTGAAAAATTCCAGAAGGTCCCAGAACATTTCTAGCACCCTCTAAAATTATTCTGGGCACGATCCGAAACATTTTCGGTGCGGTGGTTTTTATCAGCGGAAAGCATCAACAGCGGTTACGGCAGTTTCGGAACATTTCCGGTTTTTCTTTCTGAAAATTTCCAGAAGTTCCCAGACCAATTCTGGCATCCTCTGAAAATTTTCAGGTGGTGCCGAAACCCTTTTTGACCAAATAATATATTCCGAAACAACTTTTCGATTTTACCGAAACTCTTTCGGTGTTCTCTCTCTCGGAACTCTTCCGTTGTCTCCGAAACATTTTCGGTGACTTTCTCTCAGACTCCCTGTCTAGCGTTCAACAGATAGATGACCCTTAAGCGTGTGACCCTATAGGTTCGGTGAAGTATAGACATGACCGGAACTCTTTCCGATCAATGATCAACATCAGAGCCGTGGACACCCATATTGACCCCTATACCCACACGAATAAATATTCGAGTGAACCTCCAGTTGCCGTGTGCTATTCCTGTTGCTTCGCGATATGTTACAAATACCCGAGGTGAGACATGTTGGCATTCCCGTGGATCAACAAATTGTCCACTATGCTAGTTACCTCGTTACCGGTATTGTTCTCTTTTCTCGTTACCGTGTTCCGGCATCCCCGTGATCAAATCACAAAGTGTCTGGCCAGACGATGATGGATACCATAACACCAAGAGGGCCCAGAGATATCTCTCCATCGTCGGAGGAGCAAATCCCAATCTCGAGCTATCAAGTTACTTGACACATTTTTCCATGAACCCGTGAGCCGCTGTAATAGCCACCCATTTACGGATGATGTTTAACAAACCCCAAAGTTCATGAAGCAAGCATGAAGAAACTCGATACTCTCATGGTCTAAGGAATTTTGCAAACATTAACCATCTCTGTGTTATTAACCATTAACTTGTGACGAATGTATCTCATAGCATAACATCAATCGGGTCGATTCAACACAAATGTTCTTCTAACATTGTGCCCTCAAAGTTGCTGGCATAGACATGCCCATGATCAGGAAAACGGAACCATCATGCAACACTTGAGCCAGTCATAGAGGCTTGACTAGGAATACATTTTATCGTTTATTATCCCACACATGCATATGAGTCTTCCTCCAAGCCTCGTTTTATTGCAGACCCGAGAACCATAGCAGTTATAGCATGGAACATAATCCTAATTATGAACAGGGAGATAATCAATAACATTTATTATTGCCTCTAGGGCATATCTCCTACAGTATATTTATATAAGCAGGCATCTGGTGATCATCACATGTTTTAATTGATTTGTATATATATTAATGAATCGATCTTTCTTTTTTTAGCCCTCCGGATTGAGCAAATGTTCTACAAGCAGCAGGACAGTTTGAGGCCCGGCCAAAAAGTTGAAGGATGGCGTAAAGTACAACATCGATGCCATCAAACCTAATGGCGAACTGCGCGAAGCTAAGAAGAATGCAAGCAAGTTCATTCGTCAATGCAGAGTCATTGTCAGGGACCAAATCCCGATCTCCATTCAAGAATGGAAAAAGCCAGCAAAGGAAGATCTAGATGTTACTTTTGTCGACCAAAGAGCAAAAGATCTGCTTTGGGAATCTCTCATGTCACATTTCACCCTACCAGATCATTTGACAGATGCAGATCTGGAGAAAGTCAAGAACTCTACTCTCAAGAAGATGGCGATAGCATTCAACAACTACAAGAAAAAAATATGGGCCGCGTACGTCAATGTAGGAAAGAAGACTCCAGAATTCATGGGAACACTGGAGAAGGCAAGAAATCACTGGGACGCTTTCGTGAAATTCAAGGAATCGGAAGTGGCTCAGGAATGGTCGAGAATAAACAAGATTAATGCCGCGAAAAAGCAGTGGCACCATAAGCTGGGGTCAGGTGGCTACGAGGTGGCCCGGCCTAAGTGGGATCTCGCTGAGCAAGAGATGATGGATGCAGGGGTCACTCCAGTTACATTGAGCTAGCCCCCCAGATGCAGGACTTGGTTCTATGCGCATGGGGGGAATTTGGATCCAAAGACAGGCGAGGTTTTGGAGCGGGCAAGTCTTAAAGGAGCCACCGACATTTTACTTGTTGCAATAGAAGAGGCTCGAACAGGGGTGTTCATGCCCAACAGAGAGAACGACGAGCTTACGCGCGCCCTGAAGAATCCAGAACACCCGGGAAGAACACGAGGCAAAGACGTTGTTCCATGGTTTGAGGTGTTTGCGGACTGGAACGCCGACTACAAAACCCGTGCGAGAAAGATGCAGCCGGAGGAGCAGAAGAGGAAGCTGGAGGAGGAGCAGAGAAAGCAGGAAGCAGACCGCCTTCAAGGTCTAGAATCAAAGCACATGGAGTTGGAACTCGCTTTCAAGCAGCAATAGCAGCAGATCGACTCACTTAGCTAGGAAAGGGGGTCTCAGCAGCGGCAGCAGCTAGCGGATCCAGCATTGGATAGTACCGTCCCATCCATGCCAAGAAGCAGCGTGGGTTCCGCCCCGGGCGATGATGCACTACTGGATAGATACCCTATGGATGATATCATAGATACGGCAACTTGTGAGCTACACTTTAAAATGAAGAACATATCCATGAAGGTGGCGGACGGCTATGCTTATACAAATCCCCCTGAAGCAACCTTCCATTGCAATCCGATTCCAGCTGGCTATGCTCGTGTCGGGGTTGACGAAGTGGTGGCAGGATATTCGGGGCTAGAGCTTGACATTCCTGGAGGTGACGATGAGCGCACACTGGGAGAGGCCATACATCATATCATTCTATGGAGAAAGGATTGCATCGTCTTTCCAAGGCCATCGACACCACGTCAGCCGGCTCCTCCTCCAAGTCCGCCATCGCGTCAGCAAACTCCCGCTCCTCCAAGTTCGCCACCGCGTCAGCAGACTCCTGCTCCTCCAAGTCCGCCACCGCGTCAGCCCACTCCTCCTCCTCCAAGTCCAGCACCGTGTTAGCCGACTCCTCCTCCTCCAAGTCCGGCACCGCGTCAGCCGACTCCTCCTCCAAGTCAGGCACCGCGTCAGCCGTCTCCGCCGCCTCAGCGGGCTCCGCCACCTAAGCAACAGTGGAAGAGAGGCGCCGCAGCTACGGCGGCTAGCGGTACAACAGGAGGCAAGAAATACAAATTTGGTCCAAGCCTCAAGCCTCTTCCGAGGATGCCTTACCACTTGACTGAAGAGGAAAATGAAGCCGAAGTCGTTGCCCAAGTGAAGGCCCATTTTGGACCGAACCGCCCCCGCCGCCAGAGGAGAAAGTACCTGAGCATGTCATTCAGCACTTTATTGATATGGCTGAACCAGCTGTCAAGTATGGGGACTCAGACTATGAGCGCCAAATCAAGAAGTCATATGAAGCACAAAAAAAGAAGGAGTCGAGCTCGAGCTCGAGCCAAGCAGCTGCCAAAAAAAGCGGGAAAACTGTTCCCCAGCTGGGAGAACAGGCGGTGCAATCGATCCCCCCGCTCATTGTACAAACACATGTGAGTACTAGCGCCGATCAGCTGGTAATAACCGACAATCATAGAAGACAGGCTGAAGAGGCCGGTGTCACTGTAGAACAACTCCTAGGCATCAAGGACTTCGAAACGTTTAAAGAGGAGGAACTACAATGGAAATATGTCCGCGGCCAACCTATGGTCAAGCCTGAGCAGATCCCGCGGCTATCAACGAGAATGTATGAATTGCATCAATAGTACGTGAGAGAAGTAAAGACTACCGATCGAGAGTCCCTCATGGTGAGTGTCAAGGCAGAGCATTACTTCCATGAAAAAGATCTGTGTGTTGAGTTTCAAGAAATGTTTGAGTTATTCAATCAAGACGCACTCGACAAATCTATCGTCAGTTGCTATTGTTTGTAAGTGATTTCTTTCTGTAATTTAAGTCCCTAGCTAGCTGTAGTGCTCGTTCATTACCTGTAATTATCCTCACTATATTATTTTCTGTGGTATTATGCAGAATGAAGATGTATGAAATGAAAAAAGCTGGACGGTATGGCATTGGGTTCATTGACCCAAATACCATTAATGAAAATACATGGTTACAAGAATATGATCGATCATACACAGAGAAAACCTTGCTACAGTTCTTGAAGCACCTAAATACCCAACCAGAAATACTACTTCCTTACAACTTCGGGTGAATGACACTGTCTTGTACTACAAATTCTGTTTTTGCTTACTAGATGTTAATAAGTGTAGTTGATGAGTTATGCACATGCCCGCTTAATTATACAAACGTGTGCGCATGCAGTTTTCACTGGATCCTGCTAATCATTGAAGTTGACGAGGGAAAAGTTCAAGTACTGGACTCACTACTTAAAAACGTTAATAACTACGCAATCATGAGGGGATGGTTGACAGGTAATTTCAATCATTATCGAACTATATGTCGGCCTCTTTAGTTCCTTTCCTGATATCAACTAATTAATAACTCCTTTTTCATTTTCTTTGCCGGCGGGCAGGGCTCGGGAAAAGTTCATCAAACAGGTTGAAGGCTCATGGAAACAAAAGCTGAAATGATGTCGACCCAAGGTAATTAATTAAGTAGTACTAGCTAGCTACCATCTCTTTAATTCTAGTTTCAATACCATTATCATGCTTGATTAATTATTATCTGATTGAATTTTATTCTCGTAAAGGCCCTGAGGCAGGCGCCGGGGAATAATTTATGTGCATACTACGTTTGCGAGAACATTTGCATGATGATGTCCGAAAGGAGCACTAGATCACTTTGGGTACGTTTGCTAGAACACTATTCATAATTTTAACATCATTATCTAATATATATATATATATACACAACTAATACATTCATATTGATCACCTTCTTTAAAGATGTCGGAGATGCGGGATAAGCTCCTACCAGAGGATCGCGTATGAGCAATTCAAGAGGAAATAGCGGGATTTTTGCTCGACCAGGTCATAGATCCCAAAGAAGAATACCATTACAAGATGTAATGCCTCCATGTAATGATCTGCAAATTGTAGGAGAAATTGTATATATATGTGTATGAATGGTCATGCGAGAAATTCGATGATATATATATGATCGGTTCTACGAGAAATTCTATTTATATATATGCATAACGTGTACAATATGTAGTAGCGTAAAATATGTTTGAAATGAAAAAGAATTAAATGGAAAACACAAAATTAAAAGGAAAAATAAACCATAAACCCATAAACCCCTAAACCTTTTAGTCCCGGTTGGTGTAACCAACTGGGACTAAAGGCCCCCAGCCCCCCGGCGCGGGCTCGTGCCACGTGGTGGGCCTTTGGTGCCGGTTCGTGACGAACAGGCACTAAAGGGGGGGGGGGCCTTTAGTCCCCACCCTTTAGTGCCGGTTGCAGAACCGACACTAAAGGTCCTTATGAACCGAGACAATAGCCCGATTCTGCACTAGTGAAAGTAAGAAGAAACAGAAGAAACCTACTGACAAGATTGAGCAGAAGAGAAGTGAAGAGACAGCTCAAAGCTTAGAAGCTAGGAAAACTTTCTGTATTGATCCCAAGTTTGCTGGTGCTATATGCTACAATTGTGGATTGCCTGGCCACTTTGTGGGGATGTGTTCTATTCCAAAAAACTGTTTTATTTGCAGAAACACTGGTCACCATATGGATGTTTGTCCTACCTGGTATAAAACCTACTCTTTCAGCCAGTACCTGGGCAGTGCTAATAGTGGTCTGGGTTTTTGCAACATTGAAACGGGTGACAAAAGTGAGGTGGACTGGCTCAACTCTGGTAATGTTGGGCTAGTAGTTGTTGAGGAAGGTGAGATAAGTGCCAAGGAACTGGAAAAATGCTTTGCTGAGATGTGGAGGACAAATTGGCCTTGGCAAATTAGAGCATATGATGAAAATCAGTATTTGGTCAGATTTCCACCCAACAAAAAGATCCAGGACCTGGTTGAATATCCTTCCATTAATCTCAAGAAGAAAGGAGTGACTATTCTGTTCAAAGACTGGAATGGAGAGCTCCCTGCCTATGACAGTCTACAGGAAATCTGGATTGAGATTGGGGGACTACCACCCAAGTGGTGTTCTTGGAATGTAATTGCTCAAATTACATCTTCTCTGGGGTTCTTGCTAAATGTTGACTGGCATGACATCTTCAGAAGTTTCTACGAAAAAGTGAGGATTCAAGTTGCTGTGAGAGATCCCACAAAAATCCCCGAGGACAGAATGTTTGAATTTTGTCAAGAGCTATATTTGTTGACCTTCAGAGTTGAACATGATACTCATGGCCTCACCACATGACCCTAGTGACCCTGGTGATGATGATCAAACCAGACAGAAAAGAGAGGAGGGTGAAGATATTGATGATGATGACCTCTTGGGTGAAGAAATGATGGGAGGGCAGGAGAAAAGTAAGACACCTGCTGCTAGACCCACCCTTGCACCAAGAGGGACAAGGAATGCTGCTGTCTGTGTCACTCCTGCTCCTACAAATGAGCTGGAAAAAACTACTTTCACTAAAATTCAAGGTGCTCCCCTTGATAAAAGCTATCTGGAAGTGGCTAAGAAGAGACCTGCTGAGAATATCTCTGGACCATTGCTGGCTCAATTTGAAGAGGCAGTTGGTAGTAGTGAGAAGGAGAAGAACAAGGTTTCTGAGCTTCCACCAATTGGCAAAAGTGATTGGGGTCCTGTCATTGCTACAAGAGTTAGTGCCAGGATTCAGAGAAGTGGAATACACAGTATGAAGAAAGCTCAAGAGCTGAAGCAAATTCAAAATCTATAAGTACCTAGAGGTAAAAAAAACCTTGGTTTTAAAAATTCTTTCAGTTGCTTAGATAATGATGTGCTTGCTGATAGAGCTGATAAAGCTGGGGTGGTCCTTGGTGAGTATACAACCCAAATCACTAACAACATTAATATCATCAAGCAACAGGAAGATGTTAGATTAGCTAAATTTCACCAGGACAATCCTGACATGTTCCTCCCCCCTAACATTGATGTCAGTGGGAAGAATTTGTCCAGGGTGAAAAACATGATTTTAATTCTGATTTTCCCTCTTCTAGTAGTCACATTAATGAGATACAGGAGGTTGATCACTCATGGATTGAGGTGAGCAGCAAGAAAGGGAGTAGATCTAGGAGAAAAATTTATTTTCCTGATAAATGATAGGTTTATTTTGGAATGCTAGGGGCCTTAATGGTCCTCATAAGAGCTTAAGGGTGCAAGAGCTTATTAAAGCTCATTGCTCTGATTTTATCTGTATTTCTGAAACTAAGAAAACTGATTTTTCTCTGCCTCAATTGGAAGCCTTAGATTCCAGGAATGGGTACTATTGGAAATGGCTGCCTGCTGTTGAAACGTCTGGAGGTATTCTGGTAGGCCTTAAGGATGATACATTTGAGATTCTATCTTGTAACATCCATAATTTTTGTGTTTCCTATTTTCTTAGATGTAGAAATAATAATAAAAACTGGAGACTTATCTCTGTTTATGGTTCTGCTTATGATGAGGGTAAGTTTGATTTTATTAATGAACTACATAATGTAGCAGATGGGTGGAATGGTCCTACTATTATAGGTGGAGATTTCAACCTTATTAGAAGTGTTTCTGGGAAATCCACTCGTGCTATTAATCACCATTGGGCTGACATGTTCAATGACTGGATAAATAAATTCAGTCTGATAGAGATTAGTAATATTGACAGGAGATTTACTTGGGGTAACAACCAGGAGGATATGATCATGGCAACCCTGGATAGAGTTTTTGTGACTACTGACTGGGAAGCTATGTTCCCTGCAGTGCATCTAAAAGCCGTACCCAGGATTGCTAGTGACCACACACCTTTACTGCTGGACTCTGGTGGCATCCCTGCTCCTAAGCAAAAAATGTTTAGATTTGAGAAATGGTGGATTGGTGTGGAGGGCTTTGATGACTTGTACATAAAACTTGGAACACAAAATGCCCACATACCAAGGCCATTGATGTTTGGCAGTTCAAAACTAGATTGACTAGGAAAGTCCTTAAGGGCTGGAATACTAATATTGAGGCTACCAAAAATAGGCAGAAGCAATCTTTGGTTGCTGAATATAATTGTTTGCATATTATGGTTGAAACCCAACCTTTATCCCCTGCTTCTAAGACTAGAATGAAAAATATTTCAGGTGAGCTGCAGGACATTTGGAGGGGAGAAGAAATAAAGGCCAGACAGAGATCTAGGGAGAGAGAGGTGTTGGAGAGGGAGCTAAACATAGGGTACTTCCAAGCTGTTGCAAACCAGAAAAGAAGGAAGAAACAGATAGCAATGCTGGAGGGTGAGAATGGACCTATGGAAGACCCCAAAGGTATACTTGACCTTACTGTTCAGTTCTATAAAAAGTTGTTTGGTTTTATTCCCAAACTTAATATTCATCTTCAGGAGGGTTTTTGGGGAGATGATGGGGTAGTATCTAGGGCTCATAATGAGAAACTTTATCTCCTTTCTCTGAGGAAGAAATCAAGGCTGCTATTTTTGGCTCTTATGCTGAGGGGGCCCCAGGCCCAGATGGCTTTTCCTTTTTATTTTACCAGCACTTTTGGGAGCTGATTAAGCCAGATTTGCTTGCTCTTTTTGCAGAATGGGAGAGAGGGGATTTAGATTTATATAGGTTAAATTTCTCCCTTCTCACCTTGGTGCCTAAATAACCAAATGCTGTTAGGCTGGAAAGATTTAGACCTCTTGCCATGACTAATTGCAGTTTTAAAATTTTCTCTAAATGTTGTACAAATAGGTTTGGTCCAGTTTGTGATGATATAATTTTGCAAAACCAAACTGCCTTTATGAAAGGGAGGTTCATCATGGAGAGCATTGTTGCTGCACATGAGATTGTGCACTCTTTGGCCTCTTCTAAACTCTCTGGTTTTGCTTTCAAACTTGACTATGAGAAAGCTTATGACATGATAAATAGAGATTTCCTGTTTGACGTTTTATCCAATAGGGGCTTTAGCCTTGAATGGATTAATAAAATTATATCTTTGATCTTAAATGGATCTATTGGTGTCAGAGTTAATGACACCAATAGTGATTTCTTCATTTCAGGGAAAGGGGTGAAATAGGGTGACCCTATTTCCCTTTACTTTTCAATCTGGTTGCTGATGCATTTACTAGAATGTTAGTCAGAGCAGCCAGGCATGATATGATCGCCGGTGTTTTTCCATACACTAACCCATCTGGGGTTATTAGTATGCAGTATGTCGATGACACCTTACTTTTTATGAGTAAGAATTTAGATCATGCCAAAAATCTCAAATGGCTTCTGTCGTGTTTTGAACAGCTGTCTGGCATGAGAATTAATTTTCACAAATGTGACCTGGTCCCCATCAATGTAGATAGGGATGAGGCACAATTATTTGCTCAAACCTTGGGTTGTAGATTAGGTGTTTTCCCTATTAAATATTTAGGTGCCCCTCTCCATTATGCTAAATTGAAGAGAGAGGACCTTCAACCCCTGGTGGATAAGATACTAAAAAAAGCTTCAGGGTGGAGGGGGCGTCTATTATCTGTAGGTAAGAGACGTGTGCTAGTCCAATCTAATTTGGCTAGCATCCCTGCTTATTTGATGGGGGTGATTAAACTTCCGAAATGGGCAACTAAAATAATTCATTCACATCTTGCTAATTGCTTTTGGGATGACTATGAAGGCTACCAAAAGTATCATCTTGCTTCTTGGGGATCTATTGCCCTTAAGAAGGAATATGGTGGTCTGGGTGTTACCAATATTGCTGATATGAATATGTGCCTTCTGGCCTCTTGGTCTAAAAGATACTTTTCTGGAGATAATAATATTTGGAAACTCATTATTGATGACAAGTACAAAACTAATAAGCCAAATATTTTTGCTTGCTCTAGTAATGGGGCTTCCCCTCTTTGGAAAGGTATTTTATGGGCCATTAAAGACTCTAAGATGGGATACTCTTGGATTGTGGGTAATGGCAAGAAAATTCGTTTCTAGGAGAACCAATGGTTCGGATCTGAGCCCCTCTCCACTCAATTTTGGAGTCTGTACTCTTTGGCTAATGAACATAACATATCTAAATTTAAAATTTGGAATGGGGCTGATCTTAAGATCACTTTTAGGAGATGTTTGACTGATGATCAGATCTCTGACTGTATGGACCTTATCTCTATTGCTAATACTATTATATTTAAGGATTGTGAGGATACTCCAGTTTGGAAGTACAATGCAAATGGTCAGTATTCAGTTAAATCCTTTTATAACATTGTGAACTTTAGGGGCATCCTCCCTATCCACACACAATATGTGTGGAATCTGAAGATTGTCCCTAGGGTGCAAATTTTTTTATGGCTGGTATATAATAACAAGATCTTGACCAGAGACAACCTTGTTAAAAGGCAACATGCATGTCCCTGACATGTCTTGTGTACTCTGTTCTGAGTCAGAATCTTGCCAGCATTTATTTTTTGAATGTGTAGTGTCGATTGAGCTCTAGAGAGTTATTGGGAACATATCAGGATTGGCATGGTATCTAATATTGAGAACCTTGCGGCGTGGTGGGTTTCCAATAAAAAACATGCAGTTGTGAATGCTCTTCATGCTGTTGTGATGTGGTCTCTTTGGAAAATAAGGAATAACCTGTGTTTCAATCGTGCTACGTGGTCTGGGATGCAGGTAGTATGGACACAGGTGGCCATGGACCTAGCAGCGTGGGAGGTTCTATTATCGAACGATGCAAGGAACCAAGTTACTGCTGTGGTAAAAATCCTAGGAAAGCTAGCCAGAGATCCTCCTGTGTTGATGTGGCCAGACCCTGTCTGATCCTGTCAAGCTGTACATGGGGCCGAAACTGAGTACAAAAAAAGAAGATTGATGATGCTGCTACTCTCCTTCGGATGTTGATAAAGATCTAGGCTATCTCGGGAGGAGAGAACGCAACCCATGTGTTCCTTTTATTTTATAAATTATACTTTAAGACTTTGTAATGCTTATTCAGGTTTTTTAGATTACTGTCTTTAGATTAGTTCAGTTCCAGGCCTCCTTGTTAGGGGGACTTGGTAGTTTTGCTGACGCAGCATGTTGTGCTGTGCTCCGCGGGCTGTAGTGGGATATGCTTGTCACACTGGTTTCGTTGTTTTGCAATGGAACCGGGGCCGTGTGCCCTTTTGCTCTAAAAAATGTTATATAAGTAGAAGATTCCAGTACGTAGTGTATGATGTATATATGAGCATCCTAATTTCAGTGGCCATTAAGGATGAGGTATTATATTCAGTAGACTATTTTGATGTCTATTTTGTTATTTATGCTCCTTTCGGAGTGGTACAAGCTCTAGCAGCCAAGTACTTGTTCCTTGTGAATATGCCAATGATACATCTGCCCCAATGGATGCAGATGGAGATCATGTCGTTCTTTCCGACGATGGAGATGGACAGGAGGAGGTACAAGAGGTTAATGAAGTAGGCAAACAGAAGCGAACTTCCAAAGTATGGCTGAAAATGAAACGAAAGAGGTCAATGAAATGTTGTCGTTTATGACTATTTGTTGCTCAAGTAGTTGTGTGCACACACGGGTACTTTTACCCGTGGGTATCCATTTACCCTGTTGGGTGATGGGTATGGGAAAAAATTATACCCATTGACGGGTATGGGTACGGGTGATGGGCAAGCTTCAAGAGGATGGGTAAGGGTATGGGATAACTCCACCCGTACCCAAACCCGACGGGTGCCATCCCTAGCTAGGCTACCCCATCACCACCGCAGGAGCCAGAAGCGGCCACGTCTGGTCAGATCTGGCACCCCGCGAAACAGCACCAGCCAACCCACCGGCCAGCGCCAAGCGTCCCCGGCACGACCGAGGGCCGACGCACTGCAGGAAGTATTCTAACAGTTATTCACTACTGTTCATCTTCTTCCTCCTTCATCTGTTCTTGTAGTGCTTTTCCATTCCTGTACCTTTGATTTCCTTTCAACCTTCTAATGTTTTTTTCATTCCCTATTGCTTCTTCTTTTCTTCTATTTATTTTCCTTTATTTCATTTAAACTCATCGGTACATCTTTTCTTCTGTTGTTTGCCAACTTCATTCTATCATTTTCGTTGAATACTTCACATTTTGTTTTTCTCTATTTTTTATTGTTTTGCGATGCATGCACTGGTCTGTGATAAATCTGTCTTTACATTGAACAAAACAATACTTGTACGACCAAATCTGAACTTATGAAACCGTTCCCTTAGTTCGTTAAATAAATATTGCACATTTCTTCTTGTAACTGCAATGATTTACCTAAGATTTCATTTCATTTTTGACTCCTAGGGTTAACCCTATTTGTTCAAGCAAGTTTTTTTATAGGAAAGCTACGGCGTAATATTTTCGGTTCTCCTTTCCAAATCTTACCTTCACTACTGGCCTGCATATTTTATTTTATTCATCATGGGCGCATCCAACTAGTTGGCCTGAGTTATCCAACATTTATTTTCGCTTGAGGAATCGACGCATGTCTTATCTTTTTTGCTGATTACTCTCTTTGTTTGTCCTTCTTCCTTTCTACTGCCACCCTGTAGATCTACTTGCTTTTGGCTCGTACTGAACGCTTCTGCATCCGGTTGCCGCAAGTTGACGTCCTCGACTGTCAACAGGTATTACATCTACTTCCAGTTGTTCTTTCCATGTCGCTGACATTTGTGGCAGCCAAGAAAACCCCAATAAAGGTCGATGCAGTCCATGAAATGAAGGTAAATTAGAACGTACAGATCTTTAACTTCCTGCAAAACACGAGTCCAATCTTACTGCCGACTAAATTTGTTGTTTATTCATTTCTAGTGCCCAATCTGTACTGACCGTAGGGGCTTCTGCGGCCGTCATTACGCTAGTAGGAACAAGTGTTGCTCCTTTTTTTTTCAGTTTTGCTAGAACTCATCTAGATGAGATATAATTTGGTCTTATTCACCTTTTATAGCCATTGGATATGATGCTATAAGATGCGTATGTGCTGACGTGGTTGTATCTGTTCTTATTTTCCAGGTGAATGAGACCATATTATATCTCATCTAGATGAGTTCTAGGTACTCCTTTTTTTTTTCTCAGCGGACTACAAAGAAATAATGGCAAGTTTTAATTGTATTTCAAATATTCGTCATGTCTTCTTTTCGTCAATCTCTACTCCTAATGGAGCAGTTGGTAGCCTGGTACTCCGGTTTTATTTTCGTTCGGTTTTAGTTCGTCCCACCTCCCACCACCTCCGTACCACTGGTTTTTATCTATCTACAAATCTCCCCTCCCACTGGATTAAGCCGGTTATCAATCTTTGGTAATGCAATAAAAGTCACACGGGAATAAATCATATCACGGTCGGCAGTCAATCTCAAACCTGCGAAGAAATTTTGTAACAGAATAAATTCAAATGAAAGGGCGGGGACGTTCGTATACATAAGGATGGTAATCTCCATCGCATAACAATTACTCCAGAATCAATCGGGGTCATAATCTTCATCGCATACATAATTACTCCAGAATCAATCAGTGTCATAATCTACATGGCATAAATAACTACTCCTTCCTAACCATGCGATCACCTCGATCCACCAATCCCACCTTCCGTTTTCTACCATCACGACTGGTTTTCTCGCGTCCTCTCCTGCATGCACAAAAAAATCGCCCGAGCCTCGACCGTGGGCTGGGACTCATCCGCCGCGCACCGCCTGCTCCGCAACGACGCCCAGCGCAACCTCTTCTTCGACGCCCCCGCGCACCCCCTCGCCGCCGCCGCCGACGCCCTGCGCGTTCGCCTCTACGGCATCGATGACCGCGCCCGTTCCCGTGATGTCATCACGCTCAAGCGCCGCCTGCACATCCACGCCGGCGTCAGCCACGTCGAGGAGGTTGAGGAGCCCCTCGACCCATCCCTCGCCCCCACCTGCGTCAACGACCCCGCCCTTCTTGGCGGGGTCGATTCCCCCATTGCCCGACTCATCTCCGACGAGCTTGGCGTCGGTGGGTACGTTGCGCCGTTCGTATGCTTGGCGGAATCCATAACACCCGCGACGTGTATGAGCTCGACCAGGGTGAGGGGCACGTGCCCGTGATGTCATCGCGCTCAAGCGCCGCCCGCGCATCCACGCCGGCATCAACCACGTCGAGGAGGTTGAGGAGCCCCTCGACCCATCCCTCGCCCTCGCCTGCGTCAACGACCCCGCCCTTCTTGGCGGGGTCGATTCCCCCATTGCCCGACTCATCTTCGACGAGTATGGCGTCGGTGGGTACGCCGCGCCGTTCGTATGCTTGGCGGAATCTATAACACCCGCGACGTGTTTGAGCTCGACCAGGGCGAGGGGCTCGTGATCGTGCTCGAGCTCGACGAGATGCACTTTGATCTCGGCACCAACTATGATCTGGACTGTGAAACTGCGGAGCAGGCAGGGGGCGACGAAGACGGAAGTGGGGCAGTTTGAGCTTGTCGATGCCGGAGACCCTGAACTCTTAGGTTTTCCGTGAATGACCCTTGTGCCTCTCTGCTTCCACAGCACAGCGCAAGCTCGCGGAGAGGACGACGCAGCCCAAGTTACCAAACCCCTTCCTCCCCAATCCCCTCCGCCTCCGGCGACCCCTCTCGCCGCCGCCCAGCGAGATGTCATCAGTATACCCTCTCATTCGACGTGTTAGAATCTTATTCCTTTCGAGCGAGTTTCATATTATTTTTTACATTGCACATGTGAGTTCCCATCATTCAGAAAGGTACCCTCTTATCTTTGTAGCTTATTAAGAAAACCATAATTGTTACCTGCCATGTTTTATTTCAGATAAATGATCATTTGACCTACCATAAATAAAAATGATTTAGCTTTTGTGCTTGCACTTGGACTCTATAATGTATATTATTATCATGATTTGTATGCTATAATGCAGTTTTATTTGGTTTCAGGAAGGATCTAGAGGTGGAGAGCAGCATCGACGACCATGTTTTGGTTTCAAGAATCTGTTGGGCGTTGGCACAAGATGTATGTGCCTCATGGCTTATGCAATTCAGGTGGCTCTTACGATCCAAAGTTAGATCTATGTATGGGTTATCCAAAATTACATCTTATAAAACTGTAGTATTGTATTATCCCAAAAGTTATTTTTAAAGGGTTATCCCAGAAGGTTACAATTGTCAGACTGATTATTTTGTATTTCCCTTCATTAGTTATCAATCTTCTTGATAGTTATATTCAGGAAGTTTGAGCATTATTTCACGTCATAGCTATTATGAGAGGGTACAAAATGATTTATTAGAGTTACTATTAGTGTCACTAATGCGGACAACAGTAGTTTTGTTTAATGTTTGATGCACTCCTCAATTGTAAGCCTGTTTTCATTTCTTTGTTTCTGTGGCTTGGCTTCATTTGATTCAGTGACCTGATGCGGACAACGGTAGTTTTTGTACGTGAGACTTCTATACCTTGTTTCTCCTTTTGCTTTTTAATCAAGCCTTTCCATGGAACTGTATTGACTAGACTGTAGCAACTACATGTTGATTGATCTACAGGTTCCCATATCTATTGTTACATCTTTGTGGCGCAGGCGGAATGATGTTGAGGGGGAAGACAATGCATACATGGACAGAGAGGTAGACGGCGATTGGGGGGGGGGGGAGCGGGGAGGACGGTGACATTCACGTACAAAGAGGCGCTAAGGAAGTGGCCGCTCTGGGACATCACCTTCGGGATCAGCCACTACATGTGCTTCTAGGTGATCACTAGACCCCTTTTTTTATCTTCTGGAATACTCCCACTGCCATTTCTGCTTGCTTATCATAAAGTGAGGCAAAACATGTCCCGTTTGATATTTCTTACGTCATGCTTTATATTATTATGATAGGTTAATACACATATCATATGTTTATGATTACAACAATGCATGAGGGTAAACGACATAAATATGTAAGCCCCCGGTGATGATTGATATATTGCAAGACATTTGAAAATAAGTACTCCCAAATCCTTGTTTCTGGGAAAGGAATCCGTTGCAAAGCAATCAATAGAAACCAGATAAATTGCTAATAACAAGTAATCGCTTCCAAGTAAACAACAAAATCATCACACGTAGTTGTGCGTACACAATCTCACTCACATCATATCTTTTCTTACCATTGCCTATTTATTCCCTCCCCACAACATATCTCAATCTCAGCCCAAACAATTTTTTTTGCATTGAACCACTAGAATAAAGTTGCCACCGATGCAACGCACGACCTCACTTACGAAATTGGTACATGCAGTTCAAATTCTTTGTCCAGTATTGGTATGGGTCTGCAATACATCAATCAACTTACTTTCAGTGATGATCAAGACCACCAAAGCACATGTATTTATAGAAAAATGAAAAATGTTTGAATAATGTTCCTCATGCATTTAAAAATACTCATTGTGCTTTAAAAAATGTTCAACATGCATTAAAACGTATTCAACATTATTTAAAAAACCTTCGGCATATATGTGAGAAATGTCCAAGGTGTATTTAAAAAATGTTCAAGTATAAAGAATTATAATTGAAAACTCATCATGTATATATCACAATTTATTTTCCATTTACTTCAAAAATATAATATGAGAATACGAATATATGCAAAATATAAAAAGCGCAAAACATGAAAAGAAAAGGAAAATATAAGAAGAAAATAATAACTAGAAATAAAACATTAGTTCAAATAAAACAAAAAGGAAGATCTGGAAGAAAAATTGAAAAAATGGAAATAAAAATAATAGAAAAAAAAGAAATGAAACATAAAAAAAAGAGAGAGAAACGTTCGTGAAGGCAAAACCGTAAAAGAAAACCGCACCAACCTAGCAACCCGGAGAGGAAACCAGCCCATGAAAGAAAAAGCAGTAAAGAAAAACACCCTGCCCCTCACTGCTCTCCAGACGAAACCCTATTTGCCGCAAGTTGAAGCAAAATGACGGGGCTACGCATAGGCGATAGAGCGATGGTTTGGGATGGTTATGCGTTTTCAGTGATCCCAGTTTAGGGAACCTTCCAGGAGGTTCAATCCGGGTTTTTTTATTCTCATTTTTTCTTTTCCTGTTTCATTCTCATTTTTTCTTTTTGTTTTTTTTCTTTTATCTCCTTCTCCTTTCTTTCCTTTTCTGCTTTTTCCCCTTATTACCTTTTTTCTTTTTCTTTTATTTTCTTGTTCTCTATTCTTTTCCTTCCTTTTTAATTTTCTTACAATGTTTTTTTGCAAGTTTCTTATTCTTTTTCAAAAAAATATTTAATAAATTTAGATAAATATTCACCTTTTTACATTTGTTCATAATTTTGAAAAAAAACTTGTTTGAAAATTTTGTTCAGAAATTCCAAAAACTATAATTTCAAAAAAATCGCTTTTTTCAAGAAATATTCAAAATTTCAAACGCTTTTGCTTTACAATCTTGTTCAGAAAAAATTGTTCAAGAATTTCAAAAAATGTTCATAATTTGAAATTTGTTCACACATTCAAAACATACTCTTGTTTTCAAAATCTGTTCGTAATTCAAAAATGATGGTGGAATTTCAAATAAAAATCTTCTGTCGAAAAAAATTGTTCATAAATTTGAAAAATGTTCGTGCTGCAAAAGAATTGCTTGTAAGTTGGGAAAGTGATCGTGTTTACAATTTTGTTCCCCTTGTTAAAAAATTGCATTTTTTTCAGAAAGTTTTTTGCTATTTCAAATAAATATTCGCCTTTTCGTAATCTGCTCCTGTTTTCAATTTGTGTTTGCCAATTCAAAAAAATGTTCTTACTTTCAAATTTTGTTTTCCAATTATATTTATGGAAATTAAAAGTATGTTTCCTCTTTGAAAAGTTCGTAATTGTCAAAAACCGCTCTGGTTTTTTTATTTCTCAAAAAAGGTTCACATTTTGGAAAACAAATCGCAATTCCGAAAAATGCTCTCATTTCCAATTTGTTTTTTTACTTTTTAAAATAATATTTGGACCTTCCCAAATGTTCCAGTTTTTTTCAACAAAATCACAAAATATAAAATGGTTGCATTGTTTAAAATAATGTTCGCAATTTCAAAGAATGTTCTCATTTTCTATTTTGACCCTTTTTTTACCAATGTTTTTGCGAAAAATTCTAGGTTTAAAAGTTTTGTTCACAAATTATAAATTGGAAGCGTTTCAAAAAAGATTTACTTTTTCAAAAAGAAAGTCAAGTTTGATTTTTTTTAAAGAAATTGACGCGGCTTATGGTTCATATATAGCGTGCTACATTTTTTGACACCAAATCTGAGGAACTTTAGTTTGTCATAATTTTACGAACTCATATTTTTTAGTTTTGTCGGTACCCTTAGTTTCCATAGTTTCGCGCTGCTAATTTACCACTAGAGCTAGCTACTCACAGTGTTTAGAACGAGGCATTGATCTATAGGAAGAATTGGGTTCGACTCCAAGCGCTAGCGCGCACACTTTTTCTCGTGGTTTTTCACCTCGCGAAGACAGCGCACCCACAATATGGGCCGGACCAGGTTAGCTGCTCCTGTGCAGAAAACCGACTACTTGCCACAATGAGCGGCGTATAGGAGCTCCCGCTCGCCAGCGCTATATCTCGTTTAAAGCACGAAGTACGCTCGGCTCGCATTTTTCCTTACGTGTCCTTTTCTGAACTGACTCATTTAAAGGGTTCGCTCATTCGCTGGCTACCACTCAGTCAGTCGACGTAATGGTTCCGTCCTTTCTTTTTGTTTTATTTTATTTTATTCCTTTCGGTTTTCTCGGTTTATTTATTGGTTTTCTTCAGTTTCTGTTTGTCTGTGTTTTTTCACATGTTGTTTTTTTGCTTATTTCATGGTTTTTACAAATTTTCCTATTCTGTCTTTTTTTTGCATCTCGGTTTTCATTGGTTTTCTTGATTCTCTTTCTTTCTTCATTTTTCTTGCATTCCTTTCTTGGTTTTCATTGGTTTTCTCATCTTTTATTGTTTGTTTCTTTGCTTCATTGTTTGTCATTCTTTTGCACAGGTTTTGTTTTTGTCTTAATTTTATTTCTTTGCTCTTTCATTTTCTTAGTTTTCTTTTTCAGGTTTCATTGGTTTCCTTTGTTTTTTTGGTTTTCATCAGTTTTTTCCATCTGTTTTCGTATGTAATGGAAACATTTTATGTGTACACGTTGAATATTTTTGAAAATACATGATGAATTTAAAAAAAAAAATATGCCACTTTTTTCGCATACATTCTACATTTTTTTTTATTTGAAGAACATTTTCTATGAACACGTTTAATTTTTAAAAAATGCATAACTAAAATTTCTTAAAACATATATTTATTGATGTCCACTTTTACATTTTTTGTAAACACCAAGAATAATTTTTATACATGTTTTACGTACATGATTACAGTTTCTAAAACCTATGTTTTTTCATGTCTATTTTTTCTATACACATTGTACATTTTTTGTATACATCGGAATCATTTTTTCCTTACACATTTAACTTTTTTAAATACATGATTTACAGAGTTTGAAGCTGGACAGAGTTGGCGGCCGCCTGATCCGGGGTGGGTGAAGATCAACACAGACGGGGTTGTCGATGCCGGGGCTTTCAAGGGAGGAGCGGGTGGAGTCGCAAGATCGAACTTAGCTTTCCTGGGAGCATGGAGTTTTTAGGCTGATCGGTTCGAGTCCTATTTTTATCTGTTTTGGAACCATCTAGAAAGTTCCGGTCTGGGTTTTCCCTAATTTTCTGTTTCTTTTGTTCGCGATTTTTCCTTCTTTCTTTTTTAATATATTTTTCGGTTTCTTTCTCTTTGCCTTTTCCCAATTTCTTCTTATTTATTTTTCTAGATACACGTTTTCAAGAACTGTTCCCACAATTTTAGCGAATGTTCAAATTTTTGAAAAATATTTTGTGTTTTACAATTCATTTCCAAATTTCAAAAAATATCAGATTTTCAAACAATGATATATCATTAAAATATGTTTAGAAGTTTTAAAAAATGAGGGATGGTTAAAAAAAACAATGTTCGTGTTTTCAATTTTTTAAAATAAATTTTTATAAAATCTTCACATTCCGTAAAAAATTGTCACATTTGCAGCAAATATCCAGATTTTTAAAAAAGGAGTATTTAAAATGTTCTTGTTTTCTTAAATAAATTAGAAATTTTAAAAATGTTTGTGTTTTTTAAAATTTTGTTCACAGACCTTATAAAATATTTTTATGTTTTTTTTCCAAAAAAACTTCATTTTTTATTTTTATTACAAATGAATTTTTTAAATAAGTATTGCATTTTTAAAAATAGTCTCAAAATTACCAAAAATATTCCCTGTAAAAAAATTTATGAAGAAAATAGAAGAAAAGAAATGCCGAATAAAAAATCAACTGATGAAAAAACTCGCTACACTATCCAACTCGCTATAGTAGCCGAGTCGTTACAATGCCTGACTCAGTATAGGCGTACTGTCTCATTTCTCTAAGTTGCCAATGTGTCGGTGAATTTTACAGTATACAGTAGTTTTGCAGTACCTGCTCTGGCAAAGCCAATTTGATACCGCAAATACTTTTGCGGGTGGGACTAGATACCGATTTTGCGGGTGAGACCACAAATGGTTTTGCAGTAGGGATGTGTTGATGTCTGAAAAAAAAGTAGGGATGTGTGGGGTGAGGGTGTGGGGAGGGTGGTGGGATGCATGGAAACGCAAACCATCAATGTAACCATCTCCCTGATCTGCGGAGCGGTCTTCTCGCCAGTGAAATGCAGCAGCAAAGCAGGAGCAAAACACGCCTTTATTTCACCCACCAAAAGGCAGGTATCTCTGACGGATTGTTATGTACTTGATCGCACTCCAGCAGGAAGACAAGATTCCCGTTGTTAACTGCTCGACCTTCTGGATGTCAAGGCATCTTCAAGAGAGACCCTCAAAACTTCATATATGTCTGATTAGACAATTTTGTTCACTTTTGCAATTCAACGCAGTCCTGCATCGGTCCGTGAAATCGTATGGATACTGTTTTCCGGTAAAGTGGAGACAAATATCAGGGAGATATACCGGAGTCCGACATCCATTTATAACCAACTAAAAGTCCCCGCGTGGTCCTCCTCTATTTTCTCTCTTTTCACATGCATGGTCCTCCTCTTCTCTCTCCTCCAACCGGACACCACGTTACAAATAGCCCACCACATGCATGGTCTCCACCTACTTTTTCTCCTCTTAACCGGATACTTTGTAATTAGTATGGTATGGCTCACTCCGGCATCATGGCCGCAGACCACGTCCGGACATAAAAACGGATATATACCGAAGACTTTTGCGGGTCAGCTTTGAAGATGCCCTTCGCAAACCTGATTTATATATTTTTTGCGAATAAACTGATTGAAAAATGGGGGTACGCTCAACGAAAAGCAGCGACCGGTCCAGCAGGGACGCCGACACAGGAGCAAAGTCACGCAAAGTAAAAACAATTCGTAGAAGTAGCTGCCTATCCTTTTCTTTTCGAGGACATCAACTTCTGCTGGGTCTTAAAATTTGTTAGGACGATCACATTGGAGTACTTATTATTACATATTCCATTCCTAATCCAAGTACGGTGCAAAAAAGAGGATATTAATTTACACTATTCCTCATTAGTGGTAGTACTGTGGCATTAGGCACTAGTAGAAAACAGGGCTTTGGTCCAGGCCAGCCCAGCCCATTAGTCCTGGTTCAGTCAGGAACCGGGACACATGGGGGCATACGTCCCGGTTCGTGCGCCCAGGGGGCCGGCCGGGGCTCGTGGGGCATTGGTCCCGGTTCGTCTGGACCCTTAGGTCCCGGTTCCAGACACGAACCGGGACCAATGAGCCTCGCTCCTGGCCCACATCCATTGGTCCCGGTTCGTGGCTGGAACCGGGACCAAAGGCCCTTTGGTCCCGGTTCCAGCCACGAACCGGGACCAATGTTGTGCCTATATATACCCCTCGCCCGCGAGCAGAGCACTCCACTACTCTGTTTTTTCTGGCCGGCGAGGGGAGGTGTTTGTGGTGCTCTAGCTCACCTCCTATGCACATGAGGTGTTCGATGAAATGCCCGAGCAACACTACTTAAGCTTTCTCCTCTCCAAACTCGACCTTCAAGCTCCATTTTCCTCAAGATTTGTCTAGGTTTAGCGGTCCGTCACGTCCCGTCCCCGTCTTCACTGCCGTCGATCGCCCGCGCCGATCTCGTCGCCGGCATAACCGTGGTGAGCCTCTTGTTCTTATCTTCTTTCTAAAAGAAAAAAAATTCTTACTTGTATGATTTACATAGATATTTGTATAGTTTTCTTACTTTTATTATTGTTTGTTATTATATAGTGCGATGGTTTTGGTATCCACCCCCGTCGACCCTCGTCCTGTCTATGATTCGGATGTGGTATATATTATATTTTATAACTATTTGGTTCATTTGTTGTTTATGACAATTATGCCGACCAACGTGACATAGATTTTTTTTATCTAGGAGGTGTGTGAACCGAAAATTCCAACCGGCCCTATTGTCGAGAGGTTAAATTTAGTTGAAGAAGAAAACAATTACTTGAAGGAAAAATTGAAAAAAATTGAGGAGGAGAAGATGATATTGGAGTTGCATGTTGCGGATGTCGTCGATGATCACAAGATCAAGATGGATGCAATGCGCTTCAAGATTAGAAAGTATAGAAAATATGCCATTCATCCCGAGGCTTGGTATCATTATGCCGTTGGATCAATTGTTACCTTGGTTGCGATTATGATCGCATTTGTTGTTGCATTGAAATGTTTTACATAGTTTCAATAATGTATGGTTTAATTAGATGCTCTGAAGAGCTATATGTTGTTCAATGAGAACTATGTATGTACTTTGGTTTTAATGTGATGATGAACTTCTATTAATTTGGTCACTTATCTATTCATGATGTTTTGTAATGATTTTTGACACACTTAATTATATATAATGCACGCAGATGAACCGGCAATGGATGTACGGTGACAGACGCACCTCCGAGTACATTAAGGGCGTGCATAATTTTCTCGAAGTGGCTGAGGCAAACAAGCAGAATGGTTTTATGTGTTGTCCATGCCCTATATGTGGGAATACGAAGTCTTACTCTGACCGGAAAATCCTTCACACCCACCTGCTTTATAAGGGTTTCATGCCACACTATAATGTTTGGACCAGGCACGGAGAAATAGGGGTTATGATGGAAGACAGCGAAGAAGAAGAGGACGATGACAACTATGTGCCCCCTGAATACGATGATGCTGCAATGGGGGAAGCTGAAGATCAAGAGGAACCAGACGATGTGCCCGATGATGATCTCCGCCGGGTCATTGTTGATGCAAGGAGACAGTGCGAAAGTGAAAAGAAGAAGCTGAAATTTGATCGCATGTTAGAGGATCACCAAAAAGGGTTGTACCCCAATTGCGAAGATGGCAACACAAAGCTCAGTACCGTACTAGAATTGCCGCAGTGGAAGGCAGAGAATGCTGTGCCTGACAAAGGATTTGAGAAGCTACTGAAAATATTGAAGAAGAAGCTTCCAAAGGATAACGAATTGCCCGACAGTACGTACGCAGCAAAGAAGGTCGTATGCCCTCTAGGATTGGAGATGCAGAAGATACATGCATGCCCTAATGACTGCATCCTGTACCGCGGTGCGTACGAGGATTTGAATGCATGCTCGGTATGCGGTGCATTGCGGTATAAGATCAGACGAGATGACCCTGGTGATGTTGACGGCGAGCCCCCCAGGAAGAGGGTTCCTGCCAAGGTGATGTGGTATGCTCCTATAATACCACGGTTGAAACGTCTGTTCAGAAACAAAGAGCATGCCAAGTTGATGCGATGGCACAGAGAGGACCGTAAGAAAGACGGGAAGTTGAGAGCACCCGCTGACGGGTCACAGTGGAGAAAAATCGAGAGAAAGTACCGGACTGAGTTTGCAGGTGACCCAAGGAACGTATGGTTTGGTTTAAGCGCGGATGGCATTAATCCTTTCGGGGAGCAGAGCAGCAATCACAGCACCTGGCCCATGACTCTATGTATCTATAACCTTCCTCCTTGGCTGTGCATGAAGCGGAAGTTCATTATGATGCCAGTACTCATCCAAGGCCCTAAGCAACCCGGCAACGACATTGATGTGTATCTAAGGCCATTAGTTGAAGAACTTTTACAGCTGTGGAATGGAAACGGTGTACGTGTGTGGGATGAGCACAGACAGGAGGAGTTTGACCTGCATGCGTTGCTGTTTGTAACCATCAATGATTGGCCTGCTCTCAGTAACCTTTCAGGACAGACAAACAAGGGATACCACGCATGCACGCACTGTTTAGCTGACACCGAAAGTATATACCTGGACAAATGCAGGAAGAATGTGTACCTGGGGCATCGTCGATTTCTTCCGACCAACCATCAATGTCGAAAGAAAGGCAAGCATTTCAAAGGCGAGGCAGATAGCCGGAAGAAGCCCGCCATGCGTACCGGTGATCACGTACTTGCTATGGTCAATGATTTACACGTAATCTTTGGAAAGGGTCCCGGCGGACTATCTGTTCCGAATGACGCTGAGGGACGCGCTCCCATGTGGAAGAAGAAATCTATATTTTGGGACCTACCCTACTGGAAAGACCTAGATGTCCGCTCTTCAATCGACGTGATGCACGTGACAAAGAACCTTTGCGTGAACCTGCTAGGCTTCTTGGGCGTGTATGGAAAGACAAAAGATACACCGGAAGTACGGGAGGACCTGCAACGTTGGCACGAAAAAGACGGCATGCCTCCAAAGCAGTATGAAGGTCCTGCCAGCTACGCTCTTACCAAAGAAGAGAAGGAAATCTTCTTTGAATGCCTGCTCAGTATGAAGGTCCCGTCTGGCTTCTCGTCGAATATAAAGGGAATAATAAATATGGCAGAGAAAAAGTTCCAGAACCTAAAGTCTCATGACTGCCACGTGATTATGACGCAACTGCTTCCGGTTGCATTGAGGGGGCTTCTACCGGAAAACATTCGATTAGCCATTGTGAAGCTATGTGCATTCCTCAATGCAATCTCTCAGAAGGTGATCGATCCAGAAATCATACCAAGGCTAAGGAGTGATGTGGCGCAATGTCTTGTTAGTTTCGAGCTGGTGTTCCCACCATCCTTCTTCAATATCATGACGCATGTCCTAGTTCATCTAGTCGACGAGATTGTTGTTCTGGGCCCCGTATTTCTACACAATATGTTCCCCTTTGAGAGGTTCATGAGAGTCCTAAAGAAATATGTCCGTAACCGCGCTAGGCCAGAAGGAAGCATCTCCATGGGCCATCAAACAGAGGATGTCATTGGGTTTTGTGTTGACTTCATTCCTGACCTTAAGAAGATTGGTCTCCCTCAATCGCGGTATGAGGGGAGGCTGACTGGAAAAGGCACGCTAGGAGGGGACTCAATAATATGCAGGGACGAGCATTTTCAACCTCTTCAGAGTTCATTTGAAGTGCTTTTCAATTTCAGGGTCATTTAGCTCAAAAAAATCAGTAAATGCATGAAAAATAACAGATGAAGTCAGAAAGGGTTGAAAATTGATGATGTTGCTTTGAATGGTTCATTTTGAGCACACAAAAAGTCTGGAGTTCAAATAAGTTCAAAAAAATAAAATCCCTTTGTAACAGATGAGTTTTCGTCCGAAACCCTG